>OX578134.1:44581938-45255939 GCA_951213105.1 Amaurobius ferox | reverse complement strand
TTTATCCTATCCTGCACAACGCTCATAAGTAAAATTACTATGAAATATACAAATATAGAACATTGGACTAGTTAACATCGGCGTAGCCGAAATGTCGTGAGTGAGGGAGGAGGTTGACGGTCAGATTTTATCGATAGTGACTAAATATGTTTAACTAATGGAGAGTAAATGACCTTGAATCAGTGCATGAGTGTTGAGATGGAGGAATTGGTACTCTTGCTTATACTTTTGTATAATACACGAAAAGAATATTCAAAATAAATTTAATAACCGAAAATTTATCTGTACATAAACTATAAGCATACATTCGATATTTCCTTGTGCAATTGGTCAAGTTACTTTTCTCCTGGATTTTAACATATTTATCTGATCTAAATTTAACAATCAATATTCATGTTTAAACATAGGCGTAGCCAGGATTTTGGAAAAACGGAAGGGGGTTGACGATCGAATGTGTTGAATTTAGTTATTCGGTATAGACCATATAAAGAACTAGTATATTTTTAGAGCATTTTGGCATTAACAGGGTAAGGGTAAGTTGCGTCACCCACGCATAGGCGTAGCCAGAATTTTGACAACCTAATAGGGAAGGTAGCAATCCTGAATTTCCTTTCCAAATATTGACTTTATGTATAACTAATGGTTCAGACAAGGAAGGGGGGTGCTTCCAATCAGTAGTTCTTTCAGGCATGCCTCTGGGGCCGATGCGCCCCCCTCCCCCTCAGAGATGAGTATCGCCCGCCCGGAGACATTTTATATTACCTAGTTTCTATTTATGTGGCATAGCGTTTAGATATTTTCTGTCGAGAAAATAGAAAACTTGCCCCCCCCCCCCCACACACACACACAGACACACCAGCCGAAAAGTCCTGAAAGAAATACTGCTTCTAAGCCCCATTCCACACAACTGCTGCACCCTGCTTTAACGGATGGGGGGGGGGGGGCGTTTCTTCGTTTTTTCATTTGCTAACCTAACCACGTCATCAGCAAATTCCATTAAACAAATTATTTCACCTTATAGCAATATATGGATAACTTCAATTTCAATACATTCTCTAGCCCCCCCCCCCCCTCCCCACCACCTATAAACTTTTATAGAATTATTGAATTATTTAATTTAATCACGTTATTTAAGGTATATATTTAAAAATTATTATTAATATTATAAATTTATATTAATATTACAATATTATTAATATTTCAAGCAATAATAAAATTGACTGAATAGATTTCTAGAAAATGTGGAAGTTTATTAGACAGAATATTTCCTCGCTAGACTGCACGAAATTTGTGCCAAATCAGCGATAAGTATCCTTTTTTCTTTAATGTATGGTAACTCTCTACAGCAGCGTTTCCTAGCTTGTGACACGTGCTCGCACCAACATTGGCGCAAAAATGTTTGGCAACTTGGCGTGGAACTGTTGAGACACCTCGTGTTTGTTGTCTTCTTTTGTCTAGTTAGGAGTCAGGGTAAGTAAATTGTTTTTACATTTTAAAACTGATTGTATTGTTGATTTTATTGTTTTTTATATTCCATGCATTGTAGATAAAGTAAATTAAGTAGTGCTAGTGCTATTAAAATTATAAGACGTTTCAATGTGCATTTGAAGTTGCACATAAAACAAAATCCTCAATTAGTGAATAAAAATCTCCTTGCCCCGTACTAAGTAATAACAGTTTGTTCTATGAAGAATGCATATGGGTAAATTAGAATCGGATACAAAAATAATTATAATTCCAGATAAGAAATTTAAGGCTTATTTATTTGACGACATTTCAAAGTTCAAATAAAACATTGTTCTTCACAACATTCAAGTTGTTACAGTAACAGAACAAAAAATGTATTTTCGCCTGGATTGCAGCAAGATAAATATACGACGCCCATGTACCAGATGTCATATTTCAGACAGAAGAAATTGGACATCATGTGATCTGTGAATTTAATAGAGAATACATTTTAAATTTATTTTTGAGGAAATGATCATTCAGTTATTATCATTGATCAAGTGCGAGTTACAATTTGTTATTTTTAAATTTATTGCAAAAAAGTTGAATTACTTTTGCACTATGATTGCTTGATTGATTGTGAAAATATAAAATTCAATGGGTACTGTTTACTTTAGAATTTAATAATGATATTTTATTTTCAATTTCTCCTGTGGTTTTAATTTCAATTAGGTAGATTCTGAATGTTTCTAAATTATCAAAATTAAATGAATTTTAATAATAAATTAAAATCCAATTTCACCGGTTTCTTTCCGATAACAAATACTTAATGAAAATTTATTTGAGCAAACTGTTATAATTTAAAATTAATATATGATTATACAAAGGAACTTTTTATTTATTTAATTTTTTTTTAGGAAGGGGGGGGGGGGCAATGAACCTCAACCCTCTCCTTTAAATAGATCCCTGGTATGCTTAATTTGTTGCATGGATCCTAATGTACAAAAAATGATTAGTTTCCGAAATTTGCTTCAAATTTTAAGTCAACATATATGTTTGCAGATACTTTTCATTTTTATTTTCCTCTGTGTAAATATTTGAACATTGATCACAAAACTAATAATAATAATTTACATATATACAAAATAATTCGATCATTATCTGCTATCCTACCTTTTGTTCCCAGAAAAGTAATTTGATATGTAGTTTGCAGAAGTGGGTCAAAAACGATCCAATTTTAATGATCACATTCCCATTGAAAATTTTTTTTTATTAAAATACAATATATTTATTTTAACATTTTAAAATGCTTTTCAGTTGATAAATTTTATCTGAGCACGAAAACAAACTCCATCATATGCCAAGTACAGGTCGCCACCATAATTTCACATTTTACACTAATAATTCATTCATTAATTTTATTTATATTTTACAACATTTACACAATTCTAAAACTTTATTACGATGCACATAAGTTTGTAATGTACGAAAGTATTTAATATTGTATCCATGAGAAAATATAGTATAAATTATAGGTATGCTTTTAAAATGAGTAAAACAAGAGCATTAAGTTTATATAAAATGGGTGGAAGTTGATTGCTTCATACAAATTACATGAATAGGAAAGAAATCGGATGGACTACAGGAAAGGGATAGAACATATAGAATAATTATGTGGAACGTAAGATACAAGATCAGGAAGATGTCACATAACAGAGCACAGTATCAAGCAGGGTTGTGGAGTCAGTACTTCAAACCTTCGACTCCGACTCTTGTATTCTAATGTCAAGTATGATACCAATATAAATAGCAATTAATATTTAATGTTTTATATTAATAGATTTTTTATTGGTGTTTTTTTCTTAAATTTATTTCCTAAAAACTATTAAAAAATTAAATATTCCAATATAAAATTATTTTTAAATAGTTTTATTTATTTAGTATTCTGTATATTTTTACTGACTCTGAATCAAGCAAAATATGATAATAGAACGTGAAGCATAAAGCTGTTTCGAGGAAATGTTGGATCTTCTTCATCAGTGCCAGCAAATCTAAAGTCAAAAAGATCAAAGATCAAATTGACAGAAATAGAAGAGCCAGAGAGGTATCCTATAATTAAAAGATACGTTCACAATTATAAAACAGAAAACTAAAGAAGGATTCTGGATACTAGAAAGTCAGTCAAGCAACATAGAACTAACACACAAGCTGGATTGTTCAAAGACATTACAAAAATGTCCCAACAAGATGAGACAAGACACAACCTGGTGAAAACAATTCCAAATGTCATTGAAGAGTTCCTTAAGGTATAAAACAAATATAAAGAAAAATGGTACAATTACAAGGCATCTAACAAGACAGTAAAAGGAAAAGTTACTGAACAAATCATTAGCTAAAATACTTAACTATTTCTGAATATGAAAGGTATAGAAAAGTCAAGATTATAAATTAACAAACATTTTTGTATAATACTAGTGGAAGAAAACTTAAAACGATAGACAGAATTTCTACAATGTTGAGCAGTCAGAGATTTATTTTCCCATTTTATGATATAGTTTTCATATTCCTTAATACATAAGTTAAGAGCATATTTAGTTTTGTCAATATATATCAAAGGTCATTTTTGGAAGAAATACCTCAAATACTCTAACTTGGAGACAGCAGTGCAGACCTAGCCTACCTCTCGGTTTACAGGTTTAGTTCTGCACCCCTGTGGACTTATGGACCCACATGTTTAACATGATCATACTCCACGTGAACACAGCAGCAGTTTTTTTGGCAGCGGAAGGAATCGAACCCGGGTCTACCGAATGCAATTCCCGTGCGCTAACCAATGGGCTACCACGCCTGCAAATACCCTAACTATTTAAAATATCTGTAGGATTATTTAGATTGAAAAACTTGGGCATACTAGATGGAGAAAATGCTTGTGTTTACTAACAGACATGTAAGAAGAAAAAAATTTTGTGGAAGATCCACAATTTCTGGATGAAAACATAGCACATTTTTTAAAATAAAATGCATTTATAATTGATCAATATATTTTTGAGATATGTATACATCTCACAATACATTTAAAAATATATTAATTGAAAAAAGCCTGTTCTTTCAAGAAGTGGCTTAAAAATATATATATATAAAGAACCTACATTATTTTTTTAGTGCGGAGGGGGGGGGGGGGTCTTCTGAACTCTATCGCTGGGTATAAGCACAATATTGCTGCAATTAAATTTTCTGTGGATTTTAGTTATCTGCCAACTCAACTTTTGAAAAATGATAGTAAAATATTTTTCAGAAACATGTTCATATAAAGATTTAGAAAAATTTTGATTAACTTGAACAACAATTGTAGGAGAGAAACTGTTTTAATAGTAACAGCATTTAGATACTAAGATTGAGCAAATCCATTGTAGAACAAATGTTTAAAATGCAATGTGAAAACATACCAAGAGCCGACAATTTTAGTTTGGCTGAATGGCAGAAATTTTTATTTACAACGGTAATTGATACAAGTTTATGAAAAACCATAGGAAATTATTTTTGCATATAAATTTAAAGATCTTGAGTAGAATATTTATATTTCCTAGCTCAAACGTCTCAATACATTGTTTTCTTCATCATTCTAGGAAAATACTGGAACCATTGTGGGGTTGAACCCCACTTTTGGAGTCAATTTTGTCTTCCTGCATTAATCTACCAAGTACATTGTACCGTGTCAATTAACAAGTCTTGAATTAATTCACTTTTGACAGTCTATGAGGTAAGTTTGTTCCTTATCGTATCAAAAATAAGCTGTTGGGAGTTCTTGAAATATCAGCTTTCCTAGCTGATGTCCTTTGTCTTAGAAACGATAAAACAATAAAGTATTTTTAATTAAAACTCATCCGACCATGTTAGTTATACATATGAATAGGTACATTAATTTAAAACCCTAATTCTGGACTGGATAGGAAGTCATGTTTTATACTCCATATTTTTATTACTCGTTATTGACTTAATTCAAATGGCAATGGCTTAAAGGTAGGCTACTCTAAATTCAATTTAAATTGTAAAAGCTATACTCACTAAATAAAAAAATTTAAGTAATTCAATATTAGTATACCATAGTTACCCCTTTTCTATGGTTTCAGTCAATCACAATCAAAAAATCATAAATGGAAAATTTCGGAAATAAGCAATTCATAAAATGTAAATTACACACCAGTGATTGGAAATCATCAGTATTGTTGACACAATAACATTTACTAAAACTGCAGTGAATGAATTAAAACTAGTAAAATTAAATGCCTGCAGGAAGACCTTATGATTTTAAAGGTTTCCCAGGGATCAGTGGAAAAGTTGAGAAAATCATTTATGTAGTCACAAGTTGGTAGAAAAGGTTTTTCTAACATTCTTGATTAAGAAGTGAAAGAACATATTGAAGACCATCAAGATGTGGTAACAAATGCAGAATTGAAAGAACTTGTTAAGTCAAAAGTATCCTGTCTATGAAGGTAAAGAAATTGAAGCATAACTAGCAGTGTAGACATCACTAAAATCAACTATCGAGAATCCTCAACCATTGACAAGGTCTGTTCCTGACATCCAATCACCAACATTGTCATGTCTTGATAATCCAGGATCTCCCAAAGCAAATGATTCTCAATAATAGTCTAACCTTGCATCACAATGCCTACATTATTTTTCTCATTCCATCAAGTATGCATTGTATCATTATCACCAGAACAAGGATTAGTCTAAAACTGTACAATAAGCTATATTGGGAGGGGGAGATCACATTCACAACTTTTATTACAGTATATTATTATACTTGTTCTTTTTTATTATTAGTTATTGTTGTTTATCTTATACAGTGTCTAATTTATAAATTTAACTTTCTCATAGAAAATAGAACGGATTCTCATATTAAACTTTCTCATATGTGAAGGAAAAAACATAGTATAATATTGGGTTTGGTACTATCCATGGTTTCAAGCATCCACTAGGGATCTTGAAACATATTTTCCTGCTGGGGAAACCTACTGTAATTTCGTTTAAAACTTTTAACTATAATTTTTTGTGAAATTGCACATTCTTGTCCCCAAGAATGGACGACAATGTTCGAAGAATAATCTTTTTCTTCCACTCGATTGTGACAGCAGCCACATTAAATTCTAGAATAATATCACAAAGAATTTTGTTTAAAGTTTTACCACTTTACAATAGTTAAGGAAAGTGAAAAACACAATTTTGTTCATTTTTGATGCCTATATTTATTATCCCTCAACTGTGTCATGCATTTAATTATTGTTAATATGGATGAAAATTCAAAAGTAATATGTCTTGTGTTAGCATAAGCGTGTTTTGCATGTACATTTTATTTTCAAATGTTTTGATTTCTGTGCAGAATAAAAATATACACAAACATCAACTGTTTCTTGCGGAATGACACACAGCCAATTCGCGGTTACCTTACACTTTTCTGGTAGGTTGGACAGTGTGGGAAGTAATATGGCAACACTGCTTGCTGTTTGGTCTTGCATTTAGTTTCAGTTAGGCATACAAACCCCCTAATGGCAGATTGCCTTTACTTCGCTCACCATTGGGTGAGGGTGAAGCATCATCGTCATATTTTCAGTTCTATTTAATTAGTTTAGTTAGTTTTTATTTTAAATTAACAATAATTATTTTCGGATAAAGTTAGCGATACTCCAAATATTATGAAGAGTAGACGTCCTCCAACCTGGGGCTTCTAAAAAAATTCAGATTATTATGTAAAAAAAAAATCAGTTCTGCTGATAGCAGTGGTTGTGAGAGCATCCTACATTTTTTTTCCATAAAGCAAGTTCCAAGCAGATTAGAAAAGTAATACTTCCACAATTACAACCAAATTTTCTACAAATCAGAATGCTGATAAAGTAATAGAGAGCGCATCTGAAACGAAAAATTTCGTTCAGAAAAGTGACGCCAAATATTATGTAAAGAGGAATGCAGAAAACGGTGCAACTGAATTATCGAATGAAGATGAGGTTGAATTTTTCTATAGGAGAAAATGCAGTGAATTTGAAAAAGAATGCTGAAATTGAAAACGATGTAAAAAGAATGCTGAAATTGATGTAGAAAAGAATACTTAAAATGAAAACGATATAAAAGAGAATATTGACGTTGGACTTGAATTTTCTGATGATGAGGTTCTGATAATGAGGTAATGAAGAAAATATAGATAAGAAAATATCTATATATTTCTGATGAAGAAAATATAGATGATATGTTGTTAACTACAGAAAACAGTAAAAAAAGAAAAGCTTATTTCATAAAAACATATTATGAAAGACAGTATAACTGGTTTTACTACAGTCTAGCAGCTTCAGGCTTTTTATGTAAAATATGTTCCATTGGGTACAGTGGTAATAAGCCTTGAACAAGTGTTGGTGTGAGTTTTAAGGGAGGTCATCCTACCAGAACTATAAAGAAGCTTGAAAATAGCAATAGACATAAACAATCTATTGCCTTTCCAAAGGATGCCGACAAACAAGAAATTGCTAAAAAAAATACTGAAGGCACAGAGACTGCGAAACAATCAAAAACAAATTTCAATAGAAGGTTATTTATTAAGCAAATGTGTCGAAATCTTATACTTCATGGTTAAAAAACAGTGGGCGGTATCTGAAAACTTTGGGTCAGTTGTAAGATTTTTAGGTGAAAATTTAGAGGATAAAGAAATTGCACAGTATTTAAATACATATGGGTAAAATGCAACTCATTTATTAAGCATATCTGTTGACAATATCTTATATTCCATTTCTACTTACATTGAACAAAAAACCTTAACTGAATTATCATGTTCAGAATTTTATGCAATTTTGGTTGACGAGTCGATTGATGAATCTCAACGTGATCAGCTAGGTATAATAGTACGTTACCAAATGTAGGGTGATGAGAATGTTAAAGAAAAGTACCTTGGACTTGTACACTTACTACTACCACAACGGCCCTACCGTGCAGAAAACACCGTTTCTCGTTAGATCACCGAAGTCAAATAGCATCGGGCGCGGTTAGTACTTGGGTGGGTGACCACCTGGGAACACCTTGTGCTGTTGGCACAATTCGGGCGCGGTAGCCCGGTGGTTTGCATGCTGCCACAACTGCCTCCGTGTTCATGCGGAGTATGATCACGTTAAACATGTGGGTCCGTAAGTCCTTCCAAGAGGTTGGTGGTAGGGAAGGAGGGTACAGTCCCTGTGGATGCCTCCCCACTGGGTTCCGGTCTAAATTGGGTGGCACTTACCGGCCGTCCAAACAGTTACCTTACATCTTTCTGGTAGGTCGGACGGTCTGGGTCTCAACAACAACAACTTAACTACTATCAATGCTGAAGAAATTATGAGTGCTATTGAGAAAACAACTGTAGCAAAAAATGTTAAGCTGTTCAATTGTTTTATTTATAGTTTTAGAGGGAACCAATGTAATGAGCGGAGAGCTTTCAGGTGTTCAACGTCGAATGAAACTGTTGGAAAAAATCAATATATCGCGATTCACATTCCCGTGAACGGGCGTTTATGCAAATTTAATATGAACGACTCTTTCTGTTCACCGGCGTGAACCGTGACGTTTTTCAACATGAGGTTTCATGCAAATCAGTTCTCAATGCATACGCATCTGATTTGCATATCCGGGGGCGTTTCCGGAAGTGTCCATTCTCGGATATATAGGGCAGAGGTTTCTTGAAGCAATCAGACGACTTCAGCAGATGACTTCAGACGACTCAATCAGAAGACTTAATCCGATCACGACGATCGATTAGACACATACGCTGATAGTCTGATGCAGGCAGACAGAAATGCTTTAGACAGAAGCACTGCGGGATATCGTTTGACGACGGTTTTTAGTCGAGACGGATGCAGATGTGGTCAGTTTAGACCAGCATGTATTGAACGTTAAATTTACTTACAAACGTTCGGAAGTCACTTTAAATATTTTTTTGATGTCTTATCCTTTGGTTTTCCTTTGCCAAGTGTGATACCTTCGATGGTGGCTGGAAATACACGCAAGTGATAGAGGTAGTATAGTTACTTACTACCAATGCTTCAAGGAATCTCTGTCTGATTATTTACAACTGCAAACTTTTTGTACATAGTATATTTTGAAGTTTTGTGGCATGGAAAATTACCTGGAATGTGTAATTTGCCTAGTTATGTTTCTCACGAAATAAAGTGAACGATGTTTTTCTTTGAAACTGGATCTGTGTACTTTTATGACCCAGCCAACACTTATTGACTCTATGCCAGTGCGTACTTTGCTGTTCATCTTCAAATTTTTAAATTTTCCAACAAGAAACAACATTTACTTCATTGTATCTACGTAAATTGTAGAAACCACAGATTAGCTTTAGTATTCGTTCACTTATTAAAGAAATATGACAATCAATCTTCAATCAGTTGACTCACTTTTAGTTTTGTGAAAAATGTTCCATTATAGCCCAAAGAAGGGTGAAATTTTTAAAGAAATTCAAGGAAACGTATACAATTTAAACATGCTGAAAATGATTAAAGTGTCCACCTCTCGCTGGCTTTCACATGGACGGACTTGTGAAAGAATCTCCTCACGATATGAACAACTAGTTGAAACGTTAGATTCTTTGTTTGTTGAAACAAGGGAACCTGAACTTAGAGGGTTACGCCAAATTCTAATCACTTACATATCTCCTCAAATAATACCTTCATGCCGAGTTTCACGGCTGTAGCTCAATTTCTTATGGGTGCATATATTTTTTGCAACAAAGTGTATTTGTTTATGCAATAATAAAGTAATAAGCATTCACTCTTGCGTAGTTAGGCATAATTTATAACCTTTAAGCTGCACATGTTGAGATTGTGACATCACATTCATCATTCAATGCTAGCATGTGGTTGGATGTTTCTGGAGGATGGAGGCCTAACTTGAGCGTTCTTTTCCAAATAAGTTTGTGGAATACATGTTACAGCTCGATATGTTATTTTTCTTATTGATCATATTCTGTTGTCTCTTTTTAATGAATTTTATATAATCTTTTATTTACACGAATTTTGAATTTCGATTTCCAAATAACAAACTTGGTAAAAACTAGGCGAGCCATTATATTGTTGGATTGCGTGGCAAAAATATCAGAAGTTGAAAAGCTGAAAATTTTGGAACTGGTAATTTCAAAAGCGAAGAACAATTTAATAAAAATATTATCTCATACTTACTACAGCACAGTGAAACCATTGTTTTGTGGGTGCTATTTTCACAAGTAAATCAGAGGCAATCATATACCAGAACATCTACTGACACAACCTACTGGACGATTTCACACAGCAACCTGAGCAGACTGTGTCATTATCTTTCATTATCAACAATGCCCTCATAACTATGTGATTTGGTTGGCTGTGATAGTTCGTCGTTCACACATTTGCCGATGCTTCTTATTCTTTTTTTTATTATTATTATTCGACTTATATACAAGTTTACAGTTTTAATCAAATTTCCTACATTACTATTACATATTCGACTTGGCTTATATACTGATTGGATTATATTCAGAAATATACAGTAGTTACTTGGGATACAACAAATAGCTATTTGCCAAATACTGAATTTATTATCTGAAAGAGAACCATAATCAGCAAATCATATGCATTTCTTTTGCATGTCCCATTAAAATATGTATTAATTACTTTTAAAAGCCCAGCATTAATAAATTTTAATTTGTTTTTAACATATGTTTATACTGAACAAAAGTATTCAGTCTAAGAAATAGTCAAATACCTTATTAGAAAGTACTCAGTAGTAAAGCTTTTAAGAATATAATTTATTTCATAAGACATTTTTGTAATTAAAGCTTAATTTTTTTTTCTTTAGTAAATTTAACTTTTTAAAAAAAATTTGTATAAATGTGTGCATCTTTACTGAGGATATTAAAAGAAATAAATGTTATTATAAATGTAATACTACACGAATACAATAACATCAAGATGTAAAAAATAAATACATTTGATCTACACAAAGAAAATAAAAATATAAGCAGAAATTTTTTTTAAAGTAAATATGTAATAATTTCTATATATGTCTTACTTCAACTGTCTAAGAAAGAATTAAAATTTTTTCTATTCTACCAAACAAAATTTGAACTTATTTTCAAGCTAAAATACTTTGTCTGACAACTGCGTTATTTTTTTTAAGCTCTACATATGTCTTGAGAAAAATCCTTGATGTTTAAACAAACAATACTCAAACCTATCTGTAACATAAATTAATTGTTTAATAATCTCTAACAAATATAATTGCTTCATTTTTAAAGATATTTATGTCTCTTGTTTTCTTAGAAACACCGTGAAAGTAACATAAAAAGGATGATGGTGGAGCTATGGAACTGATAGAATTATCATATGGAGCCTAGGATACAGCAAAGTGCGCTGATGGTGGATCCTGTGAGCTGTCAGTAGTAATCAGAGGCCCTACTGTATAGCAGTTTGTCTGCAACACTTGTTGAGTTTCAACATGGAAAGCAACACAGTCTTGGAGTTCATTGTAGCTGGTGATGAAATCTGGTGCATAGTATGGTTACAAATCCATAGCATGGTTACAAATCATGCAATGTCAGCATTTGACCTCTCCATGTCCAAAGAAATTCAATAGGCTATGATAGCATATATTCAATATGGTGGCAGTTTGACCACAATGGTGTTGTAAAGAACATGTGTTGAACACCCACTTCTTGTGCAGAACAGATTGCAAGCCTTTAAAACTGAGACTGAAGCAACCGTAGATCTCTTTTCAGAACTCTCTCCTTGCAATTTTTACTTCTTCAGTCTATTGAAAAAGACATGAAAAGGACATTGCTTCTAGTTGAATAATGATATGAAGCATGCTGTATTGGATTTTTGAATACAGCAAATTTCTACCGCAATGACGTCTCCAACCTTGCTCGTCAATAAAACAATTGTCTTAAAATCTATGGAAATTACTTCTAAATATCTTTAACCGATATCAACTTACAGATTCCGAACAGAAACTCGTTGATCATGCTTTAAAAATAAAAAATATATGGTTTGCTATTCATCTTAAAGTATATTTTTGAATAAAAGTTATTTCTCTTTTTTAAGCATATTTTAGATGTTTTTCAATTTTAGTATAAAGTTTTGTGATATTTTTAAATAAAATATCTGTTTCAGAGTCTTGCGTGGAGTTCGAAACCTTATTATTATTTTTAACTTAAACCTTAAATCTTGCTATAATTTTCATGTACACTGCATGTATACAAGAGTGAAAAATTACAGTCATTAATGTCTGAAGAATTACTTTAATAAAAATTTTAATTTTGTTTATTCCAAGAAACATTATTTGTTTTTGTTGAAGCTGTTTCATGATGGAAATAGAATACATAAATTGCTTCTTAAATTAGGGTAGTCTGTTAATATATCTATGTCTCATATACAAACATTGTTCTTTAACTATTGAGAATAATATGTTCTTACAAAATATCACAAAAATATGAGCCTAACAATTTATGGTTCCCAAAATAGTAGCAGTACAGTTAAGGTGTTTGAATAAAAAAAAGTTGGGAATATCTTATGATGTTGACTTCTCCAAAAGCTCCATTGAGCTAACACGCTCAACAAAAATGGCATCATTCCAAAATACAATTTATATATGGAAAATAAATCCCCAAATCCAAAATTGGTTTTATGCAATTATCACCTTATGTCATTTTGAATAAACTTTCCACAAGTATGCACTTTAAGCAGAGAGCGAATGATTAATTTTATTTCAGAGTATATTGTTTTTTCTCATTTTATATTTAAAGTAAATATAACAAGAGATTTGATTTTATGTTACTCTATTATAAACTGAAAAATTAAAGTAAATTAATTTCTGATAAAACTTGTTCCATTTAAATGGTGTCGAAAGCCCAGAACTACTGACTCGTCCGAAGTCATGAGCAGCAGAATGGTAGTTCAGGACATTTAAATGGTGTATAAAGTGTATGTGCGATAACAGGATTCTTAGTTGAGTCTTGTTAGTGGACAAATCTAAATATACTGTATTGTTTAAAATAGACAATTAACAGTTATCAAAAATTTCAGTTACATGTAAATAAAGAATATATATATAATTAGTAAAATATTTTTAAAACTACTGCCCTCATTTCTTTTTAAAAAGCTGTTATAATGTCTATTTGTTAATTACTCAAAATTTTATGAAATACAACTTAAAATTATCTTATTTACAAAGTTAAAATGAAACTGATATTTTTTTATTTAGCCTTCTGCTGTCAGGATTATAAAATCTATGTCTGATCACATGGCTAAATACAGATCAAACATTGAAATAAATTTTCAATAGCATCGATAGCTAAAACATCTCGCCTCAATCTATCTAGTTCAGAAGTAGATTTTAAAATGGAACTAGAGAAAGAAGAAAAACATTTATATGCTGTTGCAGTTTTTTTTTTTTGTGTGTGTGGAGGGGGGTGGGGATCAAGTCTTTACACCTGTGCTTAAGAAAAATGTAGACAACAAAGAGGGATGATTATTTAACTTTTAAAGTTTTCCATTTTACCTGAAGTGATTTTATTTAGGTAAATGCAATCTAATAAGATTGGAAGGTCCATACTCCTAAAGGTATACACTTCTTAAATTTGGTAAAAAAAGATATGTTAATTTTTCTTTATATGAAAAAGTCAACAACAGTGTTAACACTAGTATATTAATTAAATTGCATGTGAATAATGTTTTAATTTGAAACTTGGAACATATGCTCCTACAAGGTAAAGCTTGAAATCACCAGGAAGCAAATCAACGAAACTGAAAAATAATGTGCAGAATTCAGTAACAAACATGTAATAGAATATGTAAATATTTTCCAACGAAAAAACACAAGATGTGTTTCGTAAATAACATTTAAAATGTAATTTTTAGTGGATTTTTCTTCTAGAATTTGAAATGCTATTTAACAGAGCATAAAAGTTATTTAAAATGGTTTGTTTTGCATAAAAATATTTGCTTATTCGTTACGTTACTCAGTTTAGCATGCTACTCGTACATTAAGAGGATAGTTTCCTTTCAACTGTTGGTTTCAGTTTTTCCATGGTAACATATGGAATATAGTACTAAATATCATTTAGTTTTTAGGATATGTCCTGTTGTTTTTTGCAAGGCATAAATTCTAAAAAGAGGAAAATTTGTGCTTTATTAAAACATTGATAAAATAATTAGAGAAGTGTTTCTAAAATTTTTGTAAAATTAATGCTATGCTCAGAAATATTAGAAATACATCTAGTTACTTTATCGAATTTCTCAACATCTGTCCTTGCAAATAATAGCAGCGAAAAATCCCCAAAACTGACATAGCCCGAGGTTTAATCCCCCCCCCCCCCCATATTCTAGCATGGAAAAACTGAAACAAAAGATTGAAGGAAATATATCCTTTTAATGCATTCTCTATGTTACGATTCATAATCGTTTCTTTTGAGTTATATTTCGTTACATATTCGCTTTATTTTCGTTAGCATTCGTTACATACTCGTTTTTTTTGCGTAAACTTTCGATACATTTTCGTTTGTTTTGCGTCCATTTCGTTATATTTTCGTTTGTTTTGCGTCCGTTCCGATACATTTTCGTTTGTTTTGCGTCCGTTTCGTTACATTTCCGTTTCTATATTTCGTTACATATTCGCTCTATTTGCGTTAACTTTCGTTATATTTTCGTTTTTTTTCCGTCCGCTCCGTTGCATTTTCGTTTCTTTTGCGATACATATCGTTATCATATAAATCTCAATGCAAAAGTAATGTGTGAAAAACGAAAAAGTAACGTTTTAAAAATTGGTTGCAAAATAGTGGAAGCGCCGAGACATCTTTTCGTTTTTATTTCGTTGCATATTCAACGAAATAAAAACGAAACTGGGTTCCGATTTTTCAACGAATTAAAAACGGAAGTGTGCTAGTTGGGTACGCATTGAGAACTGATTTGCATGAAACCTCATGTTGAAAAACGTCACGGTTCACGCCGGTGAACGGAAAGAGTCGTTCATATTAAATTTGCATAAACGCCCGTTCACGGGAATGTGAATCGCGATATATTGATTTTTTCCAACAGTTTCATTCGACGTTGAACACCTGAAAGCTCTCCGCTCATTACATTGGTTCCCTCTAAAACTATAAATAAACAATTGAACAGCTTAACATTTTTTGCTACAGTTGTTTTCTCAATAGCACTCATAATTTCTTCAGCATTGATAGTAGTTAAGTTGTTGTTGTTGAGACCCAGACCGTCCGACCTACCAGAAAGATGTAAGGTAACTGTTTGGACGGCCGGGAAGTGCCACCCAATTTAGACCGGAACCCAGTGGGGAGGCATCCACAGGGACTGTACCCTCCTTCCCTACCACCAACCTCTCGGAAGGACTTACGGACCCACATGTTTAACGTGATCGTACTCCGCATGAACACGGAGGCAGTTGTGGCAGCATGCAAACCACCGGGCTACAGCGCCCGAAATGTGCCAACAGCACAAGGTGTTCCCAGGTGGTCACCCACCCAAGTACTAACCGCACCCGATGCTATTTGACTTCGGTGATCTAACGAGAACCGGTGTTTTCTGCACGGTAGGGCCGTTGTGGTAGTAGTTAAGTGTACAAGTCCAAGGTACTTTTCTTTAACATTCTCATCACCCTACATTTGGTAACGTACTATTATACCTAGCTGATCACGTTGAGATTCATCAATCGACTCGTCAACCAAAATTGCATAAAATTCTGAACATGATAATTCAGTTAAGATTTTTTGTTCAATGTAAGTAGAAATGGAATATAAGATATTGTCAACAGATATGCTTAATAAATGAGTTGCATTTTACCCATATGTATTTAAATACTGTGCAATTTCTTTATCCTCTAAATTTTCACCTAAAAATCTTACAACTGACCCAAAGTTTTCAGATACCGCCCACTGTTTTTTAACCATGAAGTATAAGATTTCGACACATTTGCTTAATAAATAACCTTCTATTGAAATTTGTTTTTGATTGTTTCGCAGCCTCTGTGCCTTCAGTATTTTTTTTAGCAATTTCTTGTTTGTCGGCATCCTTTGGAAAGGCAATAGATTGTTTATGTCTATTACTATTTTCAAGCTTCTTTATAGTTCTGGTAGGATGACCTCCCTTAAAACTCACACCAACACTTGTTCAAGGCTTATTACCACTGTACCCAATGGAACATATTTTACATAAAAAGCCTGAAGCTGCTAGACTGTAGTAAAACCAGTTATACTGTCTTTCATAATATGTTTTTATGAAATAAGCTTTTCTTTTTTTACTGTTTTCTGTAGTTAACAACATATCATCTATATTTTCTTCATCAGAAATATATAGATATTTTCTTATCTATATTTTCTTCATTACCTCATTATCAGAACCTCATCATCAGAAAATTCAAGTCCAACGTCAATATTCTCTTTTATATCGTTTTCATTTTAAGTATTCTTTTCTACATCAATTTCAGCATTCTTTTTACATCGTTTTCAATTTCAGCATTCTTTTTCAAATTCACTGCATTTTCTCCTATAGAAAAATTCAACCTCATCTTCATTCGATAATTCAGTTGCACCGTTTTCTGCATTCCTCTTTACATAATATTTGGCGTCACTTTTCTGAACGAAATTTTTCGTTTCAGATGCGCTCTCTATTACTTTATCAGCATTCTGATTTGTAGAAAATTTGGTTGTAATTGTGGAAGTATTACTTTTCTAATCTGCTTGGAACTTGCTTTATGGAAAAAAAATGTAGGATGCTCTCACAACCACTGCTATCAGCAGAACTGATTTTTTTTTTACATAATAATCTGAATTTTTTTAGAAGCCCCAGGTTGGAGGACGTCTACTCTTCATAATATTTGGAGTATCGCTAACTTTATCCGAAAATAATTATTGTTAATTTAAAATAAAAACTAACTAAACTAATTAAATAGAACTGAAAATATGACGATGATGCTTCACCCTCACCCAATGGTGAGCGAAGTAAAGGCAATCTGCCATTAGGGGGTTTGTATGCCTAACTGAAACTAAATGCAAGACCAAACAGCAAGCAGTGTTGCCATATTACTTCCCACACTGTCCAACCTACCAGAAAAGTGTAAGGTAACCGCGAATTGGCTGTGTGTCATTCCGCAAGAAACAGTTGATGTTTGTGTATATTTTTATTCTGCACAGAAATCAAAACATTTGAAAATAAAATGTACATGCAAAACACGCTTATGCTAACACAAGACATATTACTTTTGAATTTTCATCCATATTAACAATAATTAAATGCATGACACAGTTGAGGGATAATAAATATAGGCATCAAAAATGAACAAAATTGTGTTTTTCACTTTCCTTAACTATTGTAAAGTGGTAAAACTTTAAACAAAATTCTTTGTGATATTATTCTAGAATTTAATGTGGCTGCTGTCACAATCGAGTGGAAGAAAAAGATTATTCTTCGAACATTGTCGTCCATTCTTGGGGACAAGAATGTGCAATTTCACAAAAAATTATAGTTAAAAGTTTTAAACGAAATTACAGTAGGTTTCCCCAGCAGGAAAATATGTTTCAAGATCCCTAGTGGATGCTTGAAACCATGGATAGTACCAAACCCAATATTATACTATGTTTTTTCCTTCACATATGAGAAAGTTTAATATGAGAATCCGTTCTATTTTCTATGAGAAAGTTAAATTTATAAATTAGACACTGTATAAGATAAACAACAATAACTAATAATAAAAAAGAACAAGTATAATAATATACTGTAATAAAAGTTGTGAATGTGATCTCCCCCTCCCAATATAGCTTATTGTACAGTTTTAGACTAATCCTTGTTCTGGTGATAATGATACAATGCATACTTGATGGAATGAGAAAAATAATGTAGGCATTGTGATGCAAGGTTAGACTATTATTGAGAATCATTTGCTTTGGGAGATCCTGGATTATCAAGACATGACAATGTTGGTGATTGGATGTCAGGAACAGACCTTGTCAATGGTTGAGGATTCTCGATAGTTGATTTTAGTGATGTCTACACTGCTAGTTATGCTTCAATTTCTTTACCTTCATAGACAGGATACTTTTGACTTAACAAGTTCTTTCAATTCTGCATTTGTTACCACATCTTGATGGTCTTCAATATGTTCTTTCACTTCTTAATCAAGAATGTTAGAAAAACCTTTTCTACCAACTTGTGACTACATAAATGATTTTCTCAACTTTTCCACTGATCCCTGGGAAACCTTTAAAATCATAAGGTCTTCCTGCAGGCATTTAATTTTACTAGTTTTAATTCATTCACTGCAGTTTTAGTAAATGTTATTGTGTCAACAATACTGATGATTTCCAATCACTGGTGTGTAATTTACATTTTATGAATTGCTTATTTCCGAAATTTTCCATTTATGATTTTTTGATTGTGATTGACTGAAACCATAGAAAAGGGGTAACTATGGTATACTAATATTGAATTACTTAAATTTTTTTATTTAGTGAGTATAGCTTTTACAATTTAAATTGAATTTAGAGTAGCCTACCTTTAAGCCATTGCCATTTGAATTAAGTCAATAACGAGTAATAAAAATATGGAGTATAAAACATGACTTCCTATCCAGTCCAGAATTAGGGTTTTAAATTAATGTACCTATTCATATGTATAACTAACATGGTCGGATGAGTTTTAATTAAAAATACTTTATTGTTTTATCGTTTCTAAGACAAAGGACATCAGCTAGGAAAGCTGATATTTCAAGAACTCCCAACAGCTTATTTTTGATACGATAAGGAACAAACTTACCTCATAGACTGTCAAAAGTGAATTAATTCAAGACTTGTTAATTGACACGGTACAATGTACTTGGTAGATTAATGCAGGAAGACAAAATTGACTCCAAAAGTGGGGTTCAACCCCACAATGGTTCCAGTATTTTCCTAGAATGATGAAGAAAACAATGTATTGAGACGTTTGAGCTAGGAAATATAAATATTCTACTCAAGATCTTTAAATTTATATGCAAAAATAATTTCCTATGGTTTTTCATAAACTTGTATCAATTACCGTTGTAAATAAAAATTTCTGCCATTCAGCCAAACTAAAATTGTCGGCTCTTGGTATGTTTTCACATTGCATTTTAAACATTTGTTCTACAATGGATTTGCTCAATCTTAGTATCTAAATGCTGTTACTATTAAAACAGTTTCTCTCCTACAATTGTTGTTCAAGTTAATCAAAATTTTTCTAAATCTTTATATGAACATGTTTCTGAAAAATATTTTACTATCATTTTTCAAAAGTTGAGTTGGCAGATAACTAAAATCCACAGAAAATTTAATTGCAGCAATATTGTGCTTATACCCAGCGATAGAGTTCAGAAGACCCCCCCCCCCCTCCGCACTAAAAAAATAATGTAGGTTCTTTATATATATATATTTTTAAGCCACTTCTTGAAAGAACAGGCTTTTTTCAATTAATATATTTTTAAATGTATTGTGAGATGTATACATATCTCAAAAATATATTGATCAATTATAAATGCATTTTATTTTAAAAAATGTGCTATGTTTTCATCCAGAAATTGTGGATCTTCCACAAAATTTTTTTCTTCTTACATGTCTGTTAGTAAACACAAGCATTTTCTCCATCTAGTATGCCCAAGTTTTTCAATCTAAATAATCCTACAGATATTTTAAATAGTTAGGGTATTTGCAGGCGTGGTAGCCCATTGGTTAGCGCACGGGAATTGCATTCGGTAGACCCGGGTTCGATTCCTTCCGCTGCCAAAAAAACTGCTGCTGTGTTCACGTGGAGTATGATCATGTTAAACATGTGGGTCCATAAGTCCACAGGGGTGCAGAACTAAACCTGTAAACCGAGAGGTAGGCTAGGTCTGCACTGCTGTCTCCAAGTTAGAGTATTTGAGGTATTTCTTCCAAAAATGACCTTTGATATATATTGACAAAACTAAATATGCTCTTAACTTATGTATTAAGGAATATGAAAACTATATCATAAAATGGGAAAATAAATCTCTGACTGCTCAACATTGTAGAAATTCTGTCTATCGTTTTAAGTTTTCTTCCACTAGTATTATACAAAAATGTTTGTTAATTTATAATCTTGACTTTTCTATACCTTTCATATTCAGAAATAGTTAAGTATTTTAGCTAATGATTTGTTCAGTAACTTTTCCTTTTACTGTCTTGTTAGATGCCTTGTAATTGTACCATTTTTCTTTATATTTGTTTTATACCTTAAGGAACTCTTCAATGACATTTGGAATTGTTTTCACCAGGTTGTGTCTTGTCTCATCTTGTTGGGACATTTTTGTAATGTCTTTGAACAATCCAGCTTGTGTGTTAGTTCTATGTTGCTTGACTGACTTTCTAGTATCCAGAATCCTTCTTTAGTTTTCTGTTTTATAATTGTGAACGTATCTTTTAATTATAGGATACCTCTCTGGCTCTTCTATTTCTGTCAATTTGATCTTTGATCTTTTTGACTTTAGATTTGCTGGCACTGATGAAGAAGATCCAACATTTCCTCGAAACAGCTTTATGCTTCACGTTCTATTATCATATTTTGCTTGATTCAGAGTCAGTAAAAATATACAGAATACTAAATAAATAAAACTATTTAAAAATAATTTTATATTGGAATATTTAATTTTTTAATAGTTTTTAGGAAATAAATTTAAGAAAAAAACACCAATAAAAAATCTATTAATATAAAACATTAAATATTAATTGCTATTTATATTGGTATCATACTTGACATTAGAATACAAGAGTCGGAGTCGAAGGTTTGAAGTACTGACTCCACAACCCTGCTTGATACTGTGCTCTGTTATGTGACATCTTCCTGATCTTGTATCTTACGTTCCACATAATTATTCTATATGTTCTATCCCTTTCCTGTAGTCCATCCGATTTCTTTCCTATTCATGTAATTTGTATGAAGCAATCAACTTCCACCCATTTTATATAAACTTAATGCTCTTGTTTTACTCATTTTAAAAGCATACCTATAATTTATACTATATTTTCTCATGGATACAATATTAAATACTTTCGTACATTACAAACTTATGTGCATCGTAATAAAGTTTTAGAATTGTGTAAATGTTGTAAAATATAAATAAAATTAATGAATGAATTATTAGTGTAAAATGTGAAATTATGGTGGCGACCTGTACTTGGCATATGATGGAGTTTGTTTTCGTGCTCAGATAAAATTTATCAACTGAAAAGCATTTTAAAATGTTAAAATAAATATATTGTATTTTAATAAAAAAAAATTTTCAATGGGAATGTGATCATTAAAATTGGATCGTTTTTGACCCACTTCTGCAAACTACATATCAAATTACTTTTCTGGGAACAAAAGGTAGGATAGCAGATAATGATCGAATTATTTTGTATATATGTAAATTATTATTATTAGTTTTGTGATCAATGTTCAAATATTTACACAGAGGAAAATAAAAATGAAAAGTATCTGCAAACATATATGTTGACTTAAAATTTGAAGCAAATTTCGGAAACTAATCATTTTTTGTACATTAGGATCCATGCAACAAATTAAGCATACCAGGGATCTATTTAAAGGAGAGGGTTGAGGTTCATTGCCCCCCCCCCCTAAAAAAAATTAAATAAATAAAAAGTTCCTTTGTATAATCATATATTAATTTTAAATTATAACAGTTTGCTCAAATAAATTTTCATTAAGTATTTGTTATCGGAAAGAAACCGGTGAAATTGGATTTTAATTTATTATTAAAATTCATTTAATTTTGATAACTTAGAAACATTCAGAATCTACCTAATTGAAATTAAAACCACAGGAGAAATTGAAAATAAAATATCATTATTAAATTCTAAAGTAAACAGTAACCATTGAATTTCATATTTTCACAATCAATCAAGCAATCATAGTGCAAAAGTAATTCAACTTTTTTGCAATAAATTTAAAAATAACAAATTGTAACTCGCACTTGATCAATGATAATAACTGAATGATCATTTCCTCAAAAATAAATTTAAAATGTATTCTCTATTAAATTCACAGATCACATGATGTCCAATTTCTTCTGTCTGAAATATGACATCTGGTACATGGGCGTCGTATATTTATCTTGCTGCAATCCAGGCGAAAATACATTTTTTTGTTCTGTTACTGTAACAACTTGAATGTTGTGAAGAACAATGTTTTATTTGAACTTTGAAATGTCGTCAAATAAATAAGCCTTAAATTTCTTATCTGGAATTATAATTATTTTTGTATCCGATTCTAATTTACCCATATGCATTCTTCATAGAACAAACTGTTATTACTTAGTACGGGGCAAGGAGATTTTTATCCACTAATTGAGGATTTTGTTTTATCTGCAACTTCAAATGCACATTGAAACGTCTTATAATTTTAATAGCACTAGCACTACTTAATTTACTTTATCTACAATGCATGGAATATAAAAAACAATAAAATCAACAATACAATCAGTTTTAAAATGTAAAAACAATTTACTTACCCTGACTCCTAACTAGACAAAAGAAGACAACAAACACGAGGTGTCTCAACAGTTCCACGCCAAGTTGCCAAACACTTTTGCGCCAATGTTGGTGTGAGCACGTGTCACAAGCTAGGAAACGCTGCTGTGGAGAGTTACCATACATTAAAGAAAAAAGGATACTTATCGCTGATTTGGCACAAATTTCGTGCAGTCTAGCGAGGAAATATTCTGTCTAATAAACTTCCACATTTTCTAGAAATCTATTCAGTCAATTTTATTATTGCTTGAAATATTAATAATATTGTAATATTAATATAAATTTATAATATTAATGATAATTTTTAAATATATACCTTAAATAACGTGATTAAATTAAATAATTCAATAATTCTATAAAAGTTTATAGGTGGTGGGGAGGGGGGGCGGGGCTAGAGAATGTATTGAAATTGAAGTTATCCATATATTGCTATAAGGTGAAATAATTTGTTTAATGGAATTTGCTGATGACGTGGTTAGGTTAGCAAATGAAAAAACGAAGAAACGCCCCCCCCCCTCCGTTAAAGCAGGGTGCAGCAGTTGTGTGGAATGGGGCTTAGAAGCAGTATTTCTTTCAGGACTTTTCGGCTGGTGTGTCTGTGTGTGTGTGGGGGGGGGGCAAGTTTTCTATTTTCTCGACAGAAAATATCTAAACGCTATGCGACATAAATAGAAACTAGGTAATATAAAATGTCTCCGGGCGGGCGATACTCATCTCTGAGAGGGGGGGGGGGCGCATCGGCCCCAGAGGTATGCCTGAAAGAACTACTGATTGGAAGCACCCCCCCTTCCTTGTCTGAACCATTAGTTATACATAAAGTCAATATTTGGAAAGGAAATTCAGGATTGCTACCTTCCTTATTAGGTTGTCAAAATTCTGGCTACGCCTATGCGTGGGTGACGCAACTTACCCTTACCCTGTTAATGCCAAAATGCTCTAAAAATATACTAGTTCTTTATATGGTCTATACCGAATAACTAAATTCAAAACATTCGATCGTCAACCCCCTTCCGTTTTTCCAAAATCCTGGCTACGCCTATGTTTAAACATGAATATTGATTGTTAAATTTAGATCAGATAAATATGTTAAAATCCAGGAGAAAAGTAACTTGACTAATTGCACAAGGAAATATCGAATGTATGCTTAAAGTTTATGTACAGATAAATTTTCGGTTATTAAATTTATTTTGAATATTCTTTTCGTGTATTATACAAAAGTATAAGCAAGAGTACCAATTCCTCCATCTCAACACTCATGCACTGATTCAAGGTCATTTACTCTCCATTAGTTAAACATATTTAGTCACTATCGATAAAATCTGACCGTCAACCTCCTCCCTCACTCACGACATTTCGGCTACGCCGATGTTAACTAGTCCAAAGTTCTATATTTGTATATTTCATAGTAATTTTACTTATGAGCGTTGTGCAGGATAGGATAAATCGGTATCCTCCCCACACACACACACACCACCATCATCACACACATACACACACTCCCTGAGACCATTTTTAGCAGAATTCATGCAATTTTTATTCAATCATAAAAAACTAAAATAAGAATAAACAACTATTTCCTTTTAATGCCTACAAATATCAATGGTTTAAATAAATTTTTAAATTTTATCAACTGTCGAAAATTTAAAATTTACAATTTTAACAAATTTAAACAAAATAGAAATAATAAAATATGCAAAAAAAAAGAAATTTAATATTAAAAATACCCATTAAAAATCATAAATTCTAATAGCACATTGGGTCTTTACGCTAATAAGTTAAATTTACGTATTAAGAAATTTAGCATCGGATTATTTTTTGGAGGAAAATAGTTGATTGAGGAGGAGATATGAAAATAATTATCATGAATAAGTGTAAAAATTTTAGAAAAATGCAACAAAAGTAAAATGATTTAAAAACGAAATATATAATCCATTTTGCAACGTATCACATAATTCGTTTTAAAATAATTTTTAAATCGCAATATTTGCAACCAAACGAAAAACCAACGATAGCAACAAGTTTGCAACGTTTTTAATCCAGATCGTGCTACTTGGGTTTCCTACTGTTCTTTTTTGTTGCTGTTGTTGCAGAAAAATCCATGATTTAAAAATTCCTATCCGCTGGACTTGCCTTCCTCCAGACAATTTTTTTGAAGTTTTATTTAATTTTGCGATTTTGTTGACTACCGTGCATTTTGGATAACTATCATGCCTATCCTCACACTAAGTCTTCACTACTACACACTTTTCCTCAACACTACAGTTTTCACAATATACCATACATAATATACAATACACAATACATACTGAAATAACCATATACTTTTGCTGCCCTATGTTTTGCACATATTGTGGCACTATGCTATTTGTAACACACTTGTTGTCTATTTACTTATTTATCACTTAATTTTGAAAGTTGCTCTATCTACATAAATTTTCTATTATTATAATTATTCATTTTCTTTACATTAATCAAAAATATCTATTTGTAGACTACCTTCCAACTTAATTTTTACATTTACTGTAGACTACCAAAATTATTTCAAAATGCTTTCCAATTTAATTTCAAAATATTGTAGGAAACTAATATATTTTATAATACCATCTAATTTAATTTAAAAATCATTATAGACTGCTACACATCTTGTAGAATGCTTTCGAATACTATTTTTTGCGTGTCCTCAGATTATAACGTCTCGGACTCTGATAATTATGATTATTGGCGTTATATTCTTTGTTTATATGCGATTGACTTCTGTCACCAGTTCGCCGTGTTTGTTTATTTTGTAAATACTTTTTACGCGGTTCTGCTTTATATAATTTATTCGCGTGAACAACTATCCATTTTTTATTTGGATCGTACATAGGTGTGATAGCGTAATTATTGTTACGAATCACCTTTACGATGCGAAATGGTCCTTGAAATTTTTTTTGTAATGCTGTGGTGGGTCTTAGGTTTTTTAAATACACAATTTGTCCTTTTAATAATTTCTGCTGTCTAACTCTTTTAAAAATTCTTTCTTGGCGACTTTGGGCTTGAATTTGTTTTCGTTTTGTATATCTATTAATTTTTTCCGCTAAAGTAAGTGCTTCACTGACGTCATTATCATATTCAGTTTTAGTTAAATTCGGACTGTCATCCGGGTCCGCTATTTCCAGATTATTTTCTCCTGGTAATTTCAAATCTCTGGTAAGAAACAAAATAGCGGGACTGTGGTCTATATTTGCGCTGGGTGTTGCATTATGAAATAATTTTACATATGGCAAGACTTTGTGCCAATTAAATGTTTGGTCAGCCATTGCTGCCAAAGAATTTTTTATTCCTAAGTGGCTTCTTTCTAAAATTGCATTTGAGCTAGGTTTGTAAATAGACGTATATTTGATTTTTATACCATGTTGCTCTGCGAATTTTTTAAATTCCTCGCTTTTAAATTGCCTGGCATTATCGGTCAGCAGCCACATAGGAACGCCATTTTGTGAAATCCAATTCGTTAGGACCTGTAATACACTCGCAGTTGTAATATTTCTCACGGGTACTGCCTCCAGGAATCTCGAGTAATGGTCTATCATCGTTATGATGTACTCGTGCTGTCCGTTACTTCTCGGTAGCTTCCCTACAATGTCTAATGCCACCGTGTGATTTTGTTGACATGGACGTGGCACATGTTGTAATGACATAGGTCTTATAGCCTTATTTTTGTAACATAAACATGCATCACATGATGCGCAAAAATTCTTTACATCACTGTATGCTCCTTTCCAGTAATACTTTCTATTCAGAATTTGATAGGTTTTTTCAACTCCAAAATGTGGTGTATGAGCTAACTCAATAACTGCAAATTTTAGACTGTGAGGTATTAGAATTCTGTCCTTTTGCATAGGATTTCTGATATTTCTAGCAGTCTTTATCATAATTAATCCTGTATTTACATCTCTATAGTATTTATTTACATATTTTGGCTGTTTAAATTTTGCATTTAGTCCGTTAATAATTTTCTTTATCTCTCTATCTTTTGCTTGCTCTTCTAAAATTTTGGCTATTATTATCGCGCTGTCATTAGCAATAATGTTATTTATTAATTTAGTCTTAGTTTGTTCAGAAAAAATTTGTCGCGACATAAAATCACTGGGATTATCTTGTCCTTTAATGTATTTTATATCGAAAGAATATTGTTGTAAATTTAATAACCATCTTGCGATTAAATCAGAATTTTGATTTTCTAAGTGTATGTAGTGCGTTAAAGCTTTAGAATCAGTAAATACCGTAAAATGCGTACCACATAAAAAATCTTTGAAATGTATTATAGCGTCGTGAATTGCTAACAGTTCTAGCTTCATGCTCGGATATTTCTTTTCACTGTCTGAAAGTTTCCTGCTATAATACTCGATAGGATGAAAATTTCCGTTCACTGATTGAAGTAAAATTCCTGACGCGGCTACTTTTGAACAATCAGTCGACAAAAAGAACGACTTTGACATATCAGCTGCCCTAACTACCGGTTTCGATAAAATCGCGTTTTGCAATGTTACAAACGCTTCTTCGCATTTCTCCGTCCATATAAATTTTTTATCTTTCTTTGTTAACTCAATTAAAGGATTGCATAGTTCAGAAAAATTTGGTATGATCTGCCTAAAATAATTACATAAACCTAAAAATGATTTTACTTTTTTTACTGTCGTTGGCACAGGGAAATTCGTTATTTTCTGTACATTATCATCTGAAGGTGTTATGCCTTCCTTACTTATCTTAAATCCTAGAAATTTAATGTTCTCTTTACACATTTGTAATTTTGAAGGGTCAATGGTTAAACCAAATTTAGCTAATCTCGAAAATACCGTTTTTAATTTCTCCAACATTTTCTCGAATGAATTTGCGGCAATTACAATGTCATCTAAATAAAATTCAATTTTCTGATCTTTTAAATCTCCTAAGCATTTCATCATTAGTAATGAGAAATATGCTGATGAGTTTTTTGCCCCAAAAGGTAATCTATTAGGTCTATACGATCCATTATTTGTTATGATATTTAATCGGAAACTGTCCTCAGGTTTGATTTTTATTTGAAAAAACGCGGACTTTAAGTCTATCACCGTGTACAATTTGTGGCCTGCGTTGTTGTGCAGAATGTCGCTGATTTTACCAATATTTACGGGCAGTAATTCAGTAATTTGATTAAGTAGCCTGTAATCTACGGCTAAGCGATATTTTTGTTCTTTATTGGCATCATTACTATTAATACTGGCTTTCTTCTTTATCAATAAGCATGGGAACGCATAATTACTTGTAGATTTTTCTATAATTCCAGCTTCACACAATTGTTTGATTTCACCTTCTAGTACAGGTTTTAACATTTTTGGCAAGGGATAAGGTTTACACTGAATTGCGTATTGGTGTAGTAAATTAATTCCGGTACTATTTCTTCCGTCATTCCCAGCGTTTTGTATGATTTCGAAAATACATCATAATTTTGTAACAGTAATTTTAGCAATATATGTTTTTCATTTTCTTGTAAGTGATCTAGTTTAAAATCTTGCGGTGTTAATTCCGCTTTTCGTAACGCTGAAATGTCCATTTTTTGTGGATCATTTAAGCTTTCGATATTGTTAATCTGTAAAATTTTATCAGTATCATGTTTCTCTTCATAACTTTCAAACTGCGGTGTTACAGTACCAAATATCATATTTTTATTTAGATGAATCTCTTCTTCTGTTTTGTTTGTTAAAAGAGTAGAAATAAATTTTCTATTATTTACATAATGTAAAGAATGCTCAGCGTGTAAATCTTTTAATGAATTTGTAATATTTAACAATACCTCCTTATCCTCAAAATGGTTTTCATTTAATTTTAATTTTATTGATTTTGTTTCTTGAGGTAGTAATTTAATTTTATGCGCTAAGCTTGCATTTAAGCATTGAATATGTTCAACTCTTGTATTATTATTTTCTGGTTGCTGTGCTTTTTTCTGATTTTTGTCTTGAAATGGTATAGATATGGATTCTTTGACAAACTTTAATATTAATTTATTTGTGTCAATTATGGCATGATGATTTTTGAGAAAGTCAAATCCTAAAATTATTTCATAAGGGGTGTTATTTAATTGTTTAGTTATGAAAAAAGAATTTTTGCATCTTTTGTTTTCAATTTTAAAGCTAAAGCTGATACATTTTGAAAATTGAATGTTTTCTTTGGTCATAGTCTGTATTTTTACTTGTCTAGATAAATAGTTAATTTTAATTTTATTTTTGATTTTTTGAAATATTTGATCTGATAATAAACTGACACTTGCGCCACTATCTATGAGAGCCACTGTTTTTATGTTCTCTAAATTTATGTTAATCATTGGCAATGCGTCACACTGTCCATATGTTGAATTAAGTAAATGTTCATTTGGATTTTGTGCATCGTTATCAATTTTATTTGCAATTTTATGGGATCTCGAATCCTTATTTGATGCCTTATAACTTTCTATATGTCTTTTATTTCGAGGTCCCTTTCTTAGTTTAAATATTCATTATTCTGATATTGCCTATTATTGCTCACATAATGTGGTCCATTATTCTGATATGATCTTCTGTTATTACTTTGAAATTGTCTGTTGGTATTTCCTGCACGCCGCCGTATTCCCCGGTTATTTATGAAATTACCTCTTCTGAAATTCGCCCTACTATAGTGTGCATAACTATTTTGAATAGTGGGTCTTTGTTGAAAATTGGTAGTTTCTTGACTGCTGTTTTCATTTGTGAATGCCCTTTTTAAATTATTTTGTACTTTTTGCAGCGTAAAACATTCTGACATCCAGTGATTGTTGCGACCGCACGCTATACAGAATTTCTGTGGCGGCTTTTCTGCATTATTTTCAGTTTTTACATGATTTATTTCTACATTCTCAATTATTTTATTTTCTACTTCAATATTATTTATACAATCACTATCTTCCTCCAATGCGGATTCTATTACCTCAGCTATTTTCACTGCTTCGTCAAAGGTTTTCGGGTCATTTTTTTTTATTTCTGTTCTTAAATCTTCTCTGACTATCTGTAAAAATTTGGTGAGTTTAATTTTCTCTGTAATTTTTTTTACATTTGCGTCCATTGTTTCATCTACTTCTAGAAAAATTATCGCCTGGTTTTCGATTTCTTGTGCAAGCTCCTTAATTGTCATATTTGGTAAATGTTTCAGATTGTTAAAATTGTTGTGTTTTTGCACTAATGTTTGTTTCCTTTCAAATTTGTTTTTTAATAACTCCATGAATTTTTCATATGATTTTTCCTTTTGCAGGGCAATATTTTCTGCTAGAAATTGTTGAGCCTTTCCCTTTAATCTTGATTTGACAATTATAATTTTCTCTTGTTCGGACCATGATGTTAACTCCGCTATTTCCTTAAATTGTATGATAAAGAAATTGACATTATTTTCTTTTTGTCCATCAAATGATGGTAACATCTGCATAATTGGCAACGATGTATTTTGCTGTGCTTGATTTGCGGGCATCTGTATCTGGATCGCGTTATTTGCCGAACTATCTGTTACTCTGTTATTTATATGTACCTCCTGCTGTATATTATCGATAATTGGAGCATCTTGCCTCGATCTTTTACTTATTTGCCTAGTTTTATTCGGCGCCATGATTTAATACACTGTTATACAATTCTGACTCTATATTAAATATTTATGCTAATACATACATATATATACAATCATATAATACATATTTAAATTATCATTTTCATGCATTTTTTTTTATCATTCGGAGTTATATCTCATTATTAAATTCATTGTTAAATTCAATATTACATTCCACTTATTATTAAATTTACTTTTATATTCAAACTCATTATTAAATTTAATATTATATTCAAACTCATTATTAAATTTAATATTATATTCAAACTCATTATTAAATTCAATATTATATTCAAACTTATTATTAAATTTAATTTTGCCTTTTACTTATATTTTTTTTTTTTCTTATGAAAATTAATTCTCTCCGAGCTTGACCACATACGGCACCAATTCGCGCGGCGACATCATGTCATAAGGTAAAATTATCCTTATCAAAAATTACCAGTATAGGACTTACCTATGATGCCGCCACTAAGGGTGGAGCATATAAGCTCCCGGTTCTCAAGCTCGGACTACGAACACACAAAACATAAAGAAACACACATGCTTAATTGCTCAATTTATTTTAATATTTTACTTAATAGATATCAATTATATCTGGAGTAACTATGCTATAATTAAATCAATTATTAAAAGACACATAATACTGACAATATTACATTAATATCTATATATATATTTACACACATAATAACTTTGACTTAAATTTCTTAAAAACTGTTTCCTTTAAACAATCGAAAAGAATAGTTCTTATAGTTCAATATTTACGAACTCGTTCATATGGTCTACTCATACGAACTGGTAGTCAATTATTTTAATAATCGTTAAAGGTGTGCCTTCCGTGCTAATAGTGACAATTGAAAGTGGGTTACCTTTTCTCTTTGTGTTACGTGCATATTCGTGCTATTTCAATGATGTAGGAAAACCGATACACATCTAACTGCTCTCGCTAGCATTTTATTGCTCACATTCTCTAGACACTTTCACAAACCCACGAAAACATGATGCTGACTCGTTCGAGATTTTTAAGACGACTAAAAAACCTCAGTTGCGTCTAGGGCGCTGTCGAAAAATTGCATCTCCTGGAAAGTTCTAGAACATTCTCTCAAACCTTTTTCTTTTCACATTGTAGTGTCGTTGTTGATTCGTTGAAGTGAAGAAGGGGATGCGCTGCTTATTTATGTTTGTATTGCCATTGGCTCCCTCCGCAGCATTTAAATAGCTCATTAGCTAGGTTGGCATCCGCAATTGGAATTTCGAAATGGCTAGGTTGGCATCCGTAATTGGAATGTAACATGTAATACAAATATTGTGTTACACATGTTTCAATTTTTTTGTAGATATTTAATGTAAATATATTACATACAAACTTTGACAAAGTAAAATAATTCCTAATAAGTAAAACATACAGCGTAAAAAATAAGTTACTCTATTAACTAATTTAGGAGTAAAATGTATTATAAAAGAACTTTCAAAGTTGCACTGTTTTTAGTAAAATGCACTAAAAAGTAAAACATAAGTTTAGCTATCACAAGATACTTGATTATATTCAACTAAAAATAAAACCGTTGTGCATACATATATAAATTTCGAAATTAACAGAATTTTGAAGAATAATAAAATTTATAATATAGAAATAATATTCAAAATAATGATTACATTAAATTAATTTAAATTTTTCTTTGATAATTTCGATTTGTCATTCATATATATATCATTATTATAATTATTTTAATTACTACACTTTATTTTTACTTTTTGTGATTGATTTTTTAATCAAACGTATTAATATTAGTTAAAAAAATCTGATGAGGGGAACACATGATTTTCCTTATATAATGTAATGAATTTACTATTTTTACAGTAAAAAAATAGGTTTTTCTTATAGTAGATACTAATATTCTTTCCAAGACATTGAATTTTTTATTTAGAGAGATTTATTAATATATTAGCCAAATTAGCGAGATTTTCGTTAATTTGGCAACATTTCAAAAAGTCGCCAAGTTGGCGACATTCCGCCAAATTCGTCGCCAAAATCTCCTCAAGCGTTATGCACTAAGAAATAAGTTATTCTTACAGCAGATAAATGACTATTGGCGTTCAAATACAAAAGTATTACTCAGAGTATTTTTTTTCATGAATGGAACGAGCTAGATCCACGAGAATGATGTCACTCAATTTATCGTGGTATTACATATGAAAAGTGAACATGTTTAGGACATATTTTTTTAGTCCTAACAAAAAATAGGACATATTTTTTTTTATATGACTTTTTGATATTTTTTTTTTTAATGTACAATATCTCGCGAACGATTCGTGATAGCATTCTAAAATTTATGTCAATCGTTTTCAAATAAAAAATTACATAAGAAATGTCTATTTGCGTAACTTTATTAGTGGTTTTGATTTTTTGACGATTTTTTCAAAATTTCATTCGAAAATTTAGGGGGTTCTGAGCATTCGATTGTATAAAAATCATAGGCTTCCAGTGTTTACGGATTGTGATTTTTGTAATAAATTTGGTTCAAATCGGTCCATTCGTTCGTCAGTTATCGTCTCCAAAGTCCCACTGACACACACACACACACATACTTTCACACACACAGACATCACTCCAAAAATGTTTGATTCGTGATCAGGAATGCTCGAAACGTGCTCTCCCGTCGAAAACTCGAATTCGAAATTTCGACCCCGTCACAATACTTACCTTATACATTATGTATATAAGGAAAGTAATAAAAGTTTTCTCTCTCAATATATAATGCATCTGACCGTTTCACAGAATATCTCAAGTCAAGTGTGATTTTACTTTCTTTCAGAATAAAAACACATTTTGAATATAATAAAAGGAATCTTAAAGTAATAAATTTTAAATTAAATGTCCCAATAGTATAAATGTATTAAAAATCTGAGAGAACTTATACTGTAGTGTATTTTTATATTGCATACAAAATAAATAATACTTTTAGATCAGAATATTTTAAATAGTAACGTTTAATTTTTTTACAAATGCATTTCACTTCTTTCACTTCCAAATTATTTATTACCTCCCTTATATACATAGTATAATGTATAAAGAAAATTTTGTGACGGGGTCGAAAATTCGATATTTGGAGTTTTCGACGGGAGAACACGTTTTAAGCATCCCTGAACACGAATTAGACATTTTTGAGGTGACCTCTTTGTCTGTCTGTCTGTGTGTGTGTGTATCAGAGAGACTCCGGAGACGATATCTCCCGAACGAATCAAGCGATATAAACAAAATTTAGTACTAAAATCCTAATCAGTGAATACTGGAAGCCATTTATTTTTATACGCATTTGAATGTTCAGAATTCTCCTTAAATTTGAAATTAATTTAAAAAAATCATCAAAAAATTAAAACATTCAATAAAGTTTCCTAAATAATCATTTCTCATGTAATTTTTCATTAGAAAACGATTAACATATAATTTAGTACGCTAGCATGCATCGTTCTTGATATATTGCATATTTTTCAAATAAATGTATAACAAAATCACATAAAAATTAAAAAAAATATTAACTATTGCTAAATCTGTTCACTTTTCATATGTAATATTATATATATATATATATATATATATATATATATATATATTTATATAAATTAATATTGTATATAAATCTATTATCATAATTCTCATAGATCTAGCTCATTCCAGTCAGGAGAAGAAACTTTGGGTAATAGCTTTATAATTTAACACCATTAGTCTTTCATCTACAACATGCCTAGCTTATTTCTCTATGACCAATGCTTGTCCAAATTTTGGCGGCGAATTTGGTGGAATATCGCCGACTTGGCGAGTTTTTTAAATGGTGCCAAAATGACGAAAATATCGCCAAATTAATAAACATGTCACCAAATTGATAAAAATAACACAAAATTAATCTATATGAAGCCTAATTGATGAAAATTTAATATGTTGGAAAGAATAAGATTTTACTATAAGAGACTTCGGGTAATAGTTTTGTATTTGGACGCTATTAATCGTTTATTTGATATAAGTATAACCTATTTCTCCGACTAAACGCTTGATGAAATTTTAACGACGAATTTGACGGAATATCGCGAACGTCACGAGTTTTTTAAATGTCGCTACATGAATGAAAATGTCGCCGAATTGATAAACATGACGCTAAATCAATGAAAATGACAATTAATTGATTAAAATTCAATATTTTGGTAAGAATATAAGACTCTACCATAAAACTCCGTCTCTAACGCTTGCCAAAATTCTAACGACGAGTTTGAGATATATCGCCCACCTTGCAAGTCTTTAAATGTTTCTATATTGACGGAACTCTTCCCGAATTGATAAAAATGTTATCAAATTGATAAAAATATATCGCCAGATTTTATAAAAATGATGCCAAATAGGATGCAATATTTTGCAAATTTTTATACCGTCATATGATGGAAATACCTTTTATTATACAAGAAATGATTTTCTAAATATCGCCAACTTGGCGTTATTTGGCCCCACATTGACGAAAATATTGTCAAATTTTGAAAAATGATTACAAGTTAATGAAAATGATGCCTAATTGATGAATTTATTATAAAAATATTTAAATATAGACTTATTAAGGAAGCTATCAATATTGATAATTGTTATTTTAGAGTTGCATAAAATATAAGTTAATTGGGTACGAAGTAGTTTTAAATATCGCCACCCACATGTACAATTTATCACGGCAAACATATAATTAAACGTTATAAACACTAGCGTGGGCATTTTCATCACTTTTTCACCGTTAAAAAAGCACATTCAGTTCATGATATAAGGAATGTAAGTCATGTGCTGTCCACATAAGATTTTCTTTTAATCTGTTTATTGCAGAAATGTTATTATTTGATAAATGTTCAGATTATTAGTAAGTTATACAAATATATTCATAATTAAGAAATTAATTAGCACGATTTTATGACGTACGTGAAAAAAGTGCACCTTTCATTGAACATTTTAGCATCAGTTTTTCAATTCTGAGCGCTTCAATTGTGATGAAAATATAAATTAATATATAAAGTAATATGTAAATTATAATATAAAGATTTTAGCTTACCGTAAGAAACAATATTTAAAGTTTGGTTCCATTTCACTAAAGAGAATAAACATCAATTTCGAAAAAATATATAAAATGCAGAGAAACAACATTGAAGTGTAATTGCAAGTTTAAGAAAAAGTTTTACTACTGATTTACGAAACTTTTTCCAATTATTGATCACTCCATTATTTCATGCTTACTATGTATAGTGAATAAATGGGTCCATCCATCATGCGTGAGGTGCATTATATTCTAAATATTACGAATCATGATTTAACTAGCTATGTTTTTAGAAATGGTTAGGAATGTTTTTAGCGATATTTTTAGAAATAGTTTTAAAAATATTACAACGTAAAATGTACAAAACATTCTATCATTTTAAAAAGTTCATAAGTATTCTGTGGAAAACGACAAAATACTACACACCACTTGAGATTATAACTTGGTAGCGGTTGCATACAACAATTATAGCACCATCTAGTGAGACGATGGCGAAGGAACTGAATAATAAAATAGAAAATAATAGAATGATAAAGAAACCTAAGAAACTAATTTTATTGATTGAAGGAAAATCCACTATACATTTATCAGTGTTTTTTTAATTTCATGCAATTCTTTTTTTTTAATTCCTTGCAATTATTTCTTGCACGTAGTATCCACGTTAAATATTATACGCATTAGCATTATGGCGTAACAAAAGCTGCAATAATTGTTCTCCCTTAACATTGCCACAAACATTAGTTCTGATCAGTTTATAAATACACACTATTTACAGCCGCCGCCCGCCCAATTAGTTGCTCAAGTCTTCGGATGAGTCGGACGGCCTGGGTCTACAACACTATTTACAGCCTAATAATCACTTCCTATCGATATATCGACTAGATAAATCGTAATCCATCTCTAGGTGTTCAATACTTCCAAATATCAACATTTTATCATAACAAATTACTCTTCCTACATGTATAATGTATATGGAAAGTATTGACACAAATTCTAATTCGAGCTTTCGACGAAAGGGTACGTTTCAAGTACTTGAATCTAACGTTTTTGAGCTGATGTCTGTGTGTGTACGTCTCTGAGACTGTAGACCTAATATCGCTCAAACGAATGATGCATTTCGAAAAATAATTTGGTATAATTATTATAATGTGTGATTACTTTCTGGAGCGCAACTGATTTTATGCACAATCGAATGTTCGGAAGATACCACCAAATTTCGAAAGAATTTTTTTAAAAATGTCATTAAAAATCAAAAACTTTGTGGCAGCAGACGACTTTTCTCCAGCCAAAGACATCTATCGAAGATGCTAGGATACCCGAATTATAAGTTCGGAGTCGAAGCTAGCTTTTGCTCAAATCTTATAATGCCGGTCTTGTAAAATGAGGTCCCGAGTTCTGTCCTGGCTCGGGCCCGGTCCCGGATCAACTCCTACAATGACTGGACGTTTGAAACACGCAACCTTCTCTCTCCAACGACCTCACCATTTCAACACGAGATGGCAGCACCACACGGAGCCAGAGGTCCTACCACTCCCTTTCTGGCTGACCACTGTAGACGTCACGCCCGAGGTACGACACGCCTCCCGGCTATTCAGCCCCTCGACTGAGTTTCGGATGGGGACGCTCTTGGGTTTTCTGGGCGGCGACCCTCCTCACCGAAATTCGACAGGGGCGTTCTCATCATTTGGGGGAGTATGTGGCAGCAGACGACTCTGCGCCAGCCAAAGACATCGATCGTAGATGCTAGGATACCTGAATTACAAGTTCGGAGTCGAAGTTAGTTTTTGTTCTAATCTTATTATGTCGGTCTTGTAAGCACGAGGTCCCGAGTTCGGTCCTGATTCGGGGCCGGCACCATCAAGTCCTACACATTTAATGAAAATAATCAGATAATATTTTCTGAAATAAATCTTTATGTCAAATGAAACAAATTCGAAAACTGCAGCTTAAGTCATTGAGCCAATGTCCGATTTTCAAATATGTTTCTATAAAAGCATCACAATACCAGAATTTTCAATACTGTTAGAAAGGAATAATTTCAAAGGTAATTTGACGCAATGAAACTTCTTACGGCGTGGTGTACTGTTTAAAAAAAGAAATAAATTTAAAAGATGAAACGGGAGTATGTAACGTAAGTGACATCATATTGCTACGAATATGTAACACAATACACACACAATAATACAAGGTGTGGGTAGATTGACCTTGGCTACAAATCTGACCAAATATCGAAAACTTGGGGATTTTTGACGACTTCTAGGAACTTCTAAAATTGTATAGATTGTCTAAGAATTTCTCAAATTACGAGATATTCCCAGAAACAGAGTGTATATAGGCTTGTTATAATACATTTAATTGGGTTGCTGAAATTATCCAAAAAAGAATATATGTCAAACTCAATACAGAATCCAACATGTCATTTTTCTGATTGTGTATGCTTTATAATCTGTATTATATAACAATTCTTATAGAAAACTATAATGAAAATACATTTCAGATCTGCGATATCTACGCAGTTAGATCTGCGCAATAGGCTAGTATGCTCTGATCGCTTGCGACAACTCTTTTGGCGGAAAATTTATCCACCAAATTTTATTTATTATCTCTTCAATAATTTTGTCGTTTGTGTTCCTTTTCGGACGAAACCAACTACATTCTATTAATCTACATAATTTCCTATAAAGTAATATTAAAATAAAACGAAAAAAAAATCAAGAATTCAGAAAATATAAAACACTTTCTCTTATCTTGCACCATCGTCACACATACCAAGCGTCTTTTCTTATTCGAAATATGCGAAAAGAATAATGTTTCACATCAATATATAACAACTGACCGAATTACTCATTATGTATTTTTGCTCATAAAATTACCATACGAGTTGCTTGAATTCCTTGCTTTATTCGCATCTATATTAACTGCTTGAAGTGCATATATATTCTCTTCTTGTATATGATATTTTTTCATTTCTACTTCTTTTTGAAATAGACCTCGAGTCTAACCTTTTTTAAGCAGTACATATATCATTTCATACTTCTGCGAAACATTGGTTTCATACTTCCAAGAAAATGCTTTTGATTTCAAATGAAAGTCTTAAATATTTTTTGCTTGCTTCTTGAAACTCGTTTTTTTCTATAGTTAATTCCTAAAATAATATTTGAGTTAGATATTTATTTGTATAATTCTTTATTTGCTGATGTTTTAGAATATAAAGGACAACATTGTTTAGGAAGATGTGTGGACGTCTTAAATACACAAAAAAATAATTGAGATGACATTTTATAAACGACTTTTGTGTTTTTAAACCAACTTTTTTTTGCATTTTATATTATTCCACTGTGTTATACATTTTAGAATTTTGCGATTAAATATTAAATATTGCAATTACAGATGCGGAAACCTAAATGAAAACAATAATTAAAATATTAATTTTTCATTTTGTAACTCAAAAAAGATTGGTTGATTACAAAAATGTTTAATTTACGTTGTTTTTATCACATAAAAAGATAAAATTTTAGCCTGAAGTTGTATACAACAACGTAAATGATTACTGTAATGGCTGTTCAAAAGTCGTTTTCTCAATTTTTTCTCTTGCTTTGATACATAACATGTGAATTCTATAACATCTACAATCAAGAAATGTTGTAAGAATATATATGTTATGGTTGTGCAACTTGTGGACAAAATCTTTCTTTCTAAATTAAATCGTATACTTAAAAAATGTATTTGAGTTTGAATATTGCTACATAGATATATTTTTGCAACCATGTGTCCATTTTCCAGAAATACCAATTAAGTAATAACGATTAGGTTGACTAAATGAAAAATCATAAATTTCATTCTCTTGCGAAATTTTACGAATGTGTATATAGAATCCATAAAGTGTATGGAAACATTAAAAACACACGGAAAACGCTCTTTGAACGGCCATTACAATGAACGTTAACATTTTGGTTTACATATTTAGTTTTAAAATGTTTACTTTTCATGGGATGATAGTTACCTAAATTATGTATTTTTATAATCAACAGAATTTATTTATTTTCTTATTAGCTTCATAATGAAAAATTAATTTTTTAATATTTATACACGTCTTGGTTATCTTGAAGATAACTCCCAATAAGATGAACGCTGGTATAATTTATACCATTAGATTTTCTTGAAAAGTACTTATACAAAATATTACTTTGTTTACTTAAAGAAATTTTACTTGCGTTTAAAAAAGTCGAGGTTTTTGTACTGTAATACACATACATCAAATGTCTATGTATGTCCTTAATTTTATGCATTAATTCTTCGAAATATCCAAAAGTAGGTACACTTTCAAATATGTATATTATCGAGGCAAAAATACATGTTTATTAAGAAAACATACACTATATCTGAAAAAAAAATGGATTGTTTAAACGAAATATGCTGAGTATTTTCTTGTGTAATTTTAATGTTTTATGAGAATGAATGCTAATTTTGCAGTAGTTTAACGAGAAAAAACGCATTTCTTGTAATATATAAAACAATAATAATGTCCGTGCAACATATACAATATTGATAATTAAACTTTCAATAATAAAAACCATAATTTTACAAATATAAAATTATTTTCTACAAAATATATTTCCCGTAAAATATTATTTATTTTCACAATATTTTCCAATATTTAATATTTATGTCCTAACCCCCTTTATTCCTATATTCATATAATATATATGGCATAACAGTTGTGGTAACACCTTTTTACTTTCCTTATATACATAATGTATAAGGAAAGTATTGTGACGGGGTCGAAAATTCGAATTCGAGTTTTCGACGGGAGAGCACGTTTCAAGCATCCCTGATCACGAATCAAACATTTTTGAAGTGATGTCTGTGTGTGTGTATGTGTGTGTGTGTGTGTGTGTGTGAAAGTATGTGTGTGTGTCAGTGAGTCTGTGGAGACGATAACTGACGAACGAATGGACCGATTCGAACCAAATTTGGTACAAAAATCACAATCCGTAAACACTGGAAGCCTATTGTTTTTATACGCAATCGAATGTTCAGAACCCCCCTAAATTTTCGAATGAAATTTTGAAAAAATCGTCAAAAAATTAAAACCGCTAATAAAGTTACGCAAATAGACATTTCTTATGTAATTTTTCATTAGAAAACGATTGGCGTAAATTTTAGAACGCTAACATGAACCGTTCTCGAGATATTGTACATTTTTCAAAAAAATTATGAAAAAGTCACATAGAAAAAAAAATTCCTATTGAGAAACATGTTCACTTTTCATATGTAATACCATGCGATAAATTGAGTGACATCATTCTCGTGGATCTAGCTCGTTCCATTCATGAAAAAATATACTTTGAATAATACTTTTGTATTTGAACGCCAATATTCATTTATCTGCTGTAAGAATAACTTTTTTCTTAGTGCATAACGCTTGGCGAGATTTTGGCGACGAATTTGGCGGAATGTCGCCAACTTGGCGACTTTTTTTAAATGCTGCCAAATTAATGAAAATCTCGCCAAATGGATAAAAATGATGCTAAATCAATGAAAATGACGACTAATTGTCGAAAATTCAATGTTTTAGAAAGAATATTAGTATCTACTTTAAGAAAAACCTATATTTTTACTGTAAAAGTAGTAAATTCATTACATTATATAAGGAAAGTCATGTGTTGCCCACATCAGATTTTTTCATATATATTGTAGTTTAAGAAATATTTAATGTCAAAATCAAAGACAAAATATCTGAGCTGCGAGTTCGCGTCCTGGATAGTCTAACAATAGCAAGACCACGCATTTGTGCAGGCAGGTACCTACATGGTTAATTTTTTGCAGGAAGGAGGCCCCTTTTTACTTTCCTTATATACATAATGTGTAAGGAAAGTATTGTGACGGGGTCGAAAATTCGAATTCGAGTTTTCGACGGGAGAGCACGTTTCAAGCATCCCTGATCACGAATCAAACATTTTTGAAGTGATGTCTGTGTGTGTGTATGTGTGTGTGTGTGTGTGTGTGTGTGTGTGTGTGTGTGTGTGTGTGTGTGTGTGTGTGTGTGTGTGTGAAAGTATGTGTGTGTGTGTGTGTCAGTGAGTCTGTGGAGACGATAACTGACGAACGAATGGACCGATTCGAACCAAATTTGGTACAAAAATCACAATCCGTAAACACTGGAAGCCTATTGTTTTTATATGTAATCGAATGTTCAGAACCCCCTAAATTTTCGAATAAAATTTTTAAAAAATCGTCAAAAAATCAAAACCGCTAATAAAGTTACGCAAATAGAAATTTCTTATGTAATTTTTCATTAGAAAACGATTGGCATAAATTTTAGAACGCTAACATGAACCGTTCTCGAGATATTGTACATTTTTCAAAAAAATTATGAAAAAGTCACATAAAAAAAATTCCTATTGAGAAACATGTTCACTTTTCATATGTAATACCATGCGATAAATTGAGTGACATCATTCTCGTGGATCTAGCTTGTTCCATTCATGAAAAAATATACTTTGAATAATACTTTTGTATTTAAACGCCAATAGTCATTTATCTGCTGTAAGAATAACTTTTTTCTTAGTGCATAACGCTTGGCGAGATGTTGGCGACGAATTTGGCCGAATGTCGCCAACTTGGCGACTTTTTTTAAATGTTGCCAAATTAATGAAAATCTCGCCAAATGGATAACAATGATGCTAAATCAATGAAAATTACGACTAATTGTCGAAAATTCAATATCTTGGAAAGAATATTAGTATCTACTATAAGAAAAACCTATTTTTTTACTATAAAAGTAGTAAATTCATTACATTATATAAGGAAAGTCATGTGTTGCCCACATCAGATTTTTTTAATTGTCCTCATTTCCTTAATTAACTTTTAATTTTGTTTCCATTTCTTTTAATTCATTTAATTTTACTTATCTTAGTTTAATTTATTGCTAATTTTAATTTTCCTATTTACCAGTCCTGGTTTTTGTGTCCAAAGAACAGGCGCTGCTCAGGGTAGCATTAATGTAGCGTGGTTCTTGCCACACGTCCGGTCTGGATGCTAAAATTCAGTAGTATGTTAATGATTCAATATTTGTGGTTTACGAATTAACCGTTTTCGCACATTAAAATGTAACAACATTAAATTACTTTAACATAAGGACATATATTTAAGTATAAACAACACATTTATTATAACAAGAAAAACTACAACTTATATTCATATACAACATAAATTATAAAATCATTTTACACGTGCTAAGAAATTTGATATGTCTAAAAGGTGAACATGAAACATGTACGGCATACATCGGTCATTGGAGAAGATTCAGGCGATCCGCTGACTGTCCAGGTCAATTATTTTTGCTCTACACACAATGGAGTCTTAAACCAAGTCCTCGACACTTCTTTAAATTCAAAAACTCTCCTCTCAGTGCTTGAAGTGTTACCGGCTCTACTCCTTTCATTCAATTGTACGGCATATGGTTACACATACTCCCCATGTTCCCCACATTGGTTCGGTATGACCCTTGATATCGGCGGGAGCTCCAAAATCATTATCTTTGTGAGGACCTATTCCCACGCTTTCAAGGATTATACTATACCGGGGAGGTAAATAAGATCAGCTTTGTTAGTGTTACATTGTTATTGCCAGTGTAATGTAACATTATAGAATTTTTAAAAAGTTTGTTACCTAGAAAGATGGCCCTTGGATTTTCAAGCATTAAGTATAAGGTTCCTAGTTGACAATCTGGAACAGAAATGTGCAAACGCCCCAGACACTTATCAATGGAAATGTTTGGATTTAGAAAGGGTGTCATGACGGGCGTTTCGGTGGGGAACTGATATTTGGGTCGCCACAGACCCACACGTGAGCTCGACATCGTGGAAGTTTGGCCAGCTGGTGTAAAATCTTCAAGGCCTGTAGCTAAGCCCCGTGTCAAGTTCTCTCCAATAAAACTATATATTACCTTATGGTTACCAATGGCATAGCAAGGGCTCCGATGTCAGAACAGATCACCGGACAGGGGCATCGAAAAGTAAGAGAAAGCGTTTTGAGGATTTCAAGAGAGAACACAATTTTTGAGAACAAGATCAGGAGTGGATTTTATGATTCCCAAATGCATGGAGTGAAAATGATGATGGAAGTGCCGAATAACGGTCCCAGGTGGGGCTGCCGCGTCCCGGTTAGCCAAGAGACGAGGTACGTCTATTTGCATGGAACGTACTTGACTTTTTACCATTTTCCCTCTCTCTCTCTCGTACTCTCCCGTGCCTACCTAACGGGATGAGTTTTATTAAGTTAGGAGTTAATGCTAATACTTAAAGGAGCTCAGTTACGATTGCTAATTTAATATTGTGTTATTTTATTAAAAGCTATTGAGAGATTTAGAGTGTGATTTGTGTATAATGAAGCTAATTGAAACTTTTTTAGAGAATATCTGTAAGGGAACTTAGAGAATACTATGAGAATGATTTTTGAGAAGTAGTAATATAAATAGTACAGGATATGTTAAATCCTAAGATAGAGATGTCAATTGGTATTGTGTTTTTTAGATGCTAATTGGTACTTTTAGTATTTTTGATCTTGTAAACAAATTGTCATTATTTTATAATTATTCGGGGTCCTTCATTATCCAATTATTTTAGCACAGTTGATTTTCAGGTTATGATTTTCGATACGGCCAATATCGAGCCTGCTGATAATGGAGAGTAATAACAATAATGATTTTGCTTCCTGACTGGACGTGTGGTGGAAACCCACGCGACAGTTAGTGACCAAGCATCGGCGCCACGTGAAACTCAAGAACATCCTGTCTTAAGCGACAAAGGAGCGCGGGGCCACATTTGTTGTAGCTGCATGCAGAGAGAACCTCGCACAAATTGTGCATTCCATTCTCAGGGGGGTCCTCTCTTTAATTTCTGATCTCTCTTCCATAATAGGCAATTTTACATTTGAGTAAGTATGAGTATCTATGTAACATCTAGTTATATTCTTTTCTGAGAAACATATGTTTCAAGGATTTTTTTTTAATTGAAATTAAAATGCTCAGTAAATTTTCCTACCTTCCCTGAGTGTAATTCTTAATCTATATCAGTTATCAACTAAGCTCATCCAATCCATCTTGAAAAAAATAGTTTTCATGTAAGATAACAATTTTTGAATACAAAAATGGAAAAATAACTGGACGTGGAAACACTTAGTGAACTCCCTAGCTCTTCCGGAATTTGATGGGAGATCCAAATCAATCTCACCTGAACTTTGTCTATCTGTACAGTTCTTGAAAAATAGTTGTTTCAAGGAATGCATTTTTTCCGCAAAACAATGTTCCGTCAAAATTTTTGCCTATTAAATAATAGATAGAATGTTTTTACTTGTGTTATTTTCTTCCATGTAGTACTTAGTTAGTTCTCTAAATTATCAATAAATATCCAACCAAAGCTGATATTGATTCGATGTACATTTGACATTGATGGTTACTGATTCGTAGCTACGCATTCTGCTATTGGAACATGTAACACAACGAAATAAATGAACTGGCCTTTCGTGGTCCACATACAGCGGACAGTTTAGATACGTTATAGCAAATTTACAACAATATAACAAAGTTTAAGAAATAAGTAACTACAGATCCATACTTAGATATGAATAGTAAATAAAATGTCCATTCGAGTATAATCATTAATATAATTAAAAAGCGGCAAATACACTTTTCAAGCAGTTTTGAGCATTGCGTTTTTATGTTTCTTAGCTCGTTCTGCATATAACAAAGTAATAATCACCGATAATGCAAGTCAATCAGCTCTTTAATAATCAAGGGTGTATTTTAAAAATATTTTAATAAAAAGTTCAGAATAATGATTTCCTTCTAAAAACTGAACTGACTTTGATATAAGTGATTCCTCTGTAAATCCAACGTTGTTTGTCATTTAAACATGTGTAAATTTTAATAGTCTTCTAAATCATGCAGTCATCTAAATCATGTAGTCTAATCAATCATCTAAAAATACCTTAATAATACATAATTTGATTTCAATATAAAAAATAAAAACATAATACAACATCTGTTTCCATAAAATAAAAACATTTTCACCTAAGAATATAAATAATGAAGCATCCTATACTCCCGCTTGTAAACGAAGAAACATAAGTTGAAGATTCGTAGACAAATTAAATGGATGGTTTAAGAAGTTAAAAATATAAATGCACCATCAATCTGATTTTTTCGTAGCAGCAGCTAATAAAGCACATTTCAAAATATAACGCTGTCCATTGAAATCATTTTTTAATCAATCCTGTATTATTTGTATCGGGTAAAATAAATTAAAAATCGTTTCCCTGTACCAAGTCACATCCTAGGCCATTTGTTTTTTTTTTCAAAAAGTGCGAGTCAACCAACGGCTAATATTAAGTGATACAACCCCACAGCTCGGATATAGTTAGTAAGTGGTCAATTATCACATTTTTACAAAAAGCTTAGGTAAGTTTGGTTGATGGAAACCATCAACTTATTGGATATTTTGCAATACAATCCACAAATACCCCATTATCACACTTTTTTTAGTGTAGAGAAGATCCATTGTTGACCGCTATTGAGTTACGTAATTGAGAAGCAATGCTTGGTATACTTCACAGAGATCCACCCACTATTTCCATTCTTATAATCACATGCTGGCTGCTTCATTAGAATATTATATAATTCTATATCACGGTAATAAAAACTATGATGGGTAATCACAGAGAAAGAATTGGAAGGGTACAGGGGATATAGAAACCAGGATAAGCGGGCTACACACCCGCCTATCGCACAATAATTTTGGATCTATGAAACTAATTTCAGCAATGTTAGTTTCTGTCGTTTTTATGAACTTCCCCCATAGTGGATGGCTATTTCCCGAAAAATGGATTCTGCATTAAAAAATGTCTGATGTGGACAGCACCCCAATTTTCTTATATGGTGCAATGTATTCTTTCTTTTTACAATAAAAAAAGTCTGATGTGGGCAACATATGACTTTCCTGCAATGAATTTACTACATTTACAGTAAAAAAATGGCTTTTCGTATTGTAGATATTTATATTCTTTCCAAGATATTGAATTTTCGACGATTAGTCTGCATTTTCATTGATTCCGATTGCGAATTTGGCGACATTCCATCAAATTTGTCGGCAAAATCTTGCCAAGCGTTATGGATGGAGAAATAAGTTATTCTTATAGCAGATAAATGACTATTGGCGTTCAAATACAAAAATATTACTTAAAGTATCTTTTCTCATGAATGGAACGAGCTAGATGCACGAGACTGATGTCACCAAATTTATCGCATGATATTACATATGAAAAGTGAACATCTATCTCAACAGTTATTATTTCTCTTTTATTTATGGGATATTTTGAAAAATTAGTTTGAAAAATGTGCAATATCTCAAGAACGGAGTATGCTAGCGTTCTAAAGTATATGTCAATCGTTTTCTAAGGAAAATTTACATAAGAAATAACTATTTGCGTAACTTTATTAAATGTTTTGATTTTTTGATATTTTTTTCAAACATTTACTCGAAAATTCAGGTGGATTATGTACATTCGATTATGTTTAAAAACAATAAGCTTCCAGTATTCACGGATTTTGATTTTTGTACCAGATTTCATTCGAATCGCTCCATTCGTTCGTGAGATATCGTCTCCAAAGGCTCACTGACACACACGCACACACACACATGCACATACTTTCACACACACTCACACATACAGACATCACTTAAAAAATGTTTGATTTGTGATCAGGGATGCTTGAAACGTGCTATCTCGTCGAAAACTCGAATTCGAATTTTCGACCCCGTCACAATAATTTCCTTATACATTATGCATATAAGGAAAGTAAAAATGTTATTCTTATAGTAGATACTTATATTCTTTCCAACATATTGCATTTCCTTCAATTAGTCGTAATTTTCATTGATTTAGCGTCATTTTTATCAATTTGGCAACTATTAAAATGCCGCCAAGTTGGCTACATTCCGCCAAATTCGTCGCCAAAATCTCGCCAAAATCTCGCCAAGCGTTATGGACGGAGAAATAAGTTATTCTTACAGCAGATAAATGACTTTTGGCGTTCAAATACAAAAGTATTACCCAAACTATATTTTTTCATGAATGGAATGAGCTAGATCCACGAGTATGATGTCACCAAATTTATTGCAAAGTACTACATATGAAAAGTGAACATGTTTCTAAATACGATTTTTTTTTTTAATTTATATGACTTTTTGATAATTTTTTTTTAAAATGTGCAACATCTCGAAAACGTTTCATGTTAGCGTTCTTAAATTTATGTCAATCGTTTTTTAATGAAAAATTACATAAAAAATGTCTATTTGCGCAACTTTGTTAGTCGTTTCGATTTTTTGACCACTTTTTTAAAAATTTCACTCGAAAATTTAGGAGTTTCTGAACATTCGATTGCGTATAAAAACAATGAGCTTCCAGTGTTACGGATTTTGATGTTTGTACCAAACTTCGTTCGAATCGTTCTATTCTTTCGTCAGTTATCGTCTCCACAGTCTCACTGACACACACACACACACACACACACACACACACACACACACACATACTTTCAAACATACACATAAACTTTCACACACACACACACACAGACATCACTTCAAAAATGTTCGATTCGTGATCAGGGATGCTTGAAACGTGCTCTCCTGTCGAAAACTCGAATTCGAATTATCGACCCCATCACAATGCTTTCCTTATACATTATATATATAAGGAAAGTAATAATGTATAATATCCACTTTACTGTGTTTTAATGCTGAATTGTATATTTGATTTTCCGGATGGTAATATGTAATACTATTTCGAAGTACTCAATAAATTAATATTTCACACAACTCCAAATTAACAATTATCAATATTGATAGCATCCTCAATAAGCGGTCCATATATAAAAATCCATATAGTATATATATTATAGCCCATATGCAAAGAAATTTAATAATTAATTCATCAATTATGCGGCATTTTCATTAATTTTGCGTAATTTCTGCAATTTTGAAATATTTGTCAATCTGGATTAAAATATCCGAAGTTGGCGATACTTTGTTAGATTATTCGCCAAGTTTGCCAAATACATCACCAGATGTTACAGACAAAAGTATTTCTTATATACTAGAATGTATATCCTTTATAAGACGGAAATCAAAATTTTCGAAACATCATTTCATATTTGGCGTCATTTTTATCAATTTATCGCCACTTTGTCACTTTGGCAACATTTAAAAAGAAAAACACAAAGTTGGCGACGTTCCACTAAATTTCACGTAAGAGTAAAGCACGGAGATATAGGTTATTCTTAGTCTATTCTTATGTCCTTTCCAAGATATGGAATTTTCATCAATTAATCGTCATTTCATTGATTTAATGTCAGTTTTAACAATTTGGCAAATTTTTACAAATTGGTTGACATTTTTGTCAAGATGGCAACGCTAAAAAGTCAGCAAGTTGGAGATATTACGAAAAATTAGTCACCAAAATTTTATCCTAACATTACGGACGAGAAATATGTTATTCTTATAGTAAATTCTTATTTTATTTCCAAGATATTGAATTTTCATCAATTAGTCGTCGACATACATGTTTATTAATTTAGTATCATTTTTATCAATTTGGCGACATTTGCGTTAATTTGATAACATTTAAAAAAGTTGCAATTTGGCGACATTCCGCTAAATTCGTCGCCTAAATCTGGGCAAGCGTTTTGAATGAAAAATAAGTTACTCTGATAACTGAAAAATGACTATTGGCGTCCAACTAAAAAAATATTACCTAAAGTATTTTTACTCATAAATGAACGAGTTATATCTAGGAGATTGATGTCACTAAACTAATAGCATGATTTTACATATGGAAAGTGAACATATTTCACAATAGTAAATATTTTTTTTTTATTTCATGTGATTTTTGATAAAATCATTTGAAAATTGTGCAATATCTCGACAGCGGTTCATGTTAACATTCTAAAATTTATGTCAATCGTTTTCTAAGGAAACTTAATACGATATGGCTATTTTCTGGCTTTGTTAAAGGTTTTTAAATTTTGATTTTTTTATCAAAATTTCACTCGAAAATATAGGGGGCTTTTGAACTTTATATAGAGTTTTAAAATAATAGGCTTCCAGTAATCACAGATTGTAATTTTTGCAACAAATTTCGCTCAAATCGCTCCATTCGTTCGTCAGATATCGTCTCCAAAGATTCACTGATACCTACAAGCACACACACACACACACACATACACACTTACACTTGGGGATATTTTGGTGACGATTTTGGTGGAATGTAGCCAAATTGGCGACTTTTTAAAATGTTGCCAAATTAAAAAAAAAGTCTTCAAATTGATGAAAATGACTCTAAATCAATGAAAATGACGACTATTTAACGAAAACTGAATATCTTGGAACAATATTAAAATAATAATCTATTTTTTCATCCGTAACGTTCGGCAATATTTTAGTAACAAATTTGTCGGAAAACTCCAACTTGGTGACTTTTAAATGTTGACAAATTGACGAAAATGTAATTCAATTGATAAAAATCCGGAAAATTGATGAAATTGATGCTAAATCAATGAAATGACGAGTTATAGATGAAAGTTCAATAACCATAAATGAAAGAACATAAGAATAGTATATCAGAATAACTCAATTTTTTGTCCGTCTGTCAATAGCACTAGGCGATAAATGTAGCTGGATGTCGCCAACTTGGTGACTATTTTAAATGTTGCCAAAGTGACAAAAATGTCAACAAATTGATAAAAGTGACACCAAATATGAAGTAATGTTTTTTAAATTCTGGTGTCCGTCCATATGATGTTCATACCTTCTGATGAATAAAAAGTAATCTTCTCTACGTTTGTCTGTAGCACTTGATGATGCCTTTTGGCGAACTTTGCGAATAACCTAGCAGCATATAGCCAACTTATAGATATTTCGCCTCAGAGTGACAAAAATATCGTCAAAATCGTAAAAATGACGCAAATTAATTAAACTGGCGGAAACTATTTGGTGAATTAATTATTAAATATTTTAATACATGAACTACATCACTTATTGAAGATGCAATCAATATTGATAATTGTTTATTTAGAGTTGCCCGAAATATGAGTTTATTGGGTACTTTGAAATAGTTTTATATGTTGTCTTCCGGATAATCGCCAAATTTACAATTCAACGTAAAAAACACAGTGCCGTGAACCTTGTGTATTATGTTTTGTTTTGAATGTGAAAAGAGGAAATGGTTTACATTATAGTAAGAAAGTCAGGTGCTGACCACATCATATAATTTTACATCGCAAATGCATATTTTTTATCAAAATATTCCGAAATGGTAACTGATTTAGTCGTAAATCAATCAAAATATAAAATCATTTCTAGAAGTAACGTTAAATTTTTTTTGTAAAAAAATAAAATTAAATCTTATTCCACTTTCTAAATTCTTCTGACATTCCCCAAAGGACTGCCCGCACAAGTCTACGGTTTAAGAAATATCCTCAAATTGTTTGTGATTAAGGGGGGGGATCACTGATGGATTTTTTCTGAGTGCTAAAATTGAACAGTATCTTTTTACGATATACGTTTAATATCGAAGAATTTTTGAATAATAGTTTTAGACAAAATTCCCTTTAATAAAAGATCGAAGTGGGGAATAAGTTTTGTAGCACAAATATACAACATGCATTTAGATGAAATATTTGTTAGTGAAGCAGCATAAAACAGAAATGTATATATCAAATGATTCATGACGCAAAAATACCTTATAATTTTCCTTATATGCATAATGTATAAGGAAAGTATTGTGACCGGGTCGAAAATTCGAATTCGAGTTTTCGACGGGAGTGCACGTTTTAAGCATCCCTGATCACGAATCAAACATTTTTGAGGTGATGTCTGTGTGTGTGTGTGAGAGAGAGTCTGTGGAGGCGATATCTCACGAGCGAATAGAGCGATTCGAATGAAATTTGGTACAAAAATCACAATCCGTGAATACTGGAAGCCTATCATTTTCAAACGTAATCGAATGTTCAGAATCCCCCCTAAATTTTCGAGTGAAATTTTGAAACAATCTTCCAAAAATCAAAACATTTAAAAAAGTTATGCAAATAGACATTTCTTATATAATTTTTCCTTAGAAAACGATTGACATAAACTTCAGAACACTAGCATGAGCCGTTCTGAAGATATTGGACATTTTAAAAATAAATTTATCAAAAAATCCCATAAATTAATATTAAAATATTAACTGTTGAGAAATATGTTCACTTTTCATATGTAATATCATGCGATAAATTTGGTGACATCATCCTCGTGGATCTCGCTCGTTCCATACTTGGAAAATATACTTTGAGTAATGCTTCTGTATTTGAATGTCGATAGTTATTTATCTGCTATGGGAATAATATATTTCTCCGTCCATAACGCTTGGCGAGATTTTGGCTACGTATTTTGCGGAATTCCGCCAACTTGGCGACTTTTTAAATGTTGCCAAATTAACGAAAATATCGCCAAATGGATAAAAATGGCGCTAAATCAGTGAAAATGACGACTAATTGGAGAAAATTCAATATCTTGGAAAGAATATAAGTATCTACTGTAAGAAAAACCTATTTTTTTATTGTAAAAGTTGTAAATTCATTGCATTATATAAGGGAAGTCATGTGTTGCTCACATAGGATTTTTTTTCATTCATCATCAAGACATCGTTGTTAATCCAACTAAAGCAGAAACGACGTAGTCAATGCTGCTGAAGTTGATATTTAATTCAAATACCGCATATCTGTCAAATTATTGCTGCTACCAAATCATCTTCGGAAATATCTGGAAATGTAAATTATTTGCATTCAGTTACAATTCATTATGTAATACAATCCATTCAATTACTTGCATTATATTTAGAACCCCATCACTTCGCCATATTGTCATTTCCTCACAATAGCTAGAAAAAAAGAATCTCGACACAAAATATTTGTGCTTTAGTACCAACATATAAATGCTCCTAATGCATGTCTCTCAGATGTTCATATCTAAGTGGTGTCTTTATACTTTCGTTCGTTCACGATGTAGCAGATCCTTTTCGGACTCTCTTGTAGTAATTCGAGGTTATCATCGCCTGAGTAACGATGAATATTTAAGTAGAATCTCCCTAGATTGAGTTCTCTCCCTTTTGCTTTGATATGCGTCCTTTTGCTTTGATATATCTACAAGAATAACAATGCGCACAGTTATCTCACACCTTTATATCATAATGTTTCATGTTATCCCAGATTTTAAGTGAAAAGTAATTGAGATAAATATATGAATATCCGGAATTTCAATATGTTTTGTTTGCAAGTCTCAAACTGCTTTAATATTACAGGGCTGCATAAAACGAACACTCAAATTTTATGTAAAAGTGTTTTTGAAAATACATTTAAAATTTTTCTTTGACTATTTCATAGACATCTACTACATCTCATTTTAGGTAATTTTGAAGATTGAAATATCGAGTGCCCGACACATTTGATCTCACAAAACTATTACTTTTCTTATATAGAATAATGTATAAGGAAAGTATTGTGACAGGGTCGAAAATTCGAATTCGAGTTTTCGAAGGGAGAACACGTTTCAAGCATCCTTGATCACGAATCGAACATTTTAAAAGTGATGTCTTTGTGTGTGTGTGTGTTGAAGACCCAGACCGACCGACTCGTCAACAAGGACATGAGTAGCCATTTGGCCGGCCGGGTGTGTGTGTGTGTTGTTGTTGAGACCCAGACCATCCGACCTACCAGAAAGGTGTAAGGTAACTGTATGGACGGCCGGGAAGTGCCACCCAATTTAGACCGGAACCCAGTGGGGGAGGCATCCACAGGGACCGTACCCTCCTTCCCCTACCACCAACCTCTCGGAAGGACTTACGGACCCACATGTTTAACGTGATCGTACTCCGCATGAACACGGCGGCATTTGTGGTAGCGTGCAAATCTAGCGCGCAAACCACTGGGATACCGCACCCGAGATGGCCAACAGCACGCGGTGTTCCGAGGGTGTGTGTGTGTGTTGAAGACCCAGGCCGTCCGACTCGTCCAGAGGACTAAGGTAAAAGTATGTGTGTTTGTGCGTGTGTGTCAGTGAGTCTATGGAGACGATAACTGACGAACGAATGGACCGATTCGAATGAAATTTGGTACAAAAATTAAGACCCTTTAACACTGGAAGCCTATTGTTTTTATAAGCAATCGAATGTTCAAAACCTCCCTAAATTTTCGACTGAGATTTTGAAAAAAATCGACAAAAACCAAAACCTCTAATAAAGTTACGCAAATGGACATTTCTTATGTAAATTTTCAGTAGAAACTATTGAAATAAATTTTAGAATGATAATATGAACCGTTCTCGAGATATTGCACATGTGCGTCTCTTTGCTGTGATATATCTACAAGAATAACAAGACACACAATTATCTCACACCTTTATATCATAATGTTTCATGTTATCCCAGATTTTAAGTGAAAAGTAACTGAGATAAATATATGAATATCTGGAATTTCAATATGTTTTGTTTGCAAGTCTCAAACTGCTTTAATATTACAGGGCTACATAAAACGAACACTCAAATTTTATGTAAAAGTGTTTTTGAAAATACATTTAAAATTTTTCTTTGACTATTTCATAGACATCTACTACATCTCATTTTAGGTAATTTTGAAGATTGAAATATCGAGTGCCCGACACATTTGATCTCACAAAACTATTACTTTTCTTATATACAATAATGTATAAGGAAAGTATTGTGACAGGGTCGAAAATTCGAATTCGAGTTTTCGACGTGAGAGCACGTTTCAAGCATCCTTGATCACGAATTGAACATTTAAAAAGTGATGTCTTTGTGTGTGTGTGTGTGTGTGTGTGTGTGAAAGTATGTGTGTTTGTGCGTGTGTGTCAGTGAGCCTGTGGAGACGATAACTGACGAACGAATGAACCGATTCGAATGAAATTTGGTACAAAAATTAAGACCCGTAAACACTGGAAGCCTATTGTTTTTATAAGCAATCGAATGTTCAAAACCTCCCTAAATTTTCGAGTGAGATTTTGAAAAAATCGTCAAAAACCAAAACCTCTAATAAAGTTACGCAAATGGACATTTCTAATGTAAATTTTCAGTAGAAACTATTGAAATAAATTTTAGAATGATAACATGGACCGTTCTCGAGATATTGCAAATTTTTCAAAAAAAAATTATCAAAAAATCACATAAAATAAAAAAAATATTTCCCATTGAGAAACATGTTCGCTTTTCATATGTAAAACCATGCGATAAATTGGGTGATATCATTTTCGTGAATCTAGCTCGTTCTATTTATGAAAAAATATACTTTGATTAATACTTTTGTATTTGAACGCCAATAGTCATTTATCTGTTGTAAAAATAACTTATTTTCCCGTCTATAACGCTTGGCGAGATTTTGGTGACGAATATGGTGGAATGTCGCCAACTTGGCGACTTTTTAAATGTTGCTTTATTAACGAAAAATTCTCCAAATGGATAAAAATGAAGCTAAATTAATGAAAATGACGACGTATTGACGAAAATTCAATAACTTGGAGACAGAATATAAGTATCTACTATAAGAATAACATTCATTTAACTGTAAAAGTAGTAAATTCATTGCATTATATAAGGAAAGCCATGTGCTACTCACTTCAGATTTTTTAAAAGTGTTAAAGAACTCATGTACAAATACTAATCGGAATTGAAGAAACAGAACAGCAACTGATCCTCTTATTTTGCTATCGAGATAAAAATGTAACTTTTGATCAGTACAACTTCTTTATACCTCTAATTTATCTCTCTTGAAAATAATATTCGAAATTTTTCGATCTCATGGATTAATTGCGTCCAAGCTGTTAGGGCTCAATTGAAAAGTGACTCATGCTGAAACGTGTAAGCAAATATATCCGCACAAATAATAGGAACTCCATCTATTGACTACTGGAATGATATCTGTATAGTATTCATTGACCTGACGGACCAATTGAGGTAGGAGAAATTCATCACACACAAAATGTTCGAACACTTCAACACTTCCACCGTCTTTAGAATCTTGGTTTTTTATCGTTCAATGCGTCTTGGCTCTAGAAGAGAAAAATCTAAAATTTCAAAAATTTGAGTTCGTAGTGACGGTGCAAAAGAATAATGAAAAAAAAACGCAGAACCATGTTTACTTATTGCGCACTTCCAATCTTAGAATCTTGGTTTTGGTCTCATTCGATCCTACACAGCTCTTAGGTCAACGGAAAAGGCAAAAGTTTAGAAAAGAAATTATGTGTTATGATATACTGGGACTTTTAATAAATCGTACACCATTTTGTCTCTCAAAAGCATTAGATATTAAATTTAATGTCCTTTCGCTGCCAACAATTAAAATCCGTGATCTGCAAATTTAATTATGCGTGGCCGTGTAGGTTTCACTTTTAATGGCCATTTTTAATTTGAAACGAGCAAAGTGTGGTATCGAGGTCGCTTATTCTTTTAATGGCGTTGTGTCTATGTTGGGTCAGTCGTCTGGAAATATGCCACCTATCCTCCTTGGGGTCTCAGCCGTATCGTCTGTAGCCGAATTCCAGTGGTGTGAAATAAAACCTGTAAACAGAGAGGTAGGCCAAATTCACACTGCTGTCTTCTAGTACTCAATATCAGTCCAAAAGCTCAATATTATTTTAAAGTTGAAGTGAAAGGTTATAATGGGCTGCACAATAGTACAGATATCACAGAACGTAACAACGTAAAATTTACAACCTAAATTTACGATGTCAAATTTAGCTCAAATGAAGATGAATTAGCATATGCAATTTTCGGAAATCTGGAATTCCTTCACCCGTGCAAATAGTCTGTACCTGAACGCCCATATACGCAGGAGAAAATAATAATTTAATTATGAATATTTTAAAAACAAGTTTTTGTCGTAAATATGTTCTCGTATTGTGCAATATATTATTTGATATGTATATATTATTTGATATGAAGTTCATTTAATTTTAATTAGTACAGTCCGCGCGCGCATGTGAATGAAAATATAATTTCAAGAACTGTAGGCAGACGGACAGGCGTAGGAGTGAATTTTTTACACATTATATGCAACCGTCATTCTGAAAATGATTGTGATACGTAGAACTAAATACCATAGAATATGAATGTTTAAGAAAGTTGAGTAGAGACTCATACTTTAGATTTTGGGTAGTAAGTTAACCAACAGATATTGATCCTTAAGAGACAATAGAGAACGGGAAGTCTGGCGTATACAGCTAGTTCCAGAAATAATGTGCCAAACAATATTTATAACCGTGCTAAGATATAGTGTTTGGTTGGCAAACAACGTACGGACCAACTACACTATTATAAACTGTGACAATTTTCGTTTTGTTTTAATATTAATTATTACTAAGGATTTTTAAAAAAATAGCTAGTCTTATCATACTTGCAGAACTCTTATTGTTTATAGTATACACTTACAGAACCCATAATTTTTTAAATTAACGCTAAACATAGGAATCAAATGCTTCTGAATCCGATTCGATGAGTGACATGCCACTTAATTCCATTTTCCACTGGGAGATAACATCAACTACCTTTTCACTTAACCTCCACTTACTTCTAAGTTATGTTCGTCACATTTTCACATTTTCTTCATAGTGATTTATATTCTTATTAATGTTTACTTATGTAAATAATTCCTTTTTTAATTAGAAACTTTCAATTCTTATCTGTGTTTGAATGATGCCATATTTTCAGATATTGGACACATTCCGGATTTATGGAACTCCCCAAAAAGTGCAAACCTTCATATTATTTGTATAAAACATTAAGACGCATAGGGCATACGTAATGCTTAAAAATATTTGATTAACTTGATTATGAACTTTACAAATTTTTTGTAATCATCAACTAGAGTCGAAATATTAAATTCTCATATTTCTGAAGCAAGGTTTGAGTGTGATCAAAATATAATAATGTTATTTGTCCAATAATGCATGCAGTGCATATTTATATGTAATGTGACTGATTACTATTCAAAGCGCAGCCCATTTATATTGTACCTCTTTTCGTATTTATGCTGACACAGTTTCTTTCCTTTGCTTATGCTAGTAAGTTGTTGAGCTGTTATGCGATTCCAGCATATTATGGCCTGCTATTTCATTTTATTTATTTGGTTTACAGAACTTTTTTGTGAATATTTTCTTTATATTTTATAGATGGATAATTTAACTATAGTGCAAAGTTCTGGAATATAATAAAAAAATTACCTTATGATCGAAAATATTGTGTGATATATTTGAAGAATTACAAAAATGAATTTCATAACTATATGCACTAGACTGTGCCATTATGTCTTTTTATTTTAATAAGGGGTTATGCTTAACGTATCCTTATGTGTCGCATATATCACAATTATTCATTTCAAAATTGTCAGTATTTCCTAAATCTATCAGAGGATTGACTATTGAATAATTTTCTGTTAACTATGATGGAAGAAAATTTGGTAGAAAATACTAACGTTATTTTTGATTTTGATTACTGCAGAAAACTTATATATGCTTAATTATACACTACTCGACATAGAAAATGCAACAACATGAAACTTTGGACGTATCATTCGGCAAATTGCGAAACAAGCGCAGCTGGTCCGTGTCTGCAAATGATCTGAAATACAAATAGTCACTTGATTAGAGCGCGGGATAAAAGGGGTGGAAACGGCAAATGAGCAAACAGTTGTTATTGTCTGTCGATTCCGGAATCTGTCAAAAAAAATATATCAAAAAACTTGAGCATCACTGCTACACATTACTTCTCTAATTTAAAAATAATTATAAGATCGCATAATATAAAATGTCGGATGGAATATAACAGAATTTAAACTTTGCTAATCGGGTCTGATTTACATGAATATTGCACTTTACTATATTTGAAATATATTCCCATGAAAATTTTTCCTTTAAGAAGCACATTTTTATATGAACTGTGCCTTAAAGTAAATCTCTTATGATGTAGTAAATTAAAAATATAAGGTAAAAGTGATCAGGAAAATATTCTTAGAACACTTTAGATAATTTAAATTATTAAAATACCTTTTATTAGTATTTAAAATTAACGAAAAATTATCGTAATGCATTTTCTGCTGGCAAAATAGATAGCTTCTAAGAAAAATTTTGTCATATAGATGCAATCAAATTATTAACTCAGGCGTGAAATTAACTTAATTAAATCCGGTGTTATTACGTTAGAACTACACATACTTTTATACAAAAATTTTTCATTTGCGTATGTGATTAAATTTGTTTAAATTATAACATACTTGAAAAAGCAGATGAAAAGTGTTATTATATTCTTATAATTACATTTATATTAGACTTTTACAGCAAAATATATTTTACATAGATCAATTTTTTTTCAAAAACTGTACAGTTCTTATTGTGAGTATTTAATTCTAATTAACCCAAACAAATGCCTGTATCAGATTCGGCAATAGTACGTTATAATAAATATCAAAATCCAGACTAGAGGCACCAAAAAAAGAAAAATTTAAAATAAGAAAATTTAGGAAATATACTATTACCATGAGGCAGAAACTCTTCATCTTTCACCAAGTGTAAGTGCGAACAGTCGCAACAATGTGAAAAATATCGAGCAGCACCGGAATGAACATGACGAAATATAACCTAGGAGGCAGAACGAACGTTCAAAGCGACCCTCTCAGACCCGACAATTGAGTCAGAGCAGGAGACGGGACAATAACCCATATAAGTAAAATAGAATATGAAAATGAAGCATAGATGAAAGTTCTTGCTAAGCAAGTGATTCGTAGAAGTGAATAAACATGTATGCCACTAAAAACCATTATAAGGACACTCAAATTGTAGTATCAAACTGACTAAGGTTACAATTTTTTACAGAAAATAATATTCTAAACATTAATGTTAATGTATCTTACTTTCCGATTTTATTATTTTTCTATTTTTCTTATTACTTTCCTTATATACATAATGTATAAGGAAAGTATTGTGACGGGGTTAAAAATTCGAATTCGAGTTTTAGACGGGAGAGCACGTTTCAAGCATCCCTGATCACGAATAAAACATTTTTGAAGTGATGTCTGTCTGTGTGTGTGTGTGTGAAAGAATGTTCGTGTGTGTGTCAGTGAGTCTGTGGCTGACGAACTGAACGAACGAATGGACAGATTCGAACGAAATTTGGTGCAAAAATCACAATCCATAAACACTGGATGCCTATTGTTTTCATACGCAATTGAATGTGCAGAACCCCCTAAATATTCGAGTGAAATTTTGAAAAAATCGTCCAAAAATCAAAACCGCTAATAAAGATACGCAAATAGACATTTCTTATGTAATTTTTCATTAGACAACGATTGAGATAAATTTTAGAACGCTAACATGAACCGTTCTTGAGATATTGCACATTTATCAAAAAAAGTATTAAGAAGTCATATAATATAAAAATAAAATTTCTATTGTGAAACATGTTCACTTTTCATATGTAATACTATGCGATAAATTTAGTGACATCATTCTCGTGGATCTAGCTTGTTTCATTCATGAAAAAATATACTTTGAGTAATATTTTTGTATTTGAAAGCCAATAGTCATTTATCTGCTGTAAGAATAACTTATTTCTTCGTCCATAACGCTTGGCGAGATTTTAGTGACGAATTTGGTGGACTGTCGCCAACCTGGCGACTTTTTTAAATGTTGTTAAATTAGCGAAACACTCGTCAAATGGATAAAAGTGACGCAAAATCAATGGTGACGACATGGAAAATGACGACTCATTGACGAAAATGGAAAGCATATAAATAACAACTATAAAAATAATCTATTTTTTTTTTTTTACTGTAAAAGTAGTAAATTCATTGCATTATATAGGGAAAGTCATGTGCTGCCCACATCATATTTTTTATTTTATTATTATTCATTTTATTTAACTATATATATATATATAATAAAGAGAAGAGGAATGCGCGTATTGCCGCACTAGAAAAATCTTGAAATATAAGATTTAAAATGCAAAACTATTTATAAAGGTGGAATGATTGTGTTAACAGGGTTGCAGTAAGGTCAAGGGGGATTGCGACCCTTTTTCCTGGTTAGAAGCTAGCTTTAATTTCATGAAAACGCTCCCAGAGACTGCACGCCCGAAACAACAATTGAACATGTATGTGGGGACAAAATGTCCGAATCCCAGACAACATATAAAAAGGATCATGAAAACAATAAAATTGGAAATTTTACAAACCAACAAGGTGGGAATCAAGGAAGAGTTGCATAATGCGTATAGACTTCCGAGAGGGAAGAATACATATAAAAGTCACATCGAGTATAGAGTGCATTTAAAAAGAGAAACATACAGATTATCCTAGGTAAGAGTGGAGTTGTATTCCAGGATGTCGGATAAATTAACATAATTTTTATCACTATATTTTCTGCAAAAAAAACACCGTAATAATGTTGGATAAAAGGGAAGGGATATGATTGTTCCCGAATTTCGTTGATTAAATGTATTAAGCATTTATTAAATTGTGTAATAAATGAATTTAATAGTCTGTACCTGTTCAAGGGATTTGTGATTAAATTACGTAGTACGTTTAAGCTTAGGTTAGTATTCCAATGGGTAAAATAATTGATCTTGCACTCATGTTGCAAGTTCAAGTCCTCATAAACCTTGGTGCCAGTCAGATTACAGCTTTGTTTGCCGTTCTGGCTAACATAAATTTCACAAATAAAAATGTCTCATGTGAGAACAATTTTTGGTCTCACATATCTCCCTCGGACAAAAAAAAAAAATTCAACACCAATAGAGTTCGAAATAAATTTTGATTCACATGCCACTTTCTAATTGACATTTTTTTCTTTTGGGACAACGTTCGCCCAGAACTGTAGTTTAAACAGTCTTGCTGTAAACACCAACAGTTTTTTGAACACATATATACAATATATCAAAAGTTGTGCACACATCAAATCCACCAGCTGAAGCATCCAATTGAAGCACAATTAAATTTTGATAATTTTAAAGTATTTTAAATATATGCACATTCACTTTGAAATGTTACACACTATCTACTTTTATATTTTTAACACCATTACAATTTTTTTTACAAATTACACAGTATATTCCCTTTTGAAAGCACATATTTTCCTCCTTAATCTAACATCTTTCATAATTAATAGCTTCATTACATATATATTATTTTTGCATAACCTTGACATTAATACATACTCATTAATACAATCACATATATACATATATATTTTTTTTAATCAGCCACTGAAAATATATATACCTTTCACAGAATTCTGTAACTCCCATTACAATTGCATGCGGAATTGACAATCACCTGGTATTGTCCCTTTAAATTTTTTTTTCTTACATTGCATGTAAACAGACAACAACAACCCCTTGCACTTGATGACAGGTACTGATTGATCATTTGCAAAAATATCATTAGAAGAACTCTTCTTTTTTTAAGCCTCAATACCGGAAGTGCGTACCGGAAATGTTCAAATCCCCTTTCTGAACCTGGAAAGTGACTAGTTAAATAAAAAGACTCTCAAAAACGATTCCTTTTCCTTTAATCGTGTTTTGCAACAGCGATTAGCAGTTCGCATCCTCTCTACTTTACTCTCTGCACAATGACAAAGCCTTGAAAAGACGTTTAGTTGCCCGCGTGGTCTACTGAACACAGAATATGACGATTATATTGAGCGCACCAAAGGTTTGTATCCAAGTATTGAAACCCTTTATTTATTCCACTCGACGTGTTATATAAACGTCCACTTATTCTTTTAAATACATTTCCGCCTTATTTAATTATTTTTCATCTGCTAATTAGCTTTTTATACTAGAATGCTCATGGCTTGTACATTATATTAGCATTGCATAGCTCTTTTCTTTTTTTAAATTCAAATTTAATAGCCCCTTATATAAATATTACTCAGTTGGTTCTTTTGGGGTGACTAGCATTAATATCAAAGTCATCTCTGTGGTGCCTTGCATTTCTGCATGTATACCTTTTATAAAAACATTATTCAACATTTTGAAAAACATTTTATTGTATTACTTTATTATTTAAATTTCACCTTTCCATTTGTTGTTAATATTCTCTCTTATTTAATTTGTTTTCTCTATACCTTCCATGACTTTATGAAATTAAAAAAAAAATGTAATTTTTTTTTAATTTTGAAATTTTAAAATTTTAAACTTTTAAAATTTTTGATATATAATTTTGTTTAAATTTTATTTATTTTAACTCCTTGCTTAATACTTTCATAACTTTAAAATTCGTATTTATGTATTTCAATTTATTTTAATCCTTATGACTTTGAATACCTGATCTTTATAACCATTTAAAACGCGCGACTGTTTACGCGATTGTTTATCATCCTATCGCACCATTATTATTTAAGTATTACTTTCTTTCAACATTTTAGTAACTGCGGCTAACACCTTTATCGCCGTAATACATATTATCCTTTATTTATTTACCAAATATGACATTTATTTCATCCCAATTTATTTTTATTTATCATAACATTTCTCAACACCTAATTCAGAATATCCTTTTCACAACCTTTTTCTTATTTAAAAATACGTAATCATCATTTTATATGACATTACCAACAGAGTATATATATATATATATATATATTTTACGTAGATTACCGTTTGTTTACAAACACTTTCCGGTTGCTATCGTATCTCATCGATAACTTTAATGTTTTTATTTACATTCCCCACTGACATCTAAATGCTTTAATTTTAACATATTGCTTATATAATTTATATATTCATGAAAAATTTATTTACTTAAGCATTTTCAATACATATCTACATTTGAACATCCCTACACGAGATATCGTGTCCTCGATTACTTTATTGCAACGGGCGATTTACAGCTTCTTTAAATGTTCATACTTTAGTATTTTAAATTCAAATTTATTTAAAATTTTCAATTATTTTTGCCTTTGTTTACATTTTGACATAAAATTTATACCATCTATGACTAATTTTTAACATTCTCACCTTCAGCTCATTAATTATTTTTTCACTTTACTGACATCTGCCATTCAATTTTTAGGCCTCAAGACTCTTCTGAAAGACTCATCATTTTTGCCTTCCTTTGAAAACAAAATGAAGTGAATGGACTTGCCTTCCACCCTATTTTGATACTCAACTTTATCCTGAACAATGAAGCATTTGACTGGACTGGCCTGCACAACATTATCCTTGCCTGGATTTGGCTCCAGACCCTTCATCTACCCAATTAGGTAACATATTTGATTTTACCTTTCATTTTTGTAGAATTTAATTGCATAAATTAATCTCTGCATAATTTTCTTATCACATTTCATACCATTTTCATTCTTAAACAATTACTTCCTTATTGCTTTTTTTTAATTCATATCATTATCCATTTTTTTATTTTTAAAATTTTTTCAATTCCAGATAATTTTTCCTTTAATTCATTTTTGATTTGTCATTTTTATCTCTTTCTCATTTTACAATTCTTCGAAAACCAATCATCAGCAAATTTTGAATTTTTAAATTTTTTTGATATTATGAAAAAATTTGAATCAAATTTTCTTTCCTTCTGTTCATGAATGTTACTTTCAATCTCCTTTGTGTTAAGAATTTCTATTTCATTTTGTAACTCTAATTTTTGCCTAACATACTCTTTATATTTGCTTTGACTTTCAATTATTTCTGAATCTACTTTTAGAATATCATTACCTTCATTATCATTGTGATTAGTATCCCTTATTATTTTATTATTTTCCTTTTGCAAATTTTTACAAACATTTGAATTTTGTATTTGTTGAACATTATTATTTTCATCAACCAAATCATCCATTATTTTATTTTCAAGTGAATTTTGCTTCTTATTATCATGATTCTGGCTTTCATTTTGCAACACATCCATTATTTAAATATCAAGTGATTTTTGAGTATTTTTATCATTATGATTTTGATTTTGACTTTGCATTTCTTCAAGCCTTTTATTTTCATTTGCATTATGTACTCTTTGCAATTTAACATTTTCATTTTGCATAATTTTATGATCATTATTTTCAAAATTCTTATCAGCTTTCTGATTTTGCATAATTTTGATATCTGTATATTCGCTTGAATGCTGGATATTTTCATTCATATTTTTAACGTTTTCAATATGTACACTTTGTACAGTAGAACATTTTTTTGATTGAATCTCAATTATTTCAACGTTACCGTTATATTTATTTTCACTTTGTACCTTTTGTGCTGTATGACATTTTTTTGTGCGAATCTCATTTATTTCACTGTCTATATCATATTTTTTCATCAATTCGTCCGCACTTTGTACATTTTGTTCGATATAACATTAGGTAGCGTGAATTTTCATTGGTTCATCTTTCATGCTATATTTATTTCAAATGGTCACTATATATTTTTATTCAAGTTCAATTGCTCGAAAGGGTCCTTGAAATCTATCTTGAACCATGTTGGGTTTATTTTCCTCTTTCAAAAATACGGTATCTCCGATTTGCATTTCTTCATTAGTAATTGTTTTGAAATTTTTAATCACTCCTACTCTCATAATTTTATTAAGCGTAATTTTAACCTTCTTTTGATTACTAATTACAATATCAATTTTGTTATTTTTTATCACAGTTCGTATTGCACCAAATGGAAAGAGTAATTTTGCGTGTTTTGGGGGGATAAAGATAACTTCCTTATCCTGAATTCCCTGACTTATGTCGAATTCTTCTGCAATCAACTGATTTGTTTGCAACGAAATTCTGCGTGTGAGCGTGACATAGACCTGGACGACAAGATTTGACTTTTCATTAACACATTATTTTTCAGCAAAATCATTAATCTTTTCATTTTTAGGAAAATTGGCCTCATCGACCTGTGCAATTTTTTGACTGTTTTAATAACCATTTTTAATATTTTCATTAAATTCAAATATGCCTTTAACTTCGTCATGTGTGACAATTGGCTTTTTCGCACTAGTCACAATTTTAAACTCATTCTCTGTATTAACATTTTTATTATTTTCATCATTTGAAAAATTATAGTCATTGACATGGCTACCTTCAACAATTTGTGTATCAATTTGCGAAACTTTACAACTAGTTTCCTTAATTTCATCATACTTTTTATGATCGATCTGAGTCGATTTTGAGTTAATTTCATTTTTGTGCTCATCATTTAAATTTATTTTTGCCTTGCACGCATCATTTTTATTTTTAATAACTTCTTTAACTCGTGTATTTTCTTTATTTGTAATGTTTTTACCTACATTATTTTCTACACATGTATTTTCCTCAATTTTCTTTTAATTAATATTTGCCTCGTTTTTCAGACTTTGGCCAAACTTTTCATCGAATTTCACGCATGCGGGCTGCGCCAACATTTTCGGAATAGTGGAAAGGAGCTCATCCCTCGGGCAGGGACCATGGGTATATTTTTGCATGCTTTCTACAGTATGCATTTCTTTATTCTCATTTTTACTTTGTTGCCGTTTATTTTGATTTAACTTAATATTGGGACCTGGTCTTAGCGTACGAACCTCCCTTTTATCATATTGCATTTTATTTGCGTTTTCATCAGTTTTGTAACTCGATATCTTAATTCGCGTTTGCGATTTTTCTCTTCTAGATTGGGACTTTGGTCTAGTTTTTAACTTTTGACTTGGACAAAGCCCCTCCGTCAATTTAAATTACCGCTATGGTTTCTTTCTTGCCCCTGAAATCCTCTTTTCTCAAAAGTTTGGGTATTTGACCGAATATCATTTCGTCCCGTATTTACTTCTCTGTTTCCGCCATTTTGCGTATCACGAAATCCATTACTTTTCCCATTTCTAAATCCGTTACTGCTTTCATTTCTAAATCCGTTATTTTGATCATTTCTAAATTCATTTCTTTTATTCCCATATTTATTTACTTCATAATTATTTTGTGCGTTTCGGTTGTGCCAACAGGTAGAAAAGTAGTACCCTCTTTTTCCGCATCCTATACAATATATCATTCTATTTTCTGAATCTTCATACCTTTCATATTTTAATTGCTGAGGTTCCAATTTTGAATTTTGTAAATGCTTTTCCATTTGATTATCATTAAATTTTCTGCCATTATTTTCATTGCGATAAATTGCATTAATTTCTGTACGGTTACAATCCTCCTCCATAAATTTCTCTAAATGCTCTGCGTATTCTACTGCGTTGTCAAAATTTTGAATATTTAGTTTTTTAATTTCATAAGCAAGATCTTGTCTTAAAGACTCTAAAAATTTAGACCGCATTAAATTGTTTTTAACTTCGCACATCTCATTAGTTGCGTAATTTCCCAAAAAATCATTTGTCACATTTGAAATATTTAATACCAGCTCAGCTACCTTCATACCTGGTGACATTTTAATTTTGTTTAAATTTGTTTGCCTTTGACGCATTGTCAAAGATGTTTTAAATTGTTTCAACAGCATTTGTTTAATTTCTCCCATATTATTTGCAATCTGCAATTCTCTTTTTTTGAACAAAAATTCCAAAGCTTTCTCCTTTAACCTAGCTTTTAAAATTACAACTTTATTTTCTTCCGACCTTTTGGCCATTTTTGCAATATTTTCAAATTCCGATAAAAAATTAATTGTCCTCGTCTTGCCTCCCCTAAAAAATTGGCAATAAATTAATTAATTCAAACTTCTCCATTTTTACTCTTTGATTTTCAATAATTTCTCTCCGTGATATTTCTGTAGATTTTTTTTTAGAATTTCTATTTCCTCTTAGGGCATTTTCACAAAATTATCCCGTCCAAAATCCTACTTAAAATTAACAGCATAAGATACACTGCCAAAAATACTGCACATAAAAACACTTCAACATGCACACTAAATATTCTTAATATTAATCAATTTTTCAACCACTATTTTCAATTATTTCAAATATATTCAACTTCTTTTCACTTCAAAGTGATTGTGCATATTTAGTTTTAACAATGCAAAAATCTGGTCAACACATGCTCCTCCAAAATTTTCATTCATCTCTTTATTTAAATTATTTTTATCCACCTCAATATTATTTGTTAAAATTTTCATTTAAATTTTGACTCACACAAAGCGTCACGGAAACCAAATGTGGAGCGTAGAAAAAAGAAGTAAATTTAAATTAAGTACTGTAAAGGAATTGTTATTATATATTTATTTATATTAAATTTACATGGCCATTATCCCATATAGTGAAATTTTATTTAATGTACATTGCTTTGTAGTACCGCAATAAACCTTCCAATTATTTTACGTTTCGTGCGAGTTCTGAAAAGAATTATTAATTAATATAAAAGATTAGACCAATTTAAACTTAACAATAATATTTATTTAAGACATAAAATACCTATAAAATTCGATAATTACATGCTTATTATTCATTTAGGAAGACAGCATGTGAGAGGAGATAGCATGTGAGACACTTAACCATATACCTAACGCATTTAATAACCTGTGGATATTGGAGGAACACATACCTTCAATTTGGGCCTTTGTAATAGACCATAATGCTTGCAAATACTTGGTTGCACTGAACACATCCTAGATCTCTCTTATTTGGGAACTTCCACGCAATATTCTGCTTCTTTAGTATTGCCGTTCTATCATAATGGCAGGCACGCCTCCGCCCAAGTCATAACGTCGCAGTCGTTGCACACATCTTATTTCAGTCAAAACTCATAATCGTCTCCTAAGTCAAAATCCAACTGTTTTCTCCAATGTCTGATATTCCATTACTTTCTTCGTCAAAGTCTGATCTCCATGTCTTTTCGTCTGCATCTCATCTCGTTCTACTTTCGTCTTTGGTTCTTTCGGGGTGTGTGTGTGTGGGGGGGGGGGTAACTCCGCCTTTACTTCTTATTGGCGCTTACTGGTTACCTCTTACCCAATTGCACATTTAGTATATTCCAGATCAGCCCCTCTGGTCTTGCACCCCTAAATTTATAGCCTTTTGACTTTTAAGCTCAAGTCCTCATAAACCTTGGTGCCAGCCAGACTGCAGCTATGTTTGCCGTTCTGGATACCATAAATTTCACAAATAAAAGTGTCTCATGTGAGAACAATTTCTGGTCTCTCACTAACAAGTGCAACAGGCATGGAACGCCATCCCATAAAATGACATACCTGTATGATACAATGCATGCACGTTTGCATGCTTGCATTCAAAATCAGGGCGACTACAGCGGCTATTAATGCACCACCATTTCATATTTGAAATGGCTATTCTCGCGCATACTTTAACCTGTGACCTTGAAACTTTAATCAAATTAATATGTTACCTGCACAATTCCTTTGCCTAAATTTCATTCCTCCAAACTAATTTCTTCTTGTTGTTGGGATTTTATTTTCCACCAGTGTGCTATATATATATATATATATATATATATATATATATATATATATATATATATATATATATATATATATATATATATATATATATATATATATATATATTTGAAATATGTAATAATAAGAATTATGTAAAAAAAAAATATATAAAAAAAAAAAAAAAAATTCAAGTAATATTAACTATTAACATCACCATAGAAGCAAATTCACAGCCACATTGCCGATAAGAGAAAAGAACAACACCGTCCCAAATTCGATGATTAATCAGAACTAAATTCATCTTCAGGATATATATATATATATATATATATATATACAAGCAAAGATACCTGTTCATTTCGGAGGAATTCAGGTTATATAGACAGAATAACCTCACCAATAAATACAAAAAATCAAGCATATGTTTATCATTAAGCAGTTGCATTTTTAAATCTATGTGCAAAATGCTTGCCAGCAATAATAGAAAAACTGAAAAGATATAATCTTGGGGTAAGGATATACAACTGCATGCATTTCAAAACTTTTATTGGTAATTTTTAAGAATATTCTGTATGTATTCTCAATATATATTAATATCCTACAATATCATTGCTATCAATGAAGACAAGAATATTTGCATATAGTAACGGATGGAGGTGAGGAAATTTCTTTCTAAACTGTGTAAGGTATAACTTAACATGTATACTTACAACACTCACTTAAATTAGTAATATTTAATACTGGTAATGTTCGCCATAATTTGTAATTACTTTCCAAACATATACATATCACAAAATAACATTGTTAGCAATGCAAATGGGAATATTGTCATATAATAATGGATGTAGTGGAGGATAACTTTTCCAAATAACATAAAATAAAATAATTCTTCTTAAAACCTTTTTTTAATAACCATAAATTTTCTATTGGTTCAACTGAAAATTTCATTAATATTTTATACAAAACTAAATTTAAATCTAATAGTACCTTGCATAGTTTTGATGATGTTTCTTTATTTCCTAGTATTCCCGTTGACATTGCTATTGAAGTTATTATCAAAAAACTACATAATCATAATTTTAAAACTCCTACCTTCGACGCAATCACTTCTGCTTTGAATATTGTTGCGGAGACAAATTATTTTGGTTTCCATGATGCTATTTATCTACAAACCTGTGGTGCCCCTATGGGTAGCCCTTTATCTGGTATTTTGGCCGAGGCGGTTTTGCAGGAACTCGAGAATGAGATTTTGCCTTTTTATCCAAACCCTCCTCTCTTTGGTGCCGTTTTGTGGTTGATGTTTTTATTGTTTGGGATAGTGATTTAGAAGATATTTCTTTTCTTTTGTCTAAAGTTAATGATTTCTACCCTTCTATCAATTTTACTGTCGAACATGAAGCTAATGGTTCTTTGCCTTTTCTTGATGTACTGGTCACCCGTTCAGCTACTGGTTTTCAAACCTCTGTTTTCCGTAAACCTTCTTTTACTAATTCTTTTATTCCTGCTAATTCTTACCATCCTCTTTCCTCTAAAAAAGCTTCTTTTTATGCTTATTTTAATAGCGCTTTTACTGTTTGTTCATCTATCTCTGCTTTAAGTGATGAAATTGAATTTATTTTTGGCCTTGGCCGTGAGGCTGCCTACTCCTTTGAATTTATTTATAAGGTTTTCTACCAAGTTCGCCGTAAATATACCCTTCCTGATACTAAACTTATTGCCTTAAAAGACCGTTTGACTTATAGGTCTAGTTTTCCATGCAATCCTACGATTTTCCGCCCCTTTATCCAATTTTGTTCTGAGTTTGGTTTCAGACCTGCACATTCTATTATTTCTTCTTTATTTAACCATATTCGGTCGGATAAGCTGGGTGATAGGGATGACTTTAAAAGCTTTGCTGGGGTGTATGTTGTTCCCCTGTTGTCCAACGATGGTAATTTTAAATTTTATATTGGAAGTACTAAACGCACCGTTGACATCCGTTTAGCAGAACATGCTCGGGATGTCAGGGATAGCAAACTTTCTACGGCTCTTGCTCAATTTGTTGTTAAAGATAATTTTCAGTCTCTTTTTGAAAATACTTTCCTTTTGATTCGGTTTATTAACCTTCGTGATATTCTCTTTTTTGAATCCCTTTTTATTTATATTTACCGTGAGTCCGTTTGTAATTTTGATCCTGTTATGAATTTGAGTTACACTTATTCTCGACTTACGACTCATTCTCGACTCCATGCAATTCAAGTCTTTGCAAAGTTATCTTTGACGTCTTCCTCTTTGGGATTATGCTTGATTGCCACCCCCCTTTTTTCGATTTCTGAATTGTAATTTAATATGCTGTTCTTTTGTTGTAAAATTTTTTTTTGAAAAATTGTTTACGGTTTATCCTTATCAAGACGTAGATTCTTTTGTGGATTTTATTTATGCAAATTTTGTCCCTATATCTGGTCTATTTATGAACGATTCAAGCTTTATTTCTGTGTAGCCACTGATGAAGGGCATACTTATGCTCGAAAGCGCTATGGCCTGTTTTGAACTTTTGTACGTCTTAAGGAAGTGAAATAAAGACCTTCTGTTATGGATGTGTGTTTGATTTTGCTATTTTAACATCAGACGTGATGCCAAATTATTTAAATTATTTAAATTATTTATAAAATAAAACTTCAATTTTATACTCTTTCAATATTCACTTAAGTTAGGTTCGCGCTTAATTTGCCGATAAAAGTATCCACGGACCGGTTTCATACTTTTAAGTACTTTTCAACATCGTATAGCCTACACCTCCAATGGCATTACCTTTATGTGCCACATGTTACAAGCCTCTATAGTGATCGAGAATCAGATTTCATAATGATTGAGCTAGATCATTGCACCTAATATTTCATAATACCATTGGATATATTGACTATCTTATGTCCATGTGCAAATAATGAGTGCAAATACTATTCATGTATGTTATTATCTGCAGTGAGATGGTGATTTTAAATTTAAGAATATACCTTGTTTGGCAATATACCTTGTTGGGCATGCACTTTGTTGGGAATATACCTTGTTGAGTGTTCCTGTACACCTGTATGAGTAACTTTGCCATCGCAGCCTTGTGTATTCTGTTCTTAATGTTAACGATAATGAATAACAGCTGTAAAGTATAAATAAATATATCATTCTCCAAAAAAGTTTCGAAAATTGTGGCACATTGAATATATCTTTGCTTCCAATAAAGGTGTGGGGCATTCCATGCCAAAGAAGAAAATGGTGGATGGATGAGAGAAAAATCATTAATGGGATCATCTCTAATTTGAGAAGAATCATTACAAATATTAAATAGAAGATCGGAATTAAACAATACGTAAATATAATTATTTTCAAGTTCAAAATAAATTATATATTTCGATTTAAAGTAAGCCTCAACATTTGTTACATTATGCATGTAATCTTCATACACGATTACAATTAAAGTCCTCTCTCAGGGTAATATCTCACTAACTATGGCAGCTAGCTATATACTTCTTGAGCCTTTGTATAGGAAATCCCCTAGAGCCCACACAGTGAGCCAAGGACGGACCCTGTGGCCCCCGTTTAGGGGGTCCTTCTTGGCCTTTTTGCAGATAGACCAAAAGTCAAATAGCAACAATTAGTAACTGAGTTAGTAAGCAAAACATTTCTGTACTACATATGACTCGCTTTGCAACTTTCTAATTTACTACTTTCTCCTACATGAGAAAGAGGCCGAGACGGATCCTACACTTCTTAAAACATGGGGTTCCCCCTGGTCTCATTGTGTTGGTCATTGATGTTTTTCTATGAAACGGACGACTCAAAAAGTACATAGCTAGCTGCCACAGTTTCTGAGATATTGACTTGAGGAAGGATGTTCGTTGAAACCCTGTTTAAATTTAGTGTAATATTTCCCACTTTAATGAAACCATGTACAGAACTAGTATCATTCATTTTCTTTCCATCAATATTATCATAAATATTTCTCAAAGCAGGGAAATCTTTTTGCAGATTCTGTGATATATTTGCTCGTTAAAATTTCCTTGAGAATCTTAAGACGCCAGAAACTATAGATCTTTGTTACAAAATCTCCTTGGAATGAAACTTTTCTTATGTATTCATGAATTTTACAGAAGACGTCTTTGGAAGAATGATTTCATGAGAAAGAATCCTAAGGAGAAAATGAACACGGGTTTGCCATAGACATAAATAAATAATAAACCCTTGCTAGTGATTCATGCAATGTTTATAGAATATTGAATTCTTTCAAAATTAATCAAAAATCTTAAAGTTACAAAAATAATAAATTTATAATACAGAAGAAGCATATTATTTTCGAATTGTGTCTATATATCGATGTCTTGATGAAAGGATACATTTTAACGTCCTGATATATTTAGTATACTCGGGTAATGATGTTCGTACTTGTGTGTAAATTCATAAAGGAAAAGTACACAATCCTCAGGATGAATGCATGTAGCTATATGAACTTTTATCTTTAGAATTTAAACGCAAAATCAATGTATACTTTTATGAATCACATAATTAGAATATATGTTAATAGGAATAAACATTTTAAATATCAGTAATCTATATAAAAACAGTTTGATATAAATAAATAATAAAATATACTTCTACTTCTCGGAAGGATTTTTATTTATTTTAGATCAAAAATGCATAATATATAAATAATATTAATTTTAGGTATTTTATAATTGATAGAATTCGATTTTAAATAGGTACTTTGATATAAAATCTGCAGTTAATATATAAAAAATTACGAATTAACATCATGTGTCTTGGAGTTTCAAAAATTAATGCCTATTTCTTAAGGGTGTTATTTCTTAAGGGTGTTTCCCTGGTTGAATAACCTGGAAAATTAATAGCCTTTTCGTATGTACATATTTCAAAATGGAACCATATTTTATGCCTCAAATATGTGATTTTGAAGGTCAAACTTCTGAACTCATCTCGATTTGAATTTATATACGAGTATATATCACATCTAGCACGGAAACAACCATAGCAAAACGTATATGCTTGTACTAGAATATGTATAGGTACCTATCACTATGTATAGATACATGTAGAATATGTATAGATACGTATAGGTACTAATCATTTTATAAATTATCAGACACACAAATCAGGTAACATTTCAATATCTACATATAATTTTGAGCAGACAATAAGGTAATATATAACAGAAAACAAAGTTTTAATTATTATAAATGTGACATTTATGGTAACCTTAATATTTAATAAATTATCATTGCGATTTAAATTTAATGTTCTAAGACATACAATTTATCTAGTCTCTCCAGAATTTTAGTACATATCTTTCCAAACACATTGCACATATCCTCCCTAATTTACTAACATAATGGTATTAAAGTTTGTAGTGAGCTAGCTCTTAAGAAATCACATTTTGGCAGAATGTGAGAACATTTGAAAGATAAGTGCATGCCGTTAATTTACTTCCTTTTCTGACATGTCTGCGAATTTAAAGGATGAAACAGGATTTATAACAAAGCGAGACTTACATTTCATCGTTTCTGTATATTAGTGTATTTTGCATAGATGATCATATGTTCGTAAAATTATAAATGAATATTAATAACAAATCAATTACAATTCTTCTTCTTCTTCAAATGATTTTTCTATTGAATATTCTTGTTATAACTCTTAGCATACTTACTGGCTGTTTAGTTAAAATAATTTCATTTGTTTATATTTATACGCGCATTTATGTTGGGGCATGCGCGCCCTAACATAATATGACAAGAAAAATCAATCATGCTTAAAGCATTGATTATGAAACACTTTCCAACTTCAATGCAATTTTATTTAAAAAAGTCGAAAATGCAATACATTCCTCGGTAATAATATTTTAAAACTTATCACAATACTACATTGATTTATTATATTTGAAAACTTAAACCTTCATTGAAAAAAATGAACTTCATTCAAATGACGGCATTGAAATATAAATTGCCTGGTTTAAATATCTCTAAAATGCAATACATTCCACGGTAATATTTTGAAAACTATCATAATGCTACGATAATTTATTATTTTTGAAAACTTCATCGAAAACAACTGAAATAAATTCAAATGACGTCATAGAAAAAATAACACGCCTGGATCTCTCTATAAAAGCAGGATTTCATTCATAACTTTCTCCAATTCATTCATCACAAAATTTATATTATTTAAAAATTAAGACCATGGAGCTACAATTCATAAACTTTATGCTTAAAACTTCATCGAAAAAATATTGTCCTTCTGTTTATAAAATCAATTAATATTTCATTCATATCAGCCATGCAGACTCCATGGACTGAATTATTTTGTGTTAAAGAAATACAGTAATTCTAGTACAACTCATTCTACATATTTTGCTGTTTACATTTTACACAGGTGAAAAATAGGCTTAGTTGTAGAAATAATCAAATTTGAATGAGAATTTAAACTCAAATATATTGTCATTGTGTTGTTTTAGTATGTAGATGCACAGAATTTAAGCAAAAATAAAGTAGTTTTAGAACGGATACAACACTCAATATGAATTAAAAAGAACTTTAAAAAATCACGATTTTGAAACAAGATGGATGCCATATATCATTTTGAAGTGGGTCTTGTGATCGTTTCATATCATGGTCACGTGATCGTTTCATATAAGATGTGTCATTATTATTTTAATTTTTATTTAAAAAACTACAGAATATATTTCGCTGAATTTTTTTTATACATTTTATGGAGCAATTTCACTATTACCTAAAATTTTCGAAGCAATTTGTGAATTTTAAATCCGCCTAAAAAATGTTTGAAAAATTAGGTCCCTTAGGGCTCAATGTATTTCATTTTTTCAACCCGGGTTCAATCCAAAACTAATTGGGTGATATTATTCATTTATATTCTCATAGGTCCTACAGACGCTTTGAACAACATACTAAAATTTCATTTTGATTAAGTCATTTATTCGGCAGTTATCGTGCTAACGGACAGACAGACAGACAGAATGAACAAAGCATAAACACTTTTCAACTTTGTTGTAAAGTGTTAAAAATGTGGAATTGAGCGGCAGCAAACAGGGGGTTGAGATACTGTGGTCTGTGAATTGCCGGGGATTACAGAATTTGCTTGAGCGTGTTTGTCAGAGAAGTGATGAGCATGTGGCGCCCGAAAGTGATAGAACTCGTGAAACCAGTTCTGGGATTTGGTGAGCATCAGCTAACAATGGCCGGAGCAACAACGCACTTATTAAACCTGCGTGGCAGGTGTTACGAAAGCGAGCTCCAACGATTAGTGAGTAGCAGTGAACAGGAGATGGAGCCCTTGAGCTGTGGACAGCGATCAAATGTCATGTAAATCATGAAACTATTTCCGGATTAGAGATCATCATAGTCATATTAAGTAAATATAATATAGACATATTAAATACAGTTACATTAAATAAATATAATAATGCCATATTAAACAAATATAATATTATTAAAATGTAAGTATATATAATGTTTGCCAGAAGAATATCTAAAATAATGAAAATGTATGTTTAAACCGTAATTTATGCAAACAACTTTTAAAATACGAAAATATTATATAAATAGCAGTATATTCTTTCATCATACAGCATATATAATATAAAAAAAAATCACAATTATGTGCAAATTATTTCAGTACTCTAAATGGCATTGTTATTCAAATTATTTTTCTAAACAATTTAATTTATTTCTCTTAAAATAAGTATAAAAATCTTTATTCTTGATATACAAATTTGTTTTCACAGGTAGATCTGAAGAATAAAACGTCCTGATCCGTGTGTATTCAAATTTACAAAATTACAGAAAATATGAAATTCGATCAATATATGCCAAAATATAGGCGCTATAAATTTGGAACATCGTATGACAATATGAAAACGTTAAAATGATATTAAAAGATATATCTGTACTACTTTTATTATGTTTCAACAACTGGCTAAATTTAATATATGAAATATATTTGCTAAAATAAAACAGAGGACTTGAAAAATTGAAAATATCAATAATCTCCGTAACCTTAAACCTAACCCCGTAACCCCAAAGCCTTTCAACTTCACCTCGAAATATGTATTTGATATAATTAAGTTATAAATACAATTCCGACAGAAATTCATTTTTATATGCATTTCTTAATTATTTCATTTGGAAAGGCTTTAATAAAAAAATCGCCTGCTGCATAAACTCATCGGGTTTAACTCATTTACTTACATAACATATATTTTTTCTCAAATAAATTTGCTGTATAAACTCTTTAGATATAATTCCTTTACTTAATAACATGATATCCTATTTTTACATAAATTTTCAGAAAAAATATCGTCTGCAAAATGCTATCTCTATGGAAGGTTCATCTCTCGACATCCCTGGTCCTAGAAATTCCAAACAGACTAAATTTTATGTGGGACTATTCCGCGGCATCCCTAAATTTTTCATGAAATTCGAAACAGCCGTTCTTCTGTGATGATGAGGCAATCAACACATACATACCCACAAAAAATTTTCAATTTTATTTATGTAGATTGATCAGAAATTTGCAATTAATATTTTTTACAAAAATATATTATTCAATTGCTTCTTTTGTCATTAAAACACTACAACTATAAACAGTCCTGTTTTATCTTTAGATGTAAATAAAACACCATTGGAAGTTAACTTTAACGGTTTCAAAGTTGTGTAGTCATGGAAAAACAGTTTAGACTTCCAGTAAAAATCGTTAAAAGCGAGACGATCAAAATTAGTCAATGACGCAGAAAATTGGAACCCGCCTTGTTTTTCTCCATTTAGTTAGTCCATTTGTCTTGCCCACATTGTTTTTACTGGCTTTACTAGAAATGAATTTGTTTGCCTCAGCCTTAGAAATATTTGCTTTAAATAAAAAATTGCGGAATTTAATAATTTTACTGCTGAAGAGATAACCAGAAATGATACAATTTATAAAAAAAATATATATGTTGCATATCCGATGACTTCAGAGCAGAAATCGGATTTAATATATCATGTATTAAAAAAAAAGTGTACATATATGTTGTACATATATATAAAGTGTACAAGTATGCTGCTTTTAATGGATATTCTCTTATATATTCCTTATAATGAATACCCTTATACATTCTTATTTCACATATCGAATGCACGATTGTATCCCAATCACTATACGTGTGATACAATTATATATTTTTATGATTATCCGTTTATACGAGTAAATAACTATTAATTTTCATTTTCATTTTTAAAACTTAAATAACGGATACCTGTATGTTGAGATAGGGAGATATATAGCAGATGGATAGAAATAAATAAATAAATAAATATATATATATATATATATATATATATATATATATATATATATATATATATATATATATATATATATCATTTTAAAATTTTAAATCCAAAATATTTGGAATTAAGAGTATGGCATTTTTGAATTATAGCATGAAGTAAAAGTGTAAAGTAAACAGAGTATGACTTTACTCGTAGCCTTAAATGCATTTTTTCTCTTTTTATTTCATATTTATAGAGATTAAATATATTATCATATTATGAAAAATGATAATGAATAAAATACATTATCTTTTAAAATTACAACTTAAAGTTATAATACATTATTCATGTATATATTTTCTTAAATCGCATAAAAATTTCTTAAATTGCATCTTAAATTGACTTCAAATAACTGACGCCTAGAAACATAGACCTTTTAAAAGGCAATCTAGAGTAAAACCATAAATTACATTTCTTCTTGGAGTTGCAATAGTGTAGTACTTTACTGTGAGAATGACTTTCATCTGTCTCTCAAGAAATTCGTTGTTCATGATATTCTAAAGAACGAACAAGATAAAGAAAATGCAATGCGGTCTTCTTTCAGGGATTAACTACAAAGGCAAAAACTCGTCTTTAACAAAAAACTAAAAGAGAGAAAAGATAATTTAGGAGTTCCATTTTCAGGAAAAAGAGGTTTTCTTGAAATATGAAACTAAAATTATTCGAGAAGTAAAAAAATCTGCATAAAATTCTAATACATAATTAAAGTTATGCTTGTGTGTTTGTTCACAATGAAATAAAATGAGAATAAATCTTACATAGTAAAAGTGATGTGTCTGTATATCTGAGTGTCTGTGTATCTGTGCTTCTATGTATGTTATCTGTAACGGAAAATCGACGTGTCGGTCAGCGGCACAATTTGCTACAGAGGTACTTCAGGTCCCTATGCTGTACATCATGTTGAGAGTTTATTTTTGAATTCGAATTAGCTCAGAATTTTAGAGCATACAAAGCCAAAAATCCGTCATAATTTTCACTTCATAACCAGTTTAATTTTTTGCAGACACTAAACATAAAATGAAAAGTATTTGGCGAGTCGAAAAACAACTAAATAACTAACGAAGTGGATTTTATTTATATGTTATGAATTTGAAATTTGACGTTCAAAGTTTTAATGTGCAAAGTCTTAATAACGCATTATCATTTTGAGTACTGTTCTAGAATATATCAATGTTTTACGAATAATTATAATCGCTTAGTTAGATTAGTTATATTCGCAGAGCAAAAATTACTTTATATTTTAATACTACCGTTTTTTCAAATGTGGTTGGCCGTAAAGTTATGGTCTGCATTCTCTTTCGAGCAGACAATAAAGATAAAATAGCAGATATTTGACGAGGCCGAAATTTAGTTGTTTATCTGGAGAAATGAATTTTTTTAATGATTGCCTATTTTCGCGAATTTGAAATTTATAGTTCTTATATTTTTAATATGGTATTATATTATCATAATTAATATTGAACCAGAAAATGACAAAATTTTGATGAAGAATCGGAAATAGTGTTACATTATGTTTTGTATGTTATCTTTAGTTTGTGTGTTTTATAAAAATAACATCGTCTGCGTTTTAAGGTGGGGTAGGCGATGAAGATAAACTGTCGAGATTGATCGAGACGGTAAAACATATATTTATCTAACGAAGTGGATTTCATTTGTCGATTTTCTATCTTAGCGAATTCAAAATATATCAAAATAATTGTATAATATAGTATCGTATTATCAATATAGCTTAGCATCACTCTTTTTAATAGTACCGTTTTTTCAAGTGCGGTTTCTAGATAACTATAGCCTGCTTTTTATTCCATGCGGATGATAAAGATAAAATGGAGGATATTTTTGAGACGGAAAAACTTATGATTATCTAATAAAATGAATTCTAATTATCACTTTTCTAACTTTGCGAATTTGAAATATATCATTTTAATGTATTTAATATGGTATTAATATTATCTTTAGGAGTATATTCTGTTATAATATGGTAATGTTTTTATGAAATTTCGGTGATTTAGCAATACATTGTTAATATTACGGTTTTTTTACAAATGCAATTTCCAGAAAAATTATCGTCTGTGTGTTATTATTGCTAAACGACGAAGGTAAAATGTCAGATATTTTTAGATAACAAGACCTATGTTTATCTAATGAAGTGGAATTTAATTACTGTTTTTCAAACTTTATGAACTTGAAATATGTCATTCTGTTTATTTTTTACTTTATTTATATACATAGAATAATGAAGTGGCAGGAAATTATCGTGACAGAGTCAAAAATTCGATTTCTAGTTTTTGATGGGAGAGCACGTTTCAAGAATCCCTGATCATGAATCGAACATTTTTGAGATGATGTCTGTGTGTGTGTGTGTCAGCGAGTCTGTGGAGACGATAACTCAAAAAAGAATGGAGCGATTCAAATGAAATTTCGTACAAAAATTACAATCAGTAAATACTGGAAGTCTACTGTTTTTAAACACAATCGAATGCTCAGAACCCCTCTAAATTTTCGAGTGAAATTTTGAAAAAATCATCAAAAAATCAAAACCTTCAATAAAGTTGCGGAAATAGGCATTTCTTATGTAATTTTTCCTTAGAAAACGATTAACATAAACTTTAGAACGCTAGCATGAACTGTTCGCAAGATATTGCACATTTTTCAAATTCATTTATCATAAAAATCCATAAATTAAAAAAAATATATTAACTTTGGGAAACATGTTCACTTTTCATATGTAATATCATGCGATGAATTTGGTGACATTATTCTCGTATATCTAGCTAGTTTCATTCATGAGAAAAGATACTTTGTTGCTGATACCCAGACCGTCCTACCTACCAGAAAGGTGTAAGGTAACTGTTTGGACGGTCGGGAAAAAGATACTTTGTGTAATACGTTTGTATTTGAACGCCATTGGTCATTTATCTTCTACAAGAATAACGTGTTTCTCCGTCCATAACGCTTGACGAGATTTTGGCGACGCATTTGACGAAATGTCGTCAACTTGGCGACTTTTTTCCCAAATTAACGAAAATCTCGCCAAATGCATAAAAATGACACTAAATCAATGAAAATGATGACTGACGAAAATTAAATATCTTGGAAAGAATATAAGTATCTACTATAGAATACTACTGTAGAATAACCTATTTTTCTTTTACTGTAAAAGTAGTAAATTCATTGCATTATATAAGGAATGTCATGTGCTGCCCCCATCAGATTTTTTAATATGGGATTATGTTATCAGGGCGAGTACTCATACGTTTAAATTAAATAATTTTGTCGAACTTGAGACTCGGTAATAAATTGCAACTATCGGATTTTTAAAATCAGGCGAGTGCGACTTAGTGTTTTAAAAAATTAAATGAATGAATTCGGTTAATTCCTGCTTTAAATTCAGCGTTACGCAGGGCACATTCTCTAGTAAATTATAATATAGGAGCCATATCCGTTCTTCTGATGAAAATCAGCTATTTTTAGAAAACTTTAACATCCCCTATACCTAAAACGTGAATAAGAAATCAAAGTGTTGAAAGTAACGCTAACATATACTCTCTGTGTATTTTAATACCGCCCACTAAACGTTACGTAATATTTGGAAAATACGGATTATAGCACGTCGGTAGGAAGTATCAGTGCACTGATATCATGAAGGTGCAAAGCAGAGAAATATTCCTTTCACATAGCACGTTTCGAAACGATATGACTAAAAATCGACACACAGCACTTAAACGATACGACTAAAAACGATATGACAAAATAGCACTTAAACGATATGACTAAAAATCGACAAAACCAAAATAATGTTCGTCTTCGACCCAGACTATCCTACCTACCGGAAGGCTTAGGGTATCTGTTTGGATGGAAGGAAAGAGCCAACCACTTTAGCCCGGAACTCAGCAGAGGAGGCATATACAGGGACCTTAATCTCCTTCCCCAACCATCAACCTATCTTAAGGAAAATATTGTTCTTGCTGTTTTGCGACTTTGGGGCCCTCACAGAAGTGGGGTGGGGAGGGAAATAGAAGGAATCTACCACAGGAGGGCGATGGATTTTACTCCTGCGCAGCGGAAGCAAACTTGCTAATAAACTGATTGCTACAAACTGTTGTTATTACATATTTAATGACAGGCAAAGCCAGTATTCTTTGAAACTGAATTATATTACTGACTAGCATTATTGCCGCTCTTCGTACAAAATATATGATATGAAAAAACTTACAATTCACAATCATGTGCACGTTCCTATAATATTATAAATATCATTGTTATTCAAAGCATTATATTAAAATATTTAAATTAATGCTCCTAGAAAAAAATTTAAGAATCTATTCTCTTGCTATACAACATTTTCTTCTCAGGAATATTTGAAGAATGAAATATCCTGGTCCCGCTTGTAAACTGATGTACAAAAATTATTAAAATAAATCAATATATGCCCAATAATGATGATTTTTACCCATTTAGTCATCAATTACATATATTATTTATATTATTCATATTGGAAAAGTGAATTTAAATATCTAAACTACAAATGAAACGTCAATCCTTTTTTCTCTGAGATTATGGCTTCACCTGGACATCGCACGTCGGCCGCAATAATGCCACAACTCATGAAACCTTATTTTCATTATAAAATTAAAAGTAATGGATTTAAGTCTTGAAGAGAACAATACATTGCTTTTTGAAAAAAATGTCCTTTTGGACAAACATTGCCTGATTTCTTAGAATGATGCGAAAAATAGTGTTTAAAGGCATTTTGCTTTTCTAAGGACCCCCAGCGGCTAGACCGAGAAGGCAATTTTGAATTATGCCACTACATTTGAATAACAATTGTGAGTACTTTAGTTTTGATATTTTAAATTTGACTTGCCTCTGCGGCTATAAAATTCACAAAATATAATTTTTTATAAATATTTTATTTGAATTGTGTCTTTGTTCCTGACTAAACACTGGCCAAATTTGATTTCCAAAGGTTCCAAAACAATTGTGAATGGAGTTTACCTTCCTGTACTATCTCGAATGTAACACTGTTCCTGACTGATTCGAATCAAAACTGGCCAATTACTCCAATGACACTCGTGATCTCTAACGGAGAGTTTTCAAACTAAAGAAGAGTCACTCTTAATAATTATAGGTTCGATCTTAGCTAATTCAAATATGGCATTAACTTAAAACCGCCATTTTTAAGTAGCGCGCGACGTTATTGTAGTAGATGTCAATATGGCCACATACACACAAATATTTTTATACAATACTAATACATTTATATATCTGTACGCAGGCACCTTAAAAACTTAATGTAATTCACGTATAAACATAGTTCGTGCAAAACTTCAATTTTAATGTTTGCTTCTGTTACGTTATTTTTCCTATGCATTTTTGCTATGTAGAGAAATATATATTCATTCATTTACATTCGCTGCTTATTTGATTTTTATTCAAATCCTTTCTACAATGATTTCGCATTGTCCTCTTTAAACCATTGCTAAATAAACATAAATTCTCATAAAACGGTAAGTTAAAATTGCACATGAAAATACACAGCCTGTTTTGCTTAAACATATCATTTTCTCTCCAGAGATAGTGTATGTTTTCTTCATAAACACGTCTTTTTGTCTTGATGATGTACACATTTGAAAATGTGCTCCTACTTTTGGATGTTTTGAAGAATTAATGCATAAAACTAACGACATAGACAGGCATTCGATGTAGATGTATTACAATAAAGAGCCGTTGAAATCATTAAACGCAAGAAAAATTCTTTAAGTAAACGAAGTAATACTTTCTTTAAGTTCTTTTCAAGAATATTGAATGGTATAAGTTATAACAACGATCATCTTACTGGAAATCATCTTCAAGGAAATCAAGGCGTATATCAACATTAAAATATCAATTTTTCGTTACGAAGCTAAAATGGAAATAAATAAGTTCCGCTGATGACAAAATATATATTTTTTTCTGTACCTATCATCCCCTGAAAAGAAAAAAAAATAACTTAAGTATGTAAACAACTGTGCTAACATTCATTATAATGGCCATTCAAAGAGCGGTTACTGAGTGTTTTTTAATGTTTACGAACACTTTGGATGATATTGTATATACACTCATGAAATTTCTTAAAAGTGGATCTGTGTTAATAAAAATATGCCAATGCAATAATTTCCAAGCTCAAATACATTTTTCACAAATCCGAATTAATGTAGGTAGAGAAGTTTATGTACACAAGATGCACAACCATAACGTTTATGTTCTTACAAAATTTCTTGACTGTAGATGCTATAGAATTTGCATGATGTGTACCAAAGCAAGCGCATAACCATTTTAAGAGAACGCTCTTTGAACGTCCATTACAGTGACTGTTTACATTGTCGTTTACAACTTCAGGCTAAAACGTCATAAAAGCAACATAAGTTGCATGATAAAATCAACATAAATTTAACATTTTGGTAATCAGCAAACTTATTTTTATTTTTATACAAAATAAAAATTAATATTTTACTTATTGTTTCCGTCTTGTTTTCCGTAAGTGAAATCGCGATTTTTTTATCGAAAATTCTAAAAAATTCAATACATTATTATAATATAAAATGCAAAAAATATTTGGTTTAAAAACATAAACATTGTTTATTAAATTTAGGCTCAATTAATTTTAAGTTTGTGTATTTAAGACATCCACAAATCTTCCAAAAAACTGTTATTATTTATATTTTAAAACACCAGCAAATAAGTAAATATATAAATAAATATTGAATCGAATATTTTTTAGGGATTAACTATTTGAAGAAAAACGAGTTTCAAGAAGCAAGCAAAAATGATTTAAGAGTTTCATTTGAAATCAAAAGCACTTTCTTGGTAATATGAAACCAAACTTTTGCAGAAGTATGAAATTATATATACTGCTTTGTAAAAGTTATATTCCTGTTTTATTTCAAAAAGAAGAAATGAAAAATATATATATCCCATGCAAGAAGAAAATATATATGATCTTCAAGTAGTTAATATAGATGCTTATATTGCAGATAATCTAAACAACTCGCTTGATAATTTTATGAGCAGAAATAAATAATGGCAGAAATAAATATGAGCAGAAATAATAACTCGGTCACCTTTTTTTGATGTGAAACATTATATTGATGTGAAACATTATTATTTTTCAAATTTCGAATTAAAAAGGCTTTTGTGTTACGATGTTATACTGAATTTACAGATCATTTTTAATATTTTCTGATTTATTGACGTTTTCTCATTTTATTACTTTCCTTATATACATAATGTATAAGGAAAGTATTGTGACGGGGTCGAAAATTCGAATTCGAGTTTTCGACGGGAGAGCACGTTTCAAGCATCCCTGATCACGAATCAAACATTTTTGAAGTGATGTCTGTGTGTGTGTATGTGTGTGTGTATGTGTGTGTGTGTGTGTGTGTGTGTGAAAGTATGTGTGTGTGTGTGTGTGTGTGTCAGTGAGTCTGTGGAGACGATAACTGACGAACGAATAGACCGATTCGAACCAAATTTGGTACAAAAATCGCAATCCGTAAACACTGGAAGCCTATAGTTTTTATACGTAATCGAATGTTCAGAACCCCCCTAAATTTTCGAATGAAATTTTGAAAAATTCGTCAAAAAATCAAAACCGCTAATAAAGTTACGCAAATAGACATTTCTTATGTAATTTTTCATTAGAAAACGATTGGCATAAATTTTAGAACGCTAACATGAACCGTTCTCGAGATATTGTGCATTTTTAAAAAAATTATGAAAAAGTCTCATAAAAAAAAATTCCTATTGAGAAACATGTTCACTTTTCATATGTAATACCATGCGATAAATTGAGTGACATCATTCTCGTGGATCTAGCTCGTTCCATTCATGAAAAAATATACTTTGAATAATACTTTTGTATTTGAACGCCAATAGTCATTTATCTGCTGTAAAAATAACTTTTTTCTTAGTGCATAACGCTTGGCGATATTTTGGCGACGAATTTGGCGGAATGTCGCCAACTTGGCGACTTTTTTGAAATGTTGCCAAATTAATGAAAATCTCGCCAAATGGATAAAAATGATGCTAAATCAATGAAAATGACGACTAATTGTCGAAAATTCAATATCTTGGAAATAATATTAGTATCTACTATAAGAAAAACCTAGTTTTTTACTGTAAAAGTAGTAAATTCATTACATTATATAAGGAATGTCATGTGTTGCCCACATCAGATTTTTTTATTATAGTCTTATAGAAAGTTATGTAGATTAATAGAATGAAGATGGTGTCGTCCAAATAGGAACATAAATGACGAAATTATTGAAGAGATAATAAGTTAACTTAGTGGATGATTTTCCAGCAAGGGAGCATGTCCAAGCAATTAGTGCATATTGGTGTATTGAGCATATCTTACTGCGCAGATGTCGCGATCTGAAATGTATTTTCTTTACATTTTTCTATCAGAATTGTTATATAATATAGCTTATAACGCATACATGATCAGAAAAGTGACATGTTGGATTCTATATTGAGTTTGATAAATATTATTACTTGCATCATGATAGCAACCCAATTAACTGTCCTGTAACAAGCTTATATACACTCTGTAGAAAGGTCTGGAAATATCCCGTAACTTGTGAAGCACTCAGTCAATTTATACAATTTTAGAAGTTCCTAGAAGTCGTAAAAATTGACAATTTTGTGATATTTGATCAGATTTGTAGCCAAGGCCAAGCAACCAACACCGTATGTTATTGGATGTGTATTGTGTTACGTATTCATTGCAATATGGTATCACTTCCGTTATCTACTCCCGTTTCATTTTATCCAAATGTTTTACTCAGTACCCCGCGCGTAAGAAGTTCCATTACCGCAAATTAAGTTTGAAATGATTCCTCTTTAACAGTTCTGAAAATCCTGGTTTTGTACTGTTTTTTTAAGAGCATATTTAAAAATTGGACATTTGCTCAAGTGCTTATGATACAAGTTTAGAATTTGTTTCATTCGTTTTATAATAAAAGTTTACTTCAGATATGATCAACTGGTTATTTTTATTGAAGATTCTGATTTTCAATGAATTTAAAAAAAAAATCCTTCGAAATTTGGGGGAATTTTCCGAACATTCGATCGTGTGTAAAATCAGTTTGGTTCTAGTAATTAATCACACATTATAATAACTATACTGAATTATTTTCGAAATGCATAATTCGTTTGTGAGATATTGGGCCCACAATCTCATTGACGTACGCATACAAATATTACCTCAAGAAAGTTAGATTCAAGTTTATTGATACTTGAAACGTACTCTTCCATCGAAAACTCGAATTCGAATTTACAATAATACTTTCCCTATACATTAAACATGTAGGAAAAGTAATATCTTATATTAAATTGTTGATATTTTGATGTATTGAACACGTCGTGATAAATTACTAGTTATTCACTCGATATATTGATAGGAAGTGATTATTAGACTGTAAATAGCATATATTTATAAACTGATCAGATTGAATGATTGTGGCACTGTTAAAAATAGTTTTTGTAGCTTTTGCCACGCCATAATGCCACTGCGTATAATATTTGAAGTGGGCGTCTAAAGAAAAACTTATCCATCGAAAATTATCTCATAATTTTGTTGATAATTTCTTCAAATTCGTTAAAAACACTAGAAAACAATGATGATGATGTCCTTGTTGGTACATTTAAATTGATATTTTCCTTCCATTTGATTCAAATATCTGTCAAATAATTGAAGGGAAAAAAAACATTAATGTATAGTGGATTTTCCTTCAATCAATGAAATAAATGTTCTTGTCTCAAGGATACTCATTGATAATTTTTTATTATTAAGACATTTTGTTATTTCCTGCTAATATGGGATATTTATATGGATCAAACGAAACATATTTTAAAAATAGCATGTTAAAAGAACAAAATTACGCTAAAAATCAAGAAATTATGAAATCCACAGAAAATCATTTCTGGATGACCAGTCGTTTAATTTTTATGTTTCCCTGTTATACCAAAGTGTTCGTTAATATATTTTTATTAAACCTTTATAAAAAATTCCATATTAATAAAAATTACAATAATATGACTAATGATTTATTTTGAAATCCCTCTTCCCACAATCACGACTTGGCTACTTGCTTTTTATTTACCATATCCACCCTATTTTACATTCATTTCCATCTGATTTTATCGTTCTGTTTTTTTTCATTTTATGTAGTATTATTCAATTATTTCTCCATAATCTCATTATAGGGCACTATCACTATTGTATGCAATCGCTACCACGTGATAATACCAATTGACGTGTAGTTTGTAGTCTGATTCTACAGAATACTTAAGAACCAGAATTTGTTTTTGAAACGAAGGCCTGTTTTACACATTGTACGTTGTGATTTTTTTAAAACATCTTCATAAAATATTTCGCAAAAATAGATTTAAAATAGTGCTTAATAATGTTAAGAGTACAATGTATCTCATGCACAATGGATGGATCCAATTAATCACTAATCTGCATAGTGACCAAAGATCACGAAGGCACAGCGAAAATGTTTGGAAATAATTTCGTAAACCACTAGTAAAACATTTTTCTTAAACTTGCAATTACGCTTCGATCTTATTTCTCTGCATTTTATATATTTTACTCGAAATTTATTTTTATTCTCTTTAGTGACATGGCATCACGCTTTAGATATTTTGTTTTACGATAAGCTAAAATTTTTATATTGTGATTTACTTTAAAATATTTTCATCATAAATAAAGCGCTCAAAATTTAAAAACGTATCAAACTTTCTTGTAAGAGAAAATTGCTCCTTTTTCCAGAAAGTAATAAGATTTTTCTAACTAATTTCTTAATTATGAATGTATTTGTATGACTTATTAAGTTAATATTTAAACATTTATTTAAGAATAACATTTTTGCAATAAACCCATTCAAAAATAACTAATTTCGAAATGCAAGAAATGAAATGCATTTGTGAGGAAATAAAATGTTTCCCTTTAAGTTATTCTGATCTAAAAGTATAATTTGCTTTGTATACAATATAAAAATATACTACAATATAAATGCACTCAGATTTTGGAATTAATTTTCATTATTGGGACATTTTATTCAAAAGTTTATTACTTTAATATTCCTTTTTATGCATCGTAAATATTATATTTGAAATTTGTTCTTATTCTGAAAAAAAGTAAAATTACCATAGTCTTGAAAAATTTTGTGAAACGGTCGATACATTATATATTGTGAGAGAAAACTATTTTAACTATAACTAGCGGATCTGTTCCCTGCATGCTCCGTTCGCGCAACTCCCTTCACGAGGCTTCGCCTCTTACTTGCTGCGCTCGCAGAGCTCGTTTCATATCTATTTTTCCTAAAAATTCTATTTTCAAAAATATCTATTTTCAAATCTATTTTCTATTTTTATATCTATTTTCAAATCTATTTTCTATTTTTATATCTATTTTCAAATCTATTTTTATATCTATTTTTATATCTATTTTCAAAAATATCCTCCCTATTTCTGCAAGAGGGAAAATTAGGGATTTTTCTTAGCCCAAGGAATCCAAAAAGTGAATTCCTTGATCATGAGCTCGCTTGGCGAGCTATTTCATGCCAAACTAAAGTTTAAATCGATAAACGGTTCATTTAATCATGCTACCCTATTATTTCTTTAAATGTACCAAATTATTAATTTTTTATGTTATAGTTTATACGGTACGAGTGAGAGAAATCGCTAGACGTGCCGATACGAAAAAAAAATGTTCACTTCAGAAGTTCATAAAAAGTTTATCTCAAAAACTTCATCGATATTAAAAAAAGGGGGCTCCGTTCTGCAAAATATCTCACATGTAGATCCCTACCTGCAAAAATTCGTAGTCTTGCTATTGTTAGTCTATCCAGGACAAGAACTTGCAGCTTAAATATTTTGTCTTTGACATAAAATATTTCTTAACTGCAATACATATATCAACAAACGGTTTATTTCAGTATATTCCCCAATGATTTTTCTACGAGTGTACCAAATTTCATATTTGTATATGTAATAGTTTTTGTGGTACGAAGTAAAGAATCTCGAGAAAAGAAAAACTTTGTCAAACAGCTGCGACGTCAGATACTTTTTTTTTAATATGGAGAGATTAATGCGCTTACCTGAAAGTCAGTCACAGAAAATGAAAATAATATGTAATATTTAAAAGCATTTAGAATGCAATTATATATATATATATATATATATATATATATATATATATATATATATATATATATATGTGTATATATGCACATTTTTTTGACAAACTAAAGAATTGTGCTAATCTTCTGTTTGTTTTTGGAGGCGGCAGGCAAAATATGTATAATGTGACATAAAAAAGTACACAATTTGATACAATTGAAATTGGATGAATAAATATGAAAGAGGTATTAACGAATTCAGTTTAAATAACATTTTATAGAACGTTATTTGAACTTTCTGAAGACGTCAAAATGGAAACTCTAAAAATAATTTCAGTTGCAAAGGATTGACATTTTGTTTGAAAATCGGTCAAAATCATTCTAAAACATAAACTTACTAAAATACTAACAAAAATAATAACTAAAATACTAACTAAAGACTAACTAAAATACTTACTTAAATACTAATTACTACTTACTAAAATACTAAAATACAAAAACTTATTATTTCGTTACCTGAAACAGATATGTATCAAATTTCGTTGCTGAAGTTTAGATTTCTCACTACATAGGTAAACAAACATATTATTTTATTATAATGTATAAATGAACAATATATAAAATTATAAATTGAATATTCTTAATAAAAAAATATTAATTTGTTTACAAATTAACACTTTCCAATACTAAAATGTCATTTATAGATAAATGTCTAATAATTTTGAACATTTATTTGAAATAAATCGCTTGTAATTTAAGAATTAAGCGAAATCTCGCGACAAAAATTTACACCATATTCTTAAAATCCTGCGATTTTTTTTTTTTTTTTACATTTGGAATCTTTATTTACGAATAAAATATTTTAAACTATAACAAACTAGTAGAAAAATAGATATAAAGCAAAATTTTGTTAAAAACATAACATAAAGTCAATTTACAACCATGCCGCAAAGTGTCGAAATCAAAAACGTACTTCTTCAGATGGCTATATATAACTCTAAACTTACCTTCCTTGATGTAATTGTTTGCCTTTATATTGTTTAAAATAATACAGCGCTTACACTGTTTTATCAGACAGGTTTCTCTGTTTAAGATTAGGTTTAAGCCTGGGGTTAAACCGTGAGTTAAATCTTGATATAATTTTCTACCCCACTTCAAATGAATCGAATTTCTTGAAATTTTACGCACATATTTATTTATTTATTTTTGTTGTTCATGTCCTAGGACGAGTAGAACGGTCTGGGCTTCCCACACATACGTATTTTCAATGTAAAAATTAAATTGCCGTAAAATAAAACCGTGGGGCTCCCATAAAGGAATAGTATCTGGACATTAACAGAATTTTAAAGACCGCTACGCTCACGCAACCGTTTCCTACTCACTAAGCTCACAGAGCTCGTTTCATATTTATCTTTCCTAAAAATTCTACTATCAAAAATCTCTTTTCTTTCCTTGCCTATTTTCCGCAGAAAGGAAAATCAGGGATTTTTCTTAGACCAGGGAATCTAAAAAATGAATTACTTGACCTTAAGCTCGCTCCGCGAGCTATTTCATGCCAAACTAAAGTTTAAATCGATAAACGGTTCATTCCATCGTGTTACTCCATTATTTCTCTATACATGTTCTAAATTTCACGTTTCTGTATGCTATAGTTTTCACGGTAAGAGGCAGAGAAATCGCTAGACGTGCCGATATGAAAAGAAAGTTCACTTCAGAAGTGCATAAAAAGTAAAATATCTCAAAAACTATATCGAAATTATAAAAAGGCTCCGGCCTTCAAAATTGCACCCATATAGGTACCTATCTGCAAAAATTCGTGGTCCTGCTATTGTTATACTATCCAGGACGCGAATTCGTATCTCAAATTTTTGTCTTTGACTTTGATATTAATTCATAAACTACAATATTCATAAACCCTTTATTTCAGCTTATTTCCCAAACCTTTTTCTACAAATGTACCAATTTTTTTATTTTTAAATGTGAATAGTTTTTGTGGTACGAAGCAAAGAATCTCGAGAAATTTGTCAAACAGCGGCGGTGGCGTCACCTACTTTTTTTGAATATAGAGACAATAGAGGTGACAACACAGAAATGACATACAATTGGAATGATGAATCAAAATTATCAAATAAAAATTTTAATGAATTGAATGAAATCATTCTTATCAATATCATTTCCATGTTATCACTTTTATTGTTCCTAAAAACTCTGTTCATGTTCAAATTCTTTTATAGACGCCCAACGGTTTTATTTTTATTTGCATATGACCAAGAATCTTGTCATAGCTAAAATTATTTTTTTACTTTTTAGTGTATTTTACTAAAAACAGTGCAACTTAAAAATATTTTTTTATAATACTTTTTACTCCAAAATTAGATAATAACATAACCGATTTTTTGCGCTGTATGTTTTACTCATTAGGAATTATTTTACTTTGCCAAAGTTAGTATTTCGTATATCTATATGAAATATCTACAAGAAAATTGAAACATGCATTAAGAATTAATCAGACATAGAGAAAGTATTATTTCGTTCAAGCAAGAAACTGAAAATATTTGAAAAATATTGAAGTTTCTATTTCTATTCTTTGTTAATAATTTTAAATTTTTTTCAGCTAAAAATGTTATCCTTTTTTAAAGAAATAATCATATTATGTTTCACTAAAACACGACACATTAATTATAAGACATGCTTTGAGTATATATAAAAATTAAAAATATTTTGTTAATATCTTGAGCGCTAATAAATATGAAACATTGCCTTCATAAACGTGATATTGCTAAAAACTATTTGAAGTGCTTAGTGCATGTATTTGTCAATTAGGAGATCGAAGAATACCAGCAAGGTTTATTTATGTTGTTTTATGTAAAGATAATGGTTCCGAAGTTTAAACTAATTAGCTCAATTTTATACATCTCAATTTAGGAACGTATTTAGAAAGTATAGTCTAACGACAGGGAAAGGTTGTACTATTTATTTATACATATATATATATATAAACATACGTATAGAAAATAATAATAAATATTTAAAAATATATCATAATAATAAAAATTGATATTTTTCAGTATATTTAGTACTTTTATAGAATAAAATAATACTTACTATTTGTATATATTTAATTAAAAATATGTTCCTGTTGTTTAAAAAATAAAGGCATTTTTGAATCTGTAATATGACACTGAAAGTTAAATGAATTATAAAAGTGCAATTCATATTTTTTTAAATAACGAAATTATTGTTTTTAATTTCAATGCGCATGATGATGCCTTACAATCCTTCTTGCATTTATTAATCTGCAAAATTAAGTGCTACAGATCACTTTTCTTTAGGTTTATTTCTTTTGGATTAAATATACAGAAGTTTTCTCAATTTTTAACTGCAACTAAATGCAAATATACTCATTAAAAGATTATATAATATATGTATATTGCATACTCATTAATATCATAAATTTAATTATAATGTATAAATACATTCTTTTGCAAAAACAAAAAACGAAGCATGCCTGAAAAGTAATCCGATCATCTTGAAATTTCTCATGCAAATTCCTTTATGCAGATTATTGGATTTGCAAGGCCTATGAGTGTTAACATCGGTCATAGCGCGCGTTTCTACTGCACAGTTAGCATTCTATAAAACAGGTTAAAAATGTAGACGGTTTATCTTTGCTCATTATCGGCGTTGCAGCTTCATGGAAACACAAACATTAATGCCGTTACGATGTTGCCGAAGACCTTATAAGCAATTTGACGAGTTCGAACGTGGTCGTATAGTCGGGATGCTTGAAGCTGGCTGGTCATACCGTCCAATAGGTCGCCACCTGCACCGAGATGACACTGCTGTGCAAAGGTGCTGGCAGAAATGGCTGCTGCAAGGAACTCATCGGCAACAGGAATGCTTTAGAAGGCCAAGGTGTAAGAATGCTAGACAAGATCGGATGATTGTGTGATAGACCTGAACTGGCCCAACGGCATCATTGTTAGCCATCCAACGTGCTACAGCCTCTTCCATACCACCTGTGGTACTTTCCACCACCTCACAGCGCTTGGCTGAGGTTTGGTTACGCTCACGGCGGCCTTTAAGACGTCTGCCCATAACCCCACAACATCTACAGAGTCGTTTGGAGTGGTGTTGTAGCCGAGCATCATGGTTGCCAGTTGACTGGCATCGCATAGTGTTTAGCGATGAATCACGCTGCAGTCTTTCAGCAGATGAGCATCGGGTACGTGTGTGGAGGCACCAGGGTCAGCGGTCCCAAGCAATCTTTGTTTTACACTGGTACACAGCCATTACCCCTGGTGTGATGATGTGGGGTTCCTAGCTCTTAAGACAGCAGATTACCCCTAGTTATCCTGCATACAACTTTAACAGGTCAGCGATGTGTTGATGAAATCCTACGACTGTTTGCATTACCCTTCATGACCTGTCATTCTGGGGCCATTTTTCAACGAGATAATGCCGTGTCACATACGGTTCGCATACCTGTGGAATGTTTCCATGCTGTTAATACTGTTCCTTGGCCAGCAAGGTCACCATGCCTTTCGCCAATCGAGCACGTATGGACCATGCTAGGCCGCCAGATTTGAGTACCCCGAAAAGTAGCATATCTGGAGCAACAATTGGGGAATGCCTGGCAGAATGTATAGCAGGATGACATTAGGAAACTTTATCACTCCTTATCTAGACGTATTCACGCATGCATTGCCGCCAAGGGGGGGGGGGGGGTTCACCAATTACTGATTGGAAATTCAAAGTGCAATTGCTAACCATTGATGGGTCCTGCGGAATTGATTTTGTAATCATTTCATTACCTGTGTATCAGCTGTACGCATATTTAGTTTCAATAAAATAGTTACTTTCTTCATGGTGCTTCATTTTTTTTTTTTTGCAAAAGAGTGTATTTACATGTAAAATTATTCAAATAAACTTATAGTTAACAGGTACATTTTAAATGAAATTTTTAATTTTATATAAAGTATATTATACATTAAAACAGTGAAAATTTTGTTAAAAGCAATATAAAAGATGTGGATTTTCCGGAAAATTTTAAACAGAGGAAAAGTTTGAAATTACTCTTAATGTTACATTTTAGCTGGAAAATTATGCCCAGTTACTTTTAAAGTAACTTACTTTTATAACTTTTTAAGTAACTTTTACCAGTAACACGCATACACCTGATATATACACCGCATATATACACGCCTACACCTGAAGGACAGAAATTATTTCTGGTATATAGGTGGATATCTGTGATTATCTACAATCCTAATTTATTTATCTGTCAAAATATTTTTGTTTTACATATATCAATGTACCTGAAGTAAAATATATTTGTTCAAAAGGGCATATTTGGCTTTTATTCCTGTTAGTTTTTTGAAGCATTTTATTTGATACAAATAATATGGTATTTGCTATATTATTAATAAAATACTTTTGGCAATTTCGAAATACATCTCACAATTCCTACGACTAAGCGTTCTTGAAGTGGAATTTGTGAATTGAGGATTAAATGCCAGATAAAATTTTTACAGATTAAAATCAATAATTTTTGCAAAATGCAAATATTGAAAGTTGTATACATTTCCATTTGAATGCATATTTTTTTAGATAGCGTGCCCATGGACTAACATAAACACGTGTGCAATGAATTAAACCCTGAAAAGTAAAGGATTATAATTCTCCCTTAACGGGTTAATTATATTGTATTTTAAAATATTCGTGATTGGAAACATATATTTAACACTCCAAACCCATATTCAAACGTCCACAGCTCTTTTGCAATCAATCTATACAAATGGGCACACACACAAATAGTCACATACCCTGAATAAATACCTTGAAATATATACACACTCATACACCTGAAAGACACAAATTATTTCAGATATATACCTAAAGTAAAATATATTTGTTCAAAAGGGCATATTTGACTTTTTTTCCTGTTATTTTTTTCTAGCACTGTACTTTTTCTCCAGTATTTACTGCTAAGTAAACGTAAGTTCATGTAAAACGGAGATTATTATAACGCCAGAAAAAGGAAGCATATTTTGTTTAAACAAGATACTTTTTTGCAGAGATTGTATCTGATTCCTTAATAAATATGCCTTTTTGTCTGAGAATGTACATATTTGACATGTACCTACTTCCGAAAATTTCTGAAACATAATATTAAGAAAATATATGATGGATGGTAGGAAAGTTTTCCAATGAAAACAAGTTGAAAAAATGTAACCGAATAAACGAAAATGAAACCTTTTTTTGAGAAATATTTTAGACTAGTTTAACCTTGCATGCTAACACAAGATTGAAGTACCTAGTGTAAGACGCGATTAAAATATGGTTTGAAAAATAGTAAACCGCATTTATGTGCAACTGTTTGCAGATAGCTTTAAAATCTAGACATACATAGGTGATCGGCACAACAAATTAAATAATTTAATATTTTGCAACCAATTGACTTACTTCTCTACCATTTAAAATAGATTTTTCCTAGTAGTTAAAATATTTTTTGCATATTGTTTCAATTTTAGCAAATTATTAAAAGTTTGGTTAACAGATAGCAGTTCGCATTTAGTATTGTAGTTTATAAAAACGTAAATATATAACAGTGGAGATACATATCAACTTTTATCAATTTATTTATATAATGGAAATATTGACTTTATGTGTGTCGGAAGTGAATGATATACGCATTTTTGTTGACACAAATGTTAAATCACGTGTGTTAAACTATATATATCTTAACACTCGTCTTTTATTTTAATAATTTTCCAACTTCATTTAATTTTACTGCCCATATCACCAAAATAAAATTTTTATCGTCAAATTGCCTATTCTCCTAAGCGTTGTTAATTGTTTCAAGATTTCATAGACCATAAATATTTTCTTCTAAAATGTCGACAATATGTTGAAGTATGATGTTCTGTATCTTACGTACTTCAAGTACGTATATATGTTCCGTGAGGCAAATTTATAAATTAACTTGAATCTAATCTTGTCATATTTATTGTATAAGTTTAATTTATATACCAAAAAACAAGTTTGTGAAATATTTTGACGTGTAGTCCTATAGTCAGAGTGTTCAAATAAAATCTGAGCGAAAACTAACAGCGGTAAAACAGTTAGCGCGTAATATGTAGCTCTTTGAAAGCCTGTAAAAGAAACAAATGAATCTGAAAAAATTAGTTCCATCTGACTGGAGCCACGGCCGATTTTTACTTTCCTTATATACATAATGTATAAGGAAAGTATTGTGACGGGGTCGAAAATTCGAATTCGAGTTTTCGACGGCAGAGCACGTTTCAAGCATCCCTGATCACGAATCAAACATTTTTGAAGTGATGCCTGTGTGTGTGTGTGTGTGTCAGTGAGTCTGTGGAGACGATAACTGACAAACGAATGGACCGATTCGAACGAAATTTGGATCGAAATTCATAATTAGCATATACACGAATACCCTCAAAATATGAAATATAAATAAATATGATTTACGCAGTTCTGTTATTGTTATAGGAAGGAATTTGATATAATAAAATAAATATTTATATTTTGTTTACATATATTTTTTATTCATGTTTAATTATATATTTCCAAAAATATCCTACTTTCCATGAACATTATAATATTGTGTTCCAACAAAATATTTCATGTTAAATAAGGGAACTTTTGCTGAAATAATATAAGAGACATATAACTTACTTTATTATCGAGAGAGCTAATTACCATAAAATAATGTCATTATAAATCTGATATTGCTGAACGATCTGAAGTACATATTCTTGTTGAGAAGAAGATGGAATAATATCAAAACATCTACTCGTGTTATCTTACGTAAAAGTAATGGTTTCAGGATTTAAACTATTTAGTTTAGTTATACATCTGAAATAAGGTATACCTTTAGGAACATTGTGCTAATGTTAATGTCATTTAACCTATTTATTCAATACTCATAAAATAAGGCGTCAATTAAAGATGATTAAAATAAGATAAAGGCAACATTTTATTACAGGTATATCCATTATTTGAAATATAATAAACATTTATTTTCGTATAATTTTATTCCATAATAAATAAATGTATTTTACCAATTGCGTTATTGAACTCAACTTTAAATCTAAAACAAGTAATTATAAAACTTAATTAACATATATGGAAACACGCCAATTTAGCAAAACTCTTTAAAACGAAATAATAAAGACAACCACATTTATTAAAATAAAAGGTCTTTAATAATAGCACCATTTATGACGTATTTCAAATTCGAAATCCAGAGGGCTTCTGGACGTCACCAGTTGTCCTTCACTCTACGTCCTTCACCAATTCATAACTTGTTTAAGATGTGACTAACATGAGATCTTACAGACAGCCCACAGCGGGGGCGCGGTAGCCCATTGGTTAGCGCGCTGGAGTTGCACTCGGTAGGCCCGGGTTCGATTCCAGCCGCTGCCAAAACTGCCGCCGTGTTCACGCAGAGTACGATCACGTTAAACATGTGGGTCCGTAAGTCCTTCCGAGAGGTTGGTGGTAGGGGAAGGAGGGTACGGTCCCTGTGGATGCCTCCCCCACTGGGTTCCGGTCTAAATTGGGTGGCACTTCCCGGCCGTCCAAACAGTTACCTTACACCTTTCTGGTAAATCGGACGGTCTGGGTCTCAACAACAACACAGCACCTTGTGATTCATTCTTAACATGTATTGTAATTTCTTGAGTCTAAAATAAAGTTCCCGGCCACACACTTAGCAACAGTAAGCCTTCGGGTCTGTCGTGTGGTCTGGGTTTTCAACACTTCAACACAGCCCACAGCCCACATGGCCCACCGGCCATTTTTGCTGCTCTATATCTTCGGATGAGCCGGACGGCCTGGGTTTTCGACCCATTCGACACAGCCCACAACAGTGAGACAAGATATGCATATTGATCTTTTTAAATTCAATACATTTAAAAATCCCTTAAATTACAAAATACATAAATAACAATAGATCATAAAATGCAGGATAGTCAATAAACACACACAGACACACACATTGATATCATCTCAAAATCAATCGATTTAAATTCAGAGATGCTTGAAACGTGCTCCTCCGTCAAAAACTTGATTTTTCGACACCATCGCAATACTTTCCCTATACATTATACAATGTATGTAGGGAAAATAACAGTGACAAAAATATTATTGAATAAAAATAATGAAGTAAAAATTAGACTAAACTGCAGGGAGAAGATATATACGCAACTTCATAAACGAACTTAAAATAATTATACAAACTCTAATATAAAATTATATACAATTGATTTCAACAAAACTGCCATATAATAAATAGCAATTATGAAGGACATAAACGGTTTCAGAAGCTGGCGTTTATTGCGTTGATACCGTTACTAATTTGTTATATGCTGTGTGCTTAATGACGTTTCTACTTTAAAGTTATTTGTGCTGGAGCCTGACAGCTAATTTACACGGGAGCTAATTTACACGGGAGTTTAACTTTGTGGGAGAAGTGCAACTTTTATACCTTCACTGAAACAGAATCAAGTAAAATGTATGACTCCTTTTACATGTCACAACTTATATAAAATCGAATTTAAACCTAGTTAATTAAACCTCAGTTGTAATAATGATATGATATCTATAGTACAGAAATAATTGCAATGGCGTCTGATTCCTAAATTTTCTTAATAAATAAATATTTAAAATATTTTGATATATATAACATCTATAGTTAACGTTTTCTGACGGAAAACGGAGCGTTTAGGAAAATGTAAACACTATGAACGCTTTTATCTAAGAATCTAATAGATAAAAATGTAAATAATGTCCAGATTATTAATATATGAAAAAAAAATCAATATTTTAATAATTTGAAAATTTTGAAGATTTTTTTTCAAAAAACATTAAAAAGTCGATCTCCGAGTGAGTGTTCGTTATATCTTTTTTCTAACTTTCACTCGAAATATATAAAAGATAGATATAAAGATTATACAAAGAGTAAAATATGAAAATGTATACCAGCAAATTTATTATTAAAATCTATATTTATTATTAATTAAAAGTCTCATACTTTTCGAGTAATCTTCTTATCAAGTTGAACAATATTGAAAATTTCCGTTTTAAAGTTTGTAGTGCTTCTATTGCAAAACCTTAAAAGTGTAGCTTTGAACAATAAGCAAGAATTTGTAGCTCTGTAAAATATCTATGAGTGTATATAATTAGATTTTGGATCAAGCTTAAGCTTTTTCGTAAATTTCAGACTTTTCCAGCAATCACCTTTTAAAAATGAAGAAGTTTGGACATTTTACGTTTTTCAAATTTTAATGCTTATATATTATTAAATAAAAATGATAGCTATTTTAATAATAAGCAAGACAGTGTAGCATCTTTAAAGCACTAAAAGTGTATAGAATCAGTTTTCGGATAAAGTTCTTTTTGATTTCCTATATTGCAAAAGTTGAGTGTTTTTTTTTACAATAATATGGGGCGCAGCCCCTGCTTCCCAATCCCTGTAACGCGCTTCACGGGTTGGGGAGCGTAGCCTCCTACTCGCTAACAATCGATAAGATCGCTTGATGAGAACTTTCGTTCTGCCTGTGACGCAGGCATAATACGCCCGTTAGAGACGTGTTATCTGCAAGTCACCAGCCTTGGAGATCGTCTCTCGAGCTGTGTCAATCCGGTCGGCGCACACGAACGTTTACGTGTCCTATACTCGCCTATGTGCCCTATGCTCGTCTGCGTGTCCTTTGCTCGCCTGCTTGTACTATGTTCGCCTACTTGTCCTATGCTCACCAACGTGTCCTATGCTCGCCTACGTATCCTATGCTCGCCGACGGTCTCAAAACCGCAAGGCTCTGCTCTCTATTCGCTGTGGACCATTAATCGGAGCTCACCGCAGGAGTGATGAACCCGTTGGGGCGGCGCCTCCATATCAGCCGACTCTCAACAACTGTCTAAGCTCGCTTCGCGAACAATTTCACCAAGTTCAGTCCCCAGTTCACTACTTTCGCCAACCTCGTAACTCGCTTCGTGATTTCGGAGATTTCTTCTCCTACTTTCTGGTGCTCCCCAAACTTGCAACGCGAAATCTTACGTTCCCCCTGCAATTAACAACGATTAATTTAGAGATTTATACCTCGAACCTACTACGTAAAAATGTAAATAATGTTTCTTATTTTGTCGGAAATAGAGTCCAATTACGAATATATAAAATAATTTTAATATTTTGAATTTAATCTTTCGAAATAACTTTAAAAAGTAGCTTTACGAGCAAGTGTTGTTTTATTCCTCTTTCTAGCTTTCACTCCAAATATATAGTAAACTATAAAATATATATATATGTATATATATATATATATATATGTATATATATATATATATATATATATATATATATATATATATATATATATATATATATATATATATATATATATATATATATATAAAAATAAATTATTAAATCCAAAGTTAGAATGTATGTAGTAACTCATAATACACTATTCCAAAATTTTCTACAAATACAAAGAAATTAAGACAAAAAGAGGAAATAATAAAGCATAATGCAAGTCATAAGGACAAAGACAATCAACAAATTTCAAAAATGAGGAATGCAAATAAGAAAACAAAAAAATCAAGCAAAAAAGCTTGCACATGGAGGAGATTTAGGCTTACGAGATTAGGCTTACGAAAAGTTCATTTCGATATATATATATATATATATATAGTTATGAACAAAATTGTGTACTAGAAAATTTAGTGTTAAAATCTATATTAAAAATATCCATATTAAAATCTATAAGAAAAGCTCTTATAGTATTCGAGCGCAATCGTCTTATCAATTTAAAGAAGAATGTAAATACATCTTTATTCAAGTTTGTAATGCTTATATCTCAAAAAGTAAAATATATCGCTTTGTACAATAAACAAGAATTTATAGCTCTTTGAAAGCCCTACACGTGTGAGTAATTAGATTTTGGTTCAAACTTTATTTTTACTTTCCTTATATACATAATGTGTAAGGGAAGTATTGTGACGGGGTCGAAAATTCAAATTTGAATTTTCGACGGGAGATCACGTTTCAAACATCCCTGATCACGAAACAAACATTTTTGAAGTGATGTCTGTGTGTGTGTGTGTGTGTGTGTGTGTGAAAGTATGTGTGTATGTGTGTCAGTGAGCCTGTGGAGACGATAACTGATGAACGAATGGACCGATTCGAACGAAATTTGGTACAAAAATCACAATCCGTAAACACTGGAAGCCTATTGTTTTAATTCGCAAACGAATGTTCAGAACCCCTTTGCATTTTCGAGAGAAATTTTGAAAAAATCGTCAAAAAATCAAAACCGCTAATAAAGTTACGCAAATAGGCATTTCTTATGTAATTTTAAGGAAAAAACATACTTTGAGTAATACTTTCGTATTTGAACGATAATGGTCATTTATCTGCTGTAAGAATAACTTATTTCTCAGTCCATAACGCTTGGCGAGATTTTGGCGGAATGTCGCCAACTTAGCGACATTTTTAATTGTTGCCAAATTAACAAAAACCTCGCCAAATTGATATAAATGACGCTTAATCAATGAAAATGACGACTAATTGAAGAAAATTCAATATCTTGGAAAGAATATAAGTATCTACTATAAGAATAACATTTTTTTAACTGTAGAAGTAGTAAATTCATTGCATTATATAAGGAAAGTCATGTGTTGCCCACATCAGATTTTTTTTAAAGCGATCTGCCCGGATGATATTTTTCCTAGTCATTTTTCATACTTTCACTCGATATATTTTCACAGCTATAAAAGATAGATATAAATAGTAATAGACAACTATATATATCAGTAAATTTAGTTTCTAAATGTATATATAATAAAAAAATCTCTTATAGTTTTCGAGCAATTGTCTTGCAGTAGAAGAAGTATGAATAGTTTACATTTTTCAAGATTATAATTCTTATGTCTAAAAAACTAACAGTGATAGCTATAAACGATAAGCAAGGCTCGTAGCTCTTTAAAAGCTTTATAAGTGTATATAATTAAATTTCGGATCGGCTTCTTTTTTATATTACAGAAGTTTAGTTTAATTTTACAAAACGATGTTCATATAAAACCATTTGGTCTGCATCGGAGTGAAGCCACCGCCTTTTCTTATATAAAAAAGTAATACTTTTATTTTCAGTTACATTTTAAAGCAAATAAGTATAAATCTTCTATTTCATATCGTGTGAAATAAAAGTCATTTCAGTTTTACTTTTTTGAAAGAGAGAGATAGAGAGGTGATGAAAGAAAGAGAGAGTTGATAATGAATAAGATATAGAGTTGATAATAAGAGAAAGATAGGGGGAGATTATGTGAAAGAGAGAAAAATAGTGATGATGATAGAAGGAAATGGATAGATGATGAAAGAGAGAGGGAGAGATGGTGAAAGGGAGAGGGAGAGAGATGGTGAAAGAGAGAGAAAGTGATGATGATAGAGAGAGAGGTGATGAAAGAGAGAGGGAGAGGTAATGAAAGACAGATGGATAGGTGATGGAAGAGAGAGGAAGAGAGATGGCGAAATAGAGAGGGAGTCATGATGATAGAAAGAGAGGTGATGAAAGGGAGAGGGAGAGGTAATGAAAAATAGATGGATAGGTGATGAAAGAGAGAGGAAGAGATGATGAAAGATATAGATGTAGAAATAATGAAAGGAGACAGGGAGAGATGATGATACAGATAAGTGAATTTCAAAAAAAGTAATATATGCTGAGTTTTGTACAACAACAACAACAACATGGAATTTCAAAAAAGTAATATATGCTGAGTTTTGTAGAATGTTAATATATAAACATATTAATTTTCTATTTTATTCACTAATTTTTAAAAATATATAGTTTCCATTTCACTACAGATATAAAAAAGAAGTCTTTCAAAGAAAAACTTTTTCATCTAATTCAAAAGAAAGTAAGTAAGAAACTTCCTGATACACTTTTATTAATATTTCGAAACCCCATTCAAGTTTTTTTACCGTTGAAAGAATATAAATTTCTATGATTTAAGAAAAGAAGAGCTGTAATTTCCAAAAGTGATGAATGGTTCAAATTCCAAGGATATAGGTGAGTTCTTTCAGTGTGGTGCAAACTGTAATGATATGGGAAGAATGTAAAATAATAGTTTCGCGTCCTTTCTGCGCATATGAAAAATAATTCCAACGCAGTATTTTAGAAACGTAGTTTTCCTTTTAATTTTGTGCTCTAATTTATTGATTTGACTTTCATTGAAGCATTTGTTTTACACATCTGCTTATTTAATGTATTGAGAATAGTCATAATATAAATCTGCATTATCTAGCTTCAAATTTTGGGGATAAAATTTACACCAGGAACATTATGTGGAAGAAAATATAAGTTACGTTCTTTCTCGAATTTAAAATAACGGAACACCTGTACTAATTTCATCATTTTCAAAACGAAATAAGGAGAGTGAGAAAAAGAAAGGAAACGCTGTTTGAGCAGCTATATGCAAATATTTTTTATTATGCGATGGATATTAATGTAATTTAGTGATACATGCTAGTGCTTTTTATGTGTATTTTAGTATAAGTATGTTAGTGATATGTTTTGGTGTTTCAGTAAAATAAAAAATGATTATTTCTAACATTTATGTCGTCTGTATCTCCGTTTGTATTTATGGTCAAATATTAGGAACGACATTTATAAAATGTTTTCTGTTTCTCGCAAATTTTAGTACACTGCTAGGACTTTATAGATCTAAGAAATTCATTTTGCAGTTTTATCTGTTAAATGGTGAGTGATACAGGACGATGCAAGTGTCGTATTACAAAATATAATTTTTAGTAAAAGGAAAACTGCATTGAGGATTACAGCAATTTCTGACCAATTATATTTTTCTGGTAATGTTTTGTCCGGTAGTGCATACCACTTTTAGGCCATAGCATAAAACATTAATTAATGTAGTATCTTTAATATTTTTATCATATAGAAGGAAGAAATAGAAGCCCAAAATAAATGTTTTCTTACTCTTTGCACATCCCGTATGCGTAGGTCGATGTCAATTCAGGGTTGAATTTGTATGCAATTTCATTATGTACATACTCACTCTGCTATTAATTTCATTAACCGAAATATAATAGAACATTTTCATGACAACATATCAGTTCGAGCTGTATATATTACATTGAATGTTTAATATATTAAAATAAAAGCTACCATACGATATACGAAGAGTGACAAAAAGCAAGGAAACGCTGTTTGAGCAGCAATATGCAAACATTGCTTGCAATTACTTAGCCCATTACTTATTCATTGATTTACACCGGGTATAGTAAATGTATAAAGACGTATAACTGAGAAATATAATTGAAGAAGTATAACTGAAGAAGTTTAAATGGGTGATAACACAAGCCGACAAAAAAAAAATCCTGTGATGAATTGGATGTGACACTAGTTTTTAACTAATTTAGGTATGCTGGTTTCAAATATGACGCTATTTTTTGTATCGCGTCAAGTTTTCAAAATATCGCAATTCCGTGTTTATTGCTATAATGTTATATGAATCAAACCCCCCCCCCCCGCAATTGATGCGGGATTTGCTGGTATAAAACCTGAAAAAATTATTAAGGCACTGCATGATCCTTACGTTAGGAAAATTGCTAGTTTCATGTTTATATGTGCCACTTTGCACCAATAGAGGGGTTTCCTCCTTGCCGTAACAGCCCATTTTCGCTACACCTCGCAACATGTAGAGGTAGGTCATTATATTGTTTGCCAGAATTCGAAGTAGACGTACTCTTGCTCTCTTTTTAGCAATATTTCATTTGTATTAAAAATTGTGTATTGTGATTGATACATTTGGATTATGATCAGGCATTGTAACATTGGAGTAAATAACCTTGCGTTTATTGAACTTAGCATAATGTCTCTCAGATGAATTGTTTAAACAGTCCACACTAACAATCCCAACAAAACTTATTTATCGTACAATTCTGAATACTATTTGTTTGCCTTAAACCTTTTATGCAAAGTACCCATTTTTTGTCCGCTTTTGGACATTCAAAGTATTTTAGAGACAAAACGTGACGTGATACGCAGAAACTAATACGATTTTTGATTTCAGCGCATAAAAATACCTTAAAATCAACTCTCAACTGTAAGATAGCAAAACTCGTGTTGACCTGTGTAATTAAATAAACATTAATGCTAACATCCTAATTGGCGAACCATTTGAATGGTTTTTAATGAATTTAATTGCCCATAGATTAGTTCTATGAAAACAAAAATCTAACTATACATAACTTTCCCTACAGCTTAACACATTTCGGTTTTGTAAGAATAATAATACAAAATGATAATTCTTATAACTTGATGTCGCTAAAACTCAATGAGCCTCTATTGCTGTTATCTATTAAAATCAGCGTAACAAATTTCATGTAAGTCAAAATTATTTCTAGAGATTTCAGTCTGCCTCTAGAAAAGGAAATACTTTAATATCTAGAGAGCGGCGGCCCATGGTAACTACTAAGTAATAGATTATGTTTTTTTGTTTAAATCACTTAAATCCTTTTAATCATTTAATAATAATGAAAATATATCTTCTTAGTATGATTTTCTCTAGTTTGATAAAAAGAAAACGGAATTTCTCAAAAATGACTTAGATTATAATTTTGTGTTATTACATTCGATTCCAAATAAAAAATATTATAACTTTAAAGTTTTATCCTACTAAAATTATTTTCCATAATTTGTTATATATGCGCCCATAAATAAGTAAATACATATATCTTTTAAACATGTTTCTAGATATTTTTTTCATAAAAAATGCCGAAATAAAAGATGATAATAGACAATTGGAACGCTATAAACTAAACCTGGTCATACTTCAGAGACACAGATAATGAAAACAACTAATTCAGAAGTTGGGAAATAAAAACAATAAGAAATCTGTGGACTGGTTTTCCAAAGTATTTATCATTACCTTTAGAAAATTCTCAGTATTTTCTTTACTTAAAAGTTGTTATTGTTTTTATAATTTTTTTCTTGAAAAATAGTTCTTTTTCTTTACTTTTGACTTTACATTTATTCTTATAATTTTTCTTAAAAAGTAGTTATCTAACCGAAAAAAATATTGTTAACTGACATTTAAAATTTTAATTTCAAACTGAAATTTGTATTTTTAATTTCTAACTGACATTCTATTTTCTAATTTCAAACTGAAATTTTAATTTTTTATTTACAAATGTTAATCTTGTCTTTCAAATTAAAGTGAAAAGTTGATATTACGGTGTTTCGTTGCACTGTTTCAATTGTAAATCTGTTCGTTCCAACTTAAACGATAAAGACAGTACCCAAAATGTAAAGTAAATTATTTACAGAATAATCTATGGAGAAATTCATTAATTTTGTAGAATTGTTGATCATTTGAGTATTTTATTTTTTGGATTAAAATGCCGTTAATGGAATAATGCTCTAAGTTTCAGTAATATATACAATTCACAGAATATCTATGTATATATGAAAGAATAACATTGCTAAATTTCAGTTATTTTCTGAATCAACATACATTTACCCCGCATTGGAAAAATACGAAGTTCCACTTTTAATTAATGTGGAACGAAAAACATTATTTTAGGAGATTGCTATTCTAATAGTGAGGAAAGAGTGTCCATTGGGATCAATAGCAATGGTGTAAAATATTCTCTATATTGCATAATGTAACAATACCTTCTGCATCCACGTCGAACTTGAATTTTTAAAATTTAAGAAAATTTGGAACTTTTCACCTCATATAGCAAACATGATTAATTTGCAAGATTGCTATTCTAATAGTGCAGAAAGAGTGCTCAGTGTGATCAATAAAAATAAAGTAAAGACTTTTTTCCATTGGATAATATCTTCTACCCCCGCATCTCACTTGAATTTTTTAAATTTTGTAAAATTGTAGTTATTTCTATGGTATAGAAATAACTTAAACATACCAATATATAGAAAAAGTTGTTCATTGCTGTACTGTGACTGTACAAAATATGAAACTATTAGAAAATTCTGAAATCATCGCTAATAGTCTCTATGGAGATAAACAAGGGTAAAATTAAAAGTGTACACTTACAGATGACCAGTATGAAGAAGCCTGAAATCAGAGGTATGGGCTGAATTAGGCATGCCTCAACGTGACAAGCACCATTTTCTAATAAATCCGTCTCTATTTTAAGCCTCATAAACTTTGTCTGATGGTTTTGTTACTAACCTCACAGTTAAACTCCCAGTGTGTGGCAAGAGAAGGGAACGATGTATCCAGTCTGGTTTAATCTTATCACTCGCAATATAACCGAATTCATCAGTGAATATATCACGGAGGATTGGAGAAGTAATAGTAGTGTATGAACAGTCAATGGATTCGATACATTCATGAGCTTCAAGGGGCAGTTTTGGTGTGCAAAATACAGATACTGTTTTACTTTGGAAGGTGACTTCTTGATGTAATTATACGTCGTGCCGCGTTCTATGCATCCTTGAGCATACTCAACAAGGGGTGGTTCTCCGGATGACCGACAGAAGCATTTTGAGAAATTGCATCGTCATCGACATCCTTCAGATCTTGATGTTGTTGTTACATAAGGCTTTATTCAGGAATTAAATCCATACAAGAATAGGCAACGCATTACATCACAAGAGGATCAAAAGATAACAAACTGGAACAAACAAACAACAACGAAGGAAACAAATTTCAAACTGAGAAAACAAACAAACAGCTCAAGCAGGAAAGAAAGAGGGGTACAGTTCGGTCACCAAGAGTTCATGCAAGTCCTTGCGTCCCAATACAGTTTGCCAAGGTCACCATATCTTTGATACTCTTGATCGAGTCCAGGGCCCACAAGAAGATGTCCAGCATTCATAATGCCCGCATTACATATCTGGCACACGTTCGTAGGTAGTATTCCGACCCTGTTTAAATCCTCCGCCATGCAGTCATGTCCAGTCTTTAAACTAAATTTAGCCACATCCTCCTTACGGGGTCTGTTGCAAAAAAAATTTCCAATGGTTTTGGATATAATCCCAAGATTTATTCTTTGCTTTAATTGCCAAATCAGATTTGAGATATTTTCTTTACTTTTCTCCCAAATGTGTCTTTTAAGTGAATCCGGAGGAACGGGTTTATTAGATCTTGATGTAAGTTCCAGGATCTAGAGATACCCTTCCATACATACGTAGCACCATCTTTAGGCAAGTGTAAGATTTCATATCAAACCAGCTCGGAATGTAAACTTTTATGGCAAACACAACAATACGTTTCATTTCTAAGGAATGAGCTGGATAAGTAACATATAATCGTTATATCTACTTTGTTCGTTGGAGTCAGCCACCGTGAATTTGAAAATGCTATAGGACCGTGCTTCACTAGGTCATCAAACCGCTTGATATATTTTGTATGTATTTGGTCCTTGCTCAATTCACCTGCAACAATTGCTGGTAAATTGAAGCCAATGATGTCAAGATCTGGCAGAGGCAAAATTTCACATACAAGGAGCGCCTTTTCAATAGTACCAGGATATGAAACTAAACTGGTAATTGGCCCATTCGATGCGGGAAAAAATGTCTACGAGGCAATTCATTTAAATGTAGGAGACTTATACCCAATTCCAATATTTTGTTCCAAGCACAGAATGAAACCCTCTTTCAGAGTATTAATGGGTTTGCCGTCACGGCCAATTACAAGAAGTTGAGAAATATTTCTCATAATCCTTTTAAAATATTGAATATACATAGTTGCATACAAAACTTAACAGAAATAGTGTTTAATTTCCCCCCTTTTATTTTGATTCTGTGGCTATTGATAAATATTCTCATTTGCTTGAAGGCTTGATAAAATTCGCATTACGACAAAGATTGTATACAGTATAGATTGTATACGTTATAGATTGTATATGTTAATTAGACTAGAGCATTGATAATATATTCTCTGATGTTATTTAACCACTATTCTATAGTTAACAAACTTCAAGCCATTAAATTATATACGAGAGAAACATAAAAAGAGATAAATGCCACATAGGAATATTGTAACTAAATAATTAAATTTACTAGTGTTCAAGCCTGTCAAAGGGTGGGAACTTAAATTTTCAAAAATAAAGTTAATATTTATATGCTTATTAATACAGATCAGATTCGGTTACTTAAATTTTTAAAATTCCATTACGGCGAAAATTTTCTTGACGCACTTGAAAAGAATATAGAGAACGATCTAGAACTGCTTTCAGGCCGTCAATTTTAGGGACGGGGGTAAAACCAGTAGGTCCGCGAAGTGGCAAAGATGGTTCTCATGGCCTCAACGGCGTCAGGGCAAAATAGCTTATGAAATAGATTGGTAAACGTCAACGTATAACGCCTGAATAGTAAGTATTCCGATAGAGCTCTCAAACCGGTATCAGACCGTTAGTGAGCGGCATCGAACAGGGTATCCAGTAGTTGACTAGTGCCAATAAGCAGAGTGCTGAGGCCCAAGTTACAAAAAAAGGGAAATTCTGTCGACAACACAAATATTATATGTCGTAGATTGCAAAACTAATAAATATTATGTTGTGTAGAATGCAATTATATAAATGTAATAATTTCATATTTCATATTTTAATCTCTAAAACTATATAGTAGTCATTTTTGACTTCAAAATATAACTTTTCGAAGTAAATATTTTTATCTATTTTAAAATAAAATAAATAGAAAGCTTCAAGATTATATTTTTATTAATATTTCGAATCCCCCTTGTATTTATTTTTACCGTAGAAAGGATCTGAAGTGTCGTGATTCAGGAAGAGAAAGACGGTAATTTTCAAAAGTGATGAATGGTTAAAAATTCAAGAATATAGGAGAGTTCTGTTTCTCTATATCTTTCTGGATATTCAATTTGGTACGAGCTGTAATGATATGGGGAAATGCAAATTGATAGTTTCACATTCTTCCTGAGGACATGAAAAATACGTTCGCCATATTTCATAAACGTACCTTTTCTCCTAATATTAGGTTTTAATTTATTGCTTCGACTTCTGCTGAAACATATACTTTTACGCAACTGCTAATTTAAAGCTTAATAATACGTCTTTACAAAAACATATAATATACACTTTCATTATCTATCTACATATTTTTAAAATAAAATTTAAATTCGTAGTAGTATGTAGTTGAAAAAATTAAGATACAATTGCTCTGGTGTTGTAGATATTACCATCTTTGGACTAATTCTCCGATCATCAGCACATAATGTAGAAAAGAAAAATAAAGAGCCGCAATAAGCACACATTTTACATATTAGTGTAGGTAATTTAATGATATATTTTAGCGAGAATTTGAGGGATACATTTTCATATATTTTAGTGACGCCTTGTAATGTATTTTAATTATGCCTGCATTTTACTAATACATTTTCAAGTTTTTAGTAATGTGTTAAGCAAGAGAAAGGAATAGATGTTCATTTTAACTTTTGATTCAGTGTTTGCCTGTTTGCAGTTATATGTTTGACTGCTACAGAAAATGTAAAATGTATTTTTTTATTTTCTGGTGAAATTTCGTATACCATGAGAATTTTTCTGTGTTAGGAATTAATTTTGCAGCTTTATCTGATGAATAAGGAGTGATACAAGGCGCAACAAGTGGGAGATGGACCATTTTACATTTTAGTTTTAATGTTACAAACTAGTACATTAAATATCACAGAGTACACCGCAGAGAGTGGATAGATGTTATGTCGTCTCCAAAGCATGTAAATTCACATATGATTTATTTTTTTTTTGTTTTATATTTTTATACACTTTATATCGATTGGATTTTCTGTTAAATCGATGTATTATTTAATAGAAGCATAGGTCTGAATATAGCAAGCATGTTACAAATGTATTCAAGCAAGCATGTAAATTATCCAGCCCATGCTCAAATTGTAGCATTAAACGATAGCAATCTTCAGTTCTGATATCTGTTGTAAGTATCCTTTTAGGAGAGGTGATGTAAAATATACTTTGCTTTGTTCTGTAAAGACACTGAAATTATACAGCAATTTTTAGAGTGGGAGAGGGATATTTTCATATATCATTATAAAAGGTTTACAGTGTAGCTTATCATATGAATTACCAATAATGATCATTTTTAAATTACAAAAACATAAATAAGTAAAATATTTCTAATATAACTGAATCTACTTCTATTTGTAGTAATCTACATTTACACAAGTTTTTTTTAATTTGTATAAATCAAAATGTAGCAAAATTCAAAATTTGAATGAGGGAACCAACTCAATCAAAATCTATAAAGATATACATTGTATTAGAGTATAATATATTGTATTATACAATTATTGTATAATACATTATTATACATTATTACATATTATTGTATAATGCATTGTATTATATAATTAGACCATAGTGTAGAATGATGTGCTTTGATTTTGTCCAACAGAAATTCTATCGTTGGCAAACTTTACTCATTAAATTGTTAAATTATATACGAAAAAAAAACAGTTCAATGCGCCATTAAAATTATTTAAAAACAAGTATTTAAATAACTTACTTTATTAGCATTTAAACCTGCCAAATACAAGAAAACTAGCATTCTTAAAAATAGCATTGAAAAACATATCCTCAGGTATCGTGAGTTTATACATAGGAAACAAGAATGATAACTTACTTATTTCTGGATAACTTATATTTATTCGCAAATATAAGGTAAGCAGGAACAGTACACAATCAAACAGCCCATAAATGTTCCACTAATTTCTACAAAAACCGCTGTATTATTCTCAAAATACTGAGGGAAATAATTTCACAAAACAGCCTTTACTATTTTGAAAACATTGACAAAAATCACAGTTCACTGTAGCTCGCAACTTGTCAACTCGTCAACTCCCTACGACGGAGGATGAGTCCTGTTTTAGCTTCTGTGTAAATTTTTGGAAATATCTCCATATCCCCTAAAGTAATCGTTATTTAGTGGAGTTTTTTGAAATTTCCAGACGTCGCCAAATCTGGAAACCCTGTTTCATATCATCCTCACATTATGCTGACGTCGCCGGCTGTGTTTTTTCGCCTGGCCTTCGAGATAAACGAAATTGGAGGCAACAATGAGATAATATTGCACGTTCGCAATACTGTCCTCTCCTTAAGACTACACGTCTCAAGCAGTATCAAACTACTGTGGTCAAATATGAATAGAAACTGTCGACATGGATAACATTTGGCTTGGCTTAAGACGGTTTCTGGATTCGATAAAAGACACTGCTTATTCTCTTCTTGATGACGTAGGGCCCTTCCCGTTGGTCCATACCCTAACAGCATTTTTATCACAGTGACGTAAGATTTACATCACACTGTGACTTTGGGCCGTCACAGAACGTCGTAGTACATCTCGGCAATGTCATATTGAGGTCACAGCGAAGTTAGTTTGGTCATTTTCATGGTCGCTTGTGACGTCGCATATTAACTTGTTTGTGGCGTCACATTGTTATTGCCATTGTAAAGTCGTCACATTGTTACGTGTTAATTAAATTGTAGAAACGTCACAGAATTTAGTCACAATGAAGTTACAAACTTACTAATACGTAACGTTGCATAGAAATCACAAATATGATGTCACATTGTGACCCAGATGTCACGTGACTACAGCGTCACATTCACACATGTGACGATATTGGCTGTGAGGGTAGCTTTGTTGATTTGAAAATTATGGTCGTCGCTGAGAGGTAAATAGCCACACTTTGGCGCCTGTCTGGAATCTTACTTCATTAGCTTTGATATCATAAAAAAATCTTCATTCAGTCGGTAGCAATATTGATCCTTCCACGAGCGAAACTTTGAATTTCCTCCGACCGAGCTTGCAAATCTTGTCTTCATATCTTGCACATATTCATCAGATGATAAAGGAGCATCATATGGTCTTTCAAACATCAGGCTACATGGTAGTCCCAGCCACACAACATTTCTGAAGGAGAATGTGATCAATTAGTGGAGAGCACTTCTGTAAGCCGGCAGAAACAAAGATACTTCAGAGGGCTCGTCCTGTAAATGTACTCAGCGACGATTTGCAGCAGCCGAACTTTCGAAAAAGTGAAGAAGAGATGTTTTGAAGACGTCAGAAAGCTGTATACCAGCAGTTAACGGCTGAGGAAAGAGACCGTATCCTGGAGCTATATGGCGTAGGATTTGTTGAGCGTGCAATTGCCATGTGTGTTGGGCACGAAGTGAGTACAATCCAGTTACATGTGACATTATTTACTCAGGAACATCAGAAAACACGCTGAAGAGCGAAGTGGATTTAACAAGCATACGGCAGAGCGCAAGCAGACAGCACAGACCGGAAGATTCGTCAAACGGCTCATCGAGACCCGTTCACAATGGTAAGTGACATCCGAAAGAAACTGATACATTCTGTAGTTGCTTATGCTTGCACCCAAATCATTTGCAACAGGTTTCATGAAGTACAACTTCACGCACTATCGCCAGCCACTGAAGTGCCATTACACGCTGGATACAGGAATACACGTCTGGCGTGGTGTCGTCGTCATCGCAACTTTAACAATGGATGCTTCGGGGATTGTTAACGGATGAATCTCGTTTCTTTCTGTGGAGGAATGACAGACGTGGACATTTGTGGCTGATTCACGGGGAATGTCACTTGACAGCCAATAGCGCAAAGTGTTATATCGGATATCATGTTTTGGAGATGCAACATTTTTGATCAACGGAGAGCTCTGGTGCACATTACAAGTAATCTTACAGCAGACCAGTACGTCACACAAGTTGTGATGTCTGTTGTTCTGCATTCGTGCAGTCACCGGCAAGGTGTTCCAACAAAAGAATGCCACACCACAAGGGAACTCTCAACAGCCTGAACGGTGTTACACCATTTCCAAGCCAGTAGCCTAGCTAGATCTTACTCCCATTGAAAACGTGTGGGCTCTCATTGAACGTCAAGTGCACCGGGGACCATCGGTATATACCAAAGACAAATTGCTTGCCGTAGTAGACGTTATAATCAAGGTGTATCTCAGACAACCATTAACAGCCTCATTGATAGTACATCGCGCCGTTTAGCGGCCTGTATAGTTACCCGTGGAGGTCACATTCTTCACTGAATAAATATGTTTATTTTGCATATATTTTTTTGTTCTTTTAATCATTTGCATATGCCTCGTTCTTCAACTGATACTGTGATTTGTATTCGTGCATTCCTTCATGTTGTTGCAAATTCACTTTGTTGAGTGTATAACTTGACAATTAGAAATATCGCTGACATCTGTAAGCAAATCTGCTTTATTATATTAAAATGTGCAAATCATAAATTTATCGGTTTGACTTCATTTTTGTAAATTTTGCACCATTTTCGTCAATTTTCCCCTACATTAAATAGTCGTCAAGTTGGCAATATTTTTACAAATTTTTCACCAATTCTTACATATTCGACAACAGTACGATCCAATTATTTGAAAAACGTGCAATAACTCGAGAACAGTTTAAGCTAGCGTAAAAAAAAATCTGTGTCATTCGTTTAAGAATAATAAATTACATTTTAAATTATTATTTTCTAACATTATTGAATGTCCTGAGCATTGCATAATCTAAAAAAAAAATATTTCTAAAATTCGGGGTTCATCCGAATGCTCGGATGAAATTTAATGGACTTCCAGTACTCAGGTATTATAATAATAGTACCAAATTACATCCGAAACGCTCCATTTGTTCTTAAGATATAATTTATACAGGCTCGTGGATACACACAGACACACTCATACATCACCTCATATACGCTTAATTAGAGTTCAGTGATACTTGAAACGTAATCTTCAGTTTGGCTATAGGAAAACGCATATGGCCCACACAATGAGACCAGGGGTACATCACGGTCATCCTTTTTACCCCATTTGCATATGGATGAAAAAGTGAATTAGGAGGTTATAATTTAGTACACAAATGTTTTAGTTCCATATGAAACCATGAAAGGGATCTAGCAGCCTCCCCACAAAATGACAAAATATCGAGAAGCAACAACTGAGTATTTAGGCATGGTAACAAAAGGGAATGCATAATAGACAATTTATTATCATGTACAAAATGCAAGTTACATGTTTGTATATTCAAACTGTTATCCTTCAGCAACGATGCACGCCTGCAAGCGTGCTACGAGATGAACGTCATCACGATCCTCATCAATAAGGGAACAGGCAAATATGATACCCTGTTGCAGATATGCTACATTTAACGGTGGCGTTTACATACATCTGCAATTTAAGATGAGCCCATAGAAAAAAAGTCCAGATGATTAAGTTCTGGTGAATTTGGTTGTTATGTTACAGGACCTCTAGTTCCTATTTATGGAAATAAGCTGCCACTTTCTTTTCCCCTCCGGTCCCTTTCGTTGTGGAACTAAATTTATTTTGGATTAAATTTGCCTCACTATATAATTTTCTATTTGACTTTTTCTCCTATCTGCAAAAGGGGCCGGAATGGGTCCTTTAATTTCCAGAACTTAGGGTTCCGCCTGGCTCCATTGTATGAGTCATAAGGGGTTTCCTATGCAGTGGCGTAATATGTACATTGCTATTTTCAATAGTTCGAGAAATATTCGCCAGATAACTTTTCTTGTAGTACTGAATATATAGCGTATCAGGATAAAGTTTTTTAGATTACACTTCACTCTTTATGTATATGTGTTTTGCTGTGTTTAAATGTTAGATATGTATACAGTGCGATTTGTGTTACTGTGTTTTCTCGGATTATGCATGCAGTATTGTAGAACTCTAAAATTGTCAATTTTAGTAGTATTGCCTCTTAGAAAGAGGCGAATGCACTTTATATGAGAGGATGTGTAATGATGGCATCGCCAAAGAGGACAATGCATGACACTCCTTGGCCACTGCAACCATGCGAGCTAGTGAAGAAAATGTTTTTATGGAGAAAACAGTAAGTAAAATAGAGAGTGCAACAAAGTCAATGAAAAATGTATGTATTACAACGTATTCAACGTAAATGTATGAAAGACAACGACATGTCAAATTTGTAGATTCTTCAGTTCTCAAGTTATCCCAAAAGTGAGTATATTTCCATGGGGAGCCCAGGATGGGCTGTGTTAGTAAACTTTAAAATAAAATGAAAATAAATTAAATACCATAAATAAGAACAACGAATTAAATTTGAAATTTTTTTTCATTTTTGTTCTCGAGCACTTCCCCTCAAATTTAGAATATTCTCAAAACGCACCAAAAGCGAGTTAACCCAATATTGATAAAAATAAGAATAATGATAAGAATCATAATGTGCTACAAAATACAACATTTCCATGAAGAAATCTAGTTGGGTAAGCATAATAAGGCTCAAAATCTAACGAATTAAAATGTGACACAAAACAATATAACATATTAAATATGAAATTTCTAGCTGATTCGATCATCAAGTTATTCTCAAATGACTAGTACATTCCTTTAGCGGATCCATGACGGGCTACTCCAATAAAGATCAAAATCATATGAATTAAAAACATGCCAAATGTTACGTTTGTGGGAGCTGGGTCAGTACAAACAGCACCTACTGACTCCACCACCCACAACTTCGTGATCTTAATTTCAAAATGCCAATGAGACATAAATTTAACAAATATATTCTCAAAAATGTATCAGCAAAAACACCAGGTTCAAGATTTAAAGGAGTTCCCAGTTTAGGGGAATTAAATAACCCTAAATGAAGTACAGTGAGTAAAGTAAATATACAGACACAAATAAACAGGCTCATTTTTACACAACTTAAATATTGATTTATTTTAGATTTTTCGAAGAATTCAATATGAGTATTTTAACTTTCAAATAATAAATAAACTTCAGAGCTTCACTTATTTTAGACATATTCAAGAAACCAATTGCTCTGGTAAAAATATATAACATCCAAATAATCAAATTATTTATAATCATATGATCTTAAATCATTTCTAACTTAACTATAAATATTTTAACATGAGCCATTTTACTTATAGAATTTAATTTCATCATGCCAGTGCCGCCTCGGAATCATTGATTCCGGTAAAAGGAAAATTTACCTGATCTCTTAATTTTATTTAATTTGGAGCAACAGATTCGTATCAGGTAATCACGGTTTTGAGGCGGGATTTCAAAAATGTTCACAGGGAGATTTTCGGAGAATCCAAAATCTTTAGAAACCGAACTTCCGAATACAATGCTTCGAATTGAAAACAAAACCGCCAATCACTCATCTCAATTTCCAGAGTCGTCGTCGGAATATTTCCTGGAAGGAAAAAAAAATATAATTTAGAAAAGATTTGCATCAGGATAATTAATGAATAGTTCCAGGCTCCTCTTCTTCAGCTCCAGATGAACGGCAAGCCATTTTGGCCAAAAGCCTTTGTTTCAAGTCTTTCGACAAATTTTCCCAGCGTCTTCCATCCTCGGGATCTCCAGCTCGAAGAGAGCGAAACATGGGTCCTCTGAGCCCACGCAAGTTCTCCTACGCAAAAAATGCGCCTCTTCCTGATTGGACAGCGCGCTCACATAGCAACTACACAGCCAACACGTCACGCTCCACGGCCAGACACTAAGTCCAGACAATCCAACGATTTCTCGACGAAATGCGCTTTTTAATGTAATTTCAATGGAAACAAGTGTTAGTAAAAACACTGTACTGGCACGAACGGAGAGAAGGATGTTTCTCTTTCAGAAAATACAAAAAGGCTCATGGCGCAGAATTGCGACATGACAGCTCTCCCCTTCTGGGAGGCAAAAATTTTCAGAACACAGTGAGGAAAATTTTTCTCTCACTCAAAAACACAAAAACACAAAAATTTACAAGGAGTTTTAGGAACCTGTAAGTGTAAAATAATTTAATACAAAATTTTGGGCGAGAAAGGTGCGATCGTTCACCTCTCTCAAAAGCAACAACACTGTAGATCTGAATGACTGGCCAAGCCACTCATCACCACAGGTAAAGACCAAAAGAAAACCAAAAGGATGACAAGGCGTCACCACATCTTAAAGGAACCTTTACAAAAATTCACATTTATTACACTAAAATTCAAAAGAAAATTTGTCAAGGCAATTTGCCTGACAACACACTATCTCAATCATCTACATTGAGATCAACCAGATGATATGAAAATAAAATATGATATGATATGAATTTACAAAACTTAACAATATAAACAATTCAAAAAAATTTCAACAATTTCAACCAATTGTCACTTTCAACCACACAAGTGACACAAAACAATTATTTTTAATTTTCATCAAGAGGTTAAATATTTTGAAAATTAATTTCTAATTTAAATTTGTCATATTCAGAAAATGAGATTCTTTACTCATTCAAAATTTGTCTCACTCTTTGAGAACAAGGTCACTTTCAATATTTCCATTTTTCAATTTCAATTTTTCATTTCAAAACTTTCATTAAAATCTTACTTTCACATCAAATTACTTTCATTTTAACACATTAACTTTAAATTACATTCTCTTTCCAATTTTTCATCATTTCAACTTTTCATCATTTATTCAACAAATTTAACATTAACTTTAATTCAACTTATTTTTGTCATAAACAATTCAGAATTTTCCCATTCTGACACACTTTTCATAAATTACTTTAAATTATTCATTTATATTTACATTATTTAATTTATCTTAAAATTTTCATTTACTTTACTTTTAACAACTTTCACTCTGAAATAAGTCAACAAGTGACAACTTCATGTCACAAAAGAAAAATTTACATTTACATACATTTGTCTACTGAGAGAGAGAGAAGGAGAAAAATTTCTCCTGAAATTCACGTCAGTTATGTAAAAGAGCAGGAACACATCAAAAGAGCAACTCGGCGGGGACTAACGAGTTGCCAACACAGAAAACGGGGGTGTAGAAAAAGGAAAAAAAAAAATACTCGCGTGCAGGAAGCGATTGCAGCAGAAACAGGACGCCAGGACACGCCTCAGAAGCACGGACGTCACAAAAATTTTTGGACAGCTTGCGCTGACCTCATCATCCTCATCATCTTCTTCATCATCATCATCCTCATAGCTTCACCAGTTTCCCACCTGGCCAATCACAACCCTCCTAGGTAGGCTCGGAGCAAGTTGTCGTCCAGGACTCCAGTCCTGCCACAAAAGTTCGGACAATTAATTTGCTAAGCTGCTTCTTCATCTGTGATCCAATGTAAATTTGTCCAATGTTTGCGTCCACCAGCCAGCTTTCAGAAAAAGGGGTTGCAGCATAAAAATATGATGTCTAACTTAAACTTGTGTAGATGTTTGAAAACTGCTGGTCAAAAAAAAACAACAATGTGAAATGGAATTTCAAGAGAACAGAATTTCAACAACATCAGCCAAAAATTTCACCTCTCTCAGCAACAAAGTTTCAAAACATTTTTCAAAAGAGATCATTTACTTTTGATCTTCAAAACATTTAATTTCCAAAATTTTCAAATTCAAACTTTTCATTTTCAAATTCAAATTACTTAAATTATTTCAATTACTTTATATTAATTTCAATTTTATTTTAATAAATCATTTACTTTCCATTATTTATTTATATATTTTTTTTCAATATTCAAAATTTTCCTCCTTTTTTATTTAGGGGAACAATTACATTACCAACACCATTTTAATTATTTTCATTAATGAACTAAAACAAGTGATCAACATTTTTTTACATTAAAACACATCAATATAATCAAAGTCAATCAAGACAGGACTCTCGAAAAATTTTAAAGTCCAAGGAGAGTCAATTAACAAAATTACTTATTATTTAAATTATAATATAAACATTCATAAATTATAGTTCACAAAATCAATTACTTATTTACTTTTTTTTAACTTAATGCAAGATTTCCAATAAATTTTAAAATCACAACAATTTTTCCATAAATTCTATTTTAAAAGACAATATTGAAATATAAAACTTAAACAAGTGTAAACTTTAACTTAAAATGAAATCTTTTCTTGCAAAATTTAATTTCTGTAAAATTGTGAACTCAACCAAAATTTAATATTGTGAAAATCTTTGATTCCTAAGATTATAGGGTGTACGTGTATTTCTGTTTGTCATGTAATACTGATTTTGGTGTGGTGTATAACTATTTCTAAAGTTATTGTTGTAAATGATTCTTCCATTTCCTCTATTATGAAAGTTATTTGAATTATTTCTCTGAACATATTGTTGTCTTTGATTTGTACGACAATTTGATCTAGTATGAACAGCATTTTCGTTTACCCTTTTATTTGGCAAATTAAATCTTACTCGTTTCACAGTTTTTTTGTTTTGAGATTTATCTCCAGATCTTGTCAAACAAGATTTTAGTTTCACAGAGTCTTTCTCAGCGGTGATCACAGGCGTAAGTTTATTTGGCTTAGAGTTCAATTTTTGACTTTCATGAGTTTGTTTTGAAAATTTTTGCAATTCCTCTCTTCTTGGAGGTAAAAGAGTCAGTCTGTTCACATGAACCAGTTGTTCATTTTTGGGATTCATTACATGTCTGATTAAGAAATTCACTGCAGATGTTTGTTTTATCACTTTAAAAGGACCTTTATTAAAAGAGCTCAGTTTTCTTGACTGGCCTTGAGGTAAAAAGGGAGTGTAAAGATACACTAAATCACCAACTTTTATATTGGGCATCTTTGCTTTCTTATGCTGTTGTAAAATTTGTGAATTTTCAGCTTTTTCTAAGTTACTTTTTACTACATCATATGTTCTTTTAAGTCTGAATCTCATGTCTTCTCCATAATCATATGTTGATTCATATGTCGGAGGTTTAAATCCAGTGATCAAAGTATTTGGAACTGTTAAATCTCTACCATAGAGTAAATAAGCAGGCGATTCACCCGTAGAAGCATGTATGGCATTTCTATGTGCTAATAAAGCAAAATGTATCAGATTGTCCCAATTATCTTTATCGTTATATGCAATATTTTTCAAGGATCTGATCAAAGTACCATTTAATCTTTCAACACAACCGTCTACAGATGGCATGTAGGCAGTAGTAGTATTCTTTATTATTCCTAATTTCTTATAAAAGCATCTTGCTGTTCTAGAAACAAAATTCGTCCCTTGATCCGAGACGATGAATTTGGGTATACCATGCTGAGCCATGTAGTGCTCTAAGCAACTTAAAATGTCTTCAGTTTTAATTGAAGCCAAGGGATATGCTTCAGGCCATCTTGTAAAATAGTCAGTTATGACCAATATGAATTTATTTCCAGATCTTGATATAGGTAATGGTCCGACACAATCCATGGCGATACGCTCAAATGGGTATGTGGACTTCGAAAATCTTTGTATGGGTGCTTTGTTATTTCTAAAGCCACGATTTACCACACAAATTTCACATGAGGATACATAATTTTTTGTTTGGGAATACATTCCCTGCCAAAAATATTTTCTACTTACAGAAGCTAAAGTTCTTCTAAATCCACAATGTGCGTAAGTAGGACAGTCATGATGTAACCATAAAATTTCAGACACAAGTTCCTGCGGAACAACAACTCTTTCTTGTTCTTGATGTCTACGCTTTGGGTGTTTGTGAGTACACCACAGGATATCATCTTTTCTAAAAAATACCAAAGTTTGTGGGTAAGGTTTTATGTTTTTATCTAAGAGATCTATAATTTTATTGCACCTTGGGTCAGATTTTTGAGCATTCTTAATTCTTATGAGCAAGGTGGGACAAGTAAATGTTTGTTCCAATTGACCAATTTGTATGTTATTTTCATTTTGCATTTCACTTTCATTATTATTAACAGCACAAATTTCATTTTCTTCATTTGTATTTGCTGGATTCAAATTGACTTCTGATTCTCTTCTATTATTACTATTAGTATTGTTTACATAACTTTGATTTTCATTATTGAAACCTGGAAAATTCTGATTTGCATTCTGAAAATTTTGATTAACATTGTTTATCACTTTGTATTGTGATACATATCTCTGTGGAACATTGTCAATAGTATTTGTACATTCATCTACATTTCTTGACATATAATCAGCAACTACATTTGCTTTTCCTGGTTTATGTACTATTTGATAATCAAACTGTGATAAGGATGCAATCCATCTAGCCAATCTAGATGTAGGATCTTTTAATTTAAATACAAAGGACAGAGATTTTTGGTCACAAAAAATTGTAAAAGGTTTTCCAATTAAATAGTGTTTATAATAGTTAGTAGCCCAAACAACAGCTAATGCTTCTCTTTCGACAACACTGTATTTACATTCTGCTTCGCTAAGCTTTCTGCTTGCGTAAGATATTGGATGCAAAATTTTATTCTCATCTTCTTGAGACAAATAGCTACCTAAAGAGTGGTTTGATGCGTCTGTATGTAAAATAAATGGTTTCCTAAAATCTGGAAGGGTCAAAATTGGTTTTGACAAAAGTTTTCCCTTTAAAATTTCAAAAGATTTTTGAGCTTCATTAGTCCAAATAAATTTCTTTTTGCTTTCATTATTCTTAGTTTTCAGTAATTCTGTTAATGGCAAGGTCAGTTCTGCATAATCTTTTATGAATTTTCTATAGAATCCAGTGAGTCCAAGAAATTGTCTCACATTCTTAATTGATTTAGGGATTTTGAATTTCTCTACAACTTCCAAATTATGAGTATCAGGTTGTACTTTTCCATTTGATACCAAAAATCCAAGATACTTAATTGTTTTTCTGAAAAAATGGCATTTACTTGGTTTCAATTTAAGACCATGTTTACTTAATCTTACAAAAATCTCTTCTAGTTTTTTCAAATGTTCTTCGAATGTTCTTGAAGCGACAATAATATCGTCTATGTAAATTCCAGATATGCCAGCCAGCACCAGAGACATCAGTCTCTGAAAGGATGCAGGCGCATTCTTAAGACCAAATGGGGTTCTGGTCCATTCAAAGTGGCCATCAGGTGTTGAAAAAGAAGTCTTCGGATAATCATCAGGATGTAAACACAATTGGTAAAATCCACTGGTTAGATCCAGAGTTGAAAAATACAAGGCTCCAGACAAGTTATCGATTAATTCCGATATATTTGGAATCGGATAGTTTTCTACAATCGTGATCTTATTGAGCTTTCGAAAATCCGCTACCAAACGGTAACTTCCATCAGGTTTCTTAACAAAAAGCACTGGAGTATTGTAAGGTGATGTACTGCGCTGAATGATTTTTGCATCAAGGAGTTCGTTTACCTGGCGTGAAAGTTCTTTCTGTAAATTATGTGGAATGCGGTATGGCTTTTGCCTAACAGGTATGTTAGATTCAAGATTAATTTCGTGCAAAATAGTGTCACATCCAGACAATTCTTTCATATTTTTAGCAAAAACATGTTTATATTTACTTAGTAATTTCAAAAGCAAAGTTTTTTTTGCATAGTTCATATGTTTCAAATCAAAATCTCCTCCCCATGCATCAAATGTTTCATTTTCTTCAATACAGTTTTCAATGTCAACTCTATTATTTATGTCAATATCAGTTTCATGGATGTTTTCGAAAGTTCCCAATTTCATGCCTTTGTTTATATACACCATTTTCTCAGATGGATTTGCAACTTTAGCATACAAAAAGTCATTTTCAGGAATTTTGTGGATACTTCTGGCTACAAAAATTTTGTTTGCAGAAAATTCTTTATTATTGATAGGTTCAAGCAAAACTGTCGTGTCTTTTTCAATTTTGTAATTTCTTTTTAATTTAATAAAAGTTTCCGAAAATGGTTTTAGAACACATTTGTTGAAAGCTTTGGCAATCCCTATTGCCTGGTTTTGTTGTGAACTTCCTTCATCATGTTTATCACAATCTGTCTGAAATATTTCATTGTCACTGGTATTGTCTTTTGTCAAAAATCTGTCTGTATGTACATTGTCATTCATTTGTCTTTCATGTAAATCATTTTCACATTCAATATTTGACCTTTCATTTCCATTTGCATCAAAATTTCTAAAATCAACGTCTCTAAATTCATTGTGAAAATTGTTTTGTTCAAATAAATATCCATTATTACATCTATTTTCATAATTTCTTGAAAAATTTGTGTCTTTGGATCTATAATCTACATCATTTGTAAAATTGTAATTTCTTCTGTCACATTTATAATTTATAGCATTGCACTCAGATATTTCAGGTTGAACATCTTTGTGTCCAAAGGCAATGGTCACTTTACTTTTATGCAGAAAAGTACTTCCTAAAATCATGTTGTATTCGTTAGGTGCAGGTATGTTTAAAATGCAACATTCAATCACAACATTGTCTTTTCCAACGGACAAAAGAAACGAAGCACTCTCATCAGCCCAAACCTCATGATCTCCAATTCCTTTCACAATAAAGGATGTATGTTTTAATTGCACTTTCCTAGGGTTAATTTTCTGTAAAGCATCTCTATAGATAATATTTATGGAACTTCCAGTATCGATTAATGCATTCAGTTTGACATCTTCAACAAAAACTGAGATGACCGGAAAATTTTTCTGGCAAGGAGCTTTAATTTCCGTCATAAAACTAACTTCAGAATTTGTTCTATTACATTTTGGAGATTGAAAATTTTGTGTTCTAAAGTTTTGTCTTCTAAATTGCCTTCTGTTACCAAATCTATTATTAAAATATCTGTTATTTCTTCTATATCCATAATTATTGAAGTTTTGAAATTTATAATTGTCAAAGGAATTTCTAAAATTTGAATTTCTATATGAACTGTTACGAAAAGGTCTTCTAAAAATATGAGAGTTTTTCCTTGGAGAATAATTTTGATATGGACTTTTAACGTACCACTCTTCTTCCTGTGAGGCAACTGGAATTCTTCTTTGACTGAAACGGTTTCTACTTTCAGATTTTCTGGATGGTGTAGAAGTTCTGAAAGATGTTGATGGTTTATGTTTCTTCTTTACTGGAATATCTTCCCAATCTTCCTCTTCCAATTCATTTTCATTGTATCTGCTTGTAGAGGGCGTATCCAGGAAAGATTCTTCAAAACTGGAGTTGCTCTTTTCCAGATCTTCTCTTATTTCATTCAGTCTTTTCTTCCTCTTCTCTGAATTTTCACAAAATTTTCTTCTTAATTTCTCAAATTCTTTCTTCTTTAAATTTAATTCATTCTTCAACTCTTCAATTTCCTGTTTAGTGTCTTTTTCGATTCTCACAGCATTTATGTCCTCTGTCATTTCTTCCAGCTCTTCGTTCTGTACTTCTTCTTCCAGAATGGCTATTTCTTTCGCAGCTTCAAATGACTGTGGATTTGCAGATAAGACAGACTTTCGAATGCTGATTTTCAACCCTTTTTTAAAAGCATTCAATAAAATAGCAGTTCTCAAGGAATCTTCATTATCAGACACTACATCTTGCGGAAAAGCAACATATGATTCTGCCTCTATTCGATTTGCATAATCACGAACACTCTCGTTTGTCATTTGTTTACAGTTGACCAGGGAAGCGACATTTTTGGCAATATTTTCTTTTTTCATAAAATTGTCCTTGAGTGCGTTAACAACTTCAGTAAAATTCGTGCTTTGATTTAGTTTTGGAATTGATTTTATCAGTCTCTCTGCCCTACCAGACAATTTCAACTTCATAACGAAAATTCTGTCTTTATTTGTCCATTCGGCGTGTTCAGCGACAAGAAGAAATTTCTCCAAAAATTCGTGAAAAGATTCATTTGCATTGCCAGCAAAACTTGGAATGGATCCAAGGAACTGAGATCCAATTCCAATTTTCATTTTGTTAGAGTCTCTGACAGCGGAAGCTGATCTGCCAGAATTTGGAGAAAGTCGTGGCGGAGACACCGAAGGGACACGGTTAGATGAATTCCGTTGTGTAGAGGAATCTCTACTCCTGCTTGCTCTCGTATTTCTAGTTTTAGGCATTTTAGCACAAGGTTTTTCACCAAAAAGATTCAAATTTATCACGAAACACAGTTTATTGTGGAAAATTGATTTCACTTTCGCTTAAATCACTTATTTATGTGTAAATTGAGCACCGAAAAAACACAATGTGTAACTTATTTCACTTATTTGTTCATTATCATGAACTTCGAATCACTTTTGCATGTGCACAGAACTTTTGTATTCACTTTTCAAAAATAAATGTATGCACTTCATGTATTTACCTTTTAATGTATGTGTATTTGGAAATTTCAATTTACTCATATATCATATATCATATAAAATTTTGTGTATTTATGTATGTCAATTACCTCAAAATATATGTAACACAATTTCAACATGTAAAATGCAAATTAAATCATGCAAATAATACTCTTGGTGCTTCTGGGCTTATGTGCTTTTGCACTTTTTCTTAAAATATGACACATAAACAAAAATTTTCATGCCCATTAACTCAAATATTTTGCACCACAAAATAACTTTTTCAACTTACTTCGACATATTAGTACTGCAATATTTTTTTTACACAATAAAAAATTTGCACTCTTTCATAAAATTATACCTCACTCACTGTAATACTCTGGGAAAGGGATACGGCACCAATTTGTGGGAGCTGGGTCAGTACAAACAGCACCTACTGACTCCACCACCCACAACTTCGTGATCTTAATTTCAAAATGCCAATGAGACATAAATTTAACAAATATATTCTCAAAAATGTATCAGCAAAAACACCAGGTTCAAGATTTAAAGGAGTTCCCAGTTTAGGGGAATTAAATAACCCTAAATGAAGTACAGTGAGTAAAGTAAATATACAGACACAAATAAACAGGCTCATTTTTACACAACTTAAATATTGATTTATTTTAGATTTTTCGAAGAATTCAATATGAGTATTTTAACTTTCAAATAATAAATAAACTTCAGAGCTTCACTTATTTTAGACATATTCAAGAAACCAATTGCTCTGGTAAAAATATATAACATCCAAATAATCAAATTATTTATAATCATATGATCTTAAATCATTTCTAACTTAACTATAAATATTTTAACATGAGCCATTTTACTTATAGAATTTAATTTCATCATGCCAGTGCCGCCTCGGAATCATTGATTCCGGTAAAAGGAAAATTTACCTGATCTCTTAATTTTATTTAATTTGGAGCAACAGATTCGCATCAGGTAATCACGGTTTTGAGGCGGGATTTCAAAAATGTTCACAGGGAGATTTTCGGAGAATCCAAAATCTTTAGAAACCGAACTTCCGAATACAATGCTTCGAATTGAAAACAAAACCGCCAATCACTCATCTCAATTTCCAGAGTCGTCGTCGGAATATTTCCTGGAAGGAAAAAAAAATATAATTTAGAAAAGATTTGCATCAGGATAATTAATGAATAGTTCCAGGCTCCTCTTCTTCAGCTCCAGATGAACGGCAAGCCATTTTGGCCAAAAGTCTTTCGACAAATTTTCCCAGCGTCTTCCATCCTCGGGATCTCCAGCTCGAAGAGAGCGAAACATGGGTCCTCTGAGCCCACGCAAGTTCTCCTACGCAAAAAATGCGCCTCTTCCTGATTGGACAGCGCGCTCACATAGCAACTACACAGCCAACACGTCACGCTCCACGGCCAGACACTAAGTCCAGACAATCCAACGATTTCTCGACGAAATGCGCTTTTTAATGTAATTTCAATGGAAACAAGTGTTAGTAAAAACACTGTACTGGCACGAACGGAGAGAAGGATGTTTCTCTTTCAGAAAATACAAAAAGGCTCATGGCGCAGAATTGCGACATGACTCGTTACAGTGATGAATGCAGCCCGTTAGAGTATCAAAAATTTGAATCACAGTGGCAAAAAACCCCTCAAAAAAGCAGCAAATCAAATGTTATAAAATGTTGTAAAGAAATACTGTCTGAAAATTATTTTCTTTTACAAACATGTCATTTCTATCACTAAAATACGTTCCGTATTTTAACATGACTTCAAAACTACATATTTTGCGGTGCTTCATGCTAAACAATGTTTTTACCTTTTGGGAGAACATAAAACTGAACAATAACATGCTACAAAAAAGAGTTACACTGTTAACATGTTACACTGTTAAGATGTTGAACGAAAATAAGGTAGATAAATCGTACGGTAATATCTCGAACAGTAATTAGTGTGAAATATTACCCCATAAACTTGATATCCTTAAAACCTTTTACAAATACACATGTTTGTTGAAGAAAAGATGGCGACATGCCAAATATTTTTGTTCTTAATGCATTATGTAAAGGTAATTGGTCTTCTTTTTAAACAAACAAGATTGTATTTCATATCTAAATAAAGGTGCGTTTTGTAAAACTTTCGATGAAATTATAAATGATGATTATAGTTTAGTATATGAAAATAAATTTGCTTACATTGTGAGGTCTGTATAACATTTGGTTATGTTTTCACTTAGTTTACTTTCTAAATATTGATTTTCTTTAAATGAACAATTTTTTATTGGTTTGGTCACGCAGGAAAATCCTGAGTTAGAACAATTTATGCGGTCTTATAATGGAACAGGATCCATTTTTGGTTTTGGTAAGAGAAAAAGGCTTTGCTTCGACTCGCTTTGCTTGACTTGGTTTTGGTTTTGAGCAGCACTATGTGAAAGTGCGTAGTAGTTGAGTTCTTAAGTTTGCTAGCTCTAAGAGAAGCTATATATATATATATATATATATATATATATATATATATATATATATATATATATATATATATATATATATATATATATATATATATATAGATATAGATATATATACGCAGTACAGTTTTTATTACTCTCTTTGGCAACAGCAAATCACATCTTTTCATTTCTGCATATGGCAACATTGGTCTAGTCATATTTTGCTCGTCATGGTTGTACTAATGAAGTGTATTTTAAGGTATTTATGTTTCCTTTATTTTTCCAATCTATATGCTTGTCGTCCGTATAACACAGGTTTATAGATAAAATCTATCTTGTGTTTCAGAAACAAGCATTTTTGTGTTCATTTCGAAGGGATATATGGACTTGACGAGAATTTTTTCGAAATGAACTTATCTCAAGCCTAAAGCTTTTCCATGTGCAAGCTTTTTTGCTTGATTTTTTTGTTTTCCTATTTTCATTCCTCATCTTTGAAATTTGTTGATTGTCTTTGTCTTTATGACCTGCATTACGTTTTATAATTTCCCTTTATGTTTTAATTCCTTTTATTTCTTTGTATTTTGTAGAACATTTTGGAATATATATATATATATATATATATATATAATTGAAAGAGGAGATCCAGTATGCAGGTTCTGACGGCGTTGCTGTTGCTGATGAGTGCCGCACTAGCACTTAAAGACACTGAGAGGTGTAGTCTTCACGGCCCTAAAACCAGGTGCCGGAAACTGCACCGCAATGAACTAAAGCAAATAGGATGGCCAAAGAACGCATGTGTGGTAAGTGACTGCACAGGGTGCTTAAGGAGGTGGAAGTCATACATTTTAGGTCCCGATGGAACATTAACTGAACCTGAAACGTTTATGCCGAGGTTAGAAGTAAACGACACAGGATCTGAATCCCTTTACGAATGCCCGAAAAACGGATTCCCGTGTGCATGTTAGCCGGTTGAAGTATGTGACGGAACAATAGACTATTGTTTAAATGAGCCATGTGCCAACAATTCAGAGTGCCATTTTCGATCTCGCAAGGCCATAACTAAAGTAACACACTCACGCAATGGAGAGACATTAATTGATCCTGAAATCCTATCGTTTTTGGTGTGTGCCATGAGAGATCCGAGTACAAGGGAAACACCCCCGTAAAGACGAACGGCCAGTATAAACAATTACAGGTGAAATACAGCGAGCCAGTTTTCACTTTAGAACAACCCAGAAGTTTAATAATCCGTTGACGGGTTAGAAAGAATTTTCAATATAAAGGCAGAGCGTTTGCAAGGGGTGGTGCCAGACGAATTATTGAGGTTTCCAACTCAATTAAAATTCATTTACGCATCCCAGCAGGGAAAGACGTTAAAAGGGAAATTGTAGTCGAATGGAGAATTATCTGTTGAAGAATGACATGCCTCATCTGTCTCGAGATGTTTCATTATTTGGAATGCCTACCAAATTATATCAAATATACAATAATCATATTCCTTATAATATTGACAACCTTGGCGGTGAATTACCTGCGTACCGCCTGCGGTATTATTTGGTCAGTGACACGGGGAGTGTATTTGACACTTCGGCAACTTTGGAGGATCGCAAGAGGCACGTCCCGCCTTTCACTCATCGCAGGAGCACGTCTCGGCGATCGGATTCGACGATCGGCGGGTAACCTCGAACGGGTCATCGACCCTGAAGCCCACAATCCATCCAGATTAATGACTGACCTCACCATGGCAGCAGTAATTCTTCTTCTTCGACCTAGACAGTCCGACCTACCAGAAAGGTGTAAGGTATCTGTTTGGACGGCCGGGAAGTGCCACCCAATTTAGACAGGAACCCAGTGGGGATGGCATCCACAGGGACCGTACCCTCCTTCCCCAACCACCAACCTCTCGGAAAGGCTTGCGGACCCAGATGTTTAACGTGATCGTACTCCGCGTGAACACGGCGGAAGTTTGGGTAGCGGCGGGAATCGAAACAAGGGCCTACCGAGTGCAACTTCCGCGCGCTAACCGCAGGGCTACCGCGCTCGGCAGCAGTGATTCTTCTTCTTCGACCCAGACCGTCTGACCTACCAGAAAGGTGTAAGGTATCTGTATGGACGGCCGGGAAGTGCCACCCAATTTAGACCGGAACCCAGTGGGGGAGGCATCCACAGGGACCGTACCCTCCTTCCCCTACCACCAACCTCTCGGAAGGACTTACGGATCCACATGTTAAACGTGATCGTACTCCGCGTGAACACGGCGGCAGTTTGGGCAGCGGCGGGAATCGAACCCGGGCAGCAGTGATTGCGACCACGGTAGCAGACTGCACGAATCGCCTCGTGATGAGCGCGGAACAAAAGAACTGTCAACCACGTGGGAACAGAATAGAATGCCAGATTAAACAAATGCGCTAATAACTCTACCCAATCTGGAATACCAGCAATGCCTCTGGTTCGAAGACAAGGATGAAAAATCCTTTTTTTAAAAGTGCAATTATTAGAAGCGCAGTGTAGCTGGCACACGATAAAGAGTTATTATACATTTGCGGTGGATCACCATCAAATAAATACATTATATTGAGCAAACAGTGATATCTGTGGATGGGGAAATCATTGTAAATCGGGAAAGAGCTTTCCAGGAATTACAAGTAAGGCCCACAATTTGTGCTATTGTCGCTATTGTCGGATGCTATTTGTCTATTGGATGCTATTTGTCGCTATTTGTCGCAGTGCTGACTGTCAATAATGAAGCACTGCCATCTTTGTAGAGTGTTTCTGTCTCCAGATTATTTGAGAACATATGAATTGAGGAAGATAGTGTCTCATGGATGCGAATATAAATTAGGAATCGAGGAGAGTGCAAATGGGACTTCAGAAGTGAGTGAAATTCACAATCAAGCGACCACAGGAACAAAATTAAAATCCAACTTCTAGGGGCGTACGATCAGCCTACGCAGCTGCTAAATTTATATGTAATCTCCCGGTGGGGAAATCCTCCAGAGGCGTACGTTGAATCGGCGAGTCCCGTAGGACGCCCTATGGCAGGGTGGATCGGTGATGTCCAAGCAAATTCATCATTAAGCAAAATTTTTATCGTCGATAAGGCAATGTTTACATGCAACTCTTATGAGGACCTAACGGAGTGTGAGAGGAAGGTATCTTACCTCGATACTCCAATTAAAACAAAGGAGAGTGACTTGCCAAAATCGATGGCGTACCACCTGTTTTTCATCAAGGATGAGGGGAACTTGCTTTCATCATTACTACACACTAGCCCGGTGGTAATAGCCCTCAATTTTCAGAACTATCGGATGTATTCTGAAATAGTGACGGTATGTCCCAAATTTCTAGATGAGGCAGTTTCAGTGACTGGATGTTACGCCTGTGCCCCCCTGGCTAGACTACAGTTCGAGGCCTACTTAACTTGTCGGCCGGGGCGCGTAACGGTACACTTCGAAGTGATTAAAGTGTCAACCCGACCAATTACGTTGGGCACAAAAGCACAAGTGATGACAAAGCACTTCCATAGTGAAAGGAGGTGCATTCAAGATAAAATCTGTTTGCAAGCACGAACGGTGTCCCCATGCGAAGGTATAAAATTTTGCCTTGATGTAGGAGCAATTGACTTGGCTCCTCAAAACAATTCGGGATCAGGATTCCAGAATACAGCGCTAAAGGAAGTGAAATGATGGTGGAACTTTCAAGCATTCGGTGGGACTGTCGGATGGACGGTGCTAGCAAAAATCAGTGCTTCATTACTCACCGGACTATTTATCCTCATCTTCGTAGTTTTGACTGTGATTTAAGATGTTGCCGGAGAATACGATGAAATCATGATGAAGGACTAAAAGACAATGAAAACTCCCACCGTAATTGCAAAACTGTCCAATTCATAGTATATAAAACCTGTATATATATTTCTATCGCTCTTTTTAGTAGAATCTTGCGTTCCTCACTCTGATAAAAGGTGGGAAAAGAGCGGATACAAAGAAGCAGTCACCCGTCATCGGTTCAGCAGAATATGAACCCCCCCCACCCCTTTTGCAGAACCAGGAAGAAAGACGAAGAGAAAGAGGTTTTCCCGATACTTGAAATAAATAATTACATATGAAGATAACTTGTAAACAGGTAAGGGGATGGTGTTGAGCGATGGTCGAGAGAGAGAGAGCTTTTATTGAATGGCTTCGTCGATCGTTTTTTACAAGGGGACGGTGGATTATTGTTACAGCGGTCAAAATTAAAATCGTAACTAGGTATCGCGTACCTAAGACTTATTATTCTAACAGCAGAGGCAGATGGCAATAGTGAAATGTATTTTTGCCTAAGGCAGGGCCAGGTGCGATATTTTGGTGTAAACACCCCTGTCAGTACGAAATCACTTAACGCAGGCGGCTTCGCGATGGAGAAGTCCCAGTGCTATAAAGTATAACGTAAGAAAATGGAATTTATTCCACTGTCTATAAGTATGCCTTGCGCAACTTTAGTAGAATAGGGTTTAAAAATCTGTCAGAAAAGGGGTCAGTGTGAAGGCACATTAATGGGGTTACTTTAATGGCCTGAGGGAGCGAAATCTCCCACGACCATTTGAGATCGCCAGCAGCTGACTGACCCGCCTGATGGTCAAAGGGTCGAGAGCCGTGGGAACGAGAAAGTGTAAACAACAAGTCGGGTACTATATATATTGGCACGAGAGGATATCATGACACTTACTTGTAGAGTTCGGCAGTATAGCGTTCGGCAGTATAGAATTAGGCATGTTGTGATTACTTAGCGAGTGTGCAAAAGAATCCCCGAATCCCTAGCCGACGACTGACGTCCCCAAGTACAGCCAAGAGCCGAGACTCCCCGTCTTAGTGAAGGTAAGAATTCTCATCCATGTTGTTATGATGAGTTTTAAAACTCGCTAGTTTGTTGGGAATAATTAGGGGCTAAGATCTGTGACGCGATGTATCGTGTAAACAACACACCGTCTCTATATATCTCTCTCCTTCTCCATCCTCTTTCCTGGTGAAAGGAAAGGCCCGATAGCTGTCTAACGAACACGAATGTATAAAATAAATCATGTAACGAAATGGGGGAATAAATATGTATTACAATTATATAATTATTCTTTATTTAACCATTTAAGCCTTATGTGTCATGTCATTTAAATGAGAAAATAGACGTCAATCCGCGAAACCATTACTTCGCCGATTGAGGTGTCCTCCAAGTAGGCATGGAGTCTGTGGCAGTATGTTTACCTATAGAGTGGAGGGCAGTGGCGCAACAATAGATTATTATCAAATATAAATATCTTTTAATAAAATTGATATCAACATTCCATAATTTAAAAATTCGTTTTAGAAATATGCTTGAGTTTATCGCAATTCATACATTTGTATTAATATTAAATAAATGTCATTAGAGTTAAATATAATTTCACTTAACCATAATATTTGATGTCACTTTTAATAATCAAATTATTTTTAGCCATTAAATGAACTAGAAGGAATCATGCAGTCCATATTATACTGATAGTAGTTTATATACAATAAAATACGTAGATGAATTATAGGTAGCTAACTTTTTGCTATACTCATGTTTTTACAAAAAAAATTCTTTGATACATCTAATTCTCAGAACATGCGATTTGCTATAGATAGAGGACAGACAATGACTGATTTAGAGTCAGTATTAAATACTAGATGACAGTTCAATAAGAATTTCCATGTTCTGTTATTTGTCAATTTTCGTTTAAAATGTTTCATTTAAGTTGAAAAATCTAATTCTCAAGAGTATATATAGATAGAGAATATATGATAACTGATAGGGATTCAATATCAAGTTCTGGAGGATGTATGTTTGATTAGTATAGATTTTCATTTCCAGTTTCTTCTGGAATGTGAAGTATCCTTCAAACATCTATTTCTTAAATTTTGCAACAGGACTATACAATAACTAATATGGATTTCACATCAAATTCTGGAGGGGGTAAAATTACTCACTAAATATTTCAACTTCTGGTTCTAGGGATGTCACATCCGATTAAAAAATTCTCATTACCATTACATTTTCCAGCAAACATCCTGTTTTGCTCTCAACTATAAATAGCTCAGATTGTGACTGATATAGATTAAGCATAAAATTTCCGAGAGGCTGGGGCTCATTAAAGATTTCTTCTTCAGATCCAAAAAAGTTCTTATTTTTCCGGATTGACTATAGATGGGATTGACTTGGTAATTGACCTTGGATTCTACAATATTCAGAAGGGATTGAGGGTTTCACTAAATATTTCTATTTCCGATTCTGGAGATGTCAATTCCGGTTTTACGGAAAATCCGTATGACTGTATTAAATAAGTCTTTAAATGACAGTAAAATTTCTGAATAGCTTCGTAAAAAATTTAGTGTATACCGTTGGTTATTTTAGTATAAAGTATCCTTATAAATTTTTTGCATTTGTAATTATTTCATTTATGATACTTTTTGTATATATCAGGTAAGCAACCAACTAATAATACACGTCAATTAAATTGTTATACTATACCTTTGGCTCTTATTGTTATACTAAACCTTAGTTATACTATAATTGTTATACTATACCTTTGGTGACACCAATATATAAATATTTCATCATCAGAGTTTCATAAAACATGAAGCTATTCAGAATTTCATTAAATCATGAAGAGTAAAAAATCAAAAATCTAAAGTGTTTGTATTGCTGTTCCAAAATATGAGATTTCAGTATAGGCTATGTGAGTTTGAAATAACAGTAATGGTATAATGTTAAAGATAAAATTGAACGGGATACACTTTAGAAATTTATTTCGGAATTTCTGATATATACTTTACGAGGCTATGGAGAATTCTATTTTCAGAAAACTGTGAAATGCTGAGAAAACATATAAAAGCTATCCCGTTAACATACAGATGTTGATATATCATATCATTTCAGTTTTACCATAGAAGAATATATGTATTAAATAAACTGAGATTATAAACTGTTAGTATATTATATTTTTTCTGAATTTGGAATACATTAAAATAATTAAAGTTGAGAAAAATTGTCTCTGCATCAACGTTTAATGCGCCAATAGTGTAGTTTTCACAAATACTATTATATGTCCGAAACTACATATCAAAACATTGGAAACCCATATCGAAAATCCATCCTCCTCAGATGTCTTCATTTCAGGTGATTGCCAGTTCATTATCTCCTACAGGGGGACTCTTTGAAAAGTCAGCGGATCAATTGTGATTAAGATATAATATATCTATCTTATCTCTTCCACTGTTCTATTTATTCAATAATTTAATATATTTAATTTGTTGCATTGTACCTAATTAATGACGTCACAAATGAAAATCAATATAGATACTGAAGTGTCAATTTCCACTTCCGTTTTATTACACTATATTCCTTTATAGTACTATGCTATCACTACTGTTAATTTTCTAATAGAATTATCTAATTGTTAATGCTTCCAAAAGTGTATTGAAATGGGCTATGTGTCGCTAGGTCTATCAAGTCTATTTGAATATTTGTCACAATAGGCGCTATTATGTCAAAGCTAAAAAACACAGCTTTTGCAGCCTAAAAATAAATATTTATTTTGATTAACTGAATACAAGATCGATTAAAACTGTACACCGGTTTTGGAGGGAAAGAAACAGCCTCTCTCCATCAGGATAAAAAAGATAGATCCCCAACAAACACGTATGTCCGAAACAAACAAATAAAGTTCTTGCCTATGTTGTTATTACCGATAAGTCTCTTTATCCTTCAAGAGGAGGCCATATTTGCTCTCAAAACTGGTTGATACTTTAACAAACCGTGTGGATGCAAAAATAATTATTATGTTTTTCCTAAATAGATTTAGGAAGCAGTTTTGTAGAACTTTTTATTTTATGTTAACTGCTTTATTTACATGGATAAATTAAGTTGGAAGGACATTTTTTTTCCCTTTTCCATATTTAAAATGATGTTCCACAAAATTCGTAAAAAATCACTAATTTGAATATCAAGAGCGCAATACAGCTTCACACAGAAATATATTTCAAGTTTTAAATACCAACCTATATCTATTTTTCTATATTAAAATATTTAGACAGAATCACCATTGTTTGACAAATTTTGTATCCCTCAAGATTCGCTGTTATGTACCGCAAAATCTATAGCATACCAAAATATCAAATTTGGTATTAGTAGAGGAATGATAAAGAGACTGACTGATATAAACCGTATTTTGATTTAAAACATTTTAAGAAATATTTAATGTCAAAGACAATGAAGGAATATTTAATCTGCGAGTTCGAAACCTGAATAGACTAATAATAGCAAGAACTTGATTTGTTTTGTCATGTACCTATGTATTTGAACTTTTGCAGGACTGAGCAATGCTTATAAATTTCTATTTAGTTAATGAGTTATTCAATTTTTATGGACTTCTGAAGTGAAAATTATTTTCTCTCCACGTGCGAAGATTTAATTGGCATTAAATCATTTAAAATATAGATAATTATAAATAAGACTGCAAATATGTGCATATCGCCATCAACAGCAATAGTAACTTCAACTCAATAAAGTTTACTTTTGGAAGACAGTGTACATATTTAACTGTCATGAATGACCTTCTGCAGATGTAATATCAGTTACTATATTGTCAAAAAAGGCAATGGATTTTAATATCAAAGATTTGGTAAATGTTAAAAAATTGCACTATTTTGACATGTCATTATTATCTAATACAAAAAACGCTTTTATAAAATCCATGTATTCCTTAAACCACAGACAGGAAGCTGATATATAAATTTCAAGAAATAATTTATGCTTAAATACATGCTATTGCGTATTCTTTGTCTAAAATGTTTACTAAGTTGTGGTCCCCAAACATACATATTACTGTATATCTGTTTCTTTATAATAACTTTTACAGTTGAATCATTTTGAAGAAAGTAAGTACGTATGGTACTCATTTTCAGCTGATAATGCATACTGTGAATATATATATACCTACTCCGATCGTTTACTATTTTCTACACATCTATATCTGTTTCTTTATAATAACTTTTACAGTTGAATCATTTTGAAGAAAGTAAGTACGTATAGTACTCATTTTCAGCTGATAATGCATACTGTGAATATATATATATCTACTCCGATCGTTTACTATTTTCTACACATATTCAATTTATATTCTTATTTCTTGATTTATATGATATATCCGTTTTTTTTTCCTTTTCCTCTGATTAAAAGTTGTAGAGATGTATTTTAATTTCACTGTCATAGATTTCATTCCATTTACTTAATTTGATTGAAGTGATTTTGTTTATTTTATGTCAAAGGTTACGAATTGAAATTGCATTAAAACTAAACATTGGTTAATTTTGGTTTTATTGTGTTGAAATTAGTTAAAATTGGAGTAAAATAAAAAAAAAAATGAATAAACATATGATAAATGAACTTCTAAAGGAACATTTAAATGTAGCACTTCTATACACTAAATAAGAATGATGAATCATGCTAAAAGCATTTATTATGAAACACTTTCCAACTGCAATGCGATTTCACTTAAATATCTCTAAAATGTAGCGGTAAATTTCAGCGGTAATATTTTTAAAATTATCACAATACTACAATAATGTATTATATTTGAAAACTTCATCGAAAAAAATTAACTTTATTCAAATGACACCATCGAAATAAAAATCGCCTTGCTCTCCATGTAAAAACAGTGAATATTGCATTCACACACTTTTATTCCATTCCTTTAATTCAGCGGTGCTATTGTTAAAATATCCCAATGCAACAATAATTTATTTTACTTAAAAACTTAAAACCATGTAGGTAAAAGTACTTTCTAACTCCATGCTTAGAACTTCGAAGAAGACAATGCTATAAAATTGTCTGCTTCTCTATTTAAAATCAATTAATATTTCATTCATGTCATCTATATTCCAGACTCCAGAGCTAAATAATGCTGCGTAAAAAAATCAGCAATTCCTATACAACTCGTCTTAGCTTGATGTGCTTACATTCGATATGCGTTAAAATTAGGCTTCGTTAAAGTAATCAAAGTTTGATGATCATTTAAACTCAAACATATTGTAATTGCGTTGTTTTATAATATAGATGGACAGAAATTAAGCAAAAATAAAGAGCAAAAATAAATGCACAAAAATTAAGCAAAAATAAGTAATCTATTCATATTATATGGGCGTAATTATTATTTTAATTTTTATATAAAATAATACTCAAAATATTTTGCTGATTTTTTTTTATATATTTTATGGAATAATTTGAATTTTTGCTAAAACTTTCGAAGCAATTTGTGAATTTAAAATTTACTTAAAAATGTTTGAAAAATAAGTTCCATAGGGTTCAATGTATTGTATTTCTTTAACCCGGGTTCAATCCAAAACTAATTGGGTAATATTATTCATTTACATTCCCATATGTCCCATAGACTGTCCCAACAACATACTAAAACTTAATTTTGATAAAGTCATTTTTACGGCAGTTATCTTGCAAACGGACAGATAGGTAGACAGACAGACAGACAAAAATAATGAACAAAATCATAAACACTTTTTAACTATGTTGTAAAGTGTTACAAAATGAAATGAAAATAATTTGCTTTCGACTGTATGAAAATTTGGAACTCCACTAAATAAACTTTTATATTTTAAGATTTTTATTATTAAATCGAAAGTTTCAGTGTGCGAACATTAAGGAAATCAGAGAAAGTTCACCGAATTTTAAAACACCATGGCTAAAATTACCTCACAAATATACATATAAAAATTATCAACACTTCATACATGCACAGTTGTATAAAGCTTATTTAGTTAAAATCTGTATTGTTTTAATACGTTAATATTGATTATATATGATAACCGCATTAAGTGAAATATCAGAATCGTATCACAAAATATTACATCATTAAATAAATTATACTAGCAAGTTTTGTTCTCTAGATGTCATTAAATATATATAAACCAGTATTTGTAGTAATCAGTTGTTTGAAACGTCCTTCCTTTGAAAATCCTATCCTGTTGCCCCGCCTCCTTCTTGCACGGAAGTAATTATTGCAGAGAGCAAAAATGGGGCCATATTCAGCATGAGCATGTCCAGTGAGACCGTTGCAGAGTCGAAAATGCAACATGGAAGTTGCATCAAAATCGGAACAAACAAAAAGTGCTATTCCTAGCATTCATGCATTCAAATATCTTCAGACGAGCGAAAAATTTTTCTCTGTCTTATTTTCTATTTACCCCCAACTCCATAAACTGTGTCACGTGACTTAGCTGACCACATCCATCCAACCTTTGAGGAAGACACGATATTTTCATACGTAAGAAGTTATGCCATGCTGAGTTTAATCGTAAAACAATAATACATAAATTTACAACAAAATAAATTGATGTTTTGTGGAGCTAAGACATGACATTAAACGCAATATCAAGGATTTATTTACTGACGTAATTTGTATTCTCAGTATTATGTCGTTCTGAAATCAAAGTTATTAAATCATTATTTTAATTTGAAAGAAAAAATAACAAATGAATTTACGACAAAGAAGATATAAATTCTCTAAAGGCTTGACTTGGCACTACACGATGACAAATGTGTAAAACAAAAAGTAAATAAAAGTGTAAAACAAGAAGTTGGAAAGTGTAAAACAAGAAGTTGAAAAGTGTAAAGCAAGACGTTTTCAGCAGAACATTCCGATTTTTTCTGAGAATGCTTATAATAATATTAGAATTTTATATGTGAAATTTAAAATTCCTGTCTGTAAAACTGAATATTTTAGAAATTTTTATTTTAATAGCTCAGATGGGCCGGCGTTCAACATCTCTAGTTCCCAGAATTCATAAACAAGACGGGAATCATTCTTTGCTGGGAATGGGTTCTTTCGCGTTTGTCAGGATTTTTAAAAATCTGTATAAAAAGCTTATCGAAAATTCGGGGTCTGGAGAACCTTCGAAATTTATGTGTCTATCTCATTAAAAAAATAAATTCTAACTTCATTTTTGTAATAGAAGATGGATTTTTTACACACTTTTCTTTTAAGTCCTGAAAAAATAGTTATTTTACAAATATTTAAAAGTCTATCATTTTTTTAGAATTTTCGAATGTCTTAGAATCCTCTTCCGATACTTACGCTTAGAAAAGGCGCAGCTACTAGACTTCGCTTTTGTGTTCATATACATACACATAAGCGATTAACTTCTAATAATATAGATAATAAGCACCGAACTTACTGAATGAGAGAAAGGGTGATTAATAAAAATTATTGGGTAATTCCAATACAGCTAAAATCGTTAATTTTGTGCTATTAGATCCTTTTTAGCTCCCAAGTCAAAGAAAAATATTTAATATTATAATATTTAGAATTAGGAATGACTATGCAAAGGAATCATTAAATGATTATAAAAAAAACATTTTAAAATGATCTAGTACGTCTACTCGAGCCAGAATATTTGTTTTGATATCATTCGATCCATCTCAGCTTCCAGGTCAACGACAAAATCAATGTTAATTACTATTCAAAGTGGTTTTTCAAGCACTACACTATGTTCCTAAAAAATAATTATTTCCCAATGGCAAGGCAATACAGGAGAAGAACACAAACATACAACAAGGTACAGAAAAGTACAACAAGTAACAGGCTAAAAGTCCAACAAGTATTGACCGAAGTCATTGCTTGAAAAGTTCTCTAGCAAGCCAATACAAGGCCGTCTCAGAGTCACCATGAAGTGCTGAGCAACGATGGAGGTGGGCACTGTTCATGGGTTCTGACGTATTACAAAGACGGCAGTTTGGATGGTCAAAAATCCGGATGTGATGGAGATGTTCTCCCAAACAGTCATGACCCGTCAGGGGTGCAAATTAGACCTACCTCCAGGTGGTGCACCCTGGGCAACGTTTTTAAACGGCAAAATGGTCTGCAGCTCCGGCAAGTTCATTTTTCGTCCACATTTTCAGCTTCGACTTCCTCGTCCTCGACGTCCTGGTCTTTGCCATACAAGCCGTCGTTTGATTAGACTACGTGTTTTTCTCAAAAACAATAAATACACAATTTGATATCCTTTCGTGCTAACAAATAAAACAGGTTAACAACAAATTTGATTAGGTGTCTGTCGTTGATTAGGTGTGTGTCGTTTTGTGAAAGCTAACCATTTACAACTCGTGAAGCGAAATGCATAGTTGAACAAAACATCCCAGTTAAGTATAATAGCCAGGAATTTTTACTCAATGTATCTTAATATCGAAGTTGCGGTAAATGAAGCATTGTAAGAATAAACAAGAAAAATCAATCATGCATAAGCATTGATTATGAAACACTTTCCAACTGAAATGCAATTTCATTTAAAAATATGTAAAATGTGATACATTCAGTGGTGATATCTTTAACATTATCACAGTACTACAGTAATTTATTATACATAAATATTTAAAACTGTATCGAAATATAAATCATCTGATTCTCTATGCAAAATCAATGAATATTTCATTCATATAATCTGTATTCCAGACTCCAGGGCTAAATAAGTTTGTGTGAAAAAAATTCAGCAATTCTTATGTAACTCACCCTACAATTGATTGAGATATTTGCATTCTGCATAAGTTAAAATTAGGCTTCGTAGAAGAAATAATAAAGGTTTAGGGGTCATTTAAAATCACAACTATTATAATTGCGTAGGCACGGAATTTAGATACACAGATACACAGATAACATATATGTGTGCATATGTATGTATTCAAAGTATTGGAATCGTGTCGAAGATCGGAACTCGAATTTTTAAAAGATCAACATGTTTTGGGACTTCTAGAACACGAAAAAACAATTTTTAGGAAGAAATCTGTGTGTATAAGTGTGTATCTGTGTGTGTTTCTGTGTGTCTGTGAGTATATTGCATCCACTCTAACTGAAAACCTAATGGACCGAATTTAATAAAATTTAGTAGGTAAGTTTTTGGGCGAAACCCTGATGTTCATTTTATTATAGTACGATTCGTAATAAAAGAAACTGCCTTCTTTGCGAAATGGGCGGCAGAAATTGCCTTTATCCACTCTAGCTAAAAACTAATGGACCAAATTTTACACAATTTGGTGTATAATATTGCAATAACCTACAAGTGATTTATATACCAAATTTAACAAAATTTGATATATAAATCACTTGCAGATTATTCTAGTACGATTCGGTAAAAAGGAACGGGCTGTTTTTGCGAAATGGCCCGCAAAAATCGTTAAATATAAAAATAAAAGACTACGTGTGCTCAATTATATCAATTAAATTCCTATTTTATACTTGATTTTTAACAACTAAAAGAATAAGACTAACCCTATTACTCTAGGACTAGCTGTTCTTGAGTTATTTTAGTTTTTAGCGTTTTCGTACGTCAGCTTTGACAATAAGTCCATCTATCAAATGAGAACCAAATTTAAGTTTAACGTCCAAATTCAATGTCATTTAAAATATTTATGGCTGTTATTTTGTGCAGATAAACTCACATTATTATTGAAAAAATAAAGAGAACGTGAATATGAGTCTGCAGGGAAAGACATGTGCTGTCCACATCAGAATTTTTAACAATATTACAACAATGATTTATAGAAGTGAACGGGGATTATTTGCAGGCCTATTCGAAAAAAATGCAGGATCTATATTTAGAGATCCACCAAATTGTTGTAGAATAAAATGTTCTACAAATGTAAGCTGTGTAACAAATTTTAACTCTAAGACGTAGGAAAGTGCATTAAAAACGCCATCAAATAAGTATATCATGAAGAGTTATATAAAATTTAAAAAAAAATTGAAAATTGTTATCTACCAAATTTATTTTAAGATGTGAAGCCTCTCTCCCATACAAAACAATTAAACTCTTGGAAATATAATTATTATATAACATATCTATTTTTTATTTCTGGAAGATGTCGCAAAAGTCATAATTTGATTGAATTCGTTTTACTCCCGATATTAAATAATTTTTAATTAAAAAACTGCATAACATATTTTGCTGAAATTTTTTTTTATATATTTATGGGATAATGTGAATATTTCCTAAAAATTTCGAAGCAATTTGTGGATTTTAAATGTTCTTAATGTTTGAAAAATTAGGTCCCATAGGGTTCAATGTAATTCAATTTTTCAACCAGGATTCAATAAAACACTAATTGGGTGATATTATTTATTTATATTCCCATAGGTCCCACAGACCCTCTGAAAAACATACTAAAATTTCATTTTGATAAAGTCATTTTTACGGCAGTTATTGTGCTAACGGACAGACAGACAGACAGACAGACAGACAGACAGACAGAATGAACAAAGTCATAAACACTTTTCAACTATGTAATAAAGTGCTAATAAAATGCTATTACATATATATTGATAAATAGCGTATTAACTTAAAATATTGGCACTCAGAAAAATTGTGGGCAGCACATGACTTTCGCCATCCATTTATTTTTAAAATCCATTTATGTTTTAACACTTTACAACAAAGTTGAAAAGTGTTTATGACTTTGTTCATTCTGTCTGTCTGTCTGTATGTCTGTATGTCTGTCCGTTAGCAGGATAACTGCCGTAAAATGAGTTAATCAAAATGAAATTTTAGTATGTTGTTCCGACGGTCTGTAGGACCTATGGGAATATAAATAAATAATATCACCCAATTAGTTTTGAATTGAACCCGGGTTGAAAAAATGAAATACATTGAGTCCTATGGACCTAATTTTTCAAACATTTTTTTAGCGGATTTAAAATTCAGTATTAGTTTCAGCGAAATATATTCAGTAGTTTTTTAAATAAAAATTAAAATAGTAATTACACCTCTTATATGAAACGATCGCGTGACCATGATATGAAACGATCACATGACCCACTTCAAAATGATGTATGGCATCCATCTTGTTTCAAAATCGTGATTTTTGGAGTTCTTTTTAATTCATGCTAAGTCTTGTATCCGTCCTAAAACTACTTTATTTTTGCTTAAATTCTGTGCATCTACATACTGAAATAACACAAATACAATAAATTTGAGTTCAAATCCTCATTCAAACTTGATTATTTCTACAACGAAGCCTATTTTTCTCCTATGTAAAATGTAAACAGCATAATATGTAGAATGAGTTGTATTAGATTTGCTGTATTTCTTTAACACAAAATAATTTAGCCCATGGAGTCTGCATGGCTGATATGAATGAAGTATTCATTGATTTTACAAAGAGAAGGACGATTTTTTTCGATGAAGTTTTAAATATAGAGTTTAATTACTTGTAGCTCCATGGTCTTAATTTTTAAATAAAATAAAATATTATAGTATTGTGATGAATAAAATGAATGCGAGAAAGTTATGAATGAAATGATGTTTTATAGAGAGCGTGTTATTTTTCTATGACGTCATTTGAATGAATTTCAGTTGTTTTGATGAAGTTTTCAAATACAATAAATTATCATAGTATTATGATAGTTTTAAAAATATTACCGTGGAATGTATCGCATTTTAGAGATATTTAAACCAGGCAATTTATATTTCAATGCCGTCATTTGAATGAAGTGCATTTTTTTCAATGAAGGTTTAAGTTTTCAAATATAATAAATTAAAGTAGTATTGTCATAAGTTTTAAAATATTTCCGAGGAATTTATTGCATTTTAGAATTTTTTAAATAAAATTGCATTGAAGTTGGAAAGTGTTTCATAATCAATGCTTTAAGCATGATTGATCTTTCTTGTCTTTATTTTTCTATAATGTATAAATTGAGTATAATTGCAAAATATAACAAGGACACATTCAGAAAAGTACACAAAAATTCCGGTTAAATTAAATAATTCGTGTTGTTCTAAAAAAATTCACATAAAACTATCATTCAATCAATACATTTCAGCATATTCATTTTTTAACACTTTACAACATAGTTGAAAAGTGTTTATGACTTTGTTAATTCTGTTTGTCTATCTGTCTGTCTGTCTGTCTGTCTGTCTGTTTGTCTGTCTGTCCGTTAGCACGATAACTGCCTTAAAAATGACTTTATCAAAATGAAATTTTAGTATGTTGTTCAGACGGCCTGTGGGACCTATAGTAATATCAATAAATGATATCACCCAATTATTTTTGGATTGAACCTCGGTGGAAAAAATGAAATATATTGAACTCTATGAGAACTAATTTTTCAAACTTTTTTTAAGCGGATTTAAATTTCACAAATTGCTTCGAAAGTTTAAGGACATATTCAGATTATCCCATAAAATACATAAAAAAAAATTCAGCAAAATATATTCAGTAGTTTTTTAAATAAAAATTAAAATAATAATTACATCCTTTATATGAAGAGATCACGTGATCATTATATGAAGAGATCATGTGACCCCATTTCAAAATAAAATATAGGATCCATCTTGTGTCAAAATCGTGATTTTTAAAGTTCTTTTAATTCATATTGAGTGTTGCATCCGCCTTAAAACCGCTATATTTTTGCTTAATTTCTGTGCATCTACATCCTGAAACAACGCAGTTACAATATAGTTAAGTTTAAACGATCATCCAACTTTGATTATTTCTACAACGAAGCCTACTTTTCACTTATGGAGGATATAAATACTAAAAGATATAGATTGAGTTGTATAGGAATTGTTGCATTTCTTTAACGCAAAATTATTTAAACTATGGAGTCTGCAATATAGCTGAAATGAATAAAACAATCATTGATTTTATAGATAAGCAAACGATTTTTTGATGAAGTTTTGCGCATAGAGTTAAATTACTTGTACCTCCATGGTTTTAAGTTTTAAATAAAATTAATTAATTCTATATTGTGAGGAACGAAATGAATAGAAAAATGTTTATGAATGAAATGCTGTTTTTATTTTATGAGCCAGCCGATTTATATTTCGATGACGTCATTTGAAGAAGTTCATTTATTTTCGATGCAGTTTTCAAATATAATAAGTTATTGTAGTAATATGATAATTTTAAAATTATTCCCGAGGAATGTATCGCATGTTAGAGATGTTTAAACCAGGCAATTTATATTTCAATGCCGTCATTTGAATAAAGTTCATTTTTTTCGATGAAGTTTTATGTTTTCAAATATAATACATTAATGAAGTATTGTGATAATTTTAAAAATGCTGTCGAGGAATGTATCGCATTTTAGAGATGTTTAAATGAAATTGCATTGAAGTTGGAAAGTGTTTCATAATTAATGCTTTATGCATGATTGATCTTTCATGTTTATTTTGAATTTGTAAAATTTTTGCAGGAAATTTTATAAAATAAGTACTATATTTTATTACTCGCACCAAACCCTAATTCGACCAAGGAGATATCGTAGGTGGCATAATCTTCCATTTTTTTTAACACTTTACAACAAAGTTGAAAAGTGTTTATGACTTTGTTCATTCTGTCTGTCTGTCTGTCTGTCCGTTAGGAGGATAACTGCCGTAAAAATGACTTAATCAAAATGAAATTTTAGTATGTTGTTCAGACGGTCTGTAGAAGCTATGGGAATATAAATGAATAATATTACCCAATTAGTTTTGGATTGAACCCAGGTCGAAAAAATGAAACATATTGACCACTATGGGACCTAATTTTTCAAACATTTTTTAAGCAGACTTAAAATTCACAAATTGCTTCGAAAATTTTAGGTAATATTCAAATTGTTCCATAAAATATATAAAAAAAAATATTCAGCGAAATATATTCAGTAGTTTTTTAAATAAAAATTAAAATAATAATTTCACCTCTTATATGAAACGATCACGTGACCATGATATGAAACGATCACATGACCCACTCAAAATGATATATGGCATCCATCTTGTTTCAAAATCGTGATTTTTTTAAGTTCTTTTTAATTCATATTGAGTGTTGTATCCGTCCTAAAACTACTTTTTTTTTTGCTTAAATTATGTGCATCTACATACTGAAACAACGCAATGACAATATATTTGAGTTTAAATGCTCATCTAAATTTGATTATTTCTACAACTAAGCCTATTTTTCACCTATATAAAATGTAAACAGCAAAATATATAGAATGAGTTGTATTAGAATTCCTGTATTTTTTTAACACAAAATAATTTAGTCCATGGAGTCTGCATGGCTGATATGAATGAAATATTAATTGATTTCATAAAGAGAAAGACGAGTTTTTCGATGAAGTTTCAAGCATAGAGTTTAATTTTTTGTAGCTCCATGGTCTTAAACAAAATGTTTAAATAAAATAAATTATTATAGTATTGTGATGAATGAAATGAATGGGAGAAAGTTATGAATGAAATCCTGTTTTTATAGAGAGATCCAGGCGTGTTATTTTTTCTATGACGTCATTTGAATTAATTTCAATTGTTTTCGATGAAGTTTTCAAATATAATAAATTATCGTAGTATTATGATAATTCTAAAACTATTACCGAGGAATGTATAACATTTTAGAGATGTTTAAACCAGGCAATTTATATTTCAATGCCGTCATTTGAATGAAGTTCATTTTTTACGATGAAGGTTTAAGTTTTCAAATATAATAAATTAATGCGGTATTGTGATAAGTTTCAAAATATTACCGAGGAATGTATTGCATTTTAGACTTGTTTAAATAAAATTGCTTTGAAGTTGGAAAATGTTTCATAATCAATGCTTTAAGCATGATTGATCTTTCTTGTTATTTCATACTCAGATAGAGTGGATAAAGACATTGAAATTGCACATAGACCTCATGCTAGAAATAGTCAAGTCGAGGACTGATGTGCCTAAAATAGACAGATTCGTTGAAAATGCGATTTTCGAATTTCGAAACAATTCCAATAATTCCCCACCATGCAGTAGAGGGAAAAAAAGAGAGACTAAGTTTTCATAAACTTACATTACAGACTGATTCGGTTTACTTTCATCCCAATAAGCGTTTCAGTACAAGAAAATGTACTTTTTATAAGCTTCTCTTTATAAAGTTTGCATTTAAATATGTACGTGAATGTTTTTCATATTTTTTGATGTTGAAAAAGGATTTTTAATGTGAAGCCAGAATATTTCCTCTAATGAGGCATTTTTATTGCAATATTTATGGTGCATAAAACGGCTAACAACGGTTTTAGTCTAGCTGGCGCCGGAGTTTACAACAACGTGAACTTTTAGGTCAAATACTATAAATTTGGGTGTCAAAGGCCAAAGGGGCCGAGAGGGGCCTTGATAAATGTCAAGTGATGCCTTTGGGTTCAGAACAACCAATGAGCACCAAGGGGAAGAAGGGCGGAGCTACCTCCCCCCCCCCCCCCGCCGAAGGAACCACAAGTCACTCTTATACAAAATGTTGTAGAAGTAACTCGGATACGAAATGTTGCAGAAGCAAGTCTGACACGAAATGTGGTTGTGAGAAGTTTCCTACGAAGTGTTGGTGAAAATAGTTTGACAAAAGGAGCGAACGAACATGACCTAGTAGTATGCAGATATAAAGTATCAGTCGAAGTGAAATATACGAGGAGGAGCCACACACCACAGAGTTATGGCAGTAAGACTGATGCAAGCGAGATGATGAGCCCAAGTCTAAACTGGAAGGTATGTGCTCTGATGTTACCGGTCCTAGACACCTTCTAAAATTAATATTGCTGGTCATATCTCCCCTAGCTAAAATATTAAATGAAAATTGATAATAATTGAAAGTTGATATTGATGAAAATTAGTGCTTTTGATAAATTGGTGTTGTTAATAAATGATATTGTTTAAGTTTTAAATAGTCTAATCTTTTTAATATTAATTAATAATCCTTTTCAGGACTTACACAAAATGTAAAAATAATTGGAGGGTTATTGCGGCACAACAACGAGCGATGTACGATTTAAATATTAATTCCACTATATATGAATTGACGGCAATGTTAATGTGATTTAAAATAATGATTTTAATAATTAAGAGTGGCTTGTAATTTCTTTGTGCCACATTTAATATCGTAGATTTGGAAAGTAAAGTATTTACATTAATATACAGTGGAAATTCTTAAAGTACTCCAATACTTTTTTTGTAAATGACTATTATTAAAGTAACCCTTTAAAGAATGCTGGAAATGGCGATATTTCGTAAGTGTGTTTAAAAATGATACAATATGGCATATTTTCCACGTTTGAATTTTATATTTAATAATAAAATAACTTTATTATATGTTGTATATCACGATCTTTTTCACTTTCTAAAACGTAGGCACAAACCCAAAAGCGATAAATCTTACAAATTACTTTTATATTTTATATTCACTTCATTTTGTTACTTTGTGAAAATCATTTGTTCTTTTAAAAGGATATCCTAAATCATTTTTGCGTAGTTTCTGACCCAATTTTTCAGTTAAATGAAATCCTCAGATGCTATTCATCCAGACAAGAATGAAACGTTCTTTTTTAATGTTAGTTATTCAATAGAATATTATGAGCTGCATAATTCAGAAGATGAGAAACGCAAAAGTTACTAAAGTTTTAAAGATAATACATTTTTGGGATTTCTAAAATTTATAAAAACAGCCTTTATTTTTTTGATTGCTTAATATAACACGGGTTTCTTAGAAAAATCGCTAAGTATCTCAATGATTTTGTAAATAAAGATACACGAGTATGCACATTTGGTGTATAGGTGTATTTATTGTTACGACGTATGTTCTGGAATTGCGGTTGTGAACTTAAGATACAAAAATGAATCCAAATTTCTGGATAACTAACACGTTTATTCCCAAGCAGAGCGTAAACATGAACAATGTACAGTAAAACCACATTTAAATTTTTCTCTAATTCCCCAAAACAAATTATATTATTCTCAAAATATGGACGTAAATCATTTCACAAACAGTTGCTATTATTCTCAAAACATTGATGAAAGCCACAGAATAAGGCAGCTAGAATCATGTAAACTACTCCTCCGACTGAGTGATGATTTCTTTTACAGGCTCTCCATAAAAACTTCTGAAAATCTCGTATATCACTTAGAATAATCGTTATGTGAAGGTGCTCCTTGAAGTTTCGGGGAGTCACTAAATGACACCAAATTGGCTATAAATTGACAAACCTGGAAACCATTTATCTAACTGGTCTTCGAAAAAGACGAAATACGCCAGTAAGTGAATATTATAATTGATATACTAAATTGAACACGCCCGATTTTGAAAAAAGTGATTTAATCATCCCTAGAGATTTAATCATCCCCTCCGATCATAATCTAACAAATTGAGATATACGAAACAAACCAATTACAAATTTTTAGAGCATTTTCTGAAGAGTAGAAATCGATCATAAAATGTGACAAAAATGATTTATTTGGCACAAAATGGTTATTGGCGAGCTGTTGCGATGTTGAGAAAATATTAAATAAACAACACATATGAGGAGAAATCTCGTTTTAGAGAAGCAGTCCTGTGTTAGAGAAAATGGACATTTGAATTTGGATTCGAAAGAGAATAATTCCTCGCACCTGGACAAACGTTCCTCTAATCTCCGGGAAGTAACCAAAGCGCACCAATTTGGCTATAAATCGCCAAATCTGGAAACCCTTTATCTAACTTCAGAAATGGTATACTTAGGCTCCCATCATCGGAAAGGATACGTGCATGGGTGTTTTATCCGTCTGGTGTTCGAAAGAGACGAAATACGCCAGTAAAAGAATATTACACACTCATAATGCTAAACTAAAACGAAAATGCACGATTTAGTAGAAGTGATTTAAGCATCCCCAGAGGAAATTGAAAAACTCGGAATAACGAAATATAACAAATTGAGATATACGAAAGAACCAATTACAAATTTGTAGAGCATTTTCTAAAGAGTAGGAATCGATCATAAATTTGTTACAAAAATGATTTATTTGGCACAATATGGCTATTGGCGAGCTGCTGCCATGTAGAGAAATAATTCAATAAACAACACATATGAGGAGGAATCTAGTGTAGAGCCGGTTTAAAATATCCTGTGTTAGAGAAAATGAAAATGTGTATTCCAAAAAGAATATTTCCTCGCACTTTGACCAATGTTTCAGATATCACGGTGTTAGAGGCACCGATGAAATAAATGTTTGACAGGTATGTATTACCTTTTGAATAACCGTTTGATTCGAGTCCTCGCTCAGAATGCATTTGTTTCAAAAGGAATTCGTTCGAATCAACTTTCCTCACAAACATCTTTGCGTTCTTTTATATGTTCCAGAGAAAATGAGAGTGACTTTCCTAATATGAATATTTGCGTTCCTTTCTGTGTTCTTTTAGAAAACTGCTCAGACTTTTATTTACTTTTCTACTTTTATATCGAAAAATTTATACAGGTGAGTAGGTTATGGCGTATGCAATTGGATTCATAAAATTATATTAATTCATTATACTTATTTTATTTTGCATTTTCTTAATATTTTTGTATAAAGTACGATGTTTTGCTGTGAGACTAATGGAGTTTAAGTTTATAGTTATATTCTGAATGACTAGAAATGCCCCCAGATATAAATATTTTTTGCGTTATATATGTAAGCATTATATAAAAGTATGAAATTTCGCTCAAGTGTTATTGGAATTAATTTGAAAAAGTTTATAGAAATTATCCACCAGTATCAAAGACTAAATAGAGCATTCTTCATCGGAATAAAGTTTGCAGTCAGACCAGCAATTATGTTCCTTTTATTCAACTCAGATTGTTCGAACTACCCGAATGTGTAATATATCTATCTGTTTAGTTGGATCAATAGCACTCAATGTATATCTGAACGCAATTCGGGTTGTGGCGCACAAAATAAAAGAATGCATAGCATAATTTGAATTAAACTCTTAAACATGGCCGTAATATCATATAGTCGTGAAACACTTTAGTTGTGCCGCCAATAAAACCCACCATATTATCTTCAATGCGAGTCTTGGAATAAAGTAAGTATTACCATAATGCTACAAATAACTGCACCATTTTTACTTTAAAAAAGATTATTTATTATGAACATTTTGTTAATTATTAAATTTATTTCAACAATTATCATATTATTTGCGGAGGAGTTTGGACATGTGAGACCAGGCAAATTATATTTATCAAAATGGTCTATGACTTGCTACAATAATTGATGCGCACATACCTTCAATTTCTCTTAATATATTCATAAAACACATCTTATTTGTTTAGCTTTTAACATCATGGTACAAAACCATTATTATTATTTCTTAAATTCATACATATTTTTAATACATTTAAACACTTCAATCGCATTGAGACATGCTCTCTCGACACATACTAAAACGTAACCGAAACTCCAAAGAATGTTCTTTCGTTAGCGATCAATGCCACGTGGTACGTACCGTACTAACCTCTCTAATTGGATGCCACTTTTACTGACGTAAATCACAAGAACCCCCCACCCCCCACGAACAACCCTGTGTATAAGGTAGAGGATTGTGATCCTGGAATGTGAACAATAGAGGAAGGGTGAGGGGATGCATTCCTAGAAGCAGAACAAAAAGGGTAAAATTATTGCCATAACAACACCAGACTACTTGAGGAATCTACTTTTTGAACTGCGAATTTTTTTTTTTTTTTTGCGACGCGCATAAGTGAGAGGCGCTTTTTTAGTACGGTGCAAAAATGTATAAGAGTTATCATTGTTTTCCTATATCCCTGGCCGGGACCGCGGAAAAAACGTGCATAAAAGAGAGCGCGTGTAAGTGAGGATAACTGTATATATATATATATATATATATATATATATATATATATATATATATATATATAATTATATTATATTATATATATATATATAATAAATATTATAATAAACCAGGCTCTTAGAATCAATAAAATTTGTGATGAATATTATAAATTACCGCACTTTATGGAATTATTGAGTACAGCGGCTAATAATGCATATCCCCCCAATTTTGTTATTAAAATTATCAACTCAGAGTATCAAATTTCACTCGATAACATCCTAGAAAACATTCCCAATTATAGTGACTAACATACAGGAGAGAGAGGGGAAAGAAAAAAAAAATATATATATATATATATATGTATGTGTGTGTGTATATATATATATATATATATGTATATGTATGTATATGTGTATATTATATATAATTATTTATTAATTATATAAATAAATAAAAATGAAAAATAATAAACTAATTCAAAAACATTAGAAAAATCAAAAAATCGGAAAATAAGATGCATTAACATTAATGTTTTGAATTTTATTTTCGCAAAAAAATGTAACTTTTGTCAGTATTGAAACTACGTTTTGAGCGCCCTTATAATGGTGTATAGTGGCATTCTCGATTATCCAGTTTTCCTATGAATTACTTGTTTAGTAGGAATTTTCATCTTTGATTAATATTCATATTCAGTTCTGCATGTTTGGGAAGTTATATTCTGAATTGCTTGTCCAGTCTCCAGCTCAGACTCACTGGACGGGTTTGGGAGTATTTCCGTGAACGTTCGTACTGCCTCCCTGGTAGAATTTCGACTTGTTCATTCCGGTGCTTCTTGATTAAGCTGTTGAGGTTGATCGTGTATACACGTGGTGAGGAAGAAGGATTCATGCCGCATGGTAATACAATTTTCTTAATGTATTCTTTTTTCATTTTTTGATGTCTGTAGTCTGAGTTTAAGCATTTATAGTAATGTACTATTGCTTAATCTGAAACAGGCATTTGTTTGGGTTAATTAGAATTAAATACTCAGACCTGAAGAGGAATTTTATTCTGATTAATCATCGAATTTGGGAAGGTTCTGTTCTTTTCTCTTATCGGCATTATGGCCGTGAATTTGCTTCTATGGTGATGTTAATATTACTTGAATTGTATTTTTATTTATTTTTTTTTATTTTTATTTTTTTTTATTTTTACATAATTCTTATTATTATATTTCAAATATATATATATATATATATATATATATATATATATAGTAATTAAGTAATAGTTACAGATATATTGATGAATAAGGGTACATTTATGTTTGTATCGCTTTTGGCGATTAAATATTGCGGTTGTGATACGAGAAATCAACCGTAAATCAAATAATTCCACATACTTCACATCAAAGGAATCTGAGAAAAGTTATCAAAAATATAAAAATATCGATATTAGAAGACCATGAAATATGAGTCAACTCTGAATTTTATTCGATCATAATATAATAATAATCAAAGTGTAACTGAAGGGTCTACTGATTTTATATTGCTTTTAGCAAGATATGTGATTTCGGAATCGAAATAATGATATAATGTAAAAGATCAAAATTGCATTGATATTCTTCTAAAATTTGTTTTCAAACTACGTGACATTTATTTGACAAGCTGTGGGAGATATAAATATATATACATATATATATATATATATATATATATATATATATATATTAATATATATATATATGTATATATATATATATATATTTATATATATATATATATATATATATATACATATATATATATATATATATATATATATATATATATATATATATATATATATATATATATATATATATACAGTGAAACCTGTCTATAACGATAAACCTGTTTATAACGATATCCCGACGGATTTCCTATAGTTTTAGTGTATATCGAACTTGTCTATAACAATAATTTGCTTTTGAGTGAACCTGTATATACCGATAATTTTGAGTATTTCAAACTTTTTTGCCTGTGTTGCGTCCAAGACTTTTTGAACTTTGGACCAAGACTTTTACAATGGCAGACTTAACAACACAAAGGCTGAAGTTCATCCTAAAGGGGAATAATGTTCTATGTACCGACTATGTACCAAAATTACCAAACCCTTTGGCATAAATGTTAAACAAGCATGTGACATGATCTCTGGCAGTTGGAGTTCTGTGCAGTCATCTACCATACGAAATTGTTGGAGGAAGGCAAGTTTTAATTTCAGCTCGTGCAGTGATGAAGAACAGTCTGACAGCGATGAGAATTCTCAACAAAATCTTTCTGAAGAAGAAAATTGTGGGCTGCACCTAAGTAATTCTTTGAATGCATTCAAAGTTTCCACGAATATGCACTCTTTAATAAATCCAGAAGACTATTTGAATTTGGATGAAGGTTTATTAGTGTTCAGTGGGAGCACCGATGAGGACATAATTGTAGAACTGAAAAAAAATGATGATGTTAGTGAAGTGGAAGATGAGGAGTGTGGAACGGAACCTCCACCCAACACAACAGCTGAAGATGCTGTTAAAATGATCGAAACAATACAGAATTTTATTCCTACTTTACCAAATATTCCAGATGTATATCTGAATTCGCTAGAAGCTTTAAAAAATATGTATATGACGGCTGCATTCTCTGCAAAATCCAAGCAAACGAAAATATTGGATTACTTCGCATGTTAAATTTTCCTTCGTCCTACTTAAGGATTCGAATTGTGTACGGTACATATTTCATTTCCGTTTCGACCTATTGTTGAATTTTGAATTAAAAATATAACTCCAATTTTATTACTTTCCTTATATACATAATGTATAAGGAAAGTATTGTGACGGGGTCGAAAATTCGAATTCGAGTTTTCGACGGGATAGCACGTTTCAAGCATCCCTGATCACGAATCAAACATTTTTGAAGTGATGTCTGTGTGTGTGTGTGTGTTTGTTAGTGGGCCTGTGGAGACGATAACTGACGAACGAATGGACCGATTCGAACGAAATTTGGTACAAAAATCACAATCCGTAAACACTGGAAGCCTATTGTTTTTCAACGTAATCGAATGTTCAGAACCTACATAAATTTTCGAGTGAAATTTTGAAAAAATTGTCAAAAATTAAAACCGCTAATAAAGTTACACAAATAGACATTTCTTATGTAATTTTTCATTAGAAAACGATTAACATAGAATTTAGAACGCTAACATGAACCCTTCTCGAGATATTCCTCATTTAAAAAAAAATATATTAAAAAGTCATATAAAATAAAAAATATATACTTCCTATTGAGAAACATGTTCACTTTTCATATGTAATACCATGCAATAAATTGGGTGACATGATTCTCGTGGATCTAGCTCGTTCCATTCATGAGAAAATATACTTCGAGTAATACTTTTGTATTTGAATGCCAACAGTCATTTATTTGTTATAAGAATAACTTATTTCTCCGTCAGTAAAGCTTGGCGAGATTTTGGCGACGAATTTGGCGGAATGTCGCCAACTTGGCGACTTTTTGAAATGTTGTCAAATTAACGAAAATCTCGCCAAATGGAGTAAAATGGCGCTAAATCAATGAAAATGACGACTAATTGTCGAAAATTCAATATCTTGGAAAGAATATAAGTATCTACTATAAGAAAAACCTATTTTTTGTACTGTAAAAGTAGTAAATTTATAGCATTATATAAGGAAAGTCATGTGTTGTCCACATCAGATTTTTTTTAACAATATAATTATCCATTTTAATTGCTTATTAGAAATGTAGTTAAACTATACGCCGTGTTACATTTTCGAACTGCAATTTGCATCTTATGATTTAAGTTCATAAGATACTACACATGTTTCATATTTTTTTCCTAATCTGTAATAAATTCATTAAAAATCTAAGTTCAACATTGTTCTGTAGTATTATTCAGTCATGCAAGTTCAACATATATTATTATAATAACGTCACACCCATGTTAAATAACTTCCATTATAGAGTGTAACAAGTTCAGCCCTGTCTATAACGATAAATTGTCTATAACGATATGTTTTCTCGGTTCCTAGAGTATCGTTATAGATATGTTTGACTGTATATATATATATATATATATATATATATATATATATATATATATATATATATATATATATATATATATATATTGAAAAAAATGAATAATTCTCTTACACTACACTTTTTGAGATATTTAAGTGTTGATTGGAGTTTTGAGTATCTTTTAAGCATTCATGTCATTTTGTGCATTTTTACTTAATTTAATGCATTATAAAAGAAGGAAAAGAAACTCAGCCTGACAGTATAAACATCTAGTGTTGCCCACATATAATTTTTTAAATATAATTTGAACTGCCTAAGACTTTTAACAAACAACAATATATCTGAATAAAAATAACACCTGTATAAATGCATATCCAGTCTCATCAGTTACTATTATACACATCTTCCGTGTAAATACTTCATCTTTCCTTATTCATCTTCAATATCCACTGTTTTTCTCTTCTTCTGAGGCGTAATTGATAAGTTCGTATGTCGCTATGTGGAAGTCCTTGCTCATTCTAATTGCTGGATTTCATCTATAGCGGCTTTATATATTTATTCTCGGTAGAGTTAATGACTTAGCATTGAGTCAAAGTCAAACCTAGAATAAAGACGGAAATTAGTATTTTGATTAAGCATTCTTATATAATGTGAACTAAAAGCTCAATCCGTGTATGTACAACCCATCCAGGTGCAATAAAGAGTTTATATCTAAGCTCGAAGTCCCTGCCACAACGTAACGCAATTGCATGGCCATGAAATTATAATGCCCGAAGAAACTAAACTGAAAAGTGAATTGAGAAGATATGAGACCATATCTTTTATTTCCATGATTCAGCTGAATAGGAAATGTAATATTGAAAGGTCTTCTTAATTTAAAACGTCAGAATTTGAATATTTAAAGCTTGGAGTTAGAGATAATTTCTTCCTTTAATTTTAAAATTCATGTTTTAAACAGTAAAATTAATGCAGAATTCATTTATAGATAGATTTGTTTCAGCTGAATTGTATGACCATGAATTTAGAGAGAACTACCCCCTTTTATATCCAAGGTATAACCAGTACATGAAAATTTGAATATAAAGAATTTAAGTCAATGAACTCGATAAATTCGTTATCAAGGGACTAACTGCCTTATGTTAGCGGATGGTATAATATATATTTTTGGTAGAGAACCATATAATAAATATTAATATTGAATTAAAGGAGTGTATGGTTCATACAGACTGGATGAGTGGAAATATTTTTCAACTTTATTGATAGGAACTCAACTTTATTGATTTATTTTTCAACTTTATTCAACTTTATAGAGAGGATGTGATGTAATCTATTGCATTATATCATGCCTTTTACCGGGCTTATCCTTCTAGTTTAATATAATTCGTCACATATTTAAATTTCACTTCTCAAAAGATTGAAATGTTTAAAATCATTGAACAATGCAACAATATTTCCCATACTAAAATAGCCACTGTTGAAAAATTATTTACATTGTAATTAATTAATATTTTTCACACATTCCGTATAAATAATTCATCTATCTGTCATTGTATTAGATATCTACTACTTTTATTTACTTACCCATACAGCAAAGATCGTCACAAGTGTGACAGTGATGTTGTAATCACGTGACATATGAGTCACAATGTGATATCACAGTTGTGATTTCTATGTGACGTAGCACATTGGTAATATTGTGACCTTATTGTAACTATAGTTTGTGAAGTTTCTGCACCTCAATTAACACGTCACAATGGGACGTCACATTTGTGATTTGTATGCAACATCGCTAATTGGTGACACCATGACATTACTGTGACTATATTTTGTCACGTATCTGCAACTAAACATTAATGTCACAATGTGACGTCACATTTGTGATTTATATTTAACATCGCTAATTGGTGATACCATGACATTACTGCGACTATATTTTGCCACGTATCTGCAACTAAACATAAATGTCACAACGTGACGTCACATTTGTGATTTATATTTAACATCGCAATTGGTGACATCATGACATTACTGTGACTATATTTTGTCACGTATCTGCAACTGAACATAAATGTCACAATGTGACGTCACATTTGTGATTTATATTTAACATCGTTAATTGGTGACAACATGACATTACCGTGACTATATTTTGTCACGTATCTGCAACTGAACATAAATGTCACAATGTGACGTCACATTTGTGATTTATATTTAACATCGCGAATTGGTGACACCATGACATTACTGTGACTATACTTTGTCACGTATCTGCAACTAAACTTAAATGTTACAATGTGACGTCACATTTGTGATTTATATTCAACATCGCTAATTGGTGACAGCACGACATTACTGTGATTATATTTTGTGACGTATCTGCAACTAAACATAAATTCTACAATGTGACGTTATAGTTGTTACTTCTAGCCGACGATGCGTATTAGTAACATTGGGACTTTATTGGGACTGTATTTAGTGACGTTTCAACCACTTGATAAACACAGAACAATGCAACGTCACATACGCGACTTATTTGCAGCATCGATAATTAGTGACACTGTGAGATTACTGTGACTAGATTTTGTAACTTTACTGCAAATAATCATAAATGTTACAATATGACGTCATAGTTGTGACTTGTATGCAATATTGCATATTGGTTACATTATGCCATTGATGTAACTAAATTTTGTGACTTTTATGCAACTCAATATTATTGTTACAATGAGGCGTAGCAGTTGGGATTTCTATATAACATCGCTAATTGCTGACACTGTAACATTGTCGTAACTATATTTTGTGTTGTTTTCGGCCCTAACCATAAATGTTACAATGCAACGTAGCAGTGGTATTGGCAAAACTATGACGGCACTGTAATAATTTATTATTACTTCTGCTGTTTAAAACAGAGCACAATAGCTATATAAACGTCACTGTTGTGTCTGGTATTTCACATCATGTATTGATGTTACCTTACACCTTTCTGGTAGGTCGGACGGATCTGGGTTTCAACATCATGTATTGATAACACTGTGAAATGTACGATTAAGAACTTAATATTTTTTTCTTTTTCAAGACAAAGCATTTTGTAAACCCACAATGTGTTTACCTTCAGCTATAACTGTTTTCATTTAACTGTCGTTTTTCTAAGCGATACATAAAACAGTGATCACTAGCTGCGGGACTCGCACCGAACCACAACATGTCCAGTATAGTTTACGGGCAACGTAAATATAAGGTAATAACTGTGTATAACTATTTTTACTTTCCTTATATACATAATGTATAAGGAAAGTATTGTGACGGGGTCGAAAATTCGAATTCGAGTCTTTGACGGAAGAGCACGTTTCAAGCATCCCTGATCACGAATCAAACATTTTTGAAGTGATGTCTGTGTGTGTGTGTGTGTGTGTGTGTGTGTGTGTGTGTGAAAGTATGTGTGTGTGTATGTGTGTACGTGTGTGTGTCAGTGAGTCTGTGGAGACGATAACTGACGAACGAATGGACCGATTCGAACGAAATTTGGTACAAAAATCGCAATTTATAAACACTGGAAGCCTATTGTTTTTATACGCAATCGAATGTTCAGAACCCTCCTAAATTTTCGAGTGAAATTTTGAAAAAATCGTCAAAAAATCAAAACCGCTAATAAAGTCACGCAAATAGACATTCCTTATGTCATTTTTTATTAGAAAACGATTGACATAAATTTTAGAACGCTGACATGAACCGTTCTCGAGATATTGCACATTTTTCAAAAAAGTTATCAAAAAATCATATAAAATAAAACAAAAATATTTCCTATTGAGAAACATATTCACTTTTCGCATGTAATACCATGCGATAAATTTGGTGACATCATTCTCGTGAATCTAGCTCGTTCCATTCATGAAAAAAGATTCTTTGAGTAATACTTTTGTATTTGAACGACAATAGTCATTTATCTGCTATAAGAATAACTTATTTCTCCGTCCATAACGCTTGCCGAGATTTTGGCGACGAATTTGGTGGAATGTCGCCATCTTGGCGATATTTTTAATTGTTGCCAAAATAAAAAAAATCTCGCCAAATGAATAAAAATGATGCTAAATCAATGAAAATGACGACTAATTGAAGAAAATGCAATATCTTGGAAAGAATATAAGTATCTGCTATAAGAATAACATTTTTTTTAACTGTAAAAGAAGTAAATTCATTGCATTATATAAGGAAAGTCATATGTTGCCCACATCAGATTTTTAAGAATGAAAACTGTCCAATAATTTGTATGGCTAACTTCAATTTATGGTCAATGACCGTATTTTTATAAAAAAATATCTTATTGTGCAGTTTGACAATTTACAAAATTGTATTCCACTTTAAAATCAAAAATCAGCTGGTTGTGGGGGCCACATTTAACGTACTTTATATGTAACAAAGAAAATCCAATATTAAAATATGATGATGCACACAAAATTGTCTGACATAGATACTTTACAATTTTGTACATACAAATCAATCGAAGCACATTCCATATTTCTTAAAATTTTTAAAGAAAAATAATATATATATATATATATATGCATGTTGTCCAAGTTGTCAGTGTTTATAGATATAATCTATTACTGATATCAGAAACATGCATTTTGTGTTCATTTTTTTAAAATACTTGGACTTGATAAAGAGTTTTATCGAAATGATCTATTCATTATTAGGCCTAGGGCTTGTCCACGTCAAAACTTTCATGCTTGGATTTTATTTTATTTTATCTAATCGATTCATTTCCATTGATGTTTTTGTTTGTCTTCAGATTGATGACTAGAGGTTTGCATTTTATTTTCCACTTGATTGATGATTCTCTGTTTATATATATATATATATATATATAATATGAAAATTCAAAGATTGAATAGAGATAAGTTGTAACTTAAAATACCCTAACTTAAAACATGCCTACAAATTAAAAAGACGTATTAAAAATAGAATCTTCAATCATGAGGGAAAATATAATGACGTAATCACATGTAAATGTAAAAGTATAAGTTCCGGAAATGAATCAAGCCGGGTAAAAGTTTATGATACTGTAATAGTGGTTCAATAAATATAACCCCAGAGGTTCGCCTTCCCTGATGATGAGTGCCAGGACTCACCAATAGCTGGCTACGAAGTTAATAAAATGGCAGAGACATGTATACAAAATAATTTTCATCATAATATAGAAAAAAAATCTTTAATTTATGTTTTAAGATATAATAACATTTGTATTAAAATAATAAAATATGTCTGCTTATTCGCGATATATCTGGCGAAGAACTCACTCACATTCACAATATTTTTGGAAAAAACATTAAAATTCATTAATTTTGAGTAATTGTTCTAAAATTCACAATTTTAAAGAAAAGCGTTTGCAATTTAAGAAAATGCTCAAATGTATATTTTTATTTAAAATCGCTAAATTTATCAATTTTATTTAAAAACTTTAAAACTTGTAATTTTAAGAAAAGCTATAAAGCTAAAATGTACGAAAATGCGTAAAATTAAAAGTACTTCCATTCACGAATGTCACAGAGAACCGCGCTAATTCTAATGTTTCATGAAAATCTGATGTGGGCAACACATGACTTTCCTTATATAATGTAATGAATTTACTACTTTTACTGTAAAAAAATAGGTTTTTCTTATAGTAGATACTAATATTCTTTCCAAGATATTGAATTTTCGACAATTAGTCGTCATTTTCATTGATTTAGCATCATTTTCATCCATTTGGCGAGATTTTCATTAATTTGGCAACATTTCAAAAAAGTCGCCAAGTTGGCGACATTCCGCCAAATTCGTCGTCAAAATCTCGCCAAGCGTTATGCACTAAGAAAAAAGTTATTCTTACAGCAGATAAATGACTATTGGCGTTTAAATACAAAAGTATTATTCAAAGTATATTTTTTCATGAATGGAACAAGCTAGATCCACGAGAATGATGTCACTCAATTTATCGCATGGTATTACATATGAAAAGTGAACATGTTTCTCAATAGGAATTTTTTTTTTATGTGACTTTTTCATAATTTTTTTGAAAAATGTACAATATCTCGAGAGCGGTTCATGTTAGCGTTCTAAAATTTATGCCAATCGTTTTCTAATGAAAAATTACATAAGAAATGTCTATTTGCGTAACTTTATTAGAGGTTTTGATTTTTTGACGATTTTTTCAAAATTTTATTCGAAAATTTAGGGGAGTTCTGAACATTCGATTACGTATAAAAACAATAGGCTTCCAGTGTTTACGGATTGTGATTTTTGTACCAAATTTGGTTCGAAGCGGTCCATTCGTTCGTCAGTTATCGTCTCCACAGACTCACTGACACACACACACACACACACACACACATACTTTCACACACACACACACACACATACACACACACAGACATCACTTCAAAAATGTTTGATTCGTGATCAGGGATGCTTGAAACGTGCTCTCCCGTCGAAAACTCGAATTCGAATTTTCGACCCCCGTCACAATACTTTCCTTATACATTATGTATATAAGGAAAGTAAAAAAAGAAAGAAAATATTTTGTCTGCCCTTACATTACCATCTTTTACAGAGACTTTACATCTACAGAAAAATTTAATTGGTCACGTGTTGCAACCTCAGCTGCTCCATAGTTTTGGGGAAGCTGTTTTAGTATTTATCAACAATCTTAGTGGCGGGAAATTAAAGAATGCCGTGTATCAGTGCGTATGCCGTAGATGTAATTTCCCACAATCGTGTTTTTAACACATTTGAATACAAATCATATCGGGCTGAGACTTATTAAGTCTTCGGGTCGAGTCGGATCGTACATTTATACGTTTCTTTGGATTCGGGCTGGGTTTAAACACTAGCATTTCGGGTCTGTCCGAGTGCAAATCTGGATTTCGGCCTTGCAGACCTCTTATGCGCCGGCACGGATAAATAAATATAGATGAGCACCGAAAGCCTAAAATAGACTGAAAAAATCTCGAAATGACTTTTAAACAATGTTGTTCATTAATTTCAGATTAAATATATTTACAAAACATTCATTCATTTGACAATATTGAGTTTCTCGATATTTTATGAATTTTGTTATTTTGGATAAAAAATCTGATATATCGCGAGAACGGCGTATGTGTGCATCTTGTAAATGATAGCATTCGCATTTATATAAATATCCACATAAAATAGGAATTTTTGTAATATTTTATAACGTAATTATATTTTTATAACATTTTTATCGATTTTCGGAATGAAAAGTTCGTTATGTCGTGAACCTATACCGACGCATCTCATTCTCAATTTATATATATAACACCTGGACTTATTTTTTATGTATCAATAATTTTTACTTTCCTTATATACAGGGTGTAAAGTAGAATTCGAATTCGAGTTTTCGACGAAAGAGCACTCTTCAAGCATACCTGAACACGAATCAAACGTTTTTGAGGTGATGGCTGTGTGTGTGGGTGAGTGTTGTTGTTGTTGAAACCCAGACCGTCCGACCTACCAGAAAGGTGTAAGGTAACTGTTTGGACGGTCGGGAAGTGCCACCCAATTTAGACCGGAACCCAGTGGTGGAGGCATCCACAGGGACCGTACCCTCCTTCCCCTACCACCAACCTCTCGGAAGGACTTTCGGACCCACATGTTTAACGTGATCGTACTCCGCATGAACACGGCGGCAGTTTTGGCAGTGGCTGGAATCGAACCCGGGCCTACCGAGTGCAACTCCAGCGCGCTAACCAATGAGTGTGTGAAAGTGTGTGTCATTAAGCCTGTGAAGACAATATCTCACGAACGGAGAAATTCGAATGAATTGGTACAAAAATTACAATCCTTGAATACTCTAAACCTATTGTTTTTCAACACAATCGAATGTTTAAACCTCCCCCCCCCCCCCCTCTAAATTTTTCGGTGAAATTTTGAAAAAATCATCAAAAAATCAAAATATTTAATAAAGTTACAAAAATAGATAAATCTTACGTAATTTTTTCTTAGAAAATGATTGACATACATTTTGGAACGCTAGCATAAACCGTTCTCGAGATATTGCACATTTTTCAAATAAATTTATCAAAAAATCGCATAAATTGAAAAAAAATATTAACTTTTGAGAAACATGTTCACTTTTCATATGTAATATCATACAATAAATTGGGTGACTGGGTGACATCATTCTCGTGGATCTAGCTCGTTCCATTCCTGAGAAAAGATACTTTGAGTGTTGAAGACCCAGGCCGTCCGACTCGTCCAGAGGACTAAGAGTAACTATTTGGACGGCCAGGAAGATACTTTGAGTAATACTTTTGAATTTGAACGCCATTATTTCTCCGTCCATAACTCTTGGCGAGATTTTGGCAACGAAATTAGCTGAATGTCGCCAACTTTTTTAATGTTTCCAAATTAACGAAAATCTCGTCAAATGGATAAAAATGACGCTAAATCAATGAAATTGACGACTCATTGACGAAAATTCAATATCTTGAAAAAAATATAAGTATCTACTGTAAGAATAATCTATTTTATTTTTACTGCAAACGTAGTAAATTCGGTCGGGAAGTGCCACCCAATTTAGACCGGAACCCAGTGGTGGAGGCATCCACAGGGACCGTACCCTCCTTCCCCTACCACCAACCTCTCGGAAGGACTTTCGGACCCACATGTTTAACGTGATCGTACTCCGCATGAACACGGCGGCAGTTTTGGCAGTGGCTGGAATCGAACCCGGGCCTACCGAGTGCAACTCCAGCGCGCTAACCAATGAGTGTGTGAAAGTGTGTGTCATTAAGCCTGTGAAGACAATATCTCACGAACGGAGAAATTCGAATGAATTGGTACAAAAATTACAATCCTTGAATACTCTAAACCTATTGTTTTTCAACACAATCGAATGTTTAAACCTCCCCCCCCCCCCCTCTAAATTTTTCGGTGAAATTTTGAAAAAATCATCAAAAAATCAAAATATTTAATAAAGTTACAAAAATAGATAAATCTTACGTAATTTTTTCTTAGAAAATGATTGACATACATTTTGGAACGCTAGCATAAACCGTTCTCGAGATATTGCACATTTTTCAAATAAATTTATCAAAAAATCGCATAAATTGAAAAAAAATATTAACTTTTGAGAAACATGTTCACTTTTCATATGTAATATCATACAATAAATTGGGTGACTGGGTGACATCATTCTCGTGGATCTAGCTCGTTCCATTCCTGAGAAAAGATACTTTGAGTGTTGAAGACCCAGGCCGTCCGACTCGTCCAGAGGACTAAGAGTAACTATTTGGACGGCCAGGAAGATACTTTGAGTAATACTTTTGAATTTGAACGCCATTATTTCTCCGTCCATAACTCTTGGCGAGATTTTGGCAACGAAATTAGCTGAATGTCGCCAACTTTTTTAATGTTTCCAAATTAACGAAAATCTCGTCAAATGGATAAAAATGACGCTAAATCAATGAAATTGACGACTCATTGACGAAAATTCAATATCTTGAAAAAAATATAAGTATCTACTGTAAGAATAATCTATTTTATTTTTACTGCAAACGTAGTAAATTCATTTGAATATAAGGAAAGTCATGTGCTGCTGTGCTGCTCGCGTCAGATTTTTTTTTTATCGGGTTTTAAATCATGAAAGTGAATACACCTACTATTTCGAGGTTCAAAGTTCTTGTTTTTATCAATTTGATCATTTTCAGTACCCGGTATTAGTTCAATCAAATAATGGTACAAATACTGCTTCAATATCAAGACGGGAAATGTAAACTTCTTAAAATATAGAGTATATACAAAAATAAACTGGTCAACCGGTTTCAAAAGCGATGTTCAAATACTCATCTACTCAGTTGATGAATAATAATCTTGAAATATCAATTTTTCAATAATTTTGAAAAAATTACTTTAAAATACCAAGGAATAAAAGACTGCGGAATTTAAAAGAAAATAAAAAGCGAAGGAATCAACTGGTTTGGGAAGCTATATGAGCTATCTTTATCAACTAAATTCAAATAACATTTGATCAAACTAGTTTGAAAATGCCAGGAAATAAAAGCTGAAAAATTAAAATGAATGTTCCAAGAACTGAAGTAGATAGGTAGTATTTTTTATATATATTTTTAAATTTTACAGTTTTTATTCTCTGGTATTATTAAATTGAACTTAGTTAAAATAGCTCATGTAATTTTTCAGATCTGTTTTTCTTTCGAAATATATTATGACTTGGCACTTTTACAATAATTTGAACGAATGTTTTGAATTTTTTTTTATGCAGGTTCCTTATTTAGCTCCCGAAGCAGCTTGTTTCCATCGTTTTCGATATACTGCATAATTTCACATTTATTCACATGCATTTTTGGAAGTGTTTGAAACCTTCTACTAGATCTAACAAAAAACTACTAGATACGAATAAAAAGTTTTGACACTACAGTTATTTATTTCTAAAATTAAGTTAACTTATATTTTGATGTGAATAACATCTATGCTTGGGGTATCAGTAGCAAAAACCGGAGCATTACGAAAATGGAAACAATTTGGACGTTTATGTCTGCCGAACTTAATAGAAATTTAATGACTCAACTCTCGACTTTCGTATACACGAAATCAGAATATAAAATTTCATGAAAATACATTAATACTTGTAGCAGCTATAGGGTACACAAAAAAAATCGAGCACTAACAGACATCACTCCAAACATAATCACAGCGTGCTCAGGGGATCCTAAAACATGAATTGGCATCACAATCTCGAAATATAAAATTTTAAAGAAACAATACTTTCTCGATACTACTTATGAGGAAGTAAAAATGTAAATAATTTTTTTTATTTTGTCGGAAATATGGTCCAGATTAAGAATATATAAATATAATTTGAATATTTTAATATTTTAAGAAATAAATATTTTTTCGAAAGAAAATTAGAAAGTATCTGTCCGAGCGGGTTTTTTTCTTCTCCTTACTTTCATTAATATCTTCGAAACTATGAAACATCTATATAAAGAATAAGTGGCAAAAGTATGTATTAGGAAATTAAGTTTCCAAATATATCCCTTTTCGAAAGAAAATTAGAAAGTATCTGTCCGAGCGGGTATTTTTCTTCTCCTTACTTTCATTAATATCTTCGAAACTATGAAAGATCTATATAAAGAATAAGTGGCAAAGGTATATATTAGAAAATTAAGTTTCCAAATATATATATATATATATATATAATTTTGGAAGTATAGTGGATATAGTTTCAATATTTAATGAAATTATCTAAATAAAAATTCCAATATAAAATATCCGATAATTAGAAAATAATAATAATAAAATCAGTGGTCCTTGTGGACTACAATAAGAATTTTGAACATAAGTAGAAAAATGACTATAGCTTTGAATTTTATCATAAAAGATTGATTTTCAACATCTTATTGAAATGTTATTTTCAATACAATTTATATTCTATAAAGTATTAAACAAATATAAAACTTTCTTACTTAAGAAACGGATTGTGTAATCAATGGTAGCTGATATGTCACAATAAAGTTTTATTATAGTTGATTGCACTAAATTAAGATTGCACAATTATTGCTCAACGAAAAATTTATTAAATTTTTTTATCATCTGCACAAAAAAGTTTAGAGAGAACGCGTTTTAATAGATATGTTTGATTGAAAAGTTATTATAGGAATTCTCCAGTACTTTTAAAATGTCTTCGAAATATTTTTCGCTTTAAGAATTCTTGAAAATGTATTTCTGGAAAAAGAAAGTAAGTTTATAATCAAAATGACACATCTACTATAAATATTTTCAAAAACTCAGTTAAAATATATCCCGGTTGGAACATATTTATTCAATTTAATTCAATTCAATTTAAGTGGCAATTGCATATAAAATCCAATTAGAGTAATCTCAAAGAACATAAAATACTAGAATACTAAACAATAAAAAGCTAAGAGCATTAAAACTGGCATTTTAAAAAAATGGCAGGTGTCAAAATAAAAATATCAATATCCGCGCAATATGTATCAAGGAGGTTAACAAATTTATATACAAAAAAATCTCTTAATGTAATTGCTGTTTTATTTGTTTGCTTGTTTTCATGTCTAATATTAACAGGTCATATGAAACTCTAAGAACGCAAGAAAGTATAGTAGGACAATGAATAATATTATTTAAAACTTCATAGTAAAAAAAGAGGCAAAACTATTTACTTTTTTTCTAAGGCGACAAAATCATGGATAATAACTATAAATTCTGTAATAGCACGTTTAAAATGATTACAATTATTTTTTATTATCTGTTCTCTCTGGAACAAAACTCATAATGCAGATGTGTATATATATATATATATATACATATATATATATATATATATATATAATCTATCTCTAATATCAGATCCATTTTGTGTTCATTTTGATTAAATACTTGGGCATGACAAAGAGTTTTTTCGAAATGAACAATTCATTTAGGCCTAGTGCTTATCCACGTCTAAAGCTTTAAAGATTGAATTTTATTTGATTTTCTATTATTGAATGCACTTCGTTGATATTTGTTGATTATTTTTGGCTTGGTTACTAGAACTTTGCATTGCAACTTCTCTCTATTCTATCATTGGGCTGGGGGCGTAGTAACCAAACGTGTTGTTTTCCATTTCTCCATACAAAATTTCTCCGAACTTAAATGGGTTCCGATATGTTGTTCCTGAGGGGAATGGCACCTTCTGTGCAATGCTATTGGGCACAGGTTTCGAGGCGGCCCTGACTCAGATTTGTTTGTTGGAGAGGGGACTTTGAGGATAACGCGAGCGTTTCAAATATTCAGCCGTGCGTATTTATAAAGTCACTGTTATTCCAGAATTAGAAAAAAATTGTAAATATTGATGACGACTACGGTAAAAGAAAAGTACTCCACGCACTTGCTCTTTTCTTTTATTTTATGTTGGAATCCTCTTTGTACAAGAAATATTGTTAGCGTTAGTAAATCGAATTTGAGTTTTGCATGATTTTATTTATTGCATTTTTTCATTCAAAATTAAATACTTTTTATTCAATTTATTGCTTCTTATTATTAATGAAAATAATAATTTAAAATAATCATGAAGGTGGAAAATAATGTAAAATTGTTAGGTTGAAAGTGAACAGAGCAATAATTTCTGAGTCGTGGAATGGCAACATCTATCTGTTGGCTCCCCCAGTTTGTTTATTTGCGGGAACGCGCGGCAAGATGTTATTGTTAATGGATCATTGGATATCTTTGTTAAAAGGTAATTTCATTTATTTTGTAATCTATTGATCTTATAATTCAGTATTTTGTAAATAAGTATATTGCATATTCCTTTCTAATTTTATAAGTTTCTTCAGCGATTGAGATTAACTTATAACACTCTTTCCTTTGTTGCGCATTCGACGTGTATTCGATTCTTGGCCATCTGCCGAGCGTGCTTCGATTAGCTTCGTTCTTGTTATGTTTTGAAAGTGGGTAGTAAGTAAATATCTGAATTGTATAACTATAATAAACTTGTAATACTGTGACATTTTCCTAACCAATTATTTTAATTTCATAGTGCAGCTACTAGTCAATTCTGCTTTTTCACTAAAAATGTGATCTTATATTTTAAATCTGATATACTATATGTATTTTATACGTAAAATCAAATTTTTCTATATCCTCATTTTTTTATTATTATAGTTATTTTCAATCGCGGTTAGAAATTGATAGCAGAAAATGAAGCGTTATTGGGTCCCAAGCATTTTTACTCAGTTACCAAAAGGTTCTATACTTAAACAGGGATGTTAGACATAAAAAATTACGGCTGGGTTTAGAATCTCGTTGTCAAAATGAAATTTAAAGGTGGAAAATGCAACTAACAAATAATTTCGAATACTGTTTTTATTGCAGCTTAAAATTCTAAAATTGTGCAGTTAGATTTGGATATTTGTACAGAAAAATTGTAATGAATTAAAATTTATTCTGGCTTGTACATATTTTTGCAGAAAGAATGAGAATTATCTGTTGCATGTATAAAATATTTTATCACCTAAAATTAAAGATTTTTTTACAATCATATGTATACGTAGAATTTAATACTAATCATATATATACAGTCATATCTATACAATCATATGTATACATAAATTTGTCACTTACTGCAATATTATTGTTAAATTTCTAAACAATCCATATAAATGAAATTGAAAATCTGTCTGTCTGTATGTAAGTTTGTCTCTTTATCACGGGAGAACGAGTGAAAGAATTTAATGAAATTTTGTGGGTAGGCTTAAATTAGCCCCACTTAAAATTTAGTTTAAGTTTTTGAGACCAGGGGTTATCTAGATATTAATTAAAAATGAACAATTGAGCCTTCCATTGAGATAGCATTATGCAGACAATATGTTTTACGCCAATTTATTTGAAGAAAATTGTATCATGTCGCTTTAATGGATTTAAATCCAATGTGTTTATGTGACAGAAGGATTTTTATTAAATTTTTTTCGATTTAAATAATATAGTATGTATTTGAACGATATTATAAATTTGAACGATATTGCATTTTTGACTGGATTATAACAATTACGGTCTTCAGGTTTAAACATTATTATTATTGATATTTTCGGGGATTAATGATATTTTCAATTTATTACATCTTTGTTTTATTTTGGCAAAAATTGTTGAAACTCATATATGTACAAAGCGCTGATCTTCTACAACTGCACTGGTATATCTTCTAATCTACGAGAATATAAGTAGTACATGTATATTGTCATATATTAGAATGAATTACGGCCTTTAGATTTAATGATTACGGGATTATTGTTATTTTCAATTTATTATGTCATCTATTTTAATTTGGCAAAGATTTTAGAAACTCATATGATGTAGTAATTGTAATCCTCTACTAATACATTGGTATATATTCTAATATTCGTGAATATAAGTAGTGCGGGTCCCATACAATTTTAACACTTTTAATTTGCATATATTGGTTCAATTTCATATTTTTTTGTAAATTTGTTTACGAACAGGACCGGGATGTTTTATTCTTCAGATCTGCCTATTGAAGATAATTTTATATAGCGGGAACAGATATTCTTAAACTTCCTTTTAGTCAAGCATTAAATTTAATATTTTAATAGAATATTTTGATTAACAATATCATTTAGTATTCTATAGGAATTTGTACATGATCGTGAATTTTAAATTTCTTTATATTATATGCTCCGCACGAAGAACAGGTATTCCTGCTAGTTTCTCTATATGTGTGTAGAAATTAGTAAATTTCAGTCAGTGGTCTAAGGGACCAGTAATTTTTATGACATCACAGGTCCTCAACCTTTATTGCTGGTCTGTATACAGAATTTTTAAAAATATTTAAAAAATTGAAAAACATAGGAAATACTTGTGAATTTTGATTTCTGTGAAAACCATAATAAAGAAAAAAGAAAAGTTATATAAATTGTAATTTAATGTTTATGGAATAAACCAGTTAAATATATCTATATAATATTTATGAGGGAGAAAAGACATCACTCCTAATTTCAACACACCATTACTAACACCACTCATTCCAACACACCACTCCCAATTTCAAGCTCTGCATAAAATAATACATGAAGGAATATATTTGAAGAAAGCATAGAAATATATAATATATATGATATTTTAGGAAACATCTTAAATATTGCATTTACACTAACTTTAATAATTGGACTAAAATTTCATTTGAATAACTTAAATTGTTTCAGAAATATTGGTCATACCCCACTTTGTCACACACGTATTACATCATAAAAACATTCAATTTTATGTTTAGTCATGCTCCGATCATGTTTAATTGTCAAAATCTTAAATTATGACGTGTTATAATATATTTTTACTCATATCATGTATGTATGAGAGATTAGAATTAACATTAAAAACTATCCTTACCTATGATACTCCTGATAATACCTTCATTATAAAGCAATGGTGATTCTCGACCGCTTTTACGTTGCAACTACAGTTCAAAACATTTCCACGTGCTCTCATTTTCTATCCAAAAATAAGTAAATTGCCATAAATTTCTTTAGAAATATGTTATATCACACCTGTATATATTATTCATACTTAACCTAAGATGGCCATGCTTAAAAATATAGTTTCGTTGTTTTATTATGATTATATGAATTTTAATTACTATTACTATTTAGTACTATTTGCAGTGGTAGTTGATTATCTTTTGCTAAAGCAAAAATGATTAAATATTAATGAGTTGGTTAAATATATTTTTATATGGGTAGCATTTCGAATGTTCTATTAAGTAATTTTACAACTTTGCAGTATAGCAAATTTTAATTAAATAAAAGATAAAATATCGTGCTTTTTTTAATCTAGTTTTTAGGGATGCAAAGAATATTCGGCTTGTCTGAATATTACTAGTATTTTGTGAAATGATTCAACCGTATACTGTTGAGAGTATTCTATATTTATAACATCACTTTAATATTTTAAGTAGATTAACTATCTTCTATTAATAAGGATACAATTCATGCCAATAAAGTGATATTAAATTACAATAAGAAAATTGCCGACTCTAGGTACAAGAATTTCCTCTACACAAGAAAATAATATTTTATATACTAGGGATTATAATCCCAGATATTTTGTATAAATCTGGTATTTGGGGATTGCAAAATTGTTAATCCTGGAATTTGGAATTTCATTTTATCTCAATTAAAATAATTCAAATTTTATACTCTTTTATTTTTTTTTATTCTTCTATAAATATTACATGTATGTGTGGAATGAAAATAGCACTTTGAGAGCTCTTTAAAATAAGCTTTCTTTATATAGAATTTTTGGATATAATATTTTTATTAAAAGATATCTTCTAGTATTTTTTTGTGTTTGTAATGAGCATATACTGATTATGCTCATTACAAACCCATTACATAAAAACGTGTAATAGTAGAGATGGTCTTATGTAAGATACTACTACCTTAAATAATGCAATAAAACATAAAAAAACTAGTATCTTTACAATAAATGGACCTGTGTACTTTGGAATCTTATGGCTGAATTTTAACATCTATATATGGGGGGGGGGGGGAGAGATCTAATTTTAAATTCGTAATTTGGGCATTATGACACACTTGTATTATTTTAACTATTATTCAATAGCTTATATCAAGTTATTTAAAAATGCTTAAATTGGAGTAAGTCGAAAAATTAGGGGATCAAAATCATGATCAATCAAGATGGAAATTGTACTCTTCGGCAAAGAAATATTTTTAAAATGAACTGCATATTTATATTGTATGTACATGATTTTGCAAAAAAATGCATCATACCAGGATATTCTTTTAGGTTGTGCGAAAAATTGATGATGGACATGTTTCTAACTTGCATGCAAATCGCGCAATATGGGATTTTGTAGAATAGCAAAATCCTGTTTCCCTATACTCAGATATCCCTCGGCTTATCTCAATTATTTTCCACATCTATTAAAAGTACTAGAGACAATCTGACTTATATAACATAACAACCTATTTATATATCAAATTTGGTATCATGTAGTTGAATATTTTGGGAAATATTGCATTAAAATGTGAAACTCCAGTGCCTATTCCGTGCACTGTTGTGAATGATACTGGTAAAACTGTACCTTTAGAAACTAGTGAAACTGCACCTAAAGAAAATTGCACCTTAAATTTTACATTCATCGGTAGTTTTGCAGAAAATTGGTTATACAATTTCGTAGTGCAAAGGATGTTTGCGCACAATAGAGAAATGAATGGACTGCCATAAGTTGGTTTTTTTTACATAAATAGTACCTTTGAAAATGTATAGGTATCCTATTTGGCCAAAAAGTGTTTTTTACATGAAAACAATACTTTCCTATAGTGAGAGAAGTATAAAAGGAACACATTTAACGAAATCAATGGTAATGTCAAACGATTCGAAGTAATTTTTTTATATATATAAAAAGGTTTCTATTAAATATACGGGGTGTCCCATCAAGACTGCCCCTTGCTCGGAGTACATAAAAAGTGACCCAAGAACCATATCTCCACGACCCATAGTTTTCAAGAAAAATGCGAAAGAAAAAATATGTCATCGCATCCGGTGCACGTAAAATAAGCTTTACTTGAAACATGAACATCAGTACTTGCATATGACATTATGTTTACATAGGAGGATGCTCAAAATACCCACTGCCAATAACGAGGCAACCATGCGCTCACTGTAGAATGGCAAATTGCATACGATCCTGCATCGTGCTTCAGCATCCACTTAGTTGCTTGCCTTCATGCTGCGCTCACTTTTGTGAACAAAAACACGATCCTAGATCATGTGCAGTGATCCATTCTACAGCGCTCGCATGCATACCTCGATATGCACAGAGATCATTTTGAGCATCTGCCTATGTAAACATGTAATATAGATGTACCGATGTTCATGTTTCCAATAAAAATTATTTTCCGTGCACCGGATTCGACATCATACTTTTTCTTTCGCATTTTTCGCAAAAAATATGGGTCATAGAGGTATGGTTCTTGGGTTATTTTTCATGTACACCGAGCGAGGATTTTCACTCTGCAGAGTTTATGCTATCTTGACGGACACCTTGTTTATTCGTTTTTCATAGTTAGTCCTAAATTACACCATTATTATACTGGACAGTATTTAGCACTAAACATCTTATAATTTATCTTATTCATTCAATGCTGGACATAAGAAAAAAATATATACCATATTCCTTCAATTTTAAGGTGCACTTTTTCCGATATAAATGTAACTAAAAACAGGGTGTGTCTTAGAACCGATGGTGCCTTGCAATTATTTTTTTTATGAAGATAAATATAGCTTAGAGTCATTAGACTCTGCATGTGAGGTTCGCTCTTCTGATATTGATTCAGAAGAAAGTGATGAATAACATACCTACTGATAAATACTATTTCTGTTAATAAATTGAATTCTATTGAAATAAATGAAATTTTTAGTTTTACTTTATTTATTTATTTTTAAATCAAAGCTTTTTCTCTGTTGGTGTTACGGAAATTAAGGTGGTGTCTTACAATCTTAGAATGTAAGAAATACAATACATAAATTATAAAATATTATTTAAAAATATTATTATGTAATTTTATTATGGGATAATTGATTAAAATTAGAACAAAATTGAATTGTATATTTTAGACATTCTCTACTTTTGCAAAGTAATATTTAACTTTTTGATTTATGTAGGATTTTGTGACAAGCATCTCATTCAAGTTTTTCCTGACTATCCAGTCGCTTGCTCGCACAATTGATGGGAGTGGAAGCTGAAATTGAGCATCTGTGCTGTGATAACGATGTAGTTTATCTCTGTTTAGTGCTTAGGCATTTTAAGAAACTTTTTTTCATTTTAGTATAAATAAAAAAAGGACAAGAAAATATAGTGATAAAATATTTAATTGTTATGTATTATACAGTATACTGTAAAGTGTCGTATTCTTGTATATTGTATTTTAAGAACAGACCTAAGGATTTTCATGAAATTAGGTGAACGTACCGTTATTGGATGCGAGAAGGTGATTTAACTATATTTCAACTTTGGAAAATATTATTTACAACACCCTCCTAACCATTTAATCTCCTTTAGTAGTAAATGAGAAGTCAGTAATATCCATGTGTTTAGTTATTGGTTGTAAAATGGTTAAAAAGGAGTACAATATTCAGCTTCACCTCAATTATATAAGATAAAGGGAGTTTAGTCATTGTAAGATAGTTACAAAAATAATCCAATATTCAACTATGCCTCATTTACATAGGATCTAGATGAATTGAGATCAGTAATTAAAAATTTATCAGATATGTGTTAAAGAGCACTTTGTGGTTTAACTCAATCTGCTTCGCAAATCAGTTGCTAGCAATTGTGGTATTTATATTTTAACAGTTGAAGAGAGAACTTATACCGGGACTCATGATAATGCGAAATAGTGCAATGTTTATGTTTTTAAGTAAAGTGGTGTATTTTTATAAACATTTAAAAAATTTTATATCTTAAACGGGCCTAAAGATGTCCTGTGAAACTAGGAAATGTCAGAATTTCAACTTTAATAAAGAGAACATGACACCGTTGGCAGAAGACTGATTGGATTCTAATCTCAAAAGCTATCCTTTGGATGAAGAAGATAGGCCTACAACAGAGTTTCCCCCAGGATAAAAAAGGGCAGGGTGCTGTTACCAAGAAAAGGACACTTGTTAAAAAAAGGGGCATATTTTTTATGTGAATAATATTTATGCTTGGGGTTTCTGTGACGAAAATGAGTATTGCAAAGTATCTGTCTGAACAAATGTTTTTTTCTTTCATTTTGCTTACTTTCACTTGAAATATCTTCGAAACCATATAAGATAAATATACATAGTAAACGACAAAAATATGCATTAGGAAATTTAGTTACTAAATCTATATTTATACTTTAAAGAAGAAAGATTAATCTTGCATAAGGCATTGATTATGAAACACTTTCCAACTGAAATGCAATTTTATTTAAACATCTCTAAAATGCTATACATTCAGCAGTGATATTTTTAAAATTATCATAGTTCAATAATTTATTTTACTTGGAAACTTAAAACTTCATTAAAAAAAGCAATGCTATAAAATCGCTTGCTTCTCTATCTAAGTAAATCGACGAATATTCCATTCATATCACTTATATTCCAGACTCCGGAGCTAAGTAATTTCGCTTAAAAAAATTCAGCAATTCTTATACAACTCATCTTACAATCTCTTATTTTGTGTACATTTTGAAAAACTGCTTTGCCTACAATGACTACAAGACCAAGGAAAGAGGCATGGAAAGAACCTCTGATTTTAACATGATACATAATGTTCAGCGATTAGAAGATATGTGACAACATGCAACTCAATGACTAACTGACGAAATAAAGCCACAACATAACCAATGTTTGGAAGAACATCGAATCTCAACCAAAACTACCGAAGAACATATTCAGCAACTGCACGACATGCGACAATGTGCAACTCAATGAACAACATAACCGCCGCTTGGAAGAACAATGACGTTGATTGTTGAATGTTACAGCGAATTTCAACCGAAACCTTCAAATATAACACCTATAGAACTCGAATATGAGAATTAAAAATAGACAAAACAGCATTTTAATTCAAATATTTTAATATACTGCAAACAACAACGACAACAAAAATACTTATTTTTTGTTTCGATGTTCATTCGTAATTTGGCTCTGATTTGATTTACATTATTAATTTTGATGATTTTGATTTAATATTACAATCTGAAAATAACATTTAAAATTTTAAATTTTTTATGCACAGCAAGTTTATAACTGAATAGGGGAAACTCTTGTACTCTTGTAGGGCCATTCAGCTTTATTTTAATAATTATTATTTTACATTATTACTCTTTGAGGTAAGTAGCTACATGATTTGAAATCTTAGCAACCATTTTGAGTGAAAGAAGGTAAATATAGCAGTTAAGTAGAAGGAAAAGTTTTAATTTGATGACCCAAAGTAAAACTTTTAACATTATTTTGATATTGATATTTAGAAGGTAAGTGCAAAGTTTTATTTTTATGTATAACAGTTAGTTTCGGTCATAAACTAAGGGAAAAGATGGAATATTAACAAATCGGAATATTTATAGAGTTTTGGCTGTGGAAGCCATTTTATAAAAAATGGCTATACCTTGTACCTAGAGCCATGGTCCTAGGTACAATATTATCATTTGTATAGTTTAAAAAATATTTATAAAGGGATGAAAGGATTTTTTATATTGTAATAATAATAGATTTAGCAAGTTTAGAACTTTTGTATAACATTATTTGGCTTGCTGTATTAGTGTTGGTGTTTTATTTATTCAGACTGGTTTTCGGGTATCGGGCTTATGACCAGTAAATGAAAATATATGCAATGTGATGAATATTTGGGTTTTCTAACAGATAGACCCTATTCAACTGAAAATGGTTTCAAATGTGGGAATTTGATGGTGAATTGGCCAATTAATAGTCATCAAGCGACAAAAAAAGGATATCTCTGCTGGAATTTGTCAGTCTTCTACATCAAACACTGAATCAATGCAATGTATAGCACCGAAACAAGTGTCCCATTTCCTTAAATCTAAAACTTATATTGTACAAAATGATGGGCAAAAATCTGGTAAATGTAGAATCCATACTAATACTCTAGAGAAAGCTGAAATTGAAGCAGTAAAATTAAAGAAAATAATCGCCAAAAAGATAATTGTTAAGAGACCTATATTTAAAGCAGAGAAGCATATATGTGAATTGAGTAAATGGAAAGGGACAGTTCTGAATGAATATGCATTAGGAAATGATTATGGTGATGAGACATCTAAGGAATCACCACATATGATGGAAGCTTCAGTTTCTGCAAGTGATATGGATTCTGTAATAACTTATGGGAGAGATCAAATTCAAAAAGGAAACTATTGCTTGATAAAATTAGACGGGAAGAAAACAAAAAAAATTATGTTACAGACCAACAATAAAATACCTATAACGAATGAGCAGTCCGAAAAGTTTCTACACCAGAATGCTACAACGTCTGCGATTAGCACAAATGATGTTGTTACCTGAACCCAAAGCTATTGGAGGCTCAGAATAGCTATGTTTACTACTTACTTTTGGTATCAGTTTTACAAATTACACTGTGGAATAATACAAATATTTTCTTTTATTATTATTATCGTGATTTGAGTAATCAAATTTTGTTTAATTTGTATTGTTTATATATAAAAAATATTCTTTTCCAGGCGTAGACGAGTGTGCAAGAATATTAGTGTTTAGCGACGATTCTGGATTCTGTTTGTCGAATGACAGTCGCCGTGTGAGAGTCTGGAGACGACGTGGAAACAGATCCAATCCTGCTGCGAATATTGAACGCAATACTGCTCGACAGCGCGGCATCATGGTTTGGGGTGCTATCGGTTTCGATAGCCGGTCACTTCTGGTTCATATCAGAAGCAAATTAATGGCACGACGATATGTAAATGAGGTGCTGCGGCCAGTTGCACTGCTGTACTTTCAGCTGTAAGATAACGCAGGACGGCATATGGTAACCATCAGCAGATAAGCCTTGCAAGGTATCCAGGTGCTTCCTTGGCCTCCGCTGTCTCAAGAACTGTCTCGTCTGTCTGTCGTTTGACTGCCCTATCTCTCAGATCTGTCTGTCGTTTGACTACCCTGCACCCGCCTCAAACAGAGGATGACCTGTGGAAGATTGCTGAAGGCATATAGTCATATATACCTCAGGAAACTCTCCTCACTCTATTTGCATATGTTATTTGAAGGATTGCTGCTTGTATCACCGAAAGATGTGAACCTACTGCCTACTGATTACCCTGTCTATGCCACTAGTATATTTCATTATTCTTCTGGAATTAACATCACTTATTTATATATGCTATCTCTGTCTGCTCTTTAACTTCAAACTCTTTTCGTTCTTTCATGCTGTTGCATTTTCTGTGTTGGGTAGTGTATTTCCAGTGAAAGTAAGAAAATAAAAAACACTCACTTGGACAGATGTTAAAGTTTTTTCGAAAAGAAAAGTTTAAAATACTGAAGTTTTTCTATTACATTTATATTAAGTTAATTCTATTATATTTTTATACATTTACTAGAAAATGTACCCCACGTTACCCGAGATTAAAAACAGACTTCTGATAAAAATTATACCGGAACTCGCAGCGAATTCCCGAAAACCAAATGCAATTTTAACAGCTCACTTATAACAAAAGCAAAGTAAAATAAACTGTTGCTTGGGTGTACACACGGCTATTAAATTATTGCTCATTTTGGGCAACATCGAGTACATTTTCTAGAAAATGTGCCTGGCGTTGCTTGGGATATGAAATTCAATCCTTTGATTAAAATCATGAACTCGCATCGATTTATAGAAAACAAAAATAACGTGCCAACAATATGCCCGCTTATGATAACACAACTATAAAAAAAAAAAAAAACATCTGCTCTGATTGTGGAGGGAAGGAATGAATCTCCGCGAGAATATCGCAGGTGCGTCATTTCGTTTTAACATACGAATATATATATATATATTTTAAATTCTTTTAATTCTATGGATTCCTTTCAAAGTTTATTTGAAAGAGAATGTTTTGATCTTTCCTATGGTGTCAAGTTCAAAAGTCTGAAATAATGTTTTTGGTCTCTAAGGAAGTCATTCGTATGAAAATAGTACTAAAACATAAATAACTAAAAAAATTTCGAATAAAAAAACAAACAAAAACCCGCCAAGGTGCAACTTTTCGTGTTCTGAAGTAACTGTGCATCAAATTTCATGACCGTACGTCGATTAGAATTTACTCTACAGCCGAAAAAACGGACAAATCGATATCTTCTTTTATTATTACAGATAGTCTGGACTATTTTTCCGACAAAACATGAAAAATTATTTACATTTTTATCCACTGGATTCGGAGATATAAACGTCCAAAACGTTTACATTTTTCGTAACTCTCCGATTTCCGCCACAGATACCCCAATCATAAATATTTTTCACATAAAAGAACCTGATGTGGATCGCACAACGATCTTCCCCTATATAGTACAATGAATTTACTTCTTTCATGCTGAGAAAATTATGTATAAGATCCACGACACAATGTTTTTTATTTTGATTTATACATTTGGAGCTTTTTTGGATGACAACATATAAAACTATTTCTTACTCAATTAACTTATATTTCTCACAGTTCCAAATTGACAATTATCAATATTGATAGCATCTGCAATAAGCTGTATATTAAAATATTTAAAAAATTCATCAATATTACGCCACTTTCGTTAATGCAGAGTCATTTTTGCAATTTTGACGGTAATTTCGTCAATCTGGAACGAAACAGTGTCAAGCTGGCGATATTTCTCTAAATTAAGGCCAAATTTATCGCCAAATGTTGCAGATAAATAAGGAACAGCTTTACTTATGTATTACGTATTAACTTGTTTGTGACGTCACATTGTAATGTCTCTGAACTAAAGCTCCTATATATACAGCCTGACGTAAGAGCGGCCATCTTGACTCCCAGTTGAAGCGATGGCAGTACCTGACGAAACGAAGATTAGTTTCTCTTCTTTTTCTTAGGATCTCAAGAAAAATTAAAGTATTCTAGACTACTTTCTTAAATGAGTGGTACAATTTTTTGAAAGCAGAAGCACCTATTTTACAGCAAAATTACGTATCAAATATCAGTCATATAACATGCGCGCGCCATTGAAATAGCACAGGCAGACGATAACTAACTGAACCGGTTGCAAACAAAATGGCGATTGTGTCAGCGGAGCCTTACTCTGAACCGTGATTTCGTAACATTGCTGTTACATCAAGTTACGTTTCAGCAATGTATTCATGTCACAGCGAAGCTACTTTGGTCATTTCCGAGGTACTTTTGTGACGTCACATTTTGATGTTTCTGCGAAGTGAATTTTTGACATTGCAGTTACATCAAATTGTGTTACTATAGTGTCGCATTCATGTGACAGTGAAGCCAGAATCTCCATTTTAGGAGTATATTTGTGAAGTCATATTAACACACGATCCATTAAGCTGCGCAGGTTCTGCTCCCAGTAGGAGCTAGCTGACTCTACTTCGAATTGTCGAGGAAAGAGCAGGTTTCAAGTATGACTATTGGCTAATTGTTAAGCTTCAAAATGCAAAACTGTTACCCAAAGTGTCTTTTCTTGTGAATGGAACAAACTAGATCCACGAGAATGATATTAACAAATTTATCGCTTAATATTACATATGAAAAGTGAACATGTTTCAAAATAGCTAATACTTAAATTATTAATTTTATGGAGGGTTATTTTTATTTTAACATATGCAATATCTCCAGAACGGTTTCTGCTAGAGTTCTAAAGTTTGTCATTCGTTTGCTAATGAAAATGCACACAAATCATGATCATTCACGTAACATTGAAGATTCTGATAGTTTCAAAATTTAATTTGATTTCATAAAATATAATTTTGGGTGTCTTTCGAACATTTGATTACATTTAAAATCGACATAGTTTCAGTATTCACTGATTGTAATGTATTTACCAAATTTCATTCAAACCACACCAATCGTTCGTGAGATATCACATCCAGACACTCATGGACACATACAGACATCACCTCAAAAACGTTTTATTCGAGTTCCGGGATGCTTGAAACCTGCTCTTCCCTCGACAATTCGAAGTAGTCAGCTAGCCCCTATAGGTAACAGACGAACCTGTCCAGATATGACTTCGCAAAACTATACTCCTAAAATGGAGATTCTGGCTTCACTGTCACGTGAATGTGACATTGTAGTAACGCAATTTGATGCAACTGCAATGTCAAAATTTCACTTCGTAGAAACATCAGTATGTGACGTCACAAAAGTACCTTGAAAATGACCAAAATAACTTCGCTGTGACGTGAATGTCACATTGCTGAAACGTACCTTGACGTAACAGCAATGTTACGAAATCACGGTACAGAGCCATTACAATGTGACGTTACACATAGGTTGGTTTGCGACGTCACAAACGACCATGAAAATGACCAAAATGACTTCGCTGTGACGTCGATGTGAAATTGCCGAGACGTACTGTGACGTCCTGTAACATCCCAAATTCACAGTGTGACGTCGCAAAAGTATTCTTAGAATGAAAAAAATAACTTCGCTGTGACGTGAATGTCACATTGCAGAAATGTTACGGAATCACGGTCCAAAGACATTATAATGTGACGTCACAAACAAGTTAATATGCGACGTCACAAACGACCATGAAAATGACCAAAATGACCTCGCTGTGACGTTAATGTGAAATTGCCGAGACGTACTGTGACGTCCCGTGACGACCCAAATTCACAGTGTGACGTCACAAACGTACCTTGAGGATAACCAAAGTAACTTCGCTGTGACGTGAATATCACATTGCAGAAATGTAACGTGACGTTACAGCAAAGTTACAAAATCACCGTCTAACGACATTACAATGTGACGTCACAAACAAGTTAATATGCGACGTCACAAACGACCATGAAAATGACCAAAATGACCTCGCTGTGACGTTACTGTGAAATTGCCAAGACGTACTGTGACGTCCCGTGACGACCCAAATTCACAGTGTGACGTCACAAACGTACCCTGAGAATGAACAAAGTAACTTCGCTGTGACGTGAATATCACATTGCAGAAATGTAACGTGACGTAACAGCAAAGTTACGAAATCACGGTCAAACGACATTACAATGCGACGTCACAAACAAGTTAATATGCGACGTCACAAACGACCATGAAAATGACCAAAATGACCTCGCTGTGACGTTACTGTGAAATTGCCAAGACGTACTGTGACGTCCCGTGACGACCCAAATTCACAGTGTGACGTCACAAACGTACCCTGAGAATGAACAAAGTAACTTCGCTGTGACGTGAATATCACATTGCAGAAATGTAACGTGACGTAACAGCAAAGTTACGAAATCACGGTCAAACGACATTACAATGTGACGTCACAAACAAGTTAATATGCGACGTCACAAACGACCATGAAAATGACCAAAATGACCTCGCTGTGACGTTACTGTGAAATTGCCAAGACGTACTGTGACGTCCTGTGACGTCCCAAAGTCACAGTGTGACGTAAATCTTACGTCACTGTGAAAAAAAATGCTGTGTGGGTTATGATGATTAGTTGCTAAGTTGGGAAGTTACACACGGCATTTCTTAGGGCGCGGTAGCCCATTGGTTAGCGCGCTGGAGTTGCACTCGGTAGGCCCGGGTTCGATTCCAGCCGCTGCCAAAACTGCCGCCGTGTTCATGCGGAGTACGATCACGTTAAACATGTGGGTCCGAAAGTCCTTCCGAGAGGTTGGTGGTAGGGGAAGGAGGGTACGGTCCCTGTGGATGCCTCCCCCACTGGGTTCCGGTCCAAATTGGGTGGCACTTCCCGACCGTCCAAACAGTTACCTTACACCTTTCTGGTAGGTCGGACGGTCTGGGTTTCAACAACAACAACACGGCATTTCTTAAGGGCCAACGGCCGTACCGTGCTGATAACACCGGCTCTCGTTAGATCACCGAAGTCAAGCAGCATCGGGCGCGGTTAGTACTTGGTGGGTGACCACCTCGGAACACCGCGTGCTGTTGGCCATCTCGGGTGCGGTATCCCCGTGGTTTGCGCGCTAGATTTGCACGCTACCACAAATGCCGCCGTGTTCATGCGGAGTACGATCACGTTAAACATGTGGGTCCGTAAGTCCTTCCGAGAGGTTGGTGGTAGGGGAAGGAGGGTACGGTCCCTGTGGATGCCTCCCCCACTGGGTTCCGGTCTAAATTGGGTGGCACTTCCCGGCCGTCCATACAGTTACCTTACACCATTCTGGTAGGTCGGACGGTCTGGGTCTCAACAACAACAACACGGCATTTCTTGGTTATTCAATTTGTTTCATTTGATCTATTGTGTATGAGTCTATTTTTTCTCAGAAGTTAACGACTGAAAATTGAGTCAAAGGGCAAATTAGCACTCAAATTCACATTTTTGACAAATATTTAAATCACTAGCAGTATACCCGTCCTTCGTACGTAATATACATTATAAAGAAACTTATAATTCACAAGCATGTGCAAATTCCTAATGAGATTCCTAAACCCTTTTATTATAAATGACTTTGTTAATCAAAACTTTATATTTACATATTTAAATTAATGCTCGTAGAAGGATGTTTAAGAATATCTGTTCCCGCTATGCAAAATTATCTTCACAGAGACATCTGCAGAGTAAAATTTATTGATCCAGTTTATAAATTAATTTATAAAAAGTATGAAATTGAATATATGCCACTGAATTAGTATATGCCAGAATGAAAGGGCTAATATTGTATTGGAAGATATAGCCGTACAGCATATATTCTTGTAGATTAGAGGATATACCTGTATATTTTAGTAGAAAATTACCCGTACTACAATATATGTGGTTCAAACATTTTTGCCAAAATAAAACAAATGACGTAATAAGTGGATAATATCAATAATCCTAGTAATCCTTAAACCTAAAAGCAGTATCTGATATAATCCAAGCAAAAATGTAATTTCCATAAAATGTATTTTATATACATTTTGATTCATAATTTAAATATGAAAAAAAATTAAATATCGTTTGCTGTAGACGCACATTGGACTTAAATCCGTTCCTAACCGACATTATACCGTTTTCTTCAATCAAATTTGCCGAAAAAATATCATCTCCATACTACAATGGTTTAATTGTAGTTGTATATGCTTAACTGTGTTCTTTTATTAATATCTAAATAACTCTGGTCTTAGAAAATTTCACCCTTTTTGCTTTTCTTATATAATGTATAAGTAAAGCATTATGACAAGGTTGAAAATTCGAGTTCGGGTTTTCGACGGCAGAGCACAATTCAAGCATCCCTGAACACGAGTCAAACATATTTGAGATTATGTCTGTGTGTGTATCTGTGTATGTATGTATGTGTGTGTGTGTGTGTGTGTGTGTGTGTGTGTGTGTGTGTGTGTGTGTGTGTGTGTGTGTGTGTGTGTGTGTGTCAGTGAGTCTGTAGAGACGATACCTTAGGAATAAATGAAGCGAGTCAAATGACATTTGGTAAAAAATTTACAATTCGTGAATACTGGAAACCTATTAGTGGGAATGATTTAAAAATAAAGTTACTTAAAGCTAAACTTTTAAATATTAAATTAAGATTGACATTGTCGTTAATTCATACATAGTGGATTTATTATTTAATCGTACATTGTTAGTTGTGCCGCTATATAAATCACTCCAATTATTTACCTTTCGTGTAAGTCCTGTAAAGGAATAATTAATTATTACAATACTCATTGAGTGCACCATTTAAGTTTTAATAATAGAACATTTATTAACAACATCAAATCTAAATTATTTAATAACACCAATTATTCATATTATTAATTATATGCTTAACAACAATTATTCTCATTAATTATTGCGGCGGAGGGGACATATGCTACCAGTATTATTAAAATTACTATCATGTGTCTATGACCTGTGATTGCTAATAAGCACATACCTTCAAATCTGTCTTGGGTTTTGATCATATATCAAATGCTTGCATCAGTTACTTGCACCGCCATAACTCTTTGGTGTGTGGCTCCTTCTCGTGCATATGATTGCACTCCATCCTATATAGATGTAGCCAGTATTTTTGGAATATTTGCGCAAATCTTTAAGTCATGTTGCACAAGCTATATGTGCACAAGTTGCACAAATCTACTCACGTCCTTCTTAAGTCAAATCTTCATAATTATCTCCTTGATTCTCGGGTCACAGGCTGTGGTTCCCTCGTTGGGGGGGGGTAACTCTGCCTTTTCTTCCATTTGGCGCATTGAGTTTGACGTAACAATCTTCTGTTTTTATTGGTTACTCCTTTAACCAATGGAACCATTCCACATCTCGTAAGGCCCAGCTCAGCCCCTCTGTCATGGCCCCCTATATTTATGGTCTTCTGACCTTTAGGTTCACGGGGTGATAAAATTCTGTGCCAGCCAGACTACAAGTAGTGTTCGCCGTTTTGGCCACCATAAATTTATACATAAAAGTATCTCATCAAATATGAGATCTGCTTCTGGTCTCACACTATTGTTTTTAAACGTTGTCGAATGCTTGAATTCCCTAAAATTTTCAGTGTAATTTAAAAACAATCTTCTAAAAATCTATACACTTAATAAAATACGCAAATAGTCGTTTATTATCTAATTTTTTAATGAAAAATGGTTGACACAAGCTTTAGTACGCTATCATGAACCGTTCTCGAGATATTGCATATTTTGCAAATAAATGTATCAAAAAACTATACTTTACATAATGGTTGAATATAGATGTGTTTTCTCAGAGTGCATATAAAGAAGTATTTTAAACATTCGTAACAGTATTTAAAGCATTTTTGATTTCCTTTGGCGTTCAGTAACAATCAGAAATAAATTTTATAAATGAAAAAATATCTGTTAAACTTTTCCCAATTTTATTTGTTCTAATCAACTCCATTTGCAAAATTGAAATACATTATAGGTGCAAATACGGTGTTTCCGGGGATAAGATAAAATTAAATAGTAAATGAAATGTATATATTCGTTACGAAAGACTGAAATTATATTTTGAAGCAAGTATTCGCATCTTCTTAGGACAGATAGGTTTAATATATGTGTGGTATATTTTCTCAATTGTCAATTGTGTGAAAATGTATGTGTGACATTAAATTTGCCCTATATGAAAAAATACAATTTTACTACATAAAGTATATCTTATTAATTATGACATATTAAAAAAATATATGTAATTTTAGGTAGTAAATGAATTATAGTAAATGCACGGTAGTAGGCTAGTAGGCATACATAAGATTTATGGATTAATTTTCCTTCTTTTAATTATGCACAACACACTGATATGTACAGTTTTTTTTAAATCAAAAAAGTTACAAAATATTCCACCTCGTAAAAGTAGAAATTAAGAACATTAATTTGAGCGAAATAGTTACATTATATCTGTTAAAATTTTCATTTAAATTGTGTTATAAAATTTTTAAATTCAACAAAAATACATGGGAACCCGTGTAATCACGTATTTAATGGGTAAATATATATGAAGTATGAGATAAACGTAAAGTATCATAACCACCACAACCGACATGCTATGGCAATAGGTTTTATAACGCTGGATTAACCATGCCAAGGAATTATCTCATATAAAGAAACTATAGCACTTGGTTTGTCATATTTTTTTTATTATCTCTGCAATGCATGTTAATGTATAGAGAAAGTTTTGGAATCATGCCGAAAATCGCTACTCGAGTTTTGGATGGATCTACATGTTCTGGGACCTCTAGAATACGAAAAATATTTTTAGCGTGACGTATGTGTGTGTGTCTGTTAGTGCAATGTATATATCAACTCTAATTGAAACACTAATGGACCAAATTTCGTAAAATTTGGTAGATAAGTCACTTGTGTCCGACTGTGGTGCTGATTAGTTTGGTACGATTGGGGATAAAATAACCCGCATTTTTTGCGTAATGGCCGACAAAAATTTTCCCTTATTCACTCTCTAACTGGAAAACTAATACATCAAATGTTACAAAATTTGGTAGATAAGTTATTTACGAATTACCTTGGTGCTGATCCAATTTTGGTAAGAATCGTAAAAAATAATCTGCCTTTTTGCGAAATGGCCCTTCAAAAATCGTAAAAATATAAAATAAAAAAACTATGTCTGTCCAAATATATCAATCAAATGCTTGTTTTATACGTACTGCTTAACTATGAAAGGAATAAGAACAACTCCATTATACTAGGACTAGCCGTTCTCGAGATATGTTTGTTTTTTCGTATTTTCGTTGCGCAACGTGAATATGAGTTTGCAGCGAAAATCATGTGCTGCCCACATTATATTTTTTTTATCTTAGCGCATATATATGTTTATTTCAATAAAAGCAATGCAAAATTTTATGGAATCAGCTGATAGACTGGCTACAGAAAACATTAAATTTCAGGAGATTTGTGAGTTTTCTGAACGTTTGCAAAAAAATGAACTTAAAATTCCTTAAATGCATAATACTTGAACATTAATGATTCTTATGAACAGTTAAACAAATAAATTGCTTCAAAGTGGTATAAAACTGGTTTGGTTAGTAACATTGACTTTCTTCTTTCGTAATGGCAAGAGTAAAAATGCAGTACCTTGAATATGAACCTTCTCTGCAGTTCTTAAATTTTCAAATATTGACTAAAAAGCTATTTTTATATTAATAGTATCCTTCAAATTGAGATTTAAATATAAATGATGAAATTTTTATTTTATATTCCTAAACTTTCCTTATGTTAATATGTGAAATTTTATTTTAATGGATGTTGTAAAACACAGAAGAAAAGTATCTTTAGAAATACATTCTTATATTTTCAAAATGCCATTAACTCTATAGTTTATCTCTTATGACAAACAAATATTTACATATATATGAAGAATGAGTTAAAAGTATAATTTCATAAATAGTGATCACAGTTCAGCCACCAAATTCTGTATACAAGTTTTGCGCTTTTTACCAATATTAAACACGGAATAGCAGATGAATTTAATGACAGTCACAATATTTGCTATGTGGCGTAATAAATCGACATTCTGTGATGACCAACAAAGTCGGGCATATCAGGCTGACATCTTCAAAAGAAAAAAAATATTCAAGTCACGGGGAACCGCCACAACTAACATGCTATGGCAGTAGGTTTTGTAACACTGGGTTAGACATGCTATGGAATTATCTCATGCAAAAGTACTATACCACTAGGTTTGTAATATTTTATTTATGTCACTGCATCTATATGTTTATTTCAATAAATGTAATGCAAAATTTCATGGAATCAGGTAATATGAACACCGGCTACAAACGCCATTAAATTTAACTTGGGTATAAAAATCCCTTTGCTTCCTCTATTAATGTCCATTTCATCTTTTTGACTCGGGGTTTGTTGATTCCCTTGCACTGATGAATGGGATACATCTTATCCTCGAAAGAGCTGTAATTTACATTAATATTTTATTTTTTGTAATACGTTGTTGTTTAATCGAAATAATTTTTGGACCATTCACAAAAAAAAGAAATATATAAAAAATACTGTAGTTTTCAAACTTCCACCGCTATTCAATTAATATACAGTCCCCATTTCTCTCAACTGAATACCACCACGTATTTTTCACTTAGAACCGTCAACATGGAACCGTTTTACTTAGAGCTAACGTTTTAATGAATTCTATAGTTCATACACAATTTTCGAGTAATCAAATTTACTTCTGAAGGGATTTTATTAACATTATTTTATTTTTTGTGTATGCTAATGTATCCGAGAGTTTTGTGAATATTTTATATAATTCATCAATAAAAAATTCAATTTGCAGTATGTGTCTAGCACTAAATGTTCAAAAGTTATATGTTTAATCAGTCTTTTGAAAATACCCTGCATATCGATGTAAAATGTATGTTAAAATTTCTGGCAAACCAACAGCATGCAGAACATGTTACTGAAAACCATATAATATTTTATGGTTGTTATAATTCTTGCTCTATAAATATTCCACTTTCTCTACAGGATATAAAACTGGGTTTTTGTGATAAGAGCTATGAAACAAACTTTTCCATTTTGGTATATCCCGAAGCCATATATGCAAAGGAAAAATTGCGTTCTCCGTATTTTAAGTTTACTCTCAAATAAATCCCATTTGAAAGTTTTAGCAATGAAAAGTGGAATATATTGCTTGTATGCAAAATAAGTACGGAATATTTATATTTATTAATACATTATTTTATGAAATATACCACTGTACTATCAGATAGAAGACCTACGGTTTTTCTTGACTGTGAAATATTGGATGAGTAAGATAGAAGTCAGTATACTCAAATAGAATTATTTTTTAAGAAAATTGAACTCGGACTGATCGAGGCAATGAAGCAAACGACAAAGAGGAGAATACGTTCCAAGTTTATTAATCATGCTCCCAGTATTGCAAGCATTATCACCAGACAGATTTAGCGTGACATGGAATAGGAATAACTATTTGATGATTTCCCTCACCGCCTAGTATCCTTCTATATTCTGATCTGAATATTTTATCAATGTTATCCCGGCTGCAGGATATAACATGATTTTGTTAGGCTGCAAAGGTTTCCAATATCCCCCCTTCTTATTGTTACTTCAGTTATACATAACTCAATACTTATAAACTACAACAAAGTGCAAATGCTTTTTGCTCCGCTGGAACACATGCTTCCGAAATGTGATAGACTGTAAGGTAAGTCAAATATGTGTTGTTCCCCCACCCCCACAAAGCAAAAATTATATTTTTTAATTATTTTCTTTTAATAAATAAACGTTGTTTTTCATTTACCTGTATGAAAAAAATATTTGAAAGGCATTATTTTGTCAGTGGCAATATGCTCTGTTTGTGCCACTGCGGTTACTCATCATACCATGCTGAAGATGGTTCAAAAAATGAAACCAGTCTACGGATACTATAACACTTGCAAAGAAAGTGTGGGTATATTTCTGAAAATGCTCCTTTTATTTCAATCTGGGATTAAGGACTTGCCCGTTATGTCTCGCATATAGCGAGCTCAATTTAAAAAAAAAATAAAACTTAAGCTCGGCTACGTAGTAGAACTCCATTTATCAGTTCCCATACATATTCTTAAACTGCGGCGTATGGTTTGTCATTGGAAATATATGGAAAACCCAGACCACCCAACTGACCAATAAGTGTCGTCGTTGAAAGAATAGGTGCTGACTAATCCATGAAATAAAACTCACTAAACCGGTCCACGGCTTTAAGTATCTGTTAGCGTGGTTTTAACTCTAAGAATGCCTATAACATTTTATTCTGTTAGTATGGACTTAGCCATTATACGTACTGTATTTTCAGATTCATATTAAATAAATTTGAAGCCGAATAAGTATTAAGACTAAATTTGCCAGTTCCCAAATTGTTTCTTAAAATTGTGTCATGTGGCAATTTTTGTTCTGCCATTGCAAGTATCAACAATTTTATACTAACGATGGATTCATCAACAGAAATATAGACCATGGTGTTTGTTATATGGAGCGCAATCCTATGTGTTAAATGTTTGGCCAAATTATATTTTTCATATATTATTTACTAAGGATAAAGCGGTAAAACTCTAGATATAGATCGAATCAAGCAAATAGAATGAAATATCAGCATCATTGATTCACTTAACAACTTAGCAACTTATCGAGATAATAATAAAAGTAAAGATTCGGAGACAGAATACAAGTAAGGTACATATAAATAATATAAACGGAATACGTGATGAATGGTAATCGATCAGACTTGGTATAGATTTTCTTAGTGGATATCTATATAATAAGTGTCTATTGTTTTCATGGATTTTCACATTTTGTAGAAATCCCCTGGAGACCTAGAGGATTTATGCTTTGCGCATTTACAGCCTAAAACACGGAAAAGATCCTAACGGAGCTGAATTTTCACTTTCTCATACTGAAAAATACAGTAAGGAGAAAGTATCGTTTCTTTCGATTTAGAGATTTTAACGCCAATATATGTTTTAGGACCTCCTGAATACGTTTTGACTATTTCTATAGTTATTTCGTCTGTTTGTATGTGGTCAGTTACTTGTGTACACAATAGTTGCCATAACTATTTATGAATTTTCACAAAATATTTTATCTGGCTTTGTTAATGAAAAATCTAGAAATATATAATTTTTTTTTTTTAATTCTGTCGAAAACTTCGATTAGTCTTCTTAACATTACACAATGGGACAATATTTTAAGTAATCACGAGTAAAATAGGTTATTTATGGTCAATTACCAGGAAATTTAACTGTTTCAATAATTGTAGTGAAATATAGCCGTGATGCATTTTTTGTTAGTGACACCATTAGCCCCTCGGGAGTTGACGAGTTTATCCTCCCGAAAGATTACATTGTCAAAGTTGGTAACAATCAAAATATTTTTCAAGCCATTTGAAATGAAATTAAAAATTAATAATCAAAAATCAATAATAATCAATTTAAGATTCCATTCTGGTATGAGACATTGTAGTTGAGTCACGTCTCAGTTAATGGTTTTGCTCACAGGGAGCGAAGTAAATATGACTTTTTTCCATAGTTGAAAAGCGTTTATGACTTTGTTCATTATGTCTCTCTGTCTGTCTGTCTGCCTGATTGTTCGGCCTATAACTGCAGTAAAAATGACTGTATCAAAAAGGAAAATTTAGCATGTTGTTGAGGCTGTCTGTAGGGCATATGGGAATGTATATGAAAATATCACCCAATTAGTTTCGAATTGTACACGGGTTTAAAAATTGAAATACATTAAACCCTACGGGGCCTAATTTTTCAAACACTTTTTAAGCAAATTTAAAATTCACAAATTGTTTCTAAAATTTTTAGGAAATATTCAAATTATCTCGTAAAATGCATAATAAAATTTCAGCGAAATATATTTGGTAGTTTTAAAATGAAAGTTAAAATAATAATTGCACCCATATTATATGAAGAGATCATGTGACCCACTTCAAAATAAAGTATGTCATCCATCCTTTTTTCCTAGTGTAAAAATCGGGATTTTTAAAGTTCTTTTAAATTTATATTTAGAACTGCATTCGTTCTAAATCCTCTTTATTTTTGAGTATTTCATTGCATCTTTATTCTGCGCCAATGCAATTACAATGTTTTTGAGTTTAAAAGATGATCAAAGTTTGATTATTTCTACAACGAAGCCTGATTTTAATGGATGCAAAATGTGATGAGGTGATTGTAAGATGAGTTGTATAAGAATTGCTGAATTTTTTAACGCAAAATTATTTAACTCTGGGGTTTGGAATAAAAGTTATATGAATGAAATATTTATTGCTCTTATATAGAGAGCTAGACGATTCAAATTTCGATGACGTAATTTGACCTAAAATAAAGTTCATTTTTTTCGTTTTAAGTTTTTAAATGTAATAAGTTACTACAATTCTGTCATGATATATCAGCATGATATATCAGCTCTGTATGTATCACATTTTAGAGATGCTTAAATAAAATTTCATTTCAGTTGGAATGTGTTTCATAATCAATGTTTAATGCATGATTAATCTTGTTATTATCTCAATGATTATACTCGGATGGACATATTATTTACTATATCACAATATAAAGTGATAAATAACAATGTAAATCGAAATTTGCAAAATGTAAACAATGAAAATCAAAATTCTCAAAATGTAAACAATGATAATAGTAGCAATACAAGAGAATTGGAAGTCAATTTGAATTCAGCTAATATAAGTGAAACAAATGAAATTTGTGCTGTTGACAATAATGAAAGTGAAAATCAAAATGAAAATAACATACAAGGTGGTCAATTGGAACAAACATTTACTTGTCCTACGTTACTCATCAGAATTAAGAATGCTCAAAAATCTGACCCTAGATGCAATAAAATTATAGATCTCTTAGATAAGAACATAAAACCTTACCCACAAACTTTAGTATATTTTAGAAAAGATGATATATTATGGTGTACACACAGATATCCTAAACGTAGACACCAAGAACAAGAAAGAGTTGTTCCGCAGGAACTTGTTTCTGAAATTGTATGGTTACATCATGATTGTCCTACTTACGCACATTCTGGATTTAGAAGAACTTTATCTTCTGTTAGTAGAAAATACTTTTGGCAGGGAATGTATTCCCAAACCAAAAATTAAGTTGCTTCATGTGAAATTTGTGTGGTAAATCGTGGTTTTAGAAATAATAAAGCACCTATTCAAAAATTTCAAAATCTACATATCCATTTGAGCGAATCGCCATGGACTGTGTCGGACCATTACCTATATCTAGATCTGGAAATAAATTCATACTAGTAATCACAGATTATTTTACTCAATGGCCTGAAGCATATCCTTTGGCTTCAATTAAAACTGAATATATTTTAAATTGTTTAGAGCACTATATGGCTCAGCATGGCATACCTAAATACATTGTCTCAGATCAAGGGACGAATTTTGTTTCAAAAACAGCAAGATGTTTTTATAAGAAATTAGGAATAATCAAGAATACTACTACTGCCTATATGCCTTCAGTAGATGGCTGTGTTGAAAGATTAAATGGTACCTTGGTTAGATCCTTGAAAAATATTGCATATAACGATAAAAGTAACTGGGATAATTTAATTCATTTTGCTTTATTAGCTCATAGAAATGCCATACATGCTTCTACGGGTGAATCACCTGCGTATTTACTCTATGGAAGAGATTTAACTGTTCCAAATACTTTGATGGCTGGATTTAAACCTCCAACTTATGATTCAATATATGATTATGGAGAAGATTTACAATTTAGACTTAAAAGAACATATGATGTAGTAAAAAGTAACTTGGAAAAAGCTGAAAATTCACAAATTTTACAACAACATAAGAAAGCGAAAATACCAAACATTAAAATAAATGACCTTGTGTACTTATACACACCTTTTTTGCCTCATGGACAATCAAGAAAACTGAGTTCATTTAATAGAGGTCCTTTTAAAGTGATAAAACAGACATCTCCAGTTAATTTTTTAATCAGACATGTGATGAATCCCAAAAATGAACAATTGGTTCATGTGAATAGACTGACTCTTTTACCTCCAAGAAGAGAGGAATTGCAAAAATTTTCAAAACAATCTGCTGAAAATCAAAAACTGAACTCTAAGCCTAATAAACTTACTCCTGTGATCACCACTGAGAAAGACTCTGTGAAACTGAAATCTTGTTTATCAAGACCTGCAGAAAAATCTCATAACAAAAAGACTGTGAAAATAGTAAGATTTAATTTGCCTAAGAAAGTGAATGACAATGCTGTTCATACTAGACCAAACTTTCATGCTAATAAAAATCAACATTATCAATTGAGAAGTAATTCAAATAACTTTGATAATAGAGGAAATGGAAGAATCATTTACAACAAAAATTACTATGGAAGTAAATATACACCACACCAAAATCAAAATTATATGAGAAGTAGAAACACATGTACACCTTATAATCTTAGATCTTATCAAAGATTTTCACAATATTAAATTTTGGTTGAGTTCACAATTTTTCAGAAATTATTTTTGCAAGGAAAATCTTATATTAAATTAAAGTATGATACTTGTTTAAATTTTTGTATCTCAATATTATCTTTTAAAATAGAATTTATGGAAAAATTGTTGTAATTTTAAAATTTGATGGAAGTCTTGCATTTAAGTTAAAAGTAAATAGAAAATTGATTGATTTTTGTGAACCATAATTTATAAATGTTTATATTGCAATTTAAATAATTTAAATAATAAGTAAATTTTGTTAATTGACTCTCTTTGGACTTTAAAATTTTTCGAGAGTCCTGTTTTGATTGACTTCGATTATCTTGTTCTGTTTGATTGTGAAAAAAATATTGATTACTTGTTAAGTTCAAGAAATAATTGAAAGTGGTGTTGGTTTTTGAATTGTTCCCCTAAGTAAAAGGAGGAGTTTTGAAAAAAGTAAATGATTTTGTTAAAAAAATATTTAAATTAATATAAAGTAATTTAAGTAATTTGAATTTGAAAATTGAAAGTTTTGAATTTGAGAAGTTTTGAAATTTAATGGAATCTTTTTGAAAATCTAAAGTAAATGTTCTCTTTTGATAAATGTTTTTGAAATTTTGTTTTGCTGAGAGAGGTGAAAATTTTTGGCTTGATGTGTTGTTGAAATTTGTTTTCTTGAAATTCCTTTTCACATTGTTGTTTTTTTTTTTTGACCAGCAGTTTTCAAACATCTACACAAATTTCAGTTAGTCATCGTTCTTGTAATGCTGCAAAACCTTTTTCTGGAAGACTGGCTGGTGGACGCAAACATAGAACAAATTACACGGGACATTGATGAAGAAGCAGCTGGGCAAATTAATTGTCCGATGCATGCTGCAGGACTGGAGTCCTTGATGACAACTTGTTCCGAGCCCACCTAGGACAGTTGTGGAGCCAGGTGGGAAACTGGTGAAGCTTGATGAGGATGATGATGACGATGAAGAAGAAGATGATGATGATGGGATCAGCGCAAGCTGTCCAAAATTTTTGATGTCCGAAGCTTCTGAGGCGTGGTCCTGCTGTCCTGTTTTGCTGCCTCTGCATCCTGCACGCGAGTATTTTTTTTTATTTTTCTTCACTCCCTTTTATTTGATGGCAACTCGTTAGTCCCCGCCGAGTTTGCTCTTCGGATGTGTGTTCCTGCTCTTTTACATAACTGACGTGAATTTCAAGAGAAATTTTTCTCCTTCTCTCTCTCAGCGGACAAATGTGTTGAATGAAAATTTTTGTTTCGTGACACATGAAGTGGTCACTTGTTGAAATAATTTCAGAGGTTTTGAGAAAGAAAAGTAAATTGAAATTTTAAGATAAATTGAGTTATTTAAATGTAAATGAATAATTTGAAGTAATGAAAGTTGAGTCAGAATAAGAAAATTCTGAAATGTTTTAATGTCAAAAATAAGTTAAATTAAAGTTAATGATGAATGAAATGTTGAAAAGTTGAAAGTAAATGTAATTTAAAGTTAATGTGTTGAAAGCTGAAAGTAATTTAAAGTGAAAATTAAAATTGAAATGAAAGTTTTGAAATGAAAGTTTGAAATATTGAAAGTGACTCTGTTCTCAAAAGTGAGAAAATTTTGAATGAGTGTAGAATCTCATTCCTTGATTGTGACAAATTTAATTTAAAAATTAATTTTCAAAATATTTAATCTTTTGATGAAAATTAATGACTGTTTTGTGTCACGTGTGTGTTTGAAAGTGACAAATTGTTTGAATTTTGAATTTTTGAATTGATTTTATTGTATAAGTGTATTTAAATTCATATTGTATCATGTTTTTCGGCTTCGCTTCATCTGTGTAATCTCAATTATGGAAATTGAGACTTTTGTTGTCAGGCAAAGTGCCTTGACAAATTTTTTCTGAATTTAAATGTATTTTAGTGTATTTAAGTATAAATTTTTGTAAAGGTTCCTTTAAGATGCGGTGACATTTTGTCATCCTTTTGGTTTTCTTTTGGCTTTTACCTGTGGTGATGAATGTCTTGGCCGGTCATTCAGATCGGCAGTGTTGTTGTTTTGAGAAGCGTGAACGGCCGCACCCTTCTCGCCCAAAATTTTGTTCTAAATTATTTACACTTACAGGTTCCTATAATTCTTTGTAAATTTTTGTATTTTTGTGTTTTTGAGTGAGAGAAAAATTTTCCTCACTGTTTTTCGGAAAATTTTTGACTCCCAGGGAGGGGGAGCCTTCATGTCGCAATTCTGCGCCATGAGCCTTTTCGTGTTTTTCTGTGTGAAAAACAACTTTCTTTCCTTCCGTGCCTGTGCTGTATTTCGGTAAGCCTCGTTCGAATTGGTTTTGCGTTGAAATTGGAGTTTCGTCGAGAATTCGTTGGCGCGAGCTAGGATTCCTGTCTCGGCTGAGATGTGTGACGTGTGTTCGGAAGAGAAAGGCTGTTGCTGGGGCGCGCTTGCCTGCCAATCAGGAAGCTGCTTTGAGGAGAAACTTTTTCTGGACTCGTGAGACCCTGAGATTCGGCTTGGAACTCTGGGCTTGAGAAGTCGCATCATGAAATTTGTCTTAATGAAGAAGACAAAGGGTTTTGGCCAAAATGGCTAAAGTTGCTGAAATGGAGCTTTTGTTTCGGATGAAACCGCGCTTCATTTTTCGGAGCTGAATGAAGAAGATCCTGGAAGATTTTTCGATGTTCCTTTACGTTTTTCTAAAATTTTCTTTTTTTTATTCCAGGATATTTTCTCCCGGATATTTTTGGTCGTCACTGGATGAAACCAGATGGATGTTTGTTCGGGAAACTTCTGGATATTTCTCCGTTGAAATCTATGATGCTTGGAACCCTTCCTTCCCTTGAATTTATCCGTTTCTGCAAGTAACTCATATAGACTCGAACTTTTCTGTGAAATTGGTTAATTTAATTCTTCAGTACAGGTAACCCCTTTTGTATCGGAACCAGAAGTTCCAGTTGAATTCGATAGCACGAACTTACATCACAGGCAAACTAAAATGATTAATTTTGATTTATAATGGCTTACTGAGTTTTAAGAAAGTAAAATAGAGTTGGATTTAATTTTATGATTTAAGAAATAATATTATATTGATTTGATAATATTTTGAACAGAGCATAAATTGAGAAATGTTTGTTAATGATAAAGAAAGCTCTGAATAAGTTGAAAAGACAAATTAAGTAAAGTTATATTCATAAATATGCAAGTTATTAAAATAAATAGATTTGTTTAAATTGATAATTGTGCCCTGTGTTTTCTTTGCATTTCCTCATGTTCTTGCTCACTGAATACCATCTAGAATATAATTCTTCTAGACTGGGAAAACTGCTTCTAAATAAATCCTGGGTTAAAATGAATGTTAAAATTAATGTTTATGTTAAAGTTAAGTATGATAATTACCTCTTCTTTTGTTTTGCTGAAATTTACGATCACTGGCCTTGTGTGTAGCGGAATCGGTACTTGGAGGTTGGTTCTGAAACCGCTACCACATAAGTATGGATCTGTTGTTACGTATTTCTTAAACTTGGTTATCTTTTTGTAAATTTACTATAACCTATCTGAACTGTCAGCTGTATGTGGGTCACGTACTACCAGTTCATTTATTTCTCTGTCTTACGTGCTCCGATAGCATAATGAAATTTACGAACAAGTAATTACCAATCCCAAATGTACTTCGAATCAATATTAGCTTTGATTCGATAGTTATTGGTAATTTAGAGATTTAGTTAAGCACTACATGAAAGCAGCGCTGAATGTATCGCATTTTGAAGATGTTTAAATAAAATTGCATTTCAGTTGGAAAGTGTTCCATAATAATGAATGGTTTGTGCGTGATTGATCTTTATTGTTACTTTCCTTATATACAATAATGTATAAGGAAAGTATTGTGACGGGGTTGAAAATTCGAATTCGAGTTTTCGACGGGAGAGCACGTTTCAAGCATCCGTGGTCACGAATCGAACAATTTTGAAGTGATGCCTGTGTGTGTGTGTGTCAGTGAGTCTGTGGAGATGACAACTGACGAATGAATGTCCCGATTCGAACGAAATTTGGTACACAATTACAATCCATAAACACTGGAAGCCTATTGTTTTATACGCAATCGAATGTTCAGAACCCACCTAAGTTTTCGAGTGAAATTTTGAAAAAATCGTCAAATAATCAAAACCTCTAATAAAGTTGCGCAAATAGACATTTCTTATGTAATTTTTCATTACAAAACGATAGACATAAATTTTAGAACGTTAACATGAACCGTTTTCGAGATATTGCATATTTAAAAAAAAATTGTCAAAAAATCATATAAAAATAAAGAAAAATTATTTTTGAGAAACATATTCACTTTTCGTATGTAATACCATGCGATAAATTTGGTGATATAATTCTCGTGGATCTAGTTCGTTCCATTCATGAAAAAATATACTTTGAGTAATATTTTTGTATTTGAACGCCAATAGTCATTTATCTGCTGTAGGAATAACTTACTTCTCCGTCCATAACGCTTGGCGAGATTTTGGTGACGAATTTAGTGGAATGTCGCCAACTTGGCGACTTTTTAAAATCTTGCTAAATTAACAAAAACTCGCCAAATGGATGAAAATGACGCTAAATTAATGAAAATGACGATTCATTGACGAAAATTCAATATCTTGGAAAGAATATAAATATTTTCTATAAAAAATAATCTATTTTTTTTTACTCTAAAAGTAGTAAATTCATTACATAATGTAAAGAAAGTCATGTGCTGCCCACATCAGATTTTTTGTATATGTGGTGACATGGGTTTGTTCAAATTTCTTAGTCAATTCAAAATAGATTTAAAAACAGTTATTAATGACGATAAATATATATCTATTAATGATCTAGTGTTCCCCATATTTGGTAATATTTTTTTTGATATTTTTTGTCAGATGTTAGGTTTCATCGCATAAAAGGCTGCAAAAGATCATAATAAGTATATGTCGATAAACCAAAGTTTGTAATTTAAACTTTGTAATGCTTCCAAGCTTTTTGCATCGAGTTGATCGGTTAGTGCGTATTTTCTCTCATAAGGACTGATCATGTTGTTAGTGTTTTGAAGCTCATCACATTGTATATGTACAGACCCTAACAACTTGGTAATCGTATTGAAAATCAGCGTATTTTTTATTTATTTTTACACATATGTCGCACAGTTATGCAAATTTTCGAAAGGAAAAATGATAGTGACATCTCCAGAACCAGATGTGGATATATTTAGTGAGCCCACGCCACCTCCAAAATTTGATGGTGAATACATTTAAGACAAGACCTAAACTGTATCTATTGCCAAACTTAAGTAATAGGTGTTGCAAGGAAATGCAAATGTTTAATCAGAAGTAACACTTTTAGAACCAAAAGTGGAACCCTGTAGTCTCTCCTACGTCCACGAAAATTTAATGCTGGATCATTATAAATGAACACATAAACTCCATTTCTGAAAACTATATGTTTCAATGATTTTTTTTTAACTGGAAGACTAAAAGAATAAAAAGTAGAATTTGGAGTTCTTAACATCACAAAAACTAGTCGCTAAAGTCATTCTAATTATCATCTAAGACAATTTAGAGAAATATATGTTTAAAGGAAAATGAAAAATTTTGAACAAGAATTGGGAAAAAAACATTCCTTTCATAATTTGTTTCTGAATCCATATGAGCGGTCCCCTGAGTTCTTTCTATAGCTAAACCTGAAAAGCAGATATTGCAAAGAAAATGTAAATTTTTTCATCGAAAGTTACATCACCAGAACCGGAAACGGAACTCCTTAGTGAGTCATCCCACTCCTTCCAGAATTTAATGCTGAATCTGTATATTGTGATCTAAGCTCTATCTATAACCAATCTTGGAAAATAAGTGTTTGAAAGTAAAGTTTTAAAGGAGAAAAACACAATGAGTCAGAGGTGAATTTCTTATTAAAGCATCCTACCTCCTTTGAAATTGAATACTAAATCCATATCAGTTATTATCTAAGCTCCATTTATAGAAAGTAATAAACACTATTTCAAGAAAAATGTATTTTTTTAACCTGAAACTGAAAATGAATTGTAAGTGGAAATCCTTAATAAATTCTCACTATCTCTTTCAAATTTTGATGCTGAATCCATGTACCAGTAACCATTTAAGCTCTAATAGATCCTAAAAAAATTCTTAAAAAATATTCAGGTAAAATCATAGATTGCAAATTTGATTGTCATCAATTATTTAAAGAGCGAATAAAATTCCTAATCTTTTGAGAATCCTTAAATCGTAAAGCAAAAAGAACACTTTTAACTTATTTTTACTTTAGCGCCATTTAGTGTGATTCTATAAAGATGCTACAAACTTTAAAATGACTTTATCCCTTCAGATACTTTTTAAATATCTTATTCTACAAATCTGTGTAGAATCTGTGTTAAATTTTGCTTTGAACTGGAGAATATCAGCCAACTTTCTACCATTCACTCATATCTTAAACATGGTTAGAGTTTTCGCATTTGCACGAGGATCCTTAGGACTGGACTTGGTATGGGACATTTTATAAGGGGATCCTAGATTAAGCTCTATCTGGAACGTAGTTCCGGGAAAACAGTAATATGTGTGCTGGCACGTTGTTATGGTGCAAAATGGAGTCCTGAGTAATTTCAGAAACCTGTTGATTGTGCTAAAATAATGTTCACATCTGTCTTTTAAATAAAGAACACAAAAGTCTCATACAAACACTGAAGAAAAAGGACGTAAAGTAGTTTAGATATGGATTGCATAGCTGCTATATATACACGCTAATTAGTCAGACATATTCACGCCCAACAAATCCGGAAGCTGAAGTCCTTAGCGTTATATATGTGTGTATTTTCAATTTAGGAAGATGTATTGAAATACACTCATGTCCAAAAGTTAAGCATAATTCGTAAAACACGAAAAATTCAGGGTTAATATGGATACAATGGTTCACAATCAGTTGTGGAGAATCATGGGACGAAAGTAAAATATTGCGCACATGCATCCTACTTCAGTCGACGTCAACATGCGCAAGAGACCTGCGCACGTCGGAACGAGTATAAAACGGCCTCGAGCAGCATGATCAGTTGAGGCAGAATTTCACAATTGCTGTGGTACGGAGCGTTGTTAACAATCAAAAGCGACGAAAGATGTAAAAAAAAAGATGCCAACTGGATGGACATGTTTTTGAAGGGACGAATTATTGAAATGCTTGAATCCGGTTTATCCCAAACCGAAGCGTCTCGAATTCTGAATGTGCCTCATTGCGTGATCTCTAGACTGTGGCAGAAGTTCCAAAACACCAGAGATATTACCCGACGACCACTACCTGGTCGGCCAAGGGTAGCAACAGCTCGGTAAAACCGATATTTGGTGATAACTGCGCGACGTCAGGGAAACCGTTCTGCCAGAAAACTGGTTTCTGCCGTCACCTCCGAGAGCAGAGGCCGGAGAACTAACTTTTGACGTCTCGGCTTGTAGGTCTACTGCTCGTGATCGAAGTTTTTGCTATTTGCATCCCTTTTGTTTCTCTGTTCGATGTAAAGGAATAAAAATTTGTCAGTAGAGCAATAACATTAATTAAATTTGAAATTTTTAAAATTTTCTACAAATCGTAGAACAAACAGAGTGAAACGTAAGGAAATGCTGCATTTATGCGTGTTCACAAATAATTCGATAATTTAATTTAAAATGAATGATTTAAAAGACTAATATTGCTATAAATTTCCTAAACATAAAATATTTATAATTATTAAAATTCACTCAGGGAGCATAGATGAATGGATACCATTCAGTTAGTCAGTGATGTTTTAATAAAAATTTAAAAAGGAACCCTGTGTATTTATTGCTTAATCAGGCATTTTATGTAAATAATTTTTCAGTACATTCACTTACAGCTAAAATATGCTTAAACTAAAATGATTACTGATTACTATATTTTTCTTTGAATATCATAAGATAATCATAAAACATAAACTCATAATTTAACTTTCAATATGCTTATTTATTCATTTACTTTTATTTTATTTTAATTATTTTTTTTGTTGCTGTAAATTTTAAAATGATTTATAATTAAGATCAAATACCAGTTGAATGTCATTCTTTAACCCATGCACTATAATTTATAGAAGATCAGGTTTTCTAATATAGCACTTCTTATATTCCTTTTTTTACTTCTACACATTAACAAATTGTAAACAATTTTATTTAATATAGAGTTTGAAATACCTCAGGGGCTTCGCATATTTAATAAAGCTGTATAATAAAACTTGATGGCATTAACATTTCAGTTACAATACCATTAAAATGAAAATGTAAGAATTATTAAATTAGTTTTGTATTATTAAAATAACATTATCTAATATAATGAAATATGCAATGGTAACTTGAAATTGTAAGTTGGTTACTTTATTTTTTTTCAAGTAATTTTAACGATTTTCAGTAACATAATAACTCGCTACATTAAAAAATGTGCACAACCTGAACACAAATATCTTCTTAAGCCATTCCTTTAAAATTCCAGCATGCCATAACAAATAATAAAAAATATACATGCACTATATTAAGATACTAAATCTTTTACATTCAATTACTTGAAAAACGGTTAAAAATATGTTATTTGATGTATGAAATATTACATTTTACATTATTATTTTACTTTCATAACTTTAGTGTAGCATTTTTATTGCTACGATTTTTTACTATTGACAATATCTTAAAAATAGAATGCCATTTTTATCTATATAAATAAAATTGAAATTATATCTATCTGTTTGTGTGACTATCTATCCATCACGGTAGAACAACTGCATCGAATTTCATGAAAATTTTGTAAGTAGCCTTGAAATATCCCCACTTAAAATTTAGTCAATGTTTCGAGTTTCTAGGACCAGGGATTGTCGAGATATGAATAAAAATTCCACAATTAAACCTTCCACAGAAATATAGCATTATGCAGATGATATATTTTCAGCAAATTTATTAAGAAAATTACATCATGATGCTTAGCAATGCAAATAAATCAAATGTGTTTATTAGACAGACGATTATTATTACATTTTTCCGATTTAAATAATAAAAAAATGATATAAAAGAAAATTTTATAAATTATTGGAATTTCATCTTTAGCATCAATTATAGCTTTCGGGTTTAAATATCACGGGAATTAATAACGTTTTCAATTGAATACCTCATATGTTTTATTTTGGCAAAAACTCATGATGTGTTTAGTCAATTAATTCATATATTGTGTTTAGTTAATTAATTCATATATTGCGTTTAGTCAATTAACCCATATACTGTGCTTAGCCAAATGCTGAAGCAGAATAAAAGTGATAATACCATTTTAGCGCTTTCATTTATTGATCCCATTTCATATATTGTTTATAATGTGTTTGCAAACGGGATCAGGATGTTTTATTCTTCAGATCTGATTGTGAAGACAATTTTGTATAGAAAAACACAGAAAGGAGAATTAAATTTAGAATAATTAAGTGAAAGGAGAATTAAATGAAATATTTTAATAGAATGTTTTGACTAACAATACCATTTAGAATACTGCAGGAATTTGCACATATTTTAAATCATGAGCAATGTCGGATATATCTGATATTAACAGTATACATAAAATTGTAAGTTGTGCTTCTACCTGTCTGTTTATTATCTCAGCACGGAAGAACTCACCTATTTTATTTTTTTTAGAATGATTATAAAATTTCAAAAATAAAGTCTCCAAATATTAGAACTTCACTGCAAATTCTGAATTTTAAGTTTCTTGTATTACATAATCAGCATGAAGAACGAGCGTACTGCTAGTCTATTATAAAATATCACAAAACTAGCAACATTATGAAAATAATTTTAAAATATTTGCAGGGAACTGAATAATTTATGAAAACAAATTAAATACACTAGGCAAATTCAATGAACGATACAAGCTAACCTGGTAAAATATACATGTTAAACACATTGAATGATATTAAATACTTTACAATTATTTAACAAAGCTTAATTTTACAAGTGCCTAGGCAGTTTTCTTAATTATTGTGACAACAATACAATTTTAAAACACGCTAAGAAAACTATAAAAGGTTTGTAGACGTTATACTTAGCAACAAAACAATTTAGAATCCAGTTAGATTTAATTGAAAATAAATTTAGACAAGAAGGTATAATATAATTTAAATGCCATATATTTTAAATTATAAGTAATTTTAAATGACATGATAATGAGCAAGAAAGGGTAAGCACTTTCTTCTAAAGAGCATTTGCAATATGTAGTAATGTATCCAAATGTATACAATGTAGTAATGTATCCAATGTATACAATGTAGTAATGTATCAAATGTATACAATGTAGTAATGTATCCAATGTATACAATGTAGTAATGTATCCAATATAACAAGATATATAATCAAAGGTATGCAGGTCAAAATCCTTATTAAATCATGGAAATAACAAATTATACACTTACAAAACACGATAAAAGAATATTAACTAAAAAAAATCCCGTTGGCCGTTAGCCTTATATCCACGTACCCACGGACTTCTTTGTGTAGGCTGCTGGGGGAGAATTTTCCAGAAAAGGTCAGGCGAAATTCGAACGCTATATTTGGGCATACAGAAAACGACGCGGTCCATTTTTGCGTTTTTTTGCTTCGGATTCTACTCTAGGAGGTGACGGTTCAACCCTGACAGCCGCCACAGGAGTCACTGCGTCGAGATAAAGTGTTTACAGGAGACTCAGATCCGTTGGTCTCTATGCCAGACGACCCACAGTTTGCATCCCGTCTGACGTCGACACAGAAACGTGCACGTTTACAGTGGAGTTTGTAACATCGGAAGTAGAGTGAATAAGAGTGAGGCAATATCGTGTTTAGTGACGAGTCCAGGTTTAGCTTGCACATTGATTCTCGTTGTACCAGGATCTGGAGAAAACGTGGAACGTGTTTTCACCCGGGAAATATCACAGAAGTACATAGTTTTCCATTTGGGGGAGTCATGGTCTGGGCAGGCATCACTATGGACGTCATCAGACCTCCACATCTTTGACACGGGGTCGGTTACCTGTCAAAGATACAGAGACGAAATCCTTGTGCCTATCGTTCAATTGTTTCGAGGCGCTATTGGTCCTGATGTCATATTCATGTACGGTAACGCGGCTCCTCACCGTGCCACCTTGGTCGACGAACTCCTTCAAACTGAGGATATCAAGCGGCGCATGCAGTGGCCAGCCAAATCTGCTGACCTGAATCCAAGAGAGCATGTGTGGGATATGCTTGGGAGACATCTTGCAGCCCTCCACTACCCACCAAACTCCGTTCAGGAATTGAAAACTGCTCTCTGTGAGACTTGGAAATCTTTGAGCATGCAACTGATCCAAATCACCATCGAAAGTATGGGAAATAGTTAAGCAGCAAGCGGGCTACTCGAGGTTCCCACACACTGTATTAAACTGTAGCATCTGCTATGTCGCGATTTGTGCAAGTTCATATTTTTCTATTTTTAAATGCTTTGATCGAGCCAAATGTAAGTGTAAATGTTGGTTCTGAAATCGTCTGCGAGAGACCGCAGCTTTTCTGCATATTCATATTTTTCGCCTTACTTCCGTTTTGAAAGAATCCGTTAAGAAGTACGGGTGTTTCTTAAATTTTGTTTGATTCATGTTTTTTCTCTTTGAAGCGCAGCGAAAGCCGATGCTTGATATATATGTACAGTGACGTCAGATTCAGTAAGTGTAGAGAGAGGCCGCTGGTTTTCGGCAGATTGGAACAAATGATGCGGTTATGGCAGTCGTATAATATTTGGCTCCTAAAATAAAGAAATGGCAAAATTATTAAGAAGTAAATTTCAACGTTTCAATCTCCTCTTTAGACTATGACAGCCATAAAATGATATTAATCTTTAACTATCAAGCCTGTAGTAAGTATGTTGTTTAAATAAATTAAAGAAGGGATGTGAATAATCCCAGAGCTTGGCTAGCATATATCTATTCAATAAACGTTAATCCTTAATCTGCCTAGCAAAGTAATTAAAAGAAGCTTTTCAATAATTTTTCCATATAATTGTTGTTCTTCGTCAAGAAATATTTTATAATGAAATGTCTAAATTAGTCTAATTACTCTATAGTTGATTTCTGTCGAAATATCTGCTTGTTTGAATATAAATAGTAATTATAGAAAAGTATGGAACAATGAGGTTCCATAATTATAGTGGATGTGTGTATTTGTGTATTTTGTAATGATCACACTTCTATATGGATTACATAACTATTAACATAATTATGTTTATTTAACTTCAACTGGATTCTTATTTTCTGGATGTATTTCAAATTTTGCCATAGCTTACCGCAGCAGAGCCAGCCATTATGGAGTATTTTCGCTCCATATCAGGTAAGGGAACGCACCTGTGGTTAATAGTACTGCCACTATATTTAGTTCACTAATCCGGCCATAAGATGAAATTTTACAGTGTTTATACATATGTTGTGTGTGGAGGACTCAAGGTGTTCTCAACCATTAGGATTTCCTACTTTCATAAACTATCATCCAAATTTGTGTACTACAAGTTATACAGAGTGTAATTGATTACGCGTGTACAAGTTTGATGCCGTGACCAGGATAAATTTGCAAACGCGTAATCACTTACACTCTGTATAACTTGTAGCACATAAATTTGGAGGATAGTTTATGAAAATAGGAAATCCTAATGTAAATAGGAACACCTTGAGTCTTCCATACACAACATATGTATAAACACTGTAAAGTTTCATCTTAAAGCCGGATGACTGAAATAAATAGAGTGGCAGTACTATTAACCACAGGTGCGCCCCCTTCCCTGATATGGAGCGAAAATACTCCATAATGACTGGATCTGCTGCTGTAAGCTATGGCAAAATTTGAAACACATCCAGAAAATAAGAATCCAGTTGAAGTTAAATAAACTTTAATTACGTAATCGATATAGACGTATGGTCACTACAAAATACACAAATACACACATCCACTATAATTATGGAACCTCTTTGTTCCATCCTTTTCTATAATTACTCTTTATATACAGACAAGCAGATATTTCGACAGAAATCAAGTATAGAGTCATTAGACTAATTCATACATTTCATTATAAAATATTTCTTTACAAAGAACAACAATTATATGGAAAAATTATTGAAAAGCTTGTTTTAATTACTTTGTTTGGAAGATTAAGGATTAACGTTTATTCAATAGATATATGCTAGCCAAGATCTGGGATTATTCACATCCCTTCTTTAATTTATTTAAACAACATACTTACTATAGGTTTGATAGTTAAAGATTAGTATCATGATATGACAGTCATAGTCTAAAGAGAAGATTGAAACGTTTAAATTTACTTCTTATTAATTTTGCCATTTCTTTATTTTAAAAGCCAAATATTATACGACTGCCATAACGGCATCATTTGTTCCAAACTGCCGAAAACCAGTGACGTCTCTCTACACTTACTGAATCTGACGTCACTGTGCATATACATTAAACAATGGCTTTCGTTGCGCTTCGAAGAGAAAAAACATGAATCAGACAAAATTAAAGGAACACCCATATTTTTTAACGGATTCTTTCAAAGCGGAAGTCAGGCGAAAAATATGAATATGTAGAAAAGCTGCGGTCTCTCGCAGACGATTTCAGAGCCGGCATTTAAACTTACATTTGGCTCGATCAAAGCATTTAAAAATAGGAAAATATGAATTTGCCCAAATCGCGACATAACACATCAAATTGTTTTAATCATCCTGTTTCACTGAGGTTGACACTCATATTGTGACCCTTTTTTTAACTCTTTTCTTTGGATAAAAATTCGTTATCATCCTTTTTTTAAATTATTTTCTTCTTCTATAACCCTATTATACACGCATACAGCGTTTTCTTCCAGTCTGATGTAGATTTCCTGCAATTTTCACATAAACATCAACTGTGCTTAACTTTTGAACATGAGTGTAATTATGGTAGGTGTTCTGCCCCGAACTGTTTTAAGGATTTTTGATACGGTTTTAGATTATTTCGCGTTTCCAGAAACGATGAGAGAAGAAACTGTACATTTGGTATGTAGTTGTCATCCATACATTACATACATGCAATTAAATACATTTTCATACATTTAAGTCACATATAAATAATAAGAGGGGATACTTTAGAAAAATTGCCTTTTCTGTTTTTACTTGTTGTCCTCATAAATGATATAACTCTTTGATCCTCTTCTTATATCTGTTAATACATTTAAATAACCTTTTATGCTGCTATATCGATGTATTCATTTTTTAGATTGTTACAGACAGGAGGTTGACAAAAGTTTACGTACAGAAAATATTTACTTATTTACAAATTTCAATAATGTTCAAACCTAACCGTATTTGGCTAAATGTTATGTAATGTTTGACTATGCAATTAATTTATTTTAAAAACTATATTAAAAATGAAATTGTATTAAATACATTTGTACTGTTAAATCAAAGTTTAATGAAATACATAAATATGTAATTATTGTGAATATTTTTATTAAACTGTTAATTTATGTAACGGTTAACTTCTGGGATATTCAGAAATGGCATGTTTTCATGTTTATTTCTAATTTCATGGACATTTTGCGCACTCTCAGTGACTTTAGCTTATTTGATATAACAACAACACACTTAATAACAACTGTTGATAATATTTTTGAATATCTAAAACCATTTCAGATTTAACCATAAATATGACGCACATTTTATAATTCTGTTAACTTGTTAAACGGGAACAACTTTTGAATTTAATTTTCTCAAACGGCGAAATTATTCAAATGTTTAATTTTCCGATTGGCAGAAAAATCATATAATGACGTAATTTTATTATTTCTGCCTGGTGAATATCCTGATTATTATTCAAACGCGATAGATTTATTTACTTATTATCAAATGATTCCTACCAATTCGAAAAAGTGTATCACTTTATATTTAAGCAATTATTGCTTTTATTCCCGTTTTAATTGATGGTAGCGAAAATATATCAAATTATTTCGTTTTTCAGAGGCTAAGTTTTGTTGACAATATCTTCAACTATTCCAATATTTAAATATTCGATACTTTCGTTTGCTTAAAACCTATGCTGATCGAATGAAACAATAATTTTGATACACCATACCCCGACTCATTCAGTTAGTCAGTCCAGTGCATATTATACGGATTATATTTGCTGGTAAATAAATTAACCTGCCAAATTCATATTCATATATATTTTACAAAGTAGATATCAATGATATTATACGATACAGAACGGAATCTGTAATTGGTTGGTGAAACATTTTCTGTTATCTAAACAAGGCAAGATCCAGTTAGAGATAGATCCATCTAGATTAAATATTAAATTATTAAACCGCTTCTTCCAGTGAGTTAAATGTGTTAATCAATAAATGTATGACGGAGGCACATACATGGAATGGGATTTTCTATCTGGATACAGTTTTTCATAAATGAAACAAGTGAGATAAATTCTAGTGTCAGGCTTGTTTCTTGGGAAAAGGGATCTGATAAAATAAAGGATTAGTTTGATTATATTCCTTATTTAATAAAGGTTTTAGATACCTAGAGATTTGATGCATAGGGGAATTGGGACGAAACGAAGATGAAGACAACGCCGAATCTACGTAACTATTTATTGTAATAAAAACAGGAGTATAATACACTTACGATATTTTTTATGTATCCGCAGATTTATTGAAAATAAAATAAAATAAAGATTATAGTAAAATACATAATTATGAAATATAATGAAAATTAAATTTGAATTTGCAATTCAAATGTGCATTTATGGATAAACTAAGTGATAAAAAAACAAAAATATGGCATATTTACTAATAATAGCGAAAATGTTTCAAATGAACGTATTTCCACTTACTGCAATCATTTATTCCACAAAAACCATTATATTTCATTAATAAAATACTTTACTTATCCTCCCAACTATCATTCAATGCTCCAAAATGCCCCTAAAATAGCATTTTATGAAGAAAAATGTATTTTAATTATATGAAAATAGTGACTGATATATAAGACAAAACCTTATGGTACATGAAAAGTATGACCATACAGATGCCCCCCCCATATATATATATATATATATATATATATATTAAACACAATTTCACCTTATGAAACTGATAACATTGAAACCCTTTCGAATTCGATAACCATAAAAAATAACGAAAATGTCTAATGACTGGCCTTTATAATGACCACATCTTAAGTATATTACACTCCGTTTATGACCGTTGCCTAATAAATTTGAGTTGAAAATGCCTTTAGCTTAAAGCTATGATACTGGTCCACCACTTTTTTGCCCCCCGGTATACAGTGAAATTTGTTTCTTGGAAAAAGGGTTCTGATAACATAAATGATTACTTTGTTTATATTCCTTCCTTCCTTCCCCGGCTCCACCGAGTTGGTAATTTCCCATTCTCGCTAGAATCTCATTAAGATTAATCAATATTTGTAAACATTTGATGCGTGTTAATTAAAACACAAAAAGGAAAAAGGAATTTTTTGCTATATGTTGAATGATTTTTAATTTTATTCATAATTTTGTGATTTGAAGATGTTTGATTGTTGCACTTTGTCTTCACATGATATCGTCGGACTACAGGGAAAAATTTGTATCTGCTAATATTATATTGTCTATTAGTATTTCAAAATAAATCCTCAACATTTGATACTTTGTTACAAATTTTATCAATCAACTTCTTAAATTGAAATAACATTTTCAATGCCGATTATTAGTGTTTATATTAAGTTATTGAAAAAAAGAAAATCAAAATGTAAAATAATGTTTTTCCAAACATAAATGATCATCGTTAAATTCAAACTTTTCTCTAGACATAATGTCATTTCAAAATCCCTTATTAAACAAAATTATCATAGTGAAAAATGACTAACAACCGAAACAAGAGTCATTCTTTGAACAAAGCAGATAAGTTTAATGAGCTTAACGTTCTGCATAATAAAATAAGTACCACATTTCTCACGAATCTGAATGAATTCACTGAGGAGATTAAAATATTCCTGCAGCTTTCATTTTTCTATTAGTATAAATGAAGAAATCCAATATTTGAAGTGTGTTATCTCGTTCATTTATTGATGTAATGAAATCTCATGTAAATTCATTTGGAATCGATAAAACATATTTGTTTATGATGCCACCTTTATTAAAAAAGTCACTCAATGTAGTTCGTTCATTATGAAATGTGTTAGTATAATAGGTAATTAAATTTTAAAATTATATCCTGTTTTTTGGGTTAATGTAACTGGTTATAACTGGTATGTAACTGGTACTGGTATAGCTGGTAATTTCAATAGCTGGTAATGTAGCTGGTAATGTAAACTGGTATAGCTGCTGGTAATGTAAATCTGTACCGAAATGCAACTGGTATGCAAACTGGTAATATTGTGCTCCTGATGGGATGTAATGTAGTGTGGAAATCTGAACCAATATTTGCTTTTATTTAACATGATCTTACCTTACTGTAATGCACGTTTCATGAGGTATTACTGAGTACTCCAATGCACAAAATGTTTCTGAAATTCTAGGTATGATATAAAGATTTAAAAAAACTACCCAGCTTGGAATATTCCACCGTTTCTTCATTGGTATCTGTCTAAATGCCCTGGGTATCCCACTAGTTCTGTTGTACCATACTATTGCCGACTATTTGGACGAGAGCCAGGCGATCGGCGTTGAATCGCTAAATTATTTGTATAGGCATAACAAAAGTATGATGTTTTTGAATAGAAACAAAGTTTTCCATCTTGCCATTACTCTGCCTCACCTGTGACTCTACACATCCTCAATCATGCTGTATCGTTGCCTCTTTGGAACTGTTTGCTGGGGTTCAAGTAAAGACAGCTTCTTGTGTACTAATGTGGCAATGTTTCAAGGGATTTAGCAATGACATATATGTTCCAAACTTTTCCAAATCTTAGCTTAAAATTTTGTTTTATAAGCTAATTATTTATACTTTTAATTGAATGAATGCATATGTAAATCATTTCTAAATGCTAAACTCTTAATTTTTAACGTTCTATGACATATATAATTCATTACGAACTTTTCAAGATATTTTTATCTTATCGTATAAAGATGTCAAATATTTGTATGAAAATATTAATCTATCAATTCTCTGCCCAAGGAGGCGAGGACCATCGAACCAGCCCCCCTGATTGCAACATCTTCCGACGCCAATGCCGTTGCAAAACAAAAGCTCTGCGCTAACACCCGACGAAAATCATCCCTTCCCGAGCTTAACTACGACAGAGAAGTAACAATAACAATTGCCAGACTGAGGACGATGCACCTCAGAGGTATGAAGATTTTGCCAGATGGGTCAAGATCATATCCTGAATGCAGGCACTGTCCGGGTATGAAGCTTGATCCCGAGCACCCCTTTAACTGCCCTTCCATCATTGCAGCTCTCTTCAAGATCGACTTGAACTGTTCCAGGGAGACCCTTTACACGGACAAAGCTGTAGATGTGGCCTGCGCAGTGCTCCACGCTTTTGGACCCATTTAGCTTTACTCTCCCCACCTCCCTCCCAACCCTTTCCAGTTATTGCACTGCTCACACGACAACAACAACAACAGCAATCTATCAATTTCTCTAAATTATTCTAAAATATCTTAGTTTCCAAATGATCATAAATATTTAGATACTGTAAATTCCAAATCGCAGACAAAACAAAATTACCAGCTTCGGAAATAACGAATACGGAGTAATATATATATAAATAGCCAAGTACAATAGATAATTTTAATGAGCTTAATTTTCGGGGTAACGAAACAAGCACCAAACTTTTAACGAATTAACGGGGATTTACTGCTGAGATTAAAATATTTTTGATTCTTCACATTTTATTATTAGCAGAAACGGAGAAAATAATTATTTCAAATAATTTACCTCAATAAATTACTGTTTGAAGCGATTTCAAGAAAGTTTCTCCGATTTGGGATAACGCAAATAATAATTCATTTCTTGAACTTTTAATATATGTTTTATTTCAAGTTACTCTAAGTTCACATAATTTTAAATTTCGAAGAAAAGTTCGAAACATTTTACAGTATAATCACAATAATACAGTACTTCAATGTACCGTTCCCATGCGAATCCATTAAAATGTGTCTTTACATATATTGTATATCAGCCGCCTTCGGCGACCAGCCTGTTCGCTACCCTTGAAAATTCTGACCGTGGCTAACTCGCTGACGAGACCTATCAGAAAGGTGTAGGGTAACTATTTGGACGGTCAGGAAGTGCCATTTAATTTAGACCGGAACCCATAGGGGGAGGCATCCAAAGGGACCGTACCCCACATCCCCTACCACCAACCTCTCGGAAAGACTTACGGACCCACATGTTTAACGTGGTCGTATTCCGCGTGAACACGACGGCAGTTTTGGCAGTGGCGGGTATCGAACCCGGGCCTACCGAGTGCAAATCCCGCGCGTTAACCACTGGGCTACTTCGCCTCCGCGACAATCCCCATAACTTTCTTTTTATTCACCCAATATAGACCGGAACCCAGTGGGAGATACATCTACAGGGACCGTACCCTGCTTCCCCTACCACCAAATTCTCTGAAGGACTTACGGAACCACATGTTTAACGTTATCGTACTCCACGTGAACACAGCGGCAGTTCTGACAATGGCGGGAATCGAACCCGAGCCTACCGAGTGCAATTCCCGCGCGCTAACCACTAGGCTATCGCGCCCTCCACGACAATCTCCATAACTTTCTTTTTATTCGCCCAATTTAGACCGGAGCCCAGTGGGGGAGGCATCCACAGGGACCGTACCCTCCTTTCCCTACCACCAAACTCTCGGAAGGACTTACGGATCCACATGTTTAACGCGATCGTACTCCGCATGAACACGGTGGCAGTTTTGGCAGTGACGAGAATCGAACCAGGGTCTATAGAGTGCAATTCCCGCGCGCCAATTTGAATTTTATAACTACCATATGCCAAGCTCTTAATTAAAAAAAAATTAAATTAGCGTCCAAATCTAATTTTTTGCCAAAACCTTAGGACAACGGATGAGCCTTATGGTTTAATAGGGTTGTTACTAGTTCCCGTCCACCGGACACATTGAAGCATGCTTCCTGGTTGCTGCAGGTGTTTGTGATAAAATTTCCTAAATATTACACGCAAACCTAATTACAATAATCTGGTTAGGTCTTATATTTTGTCAAATATTATGAAATCTCAGTCATATATTTTTTATCTGGTTACACATAACCCCTAGTTACATTTATCTTAAGCCCTTCACTAATAATTAGTTATAGTTAGCTATAATTAGTTACACACTTACAATGCAATTGTAGATGCGTGTGGATGCACATAGAGTTTTTATTGGCTGTATGTGTTATTGTACATGTTGTCGGAATACGTTGGTTGCGCATATTGTAAATTTCGGGAGCATGATTGTATATATTGTACATATTGTTTAGTTGCCTATGTATTGTATATATTGTTGTTTAAGTTGCCTATGTAAATTGTATATATTGTGTTTACATATTGGGTATATATCAAATGAATATTGTGTATATACTGTAGATAGAATGTGTATATATTTGTATATGTAAAAAAAACAAAATTAATGAATAGCATCTACCATGCAAAATAGTAAGATATTTGGTCTCTGCATGGGAGTGAGTTTTTATCCATTGTTTTAAACTTTCATTGCCTGTTTCGAACAACCTCGTCGCACGTTTGTTTCTTGCCCGCAATTGTCAGTGGATGAGTGTCAAATCCTCTTCCCGCGAAAATGTCTGCGAATGAGTGTTAATCCGTTTTCCCGCCACTTGTTTTGCGGATGATTGTTCTCTTTCTTTCCCGCTATTTGCGCGGATGATTTTTTTATTATTTTCCCTATAAGTGAGGCGGGTGTATTATATTGCCATTATAACCAACTTGGCCGGTTTTCAATTCTGAAAGTTCCTTTTGAAAATTAATAAATGTTCTGGGGGTGATGGGATCACGCTTTTCCCGACCATGCAGCTAACCCCTTTAAGCCCATGTTGGCAAGGGGCACGGTCTGGGTCGCGGAAGCTCTTAATTCCATTGGGTTTTTGAGGTGCAACCTGAGTTGTTCAAGGTTCTGGTGACTCGTAGGCACATCTTTTGTAATTGGAATAAACTTTGGTGCAGGGAGTTTTATGGCATACTCCATTGCCTTGAGTGTGGGTGGTTGGGCCATTCCATTGGTAGCTGTCCCAATCCCCACCTTTGCATTGGATGTTCCCGGCCGTAACATGGTGGTGACTGCAAGGAAGTTTACAATTGTGTTAATTGTTTGAAATGTAACGATAAGTCTAGGGGGATAGGGACCTCCGGCATTCCTGTCGGGATACCAACTGTAGGTCTTTTATGGCAGAGATTGAAAAATACAGAAAGCATGTGGATTATGGTGGTGGTGATTAATTGTTGATTATTTGATCGAAACTTTAGATTTGACTCAGAATTGTTCTTTTGTTTATTTTTGTATAAATTGTATATTATTGTATATATTGTATATTTTTGTATATTGTTATTATGTAATCCTTGTATATGCTTGTGGGTTGTATGTTGGTTTTGGGGTGGTTTGTTGAGGTGTTTATTTTGGTGGTTTGGTTTATTTGTTTTGTTATTTGGTGGATTATTTGTTGATTTGGTTGTTTTCGGGTGGTTAGTTCTTCTTGGTTATGTCGGAAAGTATTATTGAATGGGTAGGTGGTTGTTGGTTTATTTGTTTTATATGTTTAGAGCTGTTGTTGGGGGTCGGTTTGTTTTTCTTTTTTTGTTTTGACTTGTTTTTGGGGTGTTGGTTTGGTATGGTTATGGGTTTTTTATTTTGGTGCGACTTTAATTGTTATTTGTTTTGAATTTTCTTTGTAGTTGTACTTGGTTATATTTTTGGTATTTTCCCTTACCTTGGTTCGGTTTCTTGATCGACATTTGCTTTATTTGGTTGTGGCTGAACCTCGGTCTCCTGTTTGCGAGTGGCGGGAGAGGCGGGGACACTTTTTGATAAATGTTGGTTGGTCTTGAGAAAAGTTTTGTTTTTGTGTTCTTTGTTGTTTGTATTTTGTTGCCTTTTAACTTTGATTTTGGTGTTACTTGATACATTTTTGGCCTTCTTATTTTGAGTTTATTATGGTTTTATTTATTAACAATGTAAACTGTTTGTTAATTTTCTGCCTACAGGCCTTTGCCTGATATTGTTGGCTTTGTAACCGCCCTAGCCAGGCTTTCTTTTTGTTTTTAATAAATTTTGGGGTGGATCGGTGAAAGTTGGTGGAGAAGTGATTGCTCCTGCTCGGCCAGGGATAGAAAGAGTCCTATGCTATTCGTGGCGGGCCCCCTGGACCCGAGAATACCAGCTTTTAATTCCCCCCTCCCCCGGCAATGGCGGCGGACTGAAATGTTGTTGTTTGTGAAGCTCTTGGTTATTTGTAAATAGTTGGTGTATTGGAGTATTAAATTGATTGAGAGTTATCTTAAAAGATGCCTGAAGTTATGAAGTATATTATGGAAATATTAGTTTGTGGAAATAAGTAAAATATAGTGTGTATAGACCTGTTTTCTACTTCTGTTCGAAGCTAATGTTAAGCGATTTTGAAAAGTAATGCTAAAGGATTCAATGGCTGACTTAATGCGTATGTAATTGTTTTGGATTTGGTATTTTTCTTGAAGTTTTTTGATCTTACATCCTGTGAAATTTCTTGTTCTGGAACGGGCCTTGCTGAGGTATGTATATGAAAAAAATTAGTAATATCCTGAATGGGGAGTTGACATTGAATTGAGACAACAAAGACGACTGGTTTTGATGATATCGAGTCTTTTCTGGTTTTCTGCAGAATAGGATTTTGCCTATCTCACCTGCTGATATTGTTAAAAATATATATATGATGTATTCACCTTCCTTGTGTTATAATGAACCTGCATTATTAATTTGGGTCTTTTAGATTTGGTAGAATATTTTATATTTAATATTTCTGTTTCTGTGACGTCACTCTGCTGTGTTCTTATTTATTGTCCTGATGCTCCATCTTTTCTGTGGAGGAGGTATTCATCAATGGAATGCTGAGTATTAAAGTTGAACTTGGTATTTTTCTCCAGTTTCTAAGTGACTTTGAACTGCTATAACTTATGAATGGAAGTATTCATCGTTAAATACTATCTATAGAAAAATTATAAATATTATTGTTTATGATATAATGATGAATTGATCACTTAAGTGTAACTGGCCTCGGATATATTGTGCACTTTCTTGTTTTCTGCGGGATTGATTTTTGGAAAACTCCTGTTCTGGCAATTTTAAAAATTTATAAACTATATTAAAAGCCTATAGGGCCGTTTATGAATCTGTGATATAAATTATAGGTTGATAGGACAGGTGAAATTATTAATATTTAACAATCTGACATTGATGACGTCAATTACCGTTTCCCCTCTCCTGTTGTGATTTTTCATCTTTCCTGTTGGGGCGGAGTTTTGTTTCGGTTCTTATGCTTTGAGACCTGCTTTGTTTATTTATCATCTTGGAACTTGGGGTGTTGAAGACCCAGACCGTCCGACTCATCCTGATGATTTGAGTATCTATTTGGACGGCGGGGAACTTGGGGTGTGAACTTCCTGTGAACTGCGGATTAATCCCGCCAGTGATGGAATACCGTAATCTTGTCTGACCGCGGCCTATTTCTCTTCATACTGTGTTGGAGAACTTGTGTGAGGCTGCCCGAAGCCTGGCTCACTTTCAGTAGTGTAATTGAATCTGTGTATTTAAGAATTTGATTGTACATATTGTTATTATTTTTCTGGAGTGGCGCCACATCTGTGATTATGGCTTTAGTATACGCTCCGGAAATCGATAATTTGAAAGATTTGGTCCCCGTACTGAAGAATTTGTCCTTGAAGAGGAAGGGGTGTTGATTGGTATCCTTTGGAGGATGTCACGGCATTGATTGGGTCCCTTACTGCATTTTGTCACGAACAGAGATCCTCTCGGTTTGCTAGGCCTTTTAGAGTCCCAGTTGACGAAATTGTACTTTACTCCTTTAATTAAATTAATTCTTAGACTCTGTGAGGGTTTTACTGAGAAGGAAGTGGATCTTGAAAATAACATTTATTTTTGCTCTGGTAATGTGAAGACTATTGTAGTATCGAAATCTGCGATGTATATTTCTGTTTTAAAATGCTCTTTTCATGTCAAGTAAATGTAGAATTCCTCAGTCGATTTTCGGTGGAAATAGGTCAATCTGTGAAGTGTTTGTGTCCTTGAACGGCGCCAGCCGAAGGAGAGAAAAACCGTTGAGTGTTTAATTTTATCTTGTTGATTATTTTCCACTGTTCTGGATGTACAAGTGCTAATGTATATGTGTGTTGTGACGTCAGAATTAAAAGTAAGTGTAGAGAGACGCGGCTTTGAGAAGACAGAGCATGCAATGGGCTGGAGATCTGTCGGTCGGGTATCAAAGTGGTTCCATAGTTTTTTAAGAATGAAACTGTGTTAAATTTAAAAGTAATCTACAGTATGGCTCTCCTGTTGTTTTACGACCGACAGAGCCCCTCCGAACCGCACTCCGGGTGCGTAAGTATTTTTCCTTTAAATGGGAGATTTAAGATTAGTTTCTGGCTATATGACTAGCAGAATTTTTCATTGTAAGAGCCAGCTAAATATTAAAATACCTGTTTCAATCTCCCTTGGTATTTGTTGTAAAGCGAAATGATATCAAAATTGAGTAATTTGTATATTTAAAGATTCTTAAGCTTGCCATATTGATTTAAGGATTTTAAGTCTAACTCATGATTAAAAGGAGTTAGAATTGTCATCGAGCAAAAGATGTTGTTTGATCTATAATAACTGCATATATGTGTTTCATAATGTTAATTAAAGAATATTCATTTAATTTCAAGAAAATATGGAGTCTTCATTTCACGAGTTGTTTTACTTGCCATTTATTAATTCCATGCCATTGTGGAGTATTTCGCTTCACATCAGGGAGACGGATTCGATTCTGGAGTTATAAGTACTTACCACTAATTAAAAGATCACTTGGCTATTATTTGTGTTACATGTTTATGCAATATCAACTAACTTTATTTCAGTTTATACATTCGAATGTGAAAGGCACAAAACGCTTTTACACTATTAGTAAGTTAAATAGGTCCATTCAAGAAAAGGGCATTGAGATAGAGGATTTTAGACATAGCTTAAAAGAATCCTCTCTTCATTTGGATAAATCGAGGAAATCCCTGGAAGATGGTGCTAGTGCAGTTTCTGATAATTATAATCTAGATTTTCCTGGTGTAGCCTCCGAGTTTGAGACTTTGGAATTAGAATATCTAAAGAAATCCTCTTTACTGGAAGAGGCTTGAAAGTTAATTGAAGATCTAAATAAGGAATAGGTCCAGCAAAAATTTACTTGTGAAAAGTTGAGGATTAAGTTACAAGATAGGGATTCTCGAATCCAGGATCTTGAGGTTAGGTTAGAAATAGCGAATAAATGCGCAGACCGTGCTTTGCCTGATGAAGCCTTGGCTAGGCAACTGTTCGAGAATCGGATTATCTTGGATGAAATTAGGAATGCAGTGGTCATTGGATCTTCTCCTACTGGTGAATTTTGGCCTCCTTCACATGCTGCTCCTCATTCTGGTGATACTATTACTGTTAAAATTAAAAACCCTTGTTCTCCTTCTATAACTAATAAGCTGTCTAAGACCTCTTTTGTTAAACCCAGGGATCTCGGTATAGGAATTGATAAGTGTTTCAGGATAAAAGATGGTAGGCTGGTCATGGAGGTTCATGGATAATCGGTTGCCGATAAACTCGTTGACGATTTGTCGCGGGATCCGGCATTGAAGGGAAAGTTGGTTTTTGAACGCTCGTTTAAAAGACCAACTAGGATGATATCCTTTGACCTCCCTGAGGATCTGCTTGAAGTAACCTTTGTAACAGGCATCATTGTTTAGAACTTTTGGTTAGAGGGACTTGCACATTGTTTTGTTTTTAAATTTAAAACTAAAGAAAAATTTGATGTCCATTTTGTCTTTGATGATTTTCCGGAGGCATTTGGTCCTTTGAATAAAAGAGGCTATGTTTACTATGAATTGCAAAGGGTTAAATGCAGAGAATTTTTTTCTGTTCTACAGTGTATGAAATGTGGCAGATTGGGCCACACATCTGGTCGTTGTAAAAATTCTAGACGATGTTTAAGATGTTCGGAACCCCATATCGAGATCTTCTGTTCTGCCATTCCTGCCTGCATCAACTGCTTGGATTATAACTGGAGGACTAAGGGGAATAGATATACGGATCATTCATGTTGAGATTTTGTTTGCGAAAGTTATAAGAAGGAAGTAATTAGATATCATACTCATGTTGATTATGGTATAAAATGAAATTTCAATTTGATATTAGCTTAGGGCCCTTCCTGTATAGTCCCTTTACTTGTTAGAGATGTTTTTTAAAATATTATTAATCCAAAGATTTGGTATAGATTGATTTGTATTGCACTCGGTGGGAGAATCTTGTTTTTTAGATGTTTTTAGTATTTAATGGGGTGGATTATTTAGCAGAGTATTTTGGGATTTATTCGGAATGATTTATATAATGATGATTTTTGTTGGGTCTGGCCTCTATTTTGGGTAATTTAAGAACTATGTATTTTTATAAATTGTTTATTAAGGAAACTAGCTGTGTTTATTGGGTCCGTGTATTTCCGGCGGAGTGTATTATTTCGGTATATTTCAATGAGTGTAGGAATCACTTTGGTTGGTTGTACCCTGTTTTTGTTGGACCAGGGTATTTTTTTTCTTTTTTTTTAATTTGTTTTAGGGGGCTGTTGCTGGGAATTCTTGTTTAATTTGTTTAGGGGTTTTCCTTTCTTTGGGGTCATTTCATGACACTTTTAAAGGTATTTGAATGTTACAGTTTTAAAGTATATGTGATAATTGTAATTTGGTTTTACCGCATATTGTTGCAGATGAGTTGTTGGCTTGTGTAACCACCATGGCCTGGAACCTCTTTTTTTAGTTCTAAATACATTTTTTGGGCCCTTGGGCTGGGTATGATGGGATTTCTTTCTCGGTCGTGGGGTAAACTGCTCAATGCCATTCGTGGCGAACGCCACGGTCCGAGTTCTCCAAGCTCTTAATTCCAACATCCTTATTCTATCGTTCCATTGTTCCATTATTTAAAATATCCATAAATTAAAATATCCATTTAAAAAATCCATCAATCCACCATAATTCAATCATTTAAATTTTAAAATGACCATATGCTTAGCACTCAATTCCATTATTTAAAATGCCACTTAATTTTCTTACCCGATGCACGATCGTTAGCAAAAATTTTCAAACGAAAATATAAACGCCTTTTCACGACCAATTTACCATCTCTCGAAATTTCCATGGAATAAGTTCCATTCTATATATCAATCATCCAAAATAGCGACCCGCTTCAGACAGTCTGATCCCAAATCTTTGCTTAGAGTACTAACTTTAAAACCGTTGCCATGGAAACACCGCTCTCAGTGCGGCTGCGCGGGAATGGGAGGAAAAAATATTTTGCGGGTTTGCGGCCGAGAAATTGAATTTCAGAAATTCTTAAACTCCGGATTCTGCAGCAACTTTTTCATATTTCTTGACCAGATTGGGCTTGTAAGGATCCCTGAACTTTGAGCTTTCTAAAAATGTAAATGATTAATCGAAATACTCGGAACTTTTCCCGATGCGAGGATTTCAAAAGGAAAGTGACTTTTGTTTTAAAATCTTTAAAAAATATTAAAATTTGTCCCTGAGATTTGAAATTGATATATTTTACTCGCAATTGTCTGCTCTTTTCGGCCGTGTGATTTGTTTATTTCTACGACGTCTGGATAGTGGAGATAAAAGGGCAAAAAGGGAAAAAACGGTCGAAATCGCATAAAATATTGAATAACAAAAAAAATAATTAAAATTTTAAAATTCGGTTTTGACGTCTCCCCTTCCCACGCCCTCGGGTCTCCGATTGTCAAATTTTGTAGCTCTACGAGACAAGGTCGCTGAACCTATAGTATATAAGACGGACAGACAGACGGACAGGCATTGCATTTTATTATTTAAGAAGTTATATATATATATATATATATATATATATATATATATATATTTATTACTTTATCTATATACGTAGTATAATGTATAGGGGTATTGTGACGTATTGTGCGTAGTATAATGTAAGGTATTGTGACAGGGTCGAAAATTTGAATTCGAGTTTTTGACGAAGAAGAACGTTTGAAACATTACCTGAACTCGAATCGAAAGTTTTGAGATTAAATCTGTTTGTGTGTGTGTGTGTATGTGCGTGCGCACAAATGTATGTTAGTGTTAGTGTGTGTGTTAGTGTCTATGTATGTGTGTATGTGTGTGTGCTTTCAGTTTATAAATTCGATATCTCACAATCGAATGGAGTGTTTTGAACCAAGTTTGTGTAATTACTACAATCGGTGAACACTTGGATCTTATTGATTTTAAGTGCAATTGATTTTGGGGAAAACCACAATATTTTCGAATGAAATTTTGAATAATCCATGACAGAAACAGAACTTTTATTAATGCTACATAAAACATTTTTTTCTTATGCAATTTTTGGTACTCTTTCGTTAGCTGGATACTAGACAAATCCGTTAGTTCGGTGCCAGATAAAAACCGCCAACTTACAGAGATAACTCATCCAAACTAACAACTTTTAAAGAGTTTATCTTTTAATATGTATAGCTACCCTAAAGCAAACCGTTTTTAACACTTTACAACAAAGTTGAAAAGTGTTTATGACTTTGTTCATTCTCTCTGTCTGTCTGTTTGCACGATAACTGCCGTAAAAATGACTTAATCAAAATGAAATTTTAGTATGTTGTTCAGACGGTTTGTAGAACCTATGGGAATACAAATGAATAATATCACCCAATTAGTTTTGGATTGAACCCGGGTTGAAAAAATGAAATACATTGAGCCCTATGGGACCAAATTTTTCAAACATTTTTTAAGCGGATTTAAAATTCACAAATTGCTTCGAAGTTTTTAGGTAATATTCAAATTGTTCCATAAAATATATAAAAAAAAATCAGCGAAATATATTCAGTAGTTTTTTTAAATAAAAATTAAAATAATAATAACACCTTTATTATTTTGGTTTAAATTATGTGCATCTACATACTAAGTCAACGCAATTACAATATATATGAGTTTAAAAGCTCATCCAAATTTGATTATTTCTATAACGAAGCCTATTTTTCACTTATGTAAAATGTGAAGAGCAAAATATATAGGATGAGTTGTATAGGAATTGCTGTATTTTTTTAACGCAAAAGAATTTAGCTCATGGAGTCTGCATAGCTGATATGAAAGAAAGATTCATTGACTTTACCGAGAGAAGGACGATTTTTTGCGATGAAGTTTTGAGCATAGAGTTAATTTACTTGTAGCTCCATAGTCTTAATTTTTAAATAAAATAAATTATTATAGTATTGTGATGAATGACATGAATGGGAAATTATTTATGAATGAAATGCTGCTTTTTTAGAGAGATCCAGACGTGCTATTTTTTCTAAGACGTCATTTGAATGAATTTCAGTTGTTTTCGATTAAGTTTTTAAATATAATAAATTATAGTGGTATTATGATAATTCTAAAATTATTATCGAGTAATATATCACATTTTAGAGATGTTTAAACCAGGCAATTTATATTTCAATGCCGTCATTTGAATGAAGTTCATTTTTTTCGATGAAGGTTTAAGTTTTCAAATATAATAAATCAATGTAATATTGTGAGAAGTTTTAAAATATTACCAAGGAATGTATTGCATTTTAGACCTGTTTAAATAAAATTGCATTGAATTTGGAAAGTGTTTCATAATCAATGCTTTAAGCATGATTGATCTTTCTTGTTTAAAAAATAAGTTTCTTGTTAAAAATCTAGTCACATTTTCAAAACGCTAAGATAGACTACACAATTTGCCAATTGAATAAAGACGAAGAGAAAAGCATTCAGTTTTTCCAAAAAAATGGAATTCTTCATAAAGAAAAACGATGTGTAAATGATCATCCGATGAGATTATGCCCAAGTGATTCATTATCAAAATGATTTTGCAGTCTACAATCACGCAGCGAAAAGAAAGGACTCAGCAATATTTTCAGCAATTGTATACAAAATTTACAATTTCATGCCTGCTATATAAATTGTTCATTTTTAACATTTTACAACAAAGTTGAAAAGTGTTTATGACTTTGTTCATTCTGTCTGCCTGTCTGTCTGTCCGTTAGTACGATAACTGCCGTAAAAATGACAATCAAAATGAAATTTTAGTATGTTGTTCAGACGGTCTGTATGACCTATGGAAATATAAATGAATAATATCATCCAATTAGTTTTGTATTGAACCCGGGTTGAAAAAATGAAATACATTGAGCCCTATGGGACCTAATTTTTCCAACATTTTTTAATCGGATTTAAAATTCACAAATTGATTCGAAAATTTTAGGTAATATTCAAATTGTTCCATAAAATATATAAAAAAAATCAGCGAAATATATTAAGAAGTTTTTTAAATAAAAATTAAAATAATAATTACACCTCTTATATGAAACGATCCCGTGACCATGATATGAAACCATCACATGACCCACTTCAAAATGATATATTTCATCCATCTTGTTTCAAAATCGAGATTTTTTAAGTTCTTTTTAATTCATATTGAGTGTTGTATCCGTCCTAAAAGCACTTTATTTTTGCTTAAATTCTGTGCATCTGCATACTGAAACAACGCAAATACAATATATTTGAGTTTTTGAGTTTAAATGATTATCAAAATTTGATTATTTCTACAACGAAGCCTATTTTTCACTTATGTAAAATGTAAACAGCAAAATATGTAGGATGAGTTGTATTAGAATTGCTGTATTTCTTTAACACAAAATAATTTAGTCCATGGAGTCTGCATGGCTGATATGAATGAAATATTCATTGATTTTATAAAGAGAAGGACGATTTTTTTCGATGAAGTTTTAAACATAGAGTTTAATTACTTATAGCTCCATGGTCTTAATTTTTAAATAAAATAAATTATTATAGTATTGTGATGAAAGAAATGAATGGTAGAAAGTTATGAATGAAATCATGTTTTTATAGGGAGATCCAGGCGTGTTATTTTTTCTTTGACGTCATTTGAATTAATTTCAGTTGTTTTCGATGAAGTTTTCAAATATAATAAATTATCGTAGTATTATGATAGTTTTAAAAATATTGCCGTGGAATGTATCGAGAGATATTTAAACCAGTTTTAGAGATATTTAAACCAGGCAATTCGTATTTCAATGCCGTCATTTGAATGAAGTTCATTTTTTTCAATGAGGTTTAAGTTTTCAAATATAATAAATTAATGTATTATTATGATAAGTTTTAAAATATTACCGAGGAATGTATTGCATTTTCGACTTTTTAAAATAAAATTGCATTTAAGTTAAAGTGTTTCATATTCAATGATTTAAGCATGATTGATCTTTCTTGTATATTTTACATTTACTTTTGATTTACCGCTCATGCTCTTACAGTAATTTGGAACAATGCTTTGCTGCAGCAATATAAATTTCACTGTCAAACGCGTTTTACAGGCAGAGGTTGAAATCGACTAAAAGTAATAAGGAAAATGTATTTAGTTTTATTTTGCATTTTGTTTTATTGTGCATTCTGTTTTATTTTACTGTTAATAAAAAATAAAGTGTAAAAAATGTTATTTATACTTTCTTTATATATTTTATACTTACATTTTCTTATACTTTCTTTTATTAACACTTTACAACAAAGTTGAAAAGTGTTTATGACTTTGTTCAGTCTGTCTGTCTGTCTGTCTGTCTGTCTCTCTGACCGTTAGCACGATAACTGCCGCAAAAATGACTTAATCAAAATGAAATTTTAGTATGTTGTTCAGACGGTCTGTAGGACCTATGGGAATATAAATGATTAATATCACCCAATAAGTTTGGATTGAACCTGCCTTGAAAAAATGAAAAACTTTGAGTCCTATGGGACCTAATTTTTCAAACAGTTTTTAATCGGATTTAAAATTCACAAATTGCTTCGAAAATGTTAGGTAATATTCAAATTGTTCCATAAAATATATGAAAAAAATGCATCGAAATATATTTAGTAATTTTTTAAATAAAAATTAAAATAATAATAACACCTCTTATATGAAGCGATCGCGTGGCCATGATATGAAGCGATCACGTGACCCACTTCAAAATGATATATGGCATCCATCTCGTCTCAAAATCGTGATTTTTAAAGTTATTTTATATTCATATTGAGTGTTGTATCCGTCTTAAAACTTTATTTTCGCTTAAATTCTGTGCATCTACATACTGAAACAACGCAATTACAATATATTTGAGTTTAAATGCTCATCTAAATTTGATTATTTCTACAACGAAGCTTATTTTTCACCTATGTAATATGTAAACAGCAAAATATGTAGAATGAGTTGTTTTAGAATTGCTGTATTTCTTTAACCCAAAATCATTTAGTTCATGGAGTCCGCATAGCTGATATGAATGAAATATTCATTGATTTTACAAAGAAAAGGACGATTTTTTTCAATGAAGTTTTACACATAGAGTTTAATTACTTGTAGCTCCATGGTCTTAATTTTTAATTAAACTAAATTATTATAGTATTGTGATGAATGACATGAATGGGAAATTATTTATGAATGAAATGATGCTTTTATAGAGAGAGCCAGGCGTGGTATTTTTCTATGACGTCATGTGAATGAATTTCAGTTGTTTTCGATGAAGTTTTCAAATATAATAAATTATCGTAGTATTATGATAATTCTAAAATAATTACCGAGGAATGTATCACATTTTAGAGATGTTTAAACCAGGCAATTTATATTTCAATGCCGTCATTTGAATGAAGTTCATTTTTTTCGATGAAGATTTAAGTTTTCAAATATAATAAATGAATGTAGTATTGTGATAATTTTTTAAATATTACCTATTAATGTATTGCATTTCAGACATGTTTAAATAAAATTGCATTGAAGTTGGAAAGTGTTTCATAATCAATGCTGTAAGCATGATTGATCTTTCTTGTTTTTTATTGCATATAAAAAAAATCTGATGTGGGCAGCACATGACTTTCCCTGCAGACTCAAATTCATTTTTTCTTTATTTCTTTAAGAAATCATTGAGTTTAATTGCACAAATTGACACTAAATTTGCATTTTTAATTCAATTTCTGGTTTTATTTGGTAATTGGACATTTTTCCAAAGACGGCATAAAAAATGCGAAAAATCTCAAATGTCTCGAGAACGGTTAGACCTAGAGTAATAGGGTTGTTCTTATTCTTTTCCTCGTCAAAAATTACGTATAAAACAAGAATTTAATTGATACATTTGAACATACGTAGTCTTTTCTTAGTTATTGACGATTTTTGCGGGAAAAAAGGCAGGTTGTCCTTTTCCGAATCGTACCAAAATCTAATCAGCACCAGAGTATCTCACATGTGATTTATATACCAAATTTTGTGAAATTTGGTCAATTTGTATTTAAGCTAGATTGGATACATGAGATTTTTGAGGGTCATTTCGCGAAATGAGGCGGGTTCTTTTTTTCCGAATTGTACTAAAAACTAATCAGCACCAGGGTCTCACCCAAGTGTCTTACCTACCAAATTTCATGGAATTCGGTCCATTAATTTTTGAGTTAGAGTGGATACATACATTGCACAGACACACAGATAAACACACACGCAAACGTTACGCTAAAAGTAGTTTTTTCGTATTCTAGAGCTCTCGACACAAGTAGATCCGTCGAAAACTCGAGTTGCGATTTTCGACATGATTCCGATACTTTCTCTATGCATTACCATGTATTGCAGGGAAAATAATAAAAGTCCACCAGAGTGAACAGTTAGGCTTGTCGATAACTACGTCAATTTTAAAGCTCGGCGGTTTTTATCTGGCCCCCAGCTAACGGATTTGTTTGGTACCCAGCTAACTGAAGAGTGCCAATTTTTCATTAGAACAAGAATTACACACAACTTAGTAGCCGGCCGTCCAAATGGTTGCTCAAGTCCTTGTTGACGAGCCGGACGGTCTGGGTCTTCAACACAACTTAGTAGGCTAGTATTAACCGTTCTCAAGATATTGCATATTTTCAAATAAATTTATTGAAAAAAATAAAATCAAAAATTACATTAACTATTTTGGAATATGCCAAATTTCAATATGTCATATAATGTTAAAAATTTGCTAGTATCATTCTCGTAGATTTAATTCAATTCGCCAGTTGTCATTTATATACAAGAAAAATTCTTCTTTGTGTCTGTTACGTTTGGTGATACATTTGGTGAACTTGTTGATTCATTTGAGAAATATCGCTAAAAATATAAATAATAATATGGAAAATAATGATACAAAATATTAATTCGCATTTGAATAAAACACATTTTAAATAGCATATTAACCATTAGCATAGAATATATATAGTGCGTCCGCAAGTATAGTGCATACATAAATGCATTTCGTGATTTTTCCTTATTTGTATCAAAATATACTAGTGTTAATCTTAACTCAAATGTGTTGAAAGATTTTATATATGAATCCCGACACAATACTTATGAGACACAAAAGAGCAAATTGTAAAAGACATTCTAAAGACATGATTCTGCTAAAAGTTACTTATTGATAGAGTAAAAAGAATCACGTTGTGCAACACCGAAAGAACAATTTTATTACAAAGAAAGTTATTGACAGCGTTGAAACCATTTTTTGCAACTATTCAATGCATTTCTTTTTTCTCAATTTTTGGGTTATGCTCATTTTCAAAATGAATATTTTGAAAGAATGTGTAAATAACCCACTGTTCTAAATAGGGAGCCAGTCACTAATTTTTGATATGGCCACTGCTGTAAAAGATGAAAAGATGAATATAGAGAATATACGAAATAATACCATGAAATAATTGTGGCGGGGACGACACGGAAGTTTTTATCTAAGTAGCATCATATAGTAATGAATACCTAGACGTTGTTATAATTTAAATGTCACTTGACCCTAGTGACAAATTCGATCCCCGTTGCGTCGAATTTTGTAAACTTAGAAACTTTTAAAGTTTAGTAATTTGCTATGAGTCATTTACAAAATTTGAGGCGAATATTGTATTTATCTACCTCTTGAAATTACATAATTTGAAAGCCATATCTATAGTGTATTTCTATTTAAATTTTCAAGCGAATGGTCGCTAATTTTGCAGTGAACAATCGTTACGTATGCTGCCAAGCTTTCAAGTGTCGAAAGATCTGTATCTGAGAAAAATTCAATATTTGTTCACAAAATTTGAAACTGCAGGTAGCTTTCAAGCTGATTTGAATAAATATACATATATATAAATATATATATATATAAATATAAACATACATATATATATATATATATATATATATATATATATATTTATATATAATAATTAACAATAACATTGATATAAATGATTTGTTTAAAATAGTGATAGAATTATACTGTACACATAAATTACAATTTTTGATGTCGCTGACTAGGTACACAGCACTGGTGAAACTGGTCCTTTTCGAAACAGTACTTTACAACGGAATAGGCTATTACAAGCAGATTAAAGGCATCCCTATGGGAGGAAGTTGTTCCTCGGTTCTAGCAGACATCTATCTACATAAGTATGTACACAACTAGCTGGAGGTACATACAAGGGAGAACATGCAGAGTAACTAAGAAACTACACCAAGTGTTACCGGTAAATGTTTTATAATTAATTATTTTGAAAATTATTCAAAATTTGAGCTACATATTTATGCACAAATAAGGTAATATTGCAGCATATAACTGTTTCTAGGATACGCTGGACCCCGTGCATGATAAATAACAAGCCCGAATAATAAAGGCAAAATGGACGCAAATAGAAAAATCACAGAGAGAGGATTACAAACCCTAGATTTGTATAAAGAGTCCACTTGAGACAGTCAGTCAGAAATCAGAATGAAGAACAACCCAGATAATCCGAAACGAGAAGTAACACACAAGATTGGCGTGGACCAAAACGCAGCATAAATATCCAGACAAGACAAGTGCAAAGAGAACGATAATAAATAAGACGCAACAAAATGAAAACAAAGGTTAAAACGATACCTAAGAGCCCAGAAGCTTAGAAATGGAACAAAAAATGGAAACATTTAAAGGGCAGGCAGCGGACAAAGCTGAAGTACTGGACAAGTCATTAACTAAATTACTGGAATTTTTCTAGATATGAAAGGCTTTAAAAAATCAATTTCATAGATCGACATGTATTTTTGTATTATCTTTGCTGAAGAAAACTCTAAATGGTGGTCAAATTGATAGCAATATTGGGCAATTGAAGAACTTTTAAATTCTTATTTTTGGCATAGTTTTCATAATCCTTAATACTGAATTTTAAAGCTTGTATATTTTGATATAGGTAAGAAAAAATATGGCACTGGCAAGAAAAGGTATAAATATCCAAACTATTAGAAATTTCAAAAGAAATTAGAACTTCCTTTCTATGTAAATTTTATAATGTTAGTGAACTAGTTTAGATGGATTGAATACAATATTAAATTTGTATTTTTTAAAGATTTTAACAATCTGATGAGTTTTGGAAGAAATGGTAAAGTTATAGTACGGTTGCATTACTTTCAGAAGAACGTTATGAGGGAGGTTTAGGATGTTTGAACAGCACCATCGACAACGCTGGGCTGTGAACCATGATCAACAGCAACACCTTATTTGGGCTCAAATACTAATTCGCCATATAAAATGACGGAAAAATATAGAAAAAATCTAGTAAAATAAAAGCAAATAATATAGAAACGAAGAAAGCAATCCAGAATGAAAAATTGAATGTGTGATTTCTAAGCTGAACAGTAGAGTGAACAATAATCGTTAACAAGTAATTTTAGACAAAACAGTAGATAAAATATATTCAAGAAAATGCATTTAAAAATTACATTAGATATAAAATGATCTTGACTTTCGGAAAATTAAAAATGTTATTAGAATCCCAATAATGTTCAGCAATTAAACACTTAGATACCTAATGTTTAGAAACATACCTGGTATGTTTCTAATTTAAATGAAATAGCCTTTTTTGTGTGACCAGCATAATCAAGACCACATTTGAGTGAAACACCTTCTCCCCCACCTCATCTGAATAAAGTGCAATGAAAATATGTTCATTTTATTCTTTGACCCTATATCATATAATATCTAGCAAAATCAAAATAGACCCAAAAAAGTAATGACAACTGGATGTCATCCAAACCAATACCCATTTCGAAAGTTTCGGTTATCTGAAAGTGTGCAAACGCCCTTAATTGACTGCTGTGCATAAGTTAATGATTCGGATGCTACGTAAAAATGTGCTGAAAAGTGTGAAGTGAGTTCAAGGAACTCTACGTTGTAGATTAAAGTTAATGTTATATATATATAAGATAATAGAAATTGTTCTGTATAACAAAAGTGAAAGGAAGATGGACATAAATGTAAATGTGACATCAAAAAGACTGTACGACAAGCTGTTGAATATTTTAAAAGGACATGATAAGTAAAGATTATAAATAAAACAGGTACTAAATTTGCATAAAATACCCCTTTTTCCTGTTTCGTATATATGTTAAGGAATGGAATAAGAATTACATGTGGTAAAAATGGGTAAAAATTTTTTTTAACTACTCATTAAGATGAAAGCATTTTGATAAAAATCATATATGTAATGCAAGTACTTAAGGGACAAATTACCTTGTTCCCTGCATAAACATTCATCGTGTAAATGCAAGAAATATGTTTCAGCTGAAAAGTTGCAAAACAAAAACATTGTTTTGCACGAAGAGCTAGGCTTTTTCTAGCTCCCCAATTTTTATTTATTTATTTATTTTTTGAAATTCAATTAATTGAATAAAGTGAAAAACATTTCCTAAACCATGTACGTTATCAAGGGCCATACATGTTTCTTTAATGCGGATTCTACGGTTCTGTGTGCATTACTATAAATTGCATTACAGTATTGCACATGGCCCGACGTAGAAGAAAATAGAAATTGGCTCAGATAAATAAGAAATCAAATATAATCAAATATACCAGCGTGTGGCTGAGTATTTTACAGGATAATACAATGTAATCAAAAGGTATAACACGATACTAATATACATGTATTTACCACTTGTGCTGCTTACCGTGTATATTACGTGATACTGACTAGGAAGTTTAACTCAAAACAGGTTACAGTTAATTCTGTATACTAAGATTTCAACTGTTGCAAGTTAAACATGCAGATGAAAAATTATTTAAAATTGTTATGATTGAGAATGATCTGCCAATATGTTGCTTTAATAGCAGCAAGGTGTTTAATTTAAAATTAAAATGTGTTTTAATAAATGTAAAAATAAGGTTTTGCGGGTAGGTATTTTGGATAGTGGTGTTTATGAATTTAAAAATATGTTCTTTGTAGTAACATGGTGTACTTAACATTTGTATTCTTAATAACTTGTTAATAATAATATTTTTATATACTGATTTTTAAAGATTGGATGAATAAAATTGAATTTTAATTACTTTGAAGTTATACGTTTCTGTTCTGAAGTATATTTTAAATTTTAATGTGTCTGCCTTTTGAATTTTTAAATTAACGTCTAGATAATTGGTACAGTTTGATGTATATACATTTTCAATTAGTTGTATATTATATGGATAAAAATTAAAGTTTAATATAGGTGCTTCATTAGTAATTCCATTAACAATTAGATCATCAATAAATATGTACATGATATGAATGTTGAAATGATACTGAATTTCGTAAAAATGTAGATAAAGGTTGTCCAGTATTGTGAATGAGATTCCTCCCTGTGGTTAATCCCTTATTTAATTTGTATATGCAATTTCCTTGAGATATATACTGTTTGAACAGAATGGATTTTAATAACGTTTTGAATTTTAGAAAAGAGATGTTTTTTGGTTGAGTAAATTGTTCGTATAAATTTAGTATGACTTTATATAAATCATTGATATCAATGTTATTAAAGAGGTCTTTGAAATCAGAAGTTTTAATATCATGTATGTAAGGTAGTTGTTTTAGGTCATTAATCAGTTCTAAACTATTTTTGATTATATATGTTTGTTGTGTAGTAAAATGATCATAAATTTGATTTAGTATAATTAGAAGTTGTTTGTCAGCAACATGGGTATGAATTAAATCCTATAGTAAGAGTTCTAACAGAAATTGGTGATTTATGGAATTTAAGTATGAGTATCAGATAAGGAAAATTAAGATTGTGTTTTTGTTAAAGAAGTTTGTAGTAAGCAATAATTTGTTTTCTTATAATAGTGATATTAGACTTTATAGGAGTTACTGAAATTGAGGTATAGAGTTGCAGTTTGAGTTCGCACTAATAAAGTTGTTTGCAAATGAACGCATAATTATTTGACGCCTTAACACAACAGATTACAAATCTGTCTTGTAGTAACTTGATCTCTTTAAAGATGTCTTGGTAATTATGTGTATATTTTGATATAGCAAAATGTTGAATCAAATGTTTTACATGCCAGGTGAATTGAACTTGCCAGATCTTAAAGGCTTCAAAAGGGCAGTGGTATTTATCTGATATTATATATATATATATATATATATATATATATACATATATATATGGTATTTATCTGATATTATATATATATATATATATATATATATATATATATATATATTTATCTACATCAATGTCAAAAGCTTGTATTATTTTCTCTTTATTATATAGTAGTAGTAGTCTGTATTTGGATCCATAGCTGAGAATTATGTATCTGAATTAAATTGAAATTTCCGGTGATTACGTGTTCATGATGTTGGTCAATAAAGGGTAGATAGCATGATTCAGTTCATAAACAAGATACAGAATTGTTCAACTGTTTTGATAAAGTATTGTAGTTGTATAATTTACGTCCTAAATATATTAGATATTTAAACGATTTTATTATATTGACACTTTTATTGGAAAAAACATTGGAATTTTTCCAAAAATTGTTTAAATTTGAAATAATTAAATATAGGATTTGTGTAATTATAAACACAAAAAAATTGGTTGCTTTTTTCTTTTTAGTGTGAAAGTGTAAGGTGGAAACCTAGCAGTTTTGCTCTTCTTTATAAAAGGTTAATAATAAGGTGTTCGAAGTGTTTTTTGTTATTAAGGTCTATGAGTGAAATATAAAGTTTATTTAAATGTTGCTTTTTGATGGAAAATGCCCTGTTTCTGACTTTTTTTCCAATTATATATATATATATATATATATATATATATATATATATATATATATATATATATATATATATATATATATACATATATATATATATATATATATATATATATATATATATATATATATATATATATATATATATATATATATATATATATATATATATATATATATATATATATATATATATGTATATATATATATATATATATATATATATATATATATATATATATATATATATATATATGTATATATATATATATATATATATATATATATGTATATATATATATGTATATATACTTATATATATATATATATATATATACATATATATTGTGTACATATTATACAATTTGGAACCACTTATCCTTACGAGCTAATTTCAGTACTTTATAAAGATATTCATAATTTGGATTCTTGCAGAAATGGAGATGTACAATCAACTTTGACTCGCAAACAGGACTATACTCTTGCAAGTCATAATCGAGGAAAAAGTACATCGAGAACATCTTATCTTAACACACTCCTAAAATTAGATGCTTTAATAGAGCAATTTTCCAACTTGCAAGAAATTAATACTACTTGGATCAAAAATACAGTTTTTGGAATTCGTAGACGATATGTCAAGCGAATATGGGTACACTACAGTGTTAAACAATTTGAAGATTCACTAAAGTGTAAAACTGACAATATAACAAATCATTATGCTATATTTCTGGATATGATAAAATTACGACCATCAAGATTTAACATCAATTTGACCTTAGAAAAGGAAAAACCTGTTAACAAAGAATACTTTATAGCATCCAGTAATAAGACTTTTGATGATATACCTTTTAATAGAATATTAAAAAGTCAAGCTCACTATTTTCCCATCTCTAATATTTTGGTCTCTATTTCTCATCGGTTTGTTATACCTATTGGACGTAAAGTGATTAACTATAATAATATTTGTCAAAATCTAAACCTGTATAATAATTTGACATGTCAATGTACTTCCAGAATCTATGTAGATCATGATCATGGTCATATATTAACAGGCAATTTGGACGTAATAACAAATAAGAACCTTAAGGATGTAATGGAATTGGGAGCGAAATTTCGTCTACAGGATTTTAACAATATAGACAAGAAATTTTATCATAAATTGTGTGATTTTATATATAAAATGGCAGTACGATATAGTATGCCTATATCATCTTTCAATGAATGGCGCGAACACATTATCTTGAATTTTCATTATTATTATTATCATACTTATGGACAAAATGAAGGTTACACATTGAATAGGCACAACCTGGAAAAAGTCTAGCAAACGTTTGCAATTACATATGCAGATAAAGTAACATCGAACTTTACTTTTACTTGTAGGAAATACTATACAGATCTACTCAATATAAGTTATAACAACGAAGACATGTATGTTTTATTGAAATCAAAACGAAGGAAAACCGAAAATAAAATACGGGCTTTACATAAATGCATTGGTATCAACATCAATTATATTAAATATCCATACTTGGTTATGATACCAAAATTACACAAAACACCCGTAACGTTTCGCCCGGTAACAGTAGCTTACAAAGCTTATGCTACAACTGCAAATACAAAGCGTATTTCACTGTTAAAACCAATCATGGCTCAAATAATAAAGGATGGATCTGTAATGATTAAAAATGGTGGTGATGTATTAAAGAATTTGACAAAACACCCCACTAACCTAATTTACAGGTGTTTTGACATTAAAACAACTGTTTAATAAGATTAATCTGAAAGATCTATATGACATTATTGTCGTCATACATAGTCAATATCAACTGTATAAATATATAGCTTTAAATAAATTCAAAGCCATTTGGGATATGAAAACGGTTTATAAATGGTATGGATTACTATAGACAAGTGAAAGGTATCCCTATGGGGAAGGTTGGTCCTCTTTGTTGGCTGATCTATACCTACATCAATATAAAGTTGGCACTCATATATTAAATGAATTGCCGTATTTTCGATTTGTTGAAGATGTACTTCTGGCACAACAAAAAACCACTTCGATTTTTACCCAGCGAATTTAGATATAATCGAAATACCTACAGATTCGGCTGAAGAAATTAATTACCTTGATATTAGCATTCACTTTGCTGAAGATAAACTTTTGTATATGAAGCTATATGATAAACGACAACATTTCAAGCTAAAAATTAATTATATTATCAATTGGAAGTCTAATCTAAGTCAAATTGTTTTTCGTATTATCGCAATGAATCACTTCATACGTAATGTCCGATTGCATACGTACAATAAAGTTGGTATAAAAATTTATGTATTATTTATCATGGAGGCTTTAAAACAAGACTAGCCCCTCGGATTCCTCAGACATTGTTATAATGCCATCCATAATAAGGCTATAAATGTATTTGAAAAAGATTTTGGCAACACTTTTGATATGGGTTACAAATGGCAACGATTCAGATAGTCCAGTACAATTTACTACCTTTTATCTTTTGTCTGTATGCTTTCATTTGCGAAGTAGATTGTCACGTAAGTTTGTCGTTTCTGTTTTCGGACCTTGTGTGTATATCCTGTCTTTTGTAAATCTGTATTAGTGTACTTTTGTTCCTTGTTCATGTTGATATGTACGTCTTTTGCTTTGAAGTTTATATGGAGATTGGCCTCCGGTAATTTTAGGCTCCGGGAGTGTTTCCTATGGAGTCAAAGTCGACTTTAACCGGGAACAAGAGGTCACAATCCCCCTAGGCCTTTTTGAATTTCTCTGTTGACTTTTTTCCTTTTTTGATATTTCATTCGTAGATCTTTTCACTTATATTTTATTAGACATTGTAGAGCAGCATTGCGTCTTCAAGTCTAGATATACTTTATGTTTTAGAATTTTGAGGAAACCTTTTATTGGATTTCGTGTTTTATGACATTTACACACACACACATATATATATATATATATATATATATATATATATATATAACACGTGTTACTATTTATGAAGTGATTTATTACAAAATCGCAAAAGAGTAAAATAAAATAAAATATATTAAACTGAAAAGTTTAAAATAATATATAATAAAAACGCTACATGGTTTTAGAAAAATGCTCTAAAACGTAAGATATAACATTTAGCTATCACAACATTCTTGATCCTATGTGACAAAAAATAAAAATGTGTTCCGTCCGTAAAAAATGTATTTGGAACTTACAAGAACTTTAAGGAACAGTAGAAGTGATAACATAATACTGACAGAGTATAAGAGTGATGGCGGACTTTAAAGTCAATTTCCAAAGAGAAATTTAAATGAATTGCCATTCTTTGCATATTTTATTTCATGTATTATCTACTATTGTTTCTATGTATATACTATTCTAATATTGTTCCTTAAAATTATGTTAATGTCCGACTACAATCCTTTCATGAGGGCTTCGCGATTTTGTTTTTAGTCGCATGTGACAGAAAAGCAATAGCTAAAATTTATATCTAAAATTATGCAAGTTAAAAATTAATTTTTTAAATTTAATAACTTTTTGAAATTTAATTTTTAGTGCATTTTACTAAAGTCGAATAACTTAAAAATACTTTTTATATATTTTATTAAGATTCCGCCATTTTTATTAAAAATGAAAAATCAAATATATAGATTTAGAACAAAACTAAATGAATTTACTATTGGAAAATGATCGACTTTGTATTACTTTAAACTACAAATGAATAACATTCATTAGAAGTTATGAAGAATCTTTCACAAGATATTAGAAATTTTATTTTAATTTCGAAAGTGCCAGAAGAATCAACCAAATTAGATTTATCAAATAGTTTGGTTTATCAATCATTACCAAATTTGGTTTATCAAATTCTTGAAATTTGATAAATCAAATTTACGAGGTAACAAAAATAATTTTTCAAAATTTATTTGTGTTTCCACGATATTGAGTTTTGTTAATCTGTAGAAGACGCATGATAAACACAATATTTTTGTATTTTAAGGTTATATATTAAAACAAAGAACTTTAGAACTTTATATTAGTCGTGATAATAGATTTTCGACTATTTTGGATAAATCAAAAATATAATTTCGCGAAATATGATGTCATCAAATGAAATCTGGCCATACTCCAACTTCGCCACTTATTCAGAAGCCGCGATTTTCACAAATTGCATCTCATTTTTATTGCTGAGCTTAAGTTAATCACTCTCTTGCTGCCTAGAAGAAAGCAAGAAAGAGTTAAGTACACGTCAGGGATTAAAAGTAATAGACTTAAAGTTAATGACTTTTCCGGAATTGCACAAGACACGAAATAGGATTTCAGGGTGAAAGTGTAATTTCCCATCACCTTTACCTGATACGGTAACCATAAAATCATCATCATTTTCATGGAAGAAATGTCACTTTATTATATAATTTATCATTTGTTGCATATTTTATTTTTATTATAAAAATTACGGAAATATTTTCTAAATCTAATTTGATCATATAATGCTTCAATTTTATAAATAGGTATATATTTAGATATAATAAAATTAATAAATCAATTGTTTACGTGTCTTTTTTCATTAGACACATTTTTAATACTTTAGAACATAGTTGAAAAGTGTTTATGACTTTGTTCATTGCGTCTGTCTGTCTGCCCGTTTGCACGAAAACTGCCGTAAGAAAGGCCTTCATCAAAATGAAATTTTAGTATGTTGTTCAGATATTCTGTGGGACCTATGGGAATATAATTGAATAATATCACCCAATTAGTTTTGGATTGAACCCGGATGAAAAAAATGAAATACATAGAACCCTATGGGACCTAATTTGTCAAACATTTTTGAAGCACATTTAAAATTCACGAATTGCTTCGAAAGTTTTAAAAAATATTCAAATTATCCCCAAAAAATATTAAAAAACTTTATAGCACAATATATTCGGTAGTTTTTTAAATCAAAATTAAAATAATAATTATACACATATTATTTGAAGAGATCACGAGACCCACTTCACAATAAAATATTGTATCCATCGTGTGTCAAAATCGTGATTTTTAGTGCTTATTTCCTGTATATTTAGTGTTTAATCCGTCTAAAAACAGCTTTATGTTTGCTTAATTTCTGTGCATCTATATTCTGAAATAACGCAATTACAATATATTTGAGCTTAAATGATCAATGCCATCCATCTTGTGTCAAAATCGTGATTTCTAAAATTATTTTCTATTTTCTATTTAGTGCTGTATGCGTCCTAAAATCGCTTTACTTTGCTTAATTTCTGTGCATCCACATTCTGAAGCAACACAATTACAATATATTTGAGTTTTTATGATCACCAAACTTTGATTATTCCTACAACGAAGCTTAAGTTTTACTTACGGAGAATTTTAACACATAATGATGTAGGATATGCTGTATAAAAATTGCTGAATTTTTTAACACAAAATGATTTTGCTCTAGAGTCAGCAATATAGCTGATATGAATGAAACATTAATTGATTTTACATAGAGAATAGACTAATAAATAAAATAATTATTTTTAAATAAAATAAATTATTGCAGTATTGTGATGAAAGATGGGAATGGAAAAAAAGTGTGTGTATTTACAGCTTTTACATAGAGAGCCTGGCGATTTATATTTCAATGATGTCATTTGAATAAAGTTAATTTTTTTCGATGAAGATTTAAGTTTTCAAATCTAATAAATTATTTTATTATTGTGATAATTTTAAGAATATTGCCGTTGAATGCATCGCATTTTAGAGATGTTTAAACCAAGCGACTTATATTTTAATGACGTCATTTTAGCAAATTTCATTTCTCTTTCGAAGAAATTTTAAGTTTTCAAATATAATAAATTAATGTAGTATTGTGATAATTTTTAAAATATTACCGCTGAATGTATCGCATTTTAGAGATGTTTGAATAAAATTGCATTGCAGTTGGAAAGTGTCGAAATCCCAGGCCGACCGACTTATCCGAAGACTATGAGCAGCAATTTGGGCGGCCGGGAAAACTCAGTTGGAAAGTGTTGTTGTTGAGACCCAGACCGTCCGACCTACCAGAAAGGTGTAAGGTAACTGTTTTACGGGCCGGGAAATGCCACCCAATTTAGACCGGAACCCAATGGGGTAGGCATCCACAGGGACCGTACCCTCCTTCCCCTACCACCAACCTCTCGGAAGGACTTACGGACCCACATGTTTAACGTGATTGTACTCCGCGTGAACACGGCGGCAGTTTTAGCAGTGGCTGGAATCGAACCCGGGCCTACCGAGTGCAACTCCAGCGCGCTAACCAATGGGCCACCGCGCCCTCAGTTGGAAAGTGTTGTTGTTGTTGAAACCCAGACCGTCCGACCTACCAGAAAGGTGTAAGGTAACTGTCAGTTGGAAAGTGTTGTTGTTGAGACCCAGACCGTCCGACTTACCAGAAAGGTGTAAGGTAACTGTATGGACGGCCGGGAAGTCAGTTGGAAAGTGTTGTTGTTGAGACCCAGACCGTCCGACCTACCAGAAAGGTGTAAGGTAACTGTTTGGACGGTCGGGAAGTGCCACCCAATTTAGACCGGAACCCAGTGGGGGAGGCATCCACAGGGACCGTACCCTCCTTCCCCTACCACCAACCTCTCGGAAGGACTTTCGGACCCACATGTTTAACGTGATCGTACTCCGCATGAACACGGCGGCAGTTTTGGCAGTGGCTGGGATCGAACCCGGGCCTACCGAGTGCAACTCCAGCGCGCTAACCAATGGGCTACCGCGCCCTCAGTTGGAAAGTGTGTCATAATCAATGCTTTATGCGTGATTGAGCTTTCTTGTTTTATTTATGATGGACAGTGAAATTTATTTAATAAAATTTTTAAATTAATATAAATTTTACACTAGTGTTTTACAAAAAATATAATTGGATAAAGACAAGGAGTTGTTTTCGTAATATTTTTCCCGTGTTCATTATGTCTAATTATATGTAATAAAATAAAAGCTCATAATTTGATACAATTAAAAGAAATCTGATGTGGGCAGCACATGACTTTCCTTATATAATGCAATGAATTTAGAACTTTTGCAGCAAACAAATACATTATTTTTATAGTAGTTATTTATATTCTTTACAAGATACTGAATTTTCGTCAATGAGTCGTCATTTTCCATGTCGTCATCATCAAGGAGTCGTCATTGATTTAGCGTCATTTTCATTCGATTGGCGATTTTTTCGTTAATTTAGCAACATTTGAAAAAGTCGCCTAGTTGGCGAAATTCCATCAAATTCGTCGCCAAAATATCGTTAAGCGTTATGGACTAAGAAATAAGTTATTCTTACAGCGGAAAAAATACTATTGGTGTTCAAATACAAAAGTATTACTCAAAGTATTTTTTTTCATTAATGGAACGATCTAGATCCACGAGAATGATGTCGCCCAATTTATCGTATGGTATTACATATGAAAAGTGAACATGTTTCTCAATAGGATTTTTTTTTATTTTATATAACTTGTTCATTTTGTTAGTTATGTAAATGTGCAATATCTCGAGAACGATTCAAGTTAGCGTTCGAAAATTTATGTCAATCGTTTTCTAATGAAAAATTACATAAAAATGTCTATTTGCGTAACTTTATTAGCGTTTTTGATTTTTGTGACGATTTTTTCAAAATTTTATTCGAAAATTTAGGGGAGTTCGGAACATTCGATTGCGTATAAAAACAATAGGCTTCGAGTGTTTACGGTTCTGATTGTTGTACCATATTTCGTTCGAATCGGTCCATTCGTTCGTCAGTTATCGTCTCCAAAGTCTCACTGACACACACACACACACACACATACAGACAGACGCACACACACAGACAGACAGACAGACACCCACCCACACACACACACACACACACACACACACACATACACAGACATCACTTCAAAAATGTTTGATTCGTGATCAGGGATGCTAGAAACGTGTTCTCTCCCGTTAAAAACTCGTTAAATAGTGCTATCCCGTTAAATAGGTTTTGAGTTAATTGTTTTCTTTAAATATGTATTGAATAATTTTGGGTTACTGTTTATTGACAGTCATATATTTTCGAATGAGGAAAAAGAGGTTGAATTATAAAATAAATTATTTATATGCTGGACAAAAAAAAAATCACTAAAATGTTATCAATTTAGTTTAGTTAAAATTACATTCACTTGTTCCAAATAATCTCTGGTTATTTGGGACAAGTAAACTGGACATTTTTTCAGAAATATATTGTTTTTCCTATTGTATTTCAATAAAGTTTTAAATAAGTGATAGCTGTTATTTGTTTTAATTCACTCGCTCAATAAATTATCACTCGTTATTGCACAAATAAATTATTTAGTTTAATGACCCAGTAAGTTACACTAAATTGCTGCCTTTAGAACTTCAGCTTAAAGGTGTGTGTTTGGTGCCGATATAATATAAATCTATTAAATTCTGGCATCGAATCAAATCATCAGCAGAAAAAAAATGCACTTCAAATTAGTGTCCTTATTTTACGTACGTTTGAAAATATTGCAATTTCATGTTTTCCGTCGCAACAGTATTACATATTAAATTTTTTATATTTATACTATCTAACCTTTTCCTTACGGCGGTACAACAGTTGTACCACTGAAAATCTCTTTTTCTAGAGCGGCGCTGGTTCAATTGCTGTACCAGTCTTTTTCACCCCCATTTTTCTGGGATAGGAGGAGAGATCCTATTGTACCCAGTTGAGTGTCTTGAAGAATGCCTGCAGCGCTTCCTTCAAGTTTGTCCTGATTGAAGGGGGAACGAGTTACGAACAAAAGACAAGATCATAGAAGGTGCTTATTTAGAGGGGTGAAATTTTCAGTTATTTTGCCGTTCTGAAGTTGAAAAAATGGATTCTTGGAGCCGAAACGTAAAGGTTAATATTATGTTATATAATGATTTTAATGTGATTTTATTTTATATAGTGATTTTATATGATGACCAAAATATTTTAAAAATCATACTTCGACAGAATTATATATATATATATAACAACGCAACAAATACACACACACACACACACATATATATATATATATATATATATATATATATTTGTGTGTATAATCCTAAATCTTGAATACATACATAATGCTCCAAATATCAAGTGATTATTAAAAACAAATAATAATCTGCATCATTTGCAACCATCTCTAAGAATAAAATCACTTAGAGGTGAAAAAATAATTTTTATGAGTCTGAATGCAGACATAGCAAACATTTTTGGCACATTTCCAACAGGAAAGTCAGTGGGAAGAGTTCGAAAAAACAGCCGAATAGCAGCAATAACTTTTACTGAAAAATTTATGACACTCCCATCAGTATATCTTAATTGTTCCAGGTTTTAACAAAAATATTTTCATTCTTGTGCATTAAATATCCTTTAAAATATATTCACAACAATGGATGCCTCGTGTTTCAGAATATGCGGTTATAATTGAATATATTTGTGTGATAAATCTAACGTATATTTATCCCTTGAAAATATAAAAAAAATATAGAAACATGTGTAGAAAATGAAATTATTCTTTAAACCAATTAATCACCACCTTGAATATTCCATAATGTATATTATCTAGTGTTTGATTGTGCCTTTAATTCCACAGATTATATACTCACAATTTTGACAATTATGTTATACTAGAAAGAGTTACCTGGTAATTCCGGATAATAAAAATTCGCTCTCTGCTAAAATAGTACAGATACAGATAACACAACTAATCTCCAAGTTACCTATTATGAAACTAAATCATTCCCGCGCTCCGTTTCTGCCTATGCGCAATTCTGCCAATTATAGAAAGCGAACTTAATATGTTATCTTTATTAAGCCCTAAATAAGCTCCTTAGATACGTTTTAAATAAGCGCTTGGCTTATCACCATATCTTTTAAATCCATGTAGTTAGAAAACCCATATTCATAATAATTAGATTTTTGGATTACTGATAAGCACAGCTGATTACTGATAAACACAAATAAATGTAAACACTTGAAGTCGCAAGAAAAAAAAATAAATTACATTACATCAGGTATAAACCTAAGAAAAAATAATTGATATCTCAGTGAGTTTTCATCTCATTGAAGTCGAATGTTAGCACAATACTCACGTTATTAATGTAACATCATACTGGAAAATTAAAATGCATTTTAAATTCGCAAAGTTAAATAATGGCTGATTTTACGTCTCGACAAGCATTTCTGCAATTTTTTATTTTATTATCTATGCGGAATAAAACTGATTTTGAAGTCGAAGTTTTGATTGATTTTGGGCTTAAATGTTAGCACAACGCAAACGATCGACGTGGATGGCCGCTGTGTTTTTTCTTCTGTCTGAATTACACAGTGCCGACAGATCTTCTGTCGGCACTGTGTAATTCTTATTAGCGGGATCTTATTAGCGGGAGGAAATGTTTTTGTACGGAATTTAGTTTCTTTATGTGAAATCCTTTGAGCTTTGTCCCCTGTACATCTTATGCGTGGCATAGAACTCTTTCCACAACTAAAATATATCACGTCTTCAGTAAGTACAGATTATACTTTCTAATGCTCTTATAGGTTTTCTTATGATTGCCATGTGAAAATAATCGGCAAAGGTATTGATTGTGGCAACACCGCAGCTCATTGACCTCAGAAACTTCCTGGATACTAAGATCCAAAATAACAGGCTGAGATATGAACCCTTGAGATAGCTTTAATCGATAGTAATTAACTGGCTTTCTGAACCCCAGTTGACCAGGACCTTCCTACTGCTTAGGTATGATGACAATGCTCTTGTAATGCCGTGTGGATATTTCACACTATGTGTTCTTTTTTGATGGCATCTCTGTCAAATTCTCCTTCGATATCTAGTACAATCAGCTCAGTGCAGTTGTTTTCTTTATTCTCTAATGTTCCTAATTTTGTCGAGAACCTCCTGTATGGATGACGTCGTCGCGTTACTTTTAAATTAATTTGAATTTTAAAAATGTCTTTCCGAGCGGTTTTCATCGAGGGCCTGAAGTACATGTGTACCGTTGATGCATATATCTCATTTTATTATCTAAGATAAAATGGGAAAACTTCTAAAATTTGTATATCTATGTTTCATTTTTTCTAATGTGCAGTATCCATAGTATAGTAAAATTAAAAGTTCAATTATTTTAAGCATTCAAAAAGAAGCATTTTTAAAAAATAAGATGCAATTCTTGATATTGTACTTCAAAATATGCACATTTTAAAACACTGACATGGGCTTTTGATTTAAATTAAACAATGTAACAAGAAATAGAGAATTAAATTAATTATAATTATGTAAATTGTGTCTTTCTATAAAATATTATATAATAATTTGTTTGTATTAACTTCTGTAGTTCAAATGAGTTATAACACTAAATTCAATATGATATTTAATTATTTAATGCTCAACTTGGAAAACGGATACCGCATATTTCAAAAGCAATTATTATAATCACTATAGTTACTTGTAGTAGGTATTTTGGCAGACATATAATGTCTGTAATGCCAGCAGAAGTATAGTGCATTTTATTCTAGACACTGTAGCTGAAATCTTTGAATAAGAAAATAACTGCCCTGTATTAAAAACTTAAGAAGCAATATTTATATAAATTTGAATACAAAATTGTTCAACATTTCATGTTTAAATATAAGTTTAGTAGCGTGGGACACCAGATAGTAAAATATATTTGATTAAATATCCCCAAACACAACCATTAAAGTTCTCATTTTTATGATTTATTACTGCACTAACTTAAAATGTTATGCACTTGTCATTTTTGAAAGAACTATTAAGCACTTTTATTATATGTTGCATACTTGATTCGCAGAGTCTCTCGAATTTTCTGGAAAAACCGGAATTGATAGCTCCAGAAAGACACATTGAAATCCTTAATGAGACCATTAGCACATCTGTAATTTGATGCCGCATCCATATTAGTCATCCTCTAAGAATTCTAAGATATATGCTTCAAGGACATTTTTTGAACTGGAAGTGAACATATATTATGAGCCCTTTACCTCTTACGTAATATAATACTGAATTTATCTAAACACTATCTATAGCCGGTCTTGAGAAATACATGTTTCATTTTTTTTAATCGACAGCAAAAATCATTAGACTCCCCCCCCCCCTTCTCCACCGGGATTTTATGCTGTATCCATAATAGTTATCTCTTAAGCTATATATATAGCAGATACCGAGAAATTGGTGTTTCCAGGAAAATGTAAATAATTTATCAAAAGCCGGAAGCAGACATTATTATAATTTTGCCTATGAAATAAGTTACTTATTTTTCTTTCTGTTATTTTCTTCCATGTAGTGCTTAGTAAATTCTCTAAATTACCAATAAATATCCAACCAAAGCTAATATTGATTCGATGTACATTTGTGATTGGAAGTTACTTATTCGTAGGTTTCATTATGCTATCGGAGCACGTAATACAGCGAAATACATGAACTGATCGTACGTGACCCACATATAGCGGAGAGTTTAGATAAGTATAGTAAATTCACAAGATAGCACAGTTTAAGAAATACGTAACAACAAATCCATATTTAGATACTATAAGGTATGCCCGTCATATGATGGAATTAAAAATTTGCAAACCATTGCCTAACATTTAGCGTTACTTTTATTAATTTGGCGACATTTCAGTCAATTTGGCAATATTTAAAAAGTCAACAAGTTTGCGACATCCCGCCAAATTTTTCGCCAAGAATGAGGAACGGGCGGAGAAATGGGTTGTTGTTGTTGTTGTTACTAATGACCTCCTGTTTCGACAAAAATCAGGACCAATGACGCAGGAAAGAACGAAGAAAGACACAAGACGAGAGAACAAAGTTTATTACAAGTAAGCATCACTGACGAAGGTCGGAGGGGGTGCAGCTTCACTTTGACGAGGACCCAGAAGGTGGAAGACTGACTTTATCCTCAAGAAATATCCATGCCTTATTCGGGATTCGAACCCGAGCCCACAAGACAGCAGCCGAAGACGCTATCCACTTCACCGCCTGGGCGACGGAGAAATAGGTTATTCATAAAGTCGTTCGTTATGTTATTTCAAAGATATTGAATTTTCATCAAATAGTCGTCATTTTCATTGATTTAGCATCGATTTTATCAATTTGGCGACATTTTCGTCAATTTAGCAGCATCTAAAAAGAGTCGCCATGTTGGCGACATGTCGCCAAACATTGTCGCTGGAATTTCGCCACGCGTTACAGATTGAGAAATAGGTTATTCTTACAGCAGATTCTTATATTTTTCCAAGATATTGAATTTTTATCAATTAGTCGTCATGTTTACCAATTTGGCTACATTTTCGTCAATTAGGCAATATTTAAAAAATCTCGCCAAGTTGGAGATATTCTGCAATATCAACACCAAAATTTTGACAACCGTACGTTTGGCAACATTTTGTAGCAGCGTTATCTAGAAATAGAGAGATAAACAGACAGTAAATCATCGTGTTTATATTATTAATGAATAGTAAATAATATGTCATTTCGAGTATAATCATGAATACACTCAGTGCCATAGGAATTTGCGCACCAAGAAGTACTTGTGACATCGTAACTGAACTTGCCATGAAGGTACATGTCAGACAGATATGCAAATGATTAGAAATACAGCTTGATTGCGCATTGCATAATGCCACCAGAAGGCGTTGAACTTCGTTCTCCCTGGCGCAGAAAAAGTTACGCAGAGGCTTTTTGCCTGTACTTAACCTGCTGCAGACGGACTCTTTTTCATTAGAGGTGCCGTTATGCCGCCATCGATGACAGTATAATCAGCTGTCAGACTTCGAGAGGGGAAGAATCATCGGGATGATGGAGACCGGGTGGTTAGCTCGGTCAGTAGTTCGCTACCTAGGCTGGTCTGACTTTACTGTGAGGAGGTGTTGGAACCAGTGGATTTGAGAGAGGTCGCTTACACGGCCGCTAGGCTCAGGACGCTCTCGGCAGACCAATAGCCGAGAAGACCGTCACATCACCCGACACGCACGCACAGCGTCAACTGCATCATTGTCCGCCATCCCAGCACAGGCAGCACCTTTACTACGGTCCTTGTGTCTTTCCGTACCATCGAGAGGCTCCTGGCTAAAGGACATTTGGAATGCGGCCATCGTCCCCGTTTGGAGTGGTGTCGCGCTCGATTGGACTGCAACCGAATAGAACCGGGGCCTCCGCTCGAGAGAGGGGGCCGTGGCAGTCAAATTAGTGACGTCACAAAAAACGATCCACGGTTGGCGAAACGATCCCGTTTAAAGCTAGTTTTTAAAAATATTTTAATACTTTTTTTTAGCTAAACCTGACAAGATTTTCAAAAAGAGGTATGTATGTTTGTCTGTTACACACACACACACAAAAATGCAATTAATTAAAATTTAATGAGCACATATTGACTTAATGTTTAAAATAATAAACAGGTCTTTTACTGACAACTTCCCTTACATATATGTAAATTTTTTATTATTTTATGTGTTGGATTTTTTTTATTAATCAATGTAATAGACTAATTCATTGTAACAGAATAACAAAAAATTATTATAGCATTTAATGACTTTGCTATAGTTTATTTTAATGCTAATCATGTTATATTTTGTTTTCAGTAAGTATATCATAAAATCATGGTAATTTAGGTTAGTCTGTTACATAAACAGTTAATTAGTGTTAATTTATTTAAAATTCAATTTTTTTTTTCAAAATTTGGTATAGGCTATTCTTCGAACATATGCAAATCTGCATTATTATTATTTTTTATTATTTGTTTTCCTTTTTGTACTTAAAAATCTTTTTTGTTTTCCTATATGTGTTAGTCTGTTACTATGGAATGTCAAAAAATTAAACAAATGAAGATGTCACTGATGTGCTAAATCTACAAGTAAATGATTGGGTATTAGTAAAATAAGATTCCATCCTTTACCAGGGATCTGTCACGTAGATCAATAAAAAAGAAATTGAAGTTTCTGTAATGCACAAAACTAAAAACCATTTCAAGTGGCCTCAAAAAGACACTTAACAGGGTGATACATAACAAGAAAGATCAATCATGCATAAGCATTGATTATGAAACACTTTCCAACTGAAATGTAATTTCATTTAAAAATTTCTAAAATGTGATTCATTCAGTGGTAATATCTTTTACATTATCACAGTACTACAGTAATTTATTATACTTAAATATTTAAAACTGTATCGAAATATAAATCATCTGATTCTTTATGCAAAATCAATGAATATTTCATTCATATAACTTGTATTCCAGACTCCAGAGCTAAATAATTTTGTGTGAAAAAAATTCAGCAATTCTTATGTAATTCATCTTACAATCGCTTGAGATATTTTCATTCTGCATATGTTAAAATTAGGCTTCCTTGAAGAAATAATAAAAGTTTAGGGATCATTTAAAATCACAACTATTGTAATTGCATAGGCACGGAATTTAGATACACAGATAATACACAGATAATATATATGTGTATGTGTATGTACTCAAAGTATTGGAATCGTGCCGAAGATCGGAACTCGAATTTTCAAAGTATCTACACGTTTTGGGACTTCTAGAACACGAAAAAACTACTTTTAGGAAGACGTCTGTGTGTGTAAGGGTGTATCTGTGTATGTTTCTGTGTGTCTGTGTGGATATTACATCCACTCTAATTGAAAAACTAATGGACCGAATTTCATACAATTTGGTAGGTATGTTTTTTGTGGGAAATCCTGATGTTCATTAGATTATAGTACGATTCGTAATAAAAGAATCTGCCTTCTTTGCGAAATGGCCGCAGAAATTGCCTTTATCCACTCTAGCTAAAAACTAATGAACCAAATTTAACAAAATTTAGAGTATAATATTTCAATAACCTACAAGTGATTTATATACCAAATTTAACAAAATTTTGTATATAAATCATTTGTAGGTTATTCTACTACGATTCGGGAAAAAGGAACGGGCTATTTTTGCGAAATGGCCAGCAAAAATCGTTATATATAAAAATAAAAGACTACGTGTGCTCAATTATATCAATTAAATTCCTATTTTATATGTGATTTTTGACAACAAAAAGAATAAGACTAACCCCATTACTCTAGGACTAGCCGTTCTTGAGATATTCTAGTTTTTTCGCGTTTTCGCTACGCCACCTTTGACAATAAGTCCAGCTATCAAATGAGAACCAAATTTAAGTTTAACGTGTAAATTCAATGTCATTTAAAATACTTATGCTGTGCAGATAAACTCAAATTATCATTGAATAAATAAAGAGAACGAATATGAGTCTGCAGAGAAAGACATGTGCTGTCCACATCAGAATTTTTAACAATATTACACCAATGATTTATAGAAGTGAACGGGGATTATTTTCAGGCCATTTCGAAAAAAATGTATAATCTATATTTAAAGATCCATCAAATTTTTGTTGAATAAAATGTTCAACAAATTTAAGCTGTGTACCAAATTTTAACTCTCTAGGACGTAAGAAAGTGCATTTAAAATGCCATCAATTAAATTTATCATGAAGAGTTATATAAAATTTTAAAAAAATGAAAAATTGTTATCTACCAAATTTATCTTAAAATATGAAGCCACTCCCATATGCAAAACGTTTAAACAAATGGAGAGATATTTATTATATAATATCTCTCTCTTTTCTTTCTGGAAGATATCCCAAAGTCAGAATTTAATTGAATTTGTTTTTTTCCCTATATTAAATAATTTTTTTAATTAAAAAACTACTTAACATATTTTACTGAATTTTTTTTTATATATTCTATGGGATAATGTGAATATTTCCTAAAAATTTCGAAGCAATTCGTGAATTTTAAATTTACTTAAAAAATGTTTGAAAAATTAGGTCCCATAGGGTTCAATGTATTTCATTTTTTCAACCCGGGTTCAATAAAAAACTAATTGGGTGATATTATTTATTTATATTCCCATAGGTCCTACAGACCGTCTGAACAACATACTAAAATTTCATTTTGATAAACTCATTTTTACGGCAGTTATCGTGCTAACGGACAGACAGACAGACAGACAGACAGACAGACAGAATGAACAAAGTCATAAACACTTTTCAACTTTGTTGTAAAGTGTTAAAAATGACAAATTAACAAGTTACAGCAAAGATTAAAAATGACATAACACCTATGCAGTTATAAAAATCAGAATAAAAACAATCGATACAGGAAAAAACATATAATCAGTAATATAAGCTGCTATTGTATCCAATTGAAATGCATTATGTTTACACAGAGATACATTGGATTAAAAAAAGATAAATATAATTATTCTAAATTCTTGTTACACATTAGTTGCTTTAAAATGACCAATCCAATAATGTTGTAGTTAAAATAGAAGTTTGCAAACTTAAAAATGAGCTCAAAAGCAGAATTTTGTTAAATATCAAATGTGTAAATGTTCTGCAGAGCTTATAAAACAGAGCTCGTTCTGTGATGTATGTCACAGCTTTAAGTACTACTTTCTGTTGTCGGGTAAATGAGAATTTCATAACTCAATGAATGAAGCAAGATACATTTGCATTGCACTGTAGTAAATAAATCTTTAAAACTACAATGAAATTTATAAAAACTGTAAATTTATTCAAAACTAATAAAGTAATTTATGGCAAACCTTAAAGCAAATTATTTTATGGCTTTTAAACAAGCAACAAAATGAAGGTTCTTAAAATAAAACTTAGCGTTATCCAAAGTTACTGCAATTTTCATTTAATAATTTGTTCATGAATGTATCTTTGTCAGCAATGTCTTTGAAAACATAGTGTTGTAACAAACAGCTGAGATTTGTAGAAAAATTGATTTTTTAAATTTTCATTCATGAGTTATTCTATAACTATGATTATATAATAAAATGTTGCAACCTCATAAGTTAAAACTATGAGTCCCTAGGCATTTTTTTAAGTTTGAAAGGTTTTGTAAGTTTATTCAACGAGATATCTGGCAAACTATTAGTAATGGAATTTAGTAAACAAGCAGCTAAGCTACATAGGAAAGTTGAACTCCTACGTCTTCAAAATAGTATTCAATTTGTCAGATGATGCTACAGTTGTAGACAATGACACATTATTGGAATTAAAAATCAACCAATACTACTAACACAATGTAAATAACACAATGAAATAAATGTAAATAACACAATGTATAAGTAACACAATGAAAGTCAAAAAGTTTTTGAAAGAAGAAACGAGCTCAACCATAACATCAGATCAAAACAAACGCTTTTAGGTTGAAATAGGCTGGAACCCTGGATCGTTTTTCATGACGTCACAAGCTCTGAAAAACAGACTACCACGGCCCCCGGAGGAGCGGAGGTCCCGATAGAACCAGGTGTTCTTGAACGACGAATCGTGATTCAATTTTGGGAGTTTAGATAACCGTGCACGTGTATGGTGGCCTCTTGGTCAGTGCATTTATACTGCCTTCGTTCTATAGCGGCACACTGATCCCAGGGTTGGTGTGAAGGTATGAAGTACCGTCGCTAACGACACGAGGTCAGCTTTAATATTGATCCACGGAACCAAGACAGCCCAACAGTACATTCGTAACAGCTTTCAACCTCAAGTGTTACCACTCGTGGCAGGGCTCCCAGGATACATTTTCAACAGGAAAATGCTCGCCCCCACACAGCAATGCCCCCGCCGCATTACCACCCTCCCCTTGCCTGACTGATCCATAGATTTGTCACCGATCGACCAAACTCTTAGGCTGTCCAACTTGTGGTCCCAAGTGATCCTAGACATGTAGATCTGAGACCTATAGAATACGAAAAAACTATTTTTAGCGTGGCGTCTGTGTGTGACTGTGTGCCTGTATGTCTGTGCAATGTATGTATCCACTCTAACTCTAAAACTAATGGGCCGAATTTCAAAAAACTTGGTAAGTCTCTTGGGTATGACCCTGGTGCTGATTAGTTTTTAGCAAGATTCGGGATAAAAGAGCTCGCATTTCTTTGCTGAATATTTCGCAAAAATTTCCTCTATCTAATCTATTTAAAAAACTAATGGAACGAATTTCATAAAAGTCGGTATATAAGTCGCTTGTGAGTTACCCTGGTTCTGATTAGATTTTGGTACGATTCGGAAAAAAATAACCTACCTTTTTTTTGCAAAATGACCCTCAAAAATTGTCAAAATCTAAAGTAAAAACACCACGTATGCTCAAATATATTCATTAAATGCTTGTTTTATACGTAATTCTTAACGAAGAAAGCAGTAAGACCAAGCCCATTACACTAGGACAAGTCATTCTCGAGATATTTGAGTTTTTTCGTATTTTCTGTACGCCACCTTTGAAAATAAATCATGTTACCAAATGAGAAAAAAAATTGAATTAAATGTGAATTGAATTTAAATAAAATAAATAGAACGTGGATATAAGTCTGCAGCGAAAGCCATGTTCTGTCCACATCAAATTTTTATTTTCAAAAAGTGGGGGGGTCAACCCATGGCTAATATTAAGTTACACTAACCCGCCGCTTAGACATATTTACGAAGTGGCCCATTATCACATTTTTTACGAATCGCTTGGAAAGTTCTGTTGATGACAACCGTCAACTTATAATAATCGAATACTTTGTTATACATTCCACAAATACTTTATTATCATACATTTTAATTGCAGGGATGATCGATTGTTGACCGCTATTGAGTTACGTAAATGACCTCATAAAGTATACCTCATAAAGGACCACATCGTATTTCCGTTCTTAAAATGATATATGATGGCTGTTTCCTTAGAAGATTGCATAATTATTATCATAGTAATAAAAAAGATAAATGCTAATCACAGAGCTAGAATTGGGAAGATACAGAAGATACAGAAATCAGAATAAGCGGGTTACATGCCCGCGTAGCGCACAATGAGTTTTGGATGTATCACACAAATTTCAGTAATGTTAGTTTCTATCGTTTTTGTGAACTTTCTCCATTGTGGGTGGGTAGTTTCTAAAAAATGGATTTCGCTATAAAAATAAAGAAAACACTTTCAGTCAATTCCGGGCAGTTAACTGATAAAAGTACACTATTTTACAATGCAAATGCATATTTTTCATAAAAAATTCCAAAATGGTGACTTTTTAAGTCACAATTCAGTCAAAATGTAAACATATCTCTAGAAGTAATGTAATAATTTACTTTGATGAAATAACTGTTTCGTAAAAAATAAAATTAAATCTTATTCCACTTTCCAAATTCTTTTGACAATTCCCGAAGGGACTACCTGCGCAAGTTTACGGTTTAAGAAATATTCTCTCATTGTTTGAAATTAAGGGCGATCATCTCGATGGATTTATTCTGAGTGCTCAAATGGAACACTGTCTTTTTACGATATATGTTTAATATCGAAGGATTTTTGAGTGATACCTTTAGACAAAATTCCCTTTAATAAAACATTGAAATGAAGAATAAATTTTGAAGCACAAATGCTCAACATGGATTTAGAGGAAATACTTGATTGTGAATCAGCAGAAAACAGAAATGTATCTATCAAGACTTATGATGCAAAATTAACTTATGTATTCATGACTATTGAGACATCATTGTCAATCCAACTAAAGCAAAAACATCGTGTGTCGTACTTAATGCTGCCGAGGATGATGTTTAATTCAAATACCTCATATCTGTCAAAATAATGCTGCTGCCAAGTCGTAGTTGAACATATAGGAAAATGTAATTGCATTCACTTACAATTCATTATGCAATAGAATGCATTCAATTTTTTGCATTCTATTTACAATGCATTATGTCACTTTTTCGCAAATGCTAGAAAAATATAATCTCGACACAGGTTATTTGTGCTTTAGTACCAACATACAAATAAATGCTCGTAATGCATGGCTCTTAGGTGTTCATATCTAAGTGGTATCTTTATAATTTCGTTCGTTTACGATGTAATACATTCCTTTCGGACTATCTTGTAGCAATTCGGTGTTCACATGTCTTAAGTAATGATGAATATGTAAGTAGAATCTCCCTAGACTGAGTGGGTTATCTCCCTTTTCATTTGATATACTCCTCTACAAGAATAAGACTGCATATAATGATCTCACGCATTTATATCATAATGTTTTATTATATATATATGATTTCTATCTGTTTGCAAGTCTGTTGCAAGTCTCAAACTGCTTAGATGTTGCATGGCTACATGAAACAAACACTCAAATTTTATATAAAATTATTTTTGAAAATGCATTTAAAGTTTTTCTCTAAATATTTCATAGACATCTACTACATCTACTACATTTCATTTTACGTCATTTTGATGACTGAAATATCGACTACCCGAAACATTTGATCTCACAAAACTATTTAAAAGTGTCAAAAAACTCATGTACAAGTACTTACAGAGATTAAAGAAACGGAACATCAACTTGTCTAAAATTTCTATCTGTTTGCAAGTCTGTTGCAAGTTTGAAACTGCTTATATATTACATGGCTACATGACACAAGCACTCAAATTTTATATAAAAGTGTTTTTGAAAATGCATTTAAAATTTTTCTTTAAATATTTCATAGACACCTACTACATCTCATTTTACGTCATTTTGATGACTGAAATATCGACTGCCCGAAACATTTGATCTCACAAAACTATTTAAAAGTGTCAAAAAACTCATGTACAAGTACTTACAGAGATTAAAGAAACGGAACATCAACTTGTCTAAAATTTCTATCTGTTTGCAAGTCTGTTGCAAGTTTGAAACTGCTTATATATTACATGGCTACATGACACAAACACTCAAATTTTATATAAAAGTGATTTTGAAAATGCATTTAAAATTTTTCTTTAAATATTTCATAGACACCTACTACATCTCATTTTACGTCATTTTAATGACTGAAATATCGACTGCCCGAAACATTTGATCTCACTAAACTATTTAAAAGTGTTAAAGAACTCATGTACAAGTTCTAACAGGGATTGAAGAAAATGAACATCATCTTACCCTTTTATTGTGCTATCGAGATAAAACTACAACTTTGGTCAGTACACCATATTTCAACCTTTAATTTTTTATGCAAATTAGCAGTCAGTCATCACACAGCTATTTAAAATCACTTCCATAAATTGTAGAGCTCTTAACAATAAAATTCGCATTTTTTTTTTTTAGATCTCATTAATTGTTTGTGTCTAAGCTGTTGCGGCTGAATTGACAAGTGACTCATGCTGAAATGTATAAGCAAATATGTCCGCATAAATTATAGGAGCCCTGTCTATTGGCTACTGGTATGATACCTATATAACATTCATTAACCTTAAGGGCTAACTGAGGTAGGGGTAATGTACTAAAATGATCGAACATTTCCACCGGCGTTAGACTCGTGGTTTTTGTGTCGTTCAATGCGTTTCGCTCTTGATGAGAATAATCTAAAATTTCAAAAATTTGAGTTTGTAGTGACGGTGCAAAGGAATTATAAGAAAACGCAAAACCACGTTGTTTAAGTATTGGTCACTTCTAATCTTAAAATTTTGGTTTGGGTCTCATTCGATCCACCCAAGCTCTCAGATAAACGGAAATGGTAAACATTTTGAAAAATTGAATTACGTCTAACGATACATTGGGGTTTTAATAAAATCGTACATCATTTTGTCTCTCAAAATCATTAAATATAAAATGTAATATCCTTTGGCAACAACAATTAAAACCCGTGAACTGCAAATTTGATTATGTGTGTAGGTGTCACGTTTAGTGGTCACTAATCATTAGACACAAGCAAAGCGCGGTTAAAACGATTAGTACTCAATATCGGTCCAAAAGCTCAATATACTTTTAGTTGAAGTAGTTGGCTATAATGGGCTACACAATAGTACAGAAATCACAGGATGATTGAAAGTTATATATGTTTCTGGATAACTTACGTTTATTCACAAGCAGAAAGTAAACATGAACATTATGCAATCTACATCAATAATAAACAATCTCTAGTAATATCTTAAAATAACTGATGTTATTCCCAGAATGTTGATAAAAGTAAGTTTTCAAAACAGCTGCTACTATTCTCAAAACATTGGCAAAGATCACTGTCCAATGTAGATCGTGTCACGTCAACTCGTCAATTGTACGTCAACGGCAGGGTGAGCCCTTTTATAGCCACAATAGAAACTTCTGGTAAACTCTCTCAAAGAATAATCGTAATTTTGTGAAGTTCTAATAACATCTCAAAATCGCCAAATGTCGCCAAATTGGCGATAAATCGCCAAATCAGGAACCCTCCTTCTAACTGCGAAATCCTGGCAATCTTGGGATACATCATCTTTACGTCATGCTGCCGTCATGGACTGTGTTTTCTTCGCCTGGCCTTAGAGACTGACGAAAGATGAGGCGCCAAAGGGCATATTGCTTGTTTGCAACAATATAGTTTACACAATCAATTTTTACACACTTTTAAGCAACCGTCATTCTGATAATAGCTGTGATATGTGGAACTAAATACCGAAGAATATGAATGTTTAAGAAAGTTGAATAGACCTCGCACATCAGATATTTGGTGGTAAGTTACAAACATATATTGGGCATTAAGAAACACTAGAAAGCAAGCAATCTGGCGAGTAAAGCTATTTTAAAAAATAATGCACTAGACATTATTTCTAACAGTGTAAATATAAAATGTTTGGGGTTTAAACAACGCACTGACTAACTACTCTTGTAGAAACTGCGACAATTTCGTCTTGTTTCACTATTAATTATTACCAATAATTTCTAAATGTTTAGTTTAATCAACTTGCAGAACCCATATTCTTTACAGTACATGCTTACAGAACCCATATTATTTACAATTAATGCTAAACATAAGCAACATATGCTGATGAAACCGGTTCGAAGGGTGAAATGTCACCTAACTGTATTTTCCGCTGGGAGATAACATCAGCAACATTTTCATTTAATCCCCACTTGCTTCTAAGTTATGTTCGTCACATTATCTTCATAGTGATTTATCTTCTTATTAATGTATACTTATGTAAATAATTCATTTTTTAATTTGAAACTTTCAATTCTTAACAGTGTTTAAATGATGTCACATTTTCATACATTCCGGAGATTAGGAATTCCCCCAAATGTGCAAAACTTCATAATATTTGTATAAGTCGTGTAGGGCACACATAATACGTAAAAAACAATTGTTTTAATTGATTATGAACTTTACATATTTTCTGTAATCTTAAACTAGTCGAAATATAAATTCTTATATTTTTGAAGCAAGCTTTGAGTGCGATCAAAATATAATAATATCACTTGTCCAGTAATGCCTGCAGTGTATATTTAAATACAATGTGACTGATTACTATTCAAAGCACAGTCCATTTATATTGCACCTCTTTTCGTATTTATGCTGACACAGTGTCTTTCCTTATCTTATGCTAGAAAGTTGTTGAGCTGTTATGTGATTCTAGCATATTATGCCCAGTTATTTCATTCTATTTATTTGATTTGCAGAACGTTTTGATAATATTTTTCATATGTTATAGAAGGATAATTTAATTATAATACAAAGTTCTGGAATATAATTGCAAGTTACCTTATGTATATATTGTAAATGTCTAACCTTCCAACTCTTGTATTCCTAAAATCATACTAAAATACATATACTCTTTTTTTATACATTTAGAATGAAAAAGTGTGATACATTTGGAGAGTTACAAATTTAAATTCCATACATACATGAACTAGACCGGGTCTACATGTATTTTCATTTAAATAAGGGATTATGTTTAACGCTTCCTTATGGGTCGCATAAGTCACACATTTTTTTTTATCGAAATTGTCAAAATTCTCACAATCCACCAGATTATTAAATATTGAATATTTTTATTAACTATGATGGAAGCGAAAATTTAGTAGAAAACACTAACTTAATTCTGGACTTAGATTAGTGCGGAAAACTTAACTTTATAGGCTTAATTATATGCTAGCCGACATAGAAAATATATACCCATGAAGTTTTGGCCGTATAATTTTGTAAATTGCGAGATAACCTCAACTGGTTGATGTATGCAAATGAACTGAAATGCCAGTACGTCACGAGATTAGAGCGCCAGATAAAAGGGATGGAAACGGTAGATGAGCCAACACTTGTTGCTATTTGTCAGATACGAAATCTCGTTTTTCGACTGTGTTTCGTTTTCGAAGACACTTGTTGTTGAAGAGATGCCTGGCTGTTGGCGCCAAAGTCCGTGTCTGCATTTGGATAATCGTGCGAGGGGATTAATTTTATGCCTACGTACGGCTGCGTGGTCGTATCGGCGTATCGCCGCCGTGGAAACACGCATAGATGCTTCCACCGTGCAAAATATTTGGAGAAGATGTATTGAAGAAGAGCATGTGAATCGTCGCAGTGGAAAGTCCATCCAGACGTCCGTCAGCAAGCGTCGATCGACGTATTCGAAGGCATTTGGTGGCGGCCCCATAAACTACGATTGTCTAGATTAAGAATTTGCAGGATACATTGGATTTTCCAATATCAGCGAGATCAGTTTCTCAACGATTGGCCAAAACCGTCTAGCACTCAAACCGTCCTTTACAAAGACAGCAATTGACAACAGAAAACTCACATGAAAGATTGCAATGGTGTCTGGCCCTAGCCTTTTGGACAACTGAATGAAACAGAATAGTGTTCAGCGTAGAGTCACGGTTCTGTTTGTCGAATGAGAGTCGACGTGTGAGAGCGAATGAAGGCAACGTGGAAACAGATCCAATCCTGCTGAGATTGTTAAACACGATAGTGCTCGACAATGCAACATCACGGTTTCGGGCGCCATCGGTTTCAATAGCCGGTCACCTCTGGTTCGTATCAGAGGCACAATGGCCGCATGACGATATGTAGATGAAATGTTAGGGCCAGTTGCACTACCTTACTTTCAGTGATTGTAAAATACTTTTTTTCAGCAAGATAACGCGCGACCCCACACGGCATTCATCAGAAGACTAGTCTTTCAAGGTATCCAGGCGCTTACTTTGCCTCCTATGTCTACAAATCTCTCACCCATCAAGCATATATGAAAAGTGATTGGCCGTCGTTTGACTGCCCTGCCCCCGTCTCAAACATATGGCAGCCTGAGGAGGATGGTTGAGTACACATAGCTATCCATTCCTCAGGAAACTATCGTCATGCTCATTGCATCTCTTCCTCGAAGAGTTGCTGCTTATATCGCCGCAAGAGTTGGTCCTACCGCATACTGCTCAACCTGTATATGCCATTACACAATTGCATTATCCTTCTGGAATTAACACAATATATTTATATATGCCATCTCTATATGTGTGTTCTTTATCATCACACTCTATTTGCCTTTTTATGGTGCTGCATTTTCTGTGTCGAGTAGTGTAATACAAAGAGTCATCCAAAATTTTATTGCCCCTTATCAGTCCCAAATTTTAGAAGGATTTCATTAAAAATGATTCAAGGCAGACATTTCCAAATTGCTTAAAATTCTCGTTTGGGATGACGTAAAAAATTATATTATACGTATTAATCATATATTCATATAAATCTTCCGACCCTCAGTTTTCTACTTAAAAATTACAAAAGACCTTAAAAACAGTATAACAATTGTTCATTTAAATTTTATACTGCAATTATCCACATATTAAAACACGGACGTGGAAGCAATTAAAGATCTTCGCATCCATCCACACAAATATAACAATTTCAGTTTCGATACTTCGTTTAATTTTCTTTATATCCATTAGTATGGATATCATTTTCTTTATATTCATTATAAGTATGTTTTTTTAACACTTTGGGAATATAAATAAATAATATCATCCAATTACATTATTATTGAACCCGGGTTGAAAAAATGAAATACATTGAACACTATGGGACCTAATTTTTCAAACATTTTTTAAGCAAATTTAAAATTCACAAATTGCTTCGAATTTTTTATGAAATATTCACATTATCCCATAAAATATATAAAAAAAATTTCAGTAAAATATGTCAAGTAGTTTTTTAATTAAAAATGATTTAATATAGGGAAAAAAACAAATTCAATTAAATTCTAACTTTTGGGATATCCTCCAGAAAGAAAAAAAAGGTATATTATATAATAAATATCTTTCCAAGCGTTTAATCATTTTGTATATGAGAAAGGCTTCACTTTTTAAAATAAATTCGGTAGATAAATTTTTTCAAATTTCTTTTTAATTTTATATAACTCTGCATGATATACTTATTTGATGGCATTTTTAATGCACTTTCCTAAGTCCTAGAGAGTTGAAATTTGGTACACAGCTTAAATTTGTTGAACATTTTATTCTACAAAAATTTTTATGGATCTTTAAATATAGATCATACATTTGTTTCGAAATGGCTGCAAATAATCCCTGTTCACTTCTATAAATCATTGTTGTAATATTGTTAAAAATTCTGATGTGGGCAGCACATATCTTTCCCTTCAGACTCATATTCACGTTCTCTCTATTTCTTCAATAATAATTTGAATTTATCTGCACAAAATAACAGCCATAAGTATTTTAAATGACACTGAATTTGCACGTTAAACTTAAATTTGGTTCTCATTTGATAGCTGGACTTATTGTCAAAGGTGGCGTAGCGAAAAAACTAGAATATCTCAAGAACGACTGGTCCTAGAGAAATGGGGTTAGTCCTATTTTCTATGAAATTTTAAGTTTTCAAATATAATAAATTAATGTAGTATTGTAATAATTTTAAAAAAAAATTCCGAGGAAATTATCGTATTTTAGAGATGTTTAAATAAAATTGCATTGGAGTTGGAAAGTGTTTCATAATCAATGCTTTATGCATGATTGATGTTTATTGTTTTTATTTCAATTTGACACAAATGTATCCATTAAATTCTCAGTATTGTTTTGAAGTAGCTTCACATAATAATCTTGATTCGTCACTAGATTCTGGATGCCATGGGGGTAATTTTGAATTTTATCTCGGGTATTTCTATGCACTTCAACGTGTTCTGAATATATTCATTAGATAGGCAGTTAACGGTAGATAGGAATATAATCATTTGCTTTACTTTATCAAATCCACATGATCTTTAGCTTTGAAGTTTAATTTCAGTTTCAGAAAGCTGCAGTCTTTTGGCATTTTAATGTGTACCTTTCAAGGTGTACTCAGAGCTAAGTATGTCAAGTGAACTCTATAATCTGAGCGCATATCTAGAAAACAAATTTTGGATGACTAATGTATACTTCTGGGGAGAGTGTTTCATTTAAAATCGTTCAATATGCAAGTATTTAGCATCATTAATCATATGAGAAATGTGTCTTGTTCTATCTTAACATGATCGCTTTTTAAACACTCGAAGGCACATGGGAGTATATATTTTCATCTTTAATTTTGCCAATATAAAGAGGTAATTTAATACATTCTCTGTTGATGTAGTTACATTATTTTGTTCCACTTGGAATGTCCCTGATAACTTTTAACGCCATATTTTATTGACCACCTTTTTTTAAGTCTTCCTTATATACAACCCAAAACTTTCAACGCTCATCCCCCCTGCTGCATAAAAAAATCTTGTTTAATATATTTATTTTCTAATTGTATCTAACACGAAGGTTAGATTATCATCATAAATAAAATTTAATTTTACAATACAACATTTGCAATCTGCACAAAATGTCGAACCAAAAGTTCTATGCAATCTGAAGCCTACGCAAAATGCTGCATTTAAATATATATTTTTAAGAGCATACTGTAACTTAAAACCAGGAGCTAAACTACATATTTATATTAACGCATTAATATGTTATCAGGCACCAATATTTAATACTTTCCACTCCATTCAAAACCAGAACGTAATATGTTATTTGCAATATATCGCATCAAATGCATTCAAAAAAATTTATCCTCAATCATGGGCCCAAAGAAAGCAGCAAAATATATAACTTTCTGGATAAATGCCTAGTAATTATTTCTGCCCCAAAAAATCCGAAAGTAGTCTAATTAATTAATTTAAGGAATCGTTCACAAAAGTAAATTTAGCAAGGATCCATATACCCTGCTGACCGTTAAAATTGCTTCAACAGGATGGAAAGGAAATAGCAGTATCTTATTTATTGTACATACACAGTATAATGGGAGAAATACATGATTAAATTTGCAGGTGGTTTGAGGTACACAGCATGCAGGATTTAATACACAGAGCTGCCACATGATTAAATTCGCAGGTGGTTTGAGGTACACAGCATGCAGGATTTAATACACAGAGCTGCCACTTCTGGCAGCAAAAACGGCTGTAATCCGGCTGGGCATCGAGTCGAATTGAGCTTGGTTGGGGTACATCATTACTGGTTACGGGTATGTCATTCCATGCGGCTTCAACTCTATTCCAGAGTTCATCAATTGTAGTGGCTGGCGACTTGTGGCGTGCCAGTCTCTTGGCAACCCATGACCAGATGTTCTCAATGGGGGACAGATCTGGAGAACGTGCTGGTCAGGGCAGCAGTCGAACTCCTTTTGTATCTGAAATGGCCAAGACAGCACGGACAACATGTGGACGTGCATTATCTTGTTGAAAGATGGCGTCAAGTGTAACGGCGGCTGTCCGCATTATCGGCTGCGTGAGGTTTTTAGGTCCCATAGGGTTCAATGTATTTCACTTTCTCAACCCGGGTTCAATCCGAAACCAATCGGGGATATTATTCATTTGCATTTCCATATGTCAAACAGACCGTCTCAACAACATACTAAAATTTCCTTTTGATAAAGTCATGTTTATGGCAATTATCGTGCGAACGGACAGACAGACAGGCGCAATGAATAAAGTCATAAACACTTTACAACTATGTTGAGAAGTGTTGATAATGGGCACACATATATGAAACAGAGTTGTGTATAAACCCAGGTTATGGAGTGCTGAGCTAATGTAAAAGCCGAATAAAGAACAACGCAACATATCGGGAACTATAATCTTGTGTATCAGTTTATAAATATTCAATGCTAGAGACCTGTAACAAGCTAACAAGAGCAAATCCAGTTGCTTCTATTTGTTCCAGAAAATTATTTATCTTTACCACATCTCTTAGTCAGTATTTATCTCATTGATTCTCTTTCATCTAGTGGTTTTATCCGATATATGTTTGATATATATTGATATACATATACGTTTTATTTTCGACTTACAAGAATTAGTAGAACCAGTATGAAAATGGAAATTAATAAAACGTGTTTCTGCTTGTATTTGACATGGCTGTGACTGCTTGTTTTAATTTAAAACGGATCAACTGGTTTTCATACTTTCTACTTTATTGTTAACATTAACGGGAAACACATTTATGCTAAAACATATTGTGAGACCAGACATAGATCTCATACCAGTTAATGTGAGACAGTTTTATGTACATTATTTATTGTATCTGAAACGTCAGACAATACCTTCAGTCTCAATGACGCCAAAGTTTACAACATATTGTCCCAAAAGTCAGATAAAACCATAAATTCAGGGGCGTTAAGATAGAGGGGGGTCGAATGACTCTTAAGGACATGTGAAGTAACGACATTGGATAAAAAGGCTAACCAATGGAGACTGTGCTTGTGACTTTGACATGGAGGTGGCCAATAGGAGCAAAAGAGGAGTGTCAGACCTGAGCCAAAAGAGTCACAACCAAAGAAGTAAAATAACGACATGAGAACGAGGACGGTGCTACACTTAAGGAATAACAGACTACTAGAATGACATATGAACGGAGATACAAATCGACGATTTTTATAGAGAAAACATATGTAGACTTAAGAATGACATAAGAACGGAGATACAGAACGAGGATACATACAGAGGACAGACTAACAGAATGACAGTACGAGTGTTCGATACGAGTGGTACGAGGTGGTACTTGGTACGAGTGTTCGATATTAACACCTAGCTAGCACTATAATATGATTGGCGAATTACGTGTAGGCGAATAATACTTCGAGTTAATTCCAGTAAAATGAGCGACATTAAGTACGTGCTGGTGACCAAGCCAAGATAGACTTGAAGGTATGTGTTCCTCAAACTATACTGCAGGTCCTAAATACATTTTATGTATTTTAACCAATGGTCTCACCTTGTCTCTCTCCAGTGCGAACAAGAAGAATAATTGTTTTAATTAAGTAATTAGGTATTTTATGTTGTTAACAAATGAGTTATTATTAAAGTTAAAATGGTGCAATCAATTTAGTATTATGTTAATTAATATTCATTTACAGAACTCATGCTAAAGTAACTAATTGGCGTTTTTTAATAGTGGCAAACAACGCAATGTTTAATTTAATAATGAGTTCCACTAATACGATTTTATGGACATGTAAATCTTACTAAATTAATAAGTTTAAAAACCCAGCGTTAAGTTTCCTATTTTTGTGCACCACACATATCTCCTAATTTAAAACCCAATGAAATGATCTGCACATGTTTTATTTAATGAGTTCCACTAATACGATTTTACAGCCATGTAAATCTTACTAATTTAATAAGTTTAAAAACTCAGCGTTAAGTTTCTCTATTTTTGTGCACCACACATATCTCCTAATTTAAAACACAATGAAAAGATCCACAAATTTAAATCTTAATCGTAGTTAAATTTCCCAGATAGTTAAATAATGTCGGGATTTACTTTTAGTATATCATAAATTTGGAATAATAAATTACAAAGTTCGTTAGAGCCTTTACAATACAATAAACTTAAAATGCGTGTGTTGTTTGACAACGCTTGTTGCTGTTTGGCAGTGGTTGTAGCTGTTCGACATGTGGTGGCCAAGGTTGAATGTTGAAGACGCTAGTTGTTCTACTATGTGAATTTATACACATCGCCATCTGTTGGGCTTATATTCAAGTTATCAAACATCTACATCTTTTCCAATTAAAAATATTCAAATATTTGTGAACTTTTGAAGTGATCGAAACATTCGTGGTTAATTTGGGGCAACATTAAAATTATCGTCTCCATCTCATTTAAACAAACATGTTTGATTTGTATTTGAAAACAACAAACGTGTAAATACAACAATCTGAGCAATATAACTTAACAGAATTAATCGAATTATTTAAATTAACAGAAAAATCGAAACGCAATTATTTTTAATTAAGTGTATGATTTTATAAACTTTAAAATTTGGTTGTTAAATAAGGAACTGCAACTATAAGTTCGGAGTCCCTACCTACATGGGAAAATCTTTTAATACAAATGTAGCTAGTTTTAAAAAGATAACCTCAAAAATGGAAGTTTAAAGCCAATGGTAAGAAATTTATATTAGTTCTCTTAACTAGTGAAAATTTTGGATGTAAGTAAAATTTACCAAGTACTGAGTCCTTAAAATTAAATTTTAAATGTGTAATCAGTCAAAAATTCTATGAAATGTCCTTAGGATAGTGGGAATTTCGGCGTGAGAGTGATCAAACCACCATATATCAGACATCATTTTAAATGTAAAATATAGTAAATATACTCACATTGGCACTGCGAGCTCAAATAGCTGCCTAGTCTGGAGTGTCATTCTCCTCTCCCCCATTTCATCATTCTTATTTTTATATATATCTCTAGACCACCCTGATAATCAGATCACCTTAACCTATTCTTAGAATGTGGTTTGGGAATCTAAGACACATAGACATCGTCCTCGGTGGCATTCTGTTTTCCGTACAAAACAAATTCTTCAAAAATTAACTCCCTCCCCTTTTGTTGACAATTGTAATGCCCTTGTTTTTTAATCCTCAAGCTAATCCACACTGAGGACAAGCTCAACTGCTTTGGTTTTGAATTTCAGGCTGCATCGCCTCTGCTCGGAAATCTATGACTTCTCATGTGTTAAGCCAAACTATTTAAGATGTTTTCTGTGGTTTTCTGAGTTTGGCCCAGTAAATTTGGTATTTCTGTTGTTAATATGTTACTTTGAATGTTATTTATTTCCGTAGATATTAAAACATATAATACATCAACAATACAATACCAGACATAAATATTTTCTTTGAAAACGCATATTTTTGAACTTCCATGAATGCCATTTCAAGAACAATTTCATCAGTTGTTATATTATTTTATATGCTTAGTAATAATATAATTATACTATAATTGTGCTAGGTTTATATCTGTAACTTAAAAAACAAATATACTAAAAGCATAAAATTTGTAATATTTTTTTAATAAAATTAAATTCAAAATGTAATTAACTTGCTTAGTTTAAATTTAAAATAATTATTTAATACCAATATGCAAGTGTATCACTAATGTTATCATTAATAAGAACCAAAACCAGTTTGATTATATTCCTATGGATTTAAGATATCATGTGCATAACATCACATTTTGAATGTATCGAAGACAAGACATATATAAATTATAATTTTTGTGTATATTAGATTTCGAATTCATTTTTTTTAATTTTTTTATTTTTAAATCATTTTTCTCAACCCTAAACATTTACTTTCAATAACTTCAATAAATTTTATTTTTAAATAATTTAAACTGCAATTGATTTTGCCAATATTTTTACATTTAAGAGGTGAGTGTTGTCTTAAATTATATCACTCAAATTCATAATATTATTTCGGAAGTAAGTTTTTAAAAAATGGAGAAATTTAGTCGATTTTTGCTCAAATAATATCCTGTACCTCCTTAGAAAAGGATTCAGTGTTGCTTCATTTTATAAAATTATGTTTTTTTATACTTCACATACATTTATTTCGTCCTATAACTTTAAAATATAACAACGTCAAAAAGAAGGAATAAGTATTAAATACGTTATAAATTTATGTTCGTTATATATTACATACATAGACTTAAAGTCAATTTTACATTTATTTCAAACTATAAAAAATAAACAACTTCAAAGTGCGAACCGTTACCCTGGAATTGGGCAATGCATCAAGCATTCCTAAATCCTTCAAAGCGGATTATTTATTTGAGAGTTCACTTAAGATATGGAGAAAATGATTTTTAGTCAACATGTATGGCCTCAGGATAAATCAAACTGAAAAAAGTTCATTTTACGACAGTTCTTATCACAAAAACTCAGGTTTATTTCCTGTGGTGCGACTGGAAAATTTATTGAACAGGAGAAATATAGCAGCCATAACATATTGTATAAATTCTTTAGAATTTTAAATAGATAATTCGGACTTATAAAATTTAATATTAAATTTTAATGTTATAGGTATTATAGTTTGTGCTAGATTTCAAAAAGTTTATTACAAAATATGTACTTGCTTAAAAAGCACAACGCAAAGAGCTGCAGGCATAAAATGTTGCTCAAAGTCAAATTCTGTTTACATAAAATATGTACTTAAAAGAATTGTGTATCAGAAATGTTTGCATAAGATATAAATCTTGAGGGTCAGGTTGAAACTTCCCCTTTAAGACTAAATGCCGTATTATTTTTTTGAAAAAAAAACACACATTTTGATGACTTCAATACAGAATTCATTTGTAGTCTAAATACATTTTGCCGCCCTTTTATATAAGCTGTGCATTACCATCTAATCAGTACAGAGAAACAACTCACACTATATAGAAGAAGTGGTGAACTTTTAGTACAGCCAATAACAATACCATAAATATTTTTGAAACAACTTAAACCATACACAACAATAATTTTCCTTAAATATTAAGGTTATCATTACATCAAAATAAATGCAAAATTGTTAATTTCCCAATAACAACCATTATCAAATGAATAGAATACTTAAAACGTCAACATTTTCACTATTGAATTCAACCATTCGTTGATAGTATGTCTGAATATGGATGTGTTTCCTGTTACTAAAAAATATATCTAATGTGTTTATAAGTGTACTATTTTTGCATGTAAAGTTCATAAGAAAAAAATTATCATGTTCAAATTGACATTTATTTCAATTAATTCGTTTATTTTATTTATTTTCCTGTATGATTATGCTTTATTAACAAAAGTATTTAAATTTTCGTTACCTGAATGCAGACATAGACATAGAAATAGTGGAAAAGCTTCTAACAAATGAATACCATTTATAATAAAAATTCAAGTTTTCGGCATTCTCCAACCAATCAGAACGACGCAAATTGCGAGCCTGCAATGTGTGTACAAAGAGTATGCGCAGTAGTAGAAGTAATCATCTCCTTAGGGAGAAGCCGGATTATCCACGACAAACCTCCCAGAACAAACCGGACTTTTTACTTGCGCTGCAGGTGCAGATAATGAGTTCAATCATTTATGATGCGTAGAGTCATAAATTTTAAACCCTCCAGCAAAAAAAAATTAAATAAAATAAATAAATAAATTTAGAGGCTTCAAAATCTAAATGAAGTTAGTTTTAGAGATACTTAAAAATACCTAAATGACAAAAATAAATTAAATCATTCATTACATCAGCTTCTTTGGGAAAAAACGAATGAACTTTTGTTAATTTCTCATAATATTATATAAGAAAAGTATTATTTTTATGAAAATTTTCGAATTCAATTTTCGAGATTCGAGTTGGATAAACACATTCCAAGACCTCCAAAATCCATTTCAACTATTTTACGTAGGTCACCAGTTAAAGCAATATATTTGCTGAATATGCACTGTCATTGCTTCAGAACGAATTCTCTATATGAGATCAGGAGGCACCATATGCAGTTTTTGATGTTTAAGACGAAACAAAGCGCAGACTTTTAGTCACGGTTTTATAACAGTCTTGGCCCGGGAATTTATGACCCCAATAAATGCATGTCACACAAATTGCAAGTGTGATTGGGGCAAAATATCCTAGGGCCAAGTTGGTGCCTCTTGGTTTCACACTCCCATCAAAATGATTTGAATTGGAGAGTGGTGTCTTCAGTCACAGCGAGCAACCCTACGCTGCCGGCCTCAGCGAAGTGAGGCGTTCGACTGGAGTTGGGGAGTGATAGCAATTGTCATAAGGTAAAATTGTCCTTATCAAAATTTACCTGTATAGGACTTACCTATGATGCCGCCACTAAGGGTGGAGCATGTAAGCTCCCGGTTCTCAAGCTCGGACTACGAACACACAAGACATAAAGAAATACACATGCTTAATTGCTCAATTTATTTTAATATTTTACTTAATAGATATCTATTGTATCTGGAGTAACTATGCTATAATTAAATCAATTATTAAAAGACACATAATACAGACAATACTACATTAATATATATATATTTACACACATAATAACTTTGACTTAAATTTCTTAAAAACAGTTTCCTTTAAACAATCGATAAAGAATAGTTCGTATAGTTCAATATTTACGAACTCGTTCATATGGTCTACTCATACGAACTGGTAGTCAATTATTTTAATAATCGTTAAAGGTGTGCCTTCCGTGCTAATAGTGACAATTGAAAGTTGGTTACCTTTTCTCTTTGTGTTACGTGCATATTCGTGCTATTTCAATGATGTAGGAAAACCGTTACACATCTAACTGCTCTCGCTAGCATTTTATTGCTCACATTCTCTAGACACCTTTCACAAAACCCAAGAAAACATGATGCTGACTCGTTCGAGAGTTTTAAGTCGACTGAGAAACTTCAGGTGCGTCTAGGACGCTGTCGAAAAATTGCATCTCCTGGAAAGTTCTAGAACATTCTCTCAAACCTTTTTCTTTTCACATTGTAGTGTCGTTGTTGATTCGTTGAAGTGAAGAAGGGGATGCGCTGCTTATTTATGTTTGTATTGCCATTGGCTCCCTCCGCAGCATTTAAATAGCTCATTAGCTAGGTTGGCATCCGCAATTGGAATTGGAAAATGGCTAGGTTGGCATTTGTAATTGGGTGGAAACATGTAATACAAATATTGTGTTACATGATATCCCCCCTTGCAGAGAGAAAATTTCAGCACACGGTAAACATCGCACTGAACACATATGTGTACACATTGCGCCCACTGTGGAAATGTTGCTTTGATCCACTGCACATATATCTGTCACAGAAATGCAGATCACCGCATGTAAGACACACTATATTGTAACATTGACATACATATATCGGTGCATTACAACCGACATGTCACTATAATGAAGGAACTCACTGTTCGGAAGATACACCATATCGTACTTGGTAACACATATATTGGTGTACATGAAGAAATTATGACTGTTCGGAAGGCACACTATATTGTCACATGGAATTATCACGAGCACGGAAGACACCTTATTGTCACATGTAATTATCATGAGCACGGAAGACACCTTATTGTCACATGGAATTATCATGAGCACGGAAGAATGAGTCACCATCCTGTGACTTAATTTTCAATGTTCCGGTACTTCAATATTTATATTTTCATTATGTTGCTTAGCACAGTCTATTGTACACTTCAAATGAAGACTATCATAATTGTTATTTGCATTTCTATTTATATACAAGTTCACAACATTACATTAAAATATACGCAATACATTACCTTGATTTCTCATTTTCACAGACGTAAATAATTTTTAGACAATTTTTTAACTGTATATATTTCTTATTTGTTATAATGAATAACATATTATATATTTTTGTGTGTATAAATCATGACTCTTTTGAACACCATATTTATATCATATTACATCTCGGCCTTTAAAACATCAAATATATCATCAATATATATCAATGTACTCATTTTGCTCTTCAAAATATTGTGCATCTCACAATACGCACGAGCATTTCCTCTTCGACTGCCCTTTCGTGTGTAACAACGGGAGGAAGGGAGAAAAGAAAAAAAGAAAAAATTCGCTTGACCCGTAGCTTTCCTCTGTTCCTCTCAACGCGTTTCTATGGCAACTGCGAATCTGTTGACCCCCACGGCGAGTCTTGAATGAGTGTCTTCATTGTTTGCAGAGCGCAAACTTACGTAAAAGGGATTTTAACTGCCTTTTGCATGTATCGCTAAAGATTTAATCGTTATCGTGCAAATTTGGCGGTATCCTCTTCTCAAGCGCGGGCTTTTAGGCTGTCCGGTGGTGAATGTACGAGCTAACATTGACGTGGGATTTTCTGGCTGTATCTTTTAAGGAATTTATTTACACTTTTTCTTTCAAGTTCTTTTTTTGTATTCTTACTTATATTTATTCTACTTATCTTGTTAATAATTCTATTTAATTTGATATATATATATTTTTTTTTATTATTATTATCTTATGACCTTAACACAGATCTGACTGTTGAATTATAAGTTTGATTTCATGTACTTCTAATTTATTGGATTTATTTATCCCTTGTTGCAACAACGCGTGATATATTATTTTATGTGTAGTATTATGAATATACCATGCTTTTGTTATGTTATTGATATAACTGACTTTATGTTCCCGTTTCAGCATAACTTTACATATTTATTTATTTAAATATAATTCTTTCATATTTAATTTTATCTGTTATTTCTTTTTATTTCCAATGATGCTTAATTAATGCATTAATTTATTAATAATACTCAATCATTTATCATTTACATACAATTTTCTGCATTTTCCTAAATGTATTTTATTTTTATATACCGGCCGGTATTTTTTAACTAACTATAATTGCCTGCAATTATAATTTTAAATTTTGATACATTGATTGTATGCTTACAATAGAACTTTTTTTTTGTATTATTCTCGTACTATGCAGGGGAGATTTTCTCCGATGTTTATTTTTAGCCTGGATATTTACTTTAAAGGTGACTAGCTTTCGCCGTACACTGTCTATATATGGAGCTGTTACGCTGATTGTGAAGGATGGGACATTAATCCTACTTCTTCAAGTTTATTAATCCATTTATGTAATTAACTTTTATTTTGTTTTTTTTAGATTGCGTGTTTTCGTAAAAGGTCTGTATACACTATTTATGCAATATATATCTATTAATTTACTAATTATTATTTATATCAGCTGTGAGTGTTTATTTTGACTTCACACATTTATTTATTTATTTATTTATGATTTTGCTTTTATTCTGTCAGCTTTTTATAAACTATTAATTAATAATTTTATGATTTTGAATATCCTGTAGTTGATTTTACCATGTTCCATGACTTTATTTCGCATTTTATTAATTATGTTATACAATTTTTTCAAGACCCGTACAAGAAAAAGGAAAAAAAAATTTGTGAAGAATTCCATCCCACACATCTTTATCATTGGAATGTCTACCTTGCTCTTAAGCATCTATCATTGGAAGACTTGTATTTTTGATGCCCACTACTGACTGTTACCACCTTTCGTTTTCAAGCAAGACAAATTGCAAGTAAGTGAAATTTAATTATCTCTCTCCTTTTTTCTTCTAACACCTTAGTTTATTTTATTTTAGAACATTGAGGGGTATTGTATGTATTATTTATCACTTCTACATATTTTTTCTGATATTTATTGCTCTATTCATAAAATGTATCCATACATAAATGTTTATTTATTACCTATATTTTTATTTTATACTCATATTTACAAAATCCTCATATTTACAAAAATTTTATCCTCATATTAATTTTACAAATATGTTATCCTCATATTTATTTTACAAAATATATTATCCTCATATTTATTTTATTTTATAACTGCCCTACGAGTTCGTAGGTCCGAATCTCCCTGCTCTTATCCCCACTTACATAGTATTTGACAATGTCCATTTTTATAATGTAGACTAATTTTTATTTTGTTTGGAAGGGAAAAAACATTTATTTACTATTTTCTTTCACTTCAAAATTTTCCGAGTCTCCGTTTTTATTTTGTTCTCAAACATTTTAATTTCCTGAAATCATCATTGTATTACATATTATTTATACTTCAGATATCTTTTATTTTTTTTTTTTATTTTTTTTACGTCCACTGAATTATTTACTTTACTTATATTTTCTAAGATTAAATTTATTTATTTTACTTATATTTTCATATAAATTATTTATCTTTTATCATTGTCCGTTCATTTATTTAATATCTACTTGCATAAAAGGGACGGGAATCTAGAACTTTTTAATTTTGCTGTACTGCTACTTGATGAAACGCTGATAATTTTAATAAAATGGGCTGGCGCTAATACTTTTACGTTGTACACGTTGATACTTATTGACAACATTACTGCTAACCAGTCAACCCGCTGATAAACTTTCCTACTGTTCTTTTTTTTTGTTGCTGTTGTTGCAGACAAATCCATGATTTAAAAATTCCTATCCGCTGGACTTGCCTTCCTCCAGACAATTTTTTCGAAGTTTTATTTAATTTTGCGATTTTGTTGACTACCGTGCATTTTGGATAACTATCATGCCTATCCTCACACTAAGTCTTCACTACTACACACTTTTCCTCAACACTACAGTTTTCACAATATACCATACATAATATACAATACACAATACATACTAAAATAACCATATACTTTTGCTGCCCTATGTTTTGCACATATTGTGGCACTATGCTATTTGTAACACACTTGATGTTAACTTGATGTTAACACACTTGATGACACTATTTGTAACACACATTTGTAACACACATTTTGAAAGTTGCTCTATCTACATAAATTTTCTATTATTATAATTATATTCATTTTCTTTACATTAACCAAAAATATCTATTTGTAGACTACCTTCCAACTTAATTTTTACATTTACTGTAGACTACCAAAATTATTTCAAAATGCTTTCCAATTTAATTTCAAAATATTGTAGGAAACTAATATATTTTATAATACCATCTAATTTAATTTAAAATTCATTATAGACTGCTACACATCTTGTAGAATGCTTTCCAATTAATTTTAATTTTATTGTAGAATCGTAAAAACCAATTATTGCAGAACAACTTCTAAAATATTCAATAACTATTGTAGAATTCCAAAAATTATTTTGCAGAATATCATTTGAATTAATTTTACCATTATTGTATAATATTACACATACTGTAAAACTTTTCCAAATTTTATTTTTTGAATTCACTGGCTCTACACCTTGTGCTGCATTTATTTGCATACACTTACTATTTATTTCTGCTCTATAATATTTTAATTTTTCCACTTAATTTAGCAGACAATTTTAATTTTTTTTTTTTTTTTTTTTTTTTTTTTATATTATTTGCTTTCGAATACTATTTTTTGCGTGTCCTTAGATTATAACGTCTAGTACTCCCATCATTTGGATTATTGGCGTTATATTCTTTGTTTACATGCGATTGACTTCTGTCAACAGTTCGCCGTGTTTGTTTACTTTGTAAATACTTTTTACGCGGCTCTGCTTTATATAATTTATTCGCGTGAACAACTATCCATTTTTTATTTGGATCGTTCATAGGTGTGATAGCGTAATTATTGTTACGGATCACCTTTACGATGCGATATGGCCCTTGAAATTTTTTTTGTAATGCTGTGGTGGGTCTCAGGTTTTTTAAGTACACAATTTGTCCTTTTAATAATTTCTGCTGTCTAACTCTTTTAAAAATTCTTTCTTGGCGACTTTGAGCTTGAATTTGTTTTCGTTTTGTATATCTATTAATTTTTTCCGCTAAAGTAAGTGCTTCACTGACGTCATTATCATATTCAGTTTTAGTTAAATTCGGACTGTCATCAGGGTCCGCTATTTCCAGATTATTTTCTCCGGGTAATTTCAAATCTCTGGTAAGAAACAAAATAGCGGGACTATGGTCTATATTTGCGCTGGGTGTTGCATTATGAAATAATTTTACATATGGCAAGACTTTGTGCCAATTAAATGTTTGGTCAGCCATTGCTGCCAAAGAATTTTTTATTCCTAAGTGGCTTCTTTCTAAAATTGCATTTGAGCTAGGTTTGTAAATCGACGTATATTTTATTTTTATACCATGTTGCTCTGTGAATTTTTTAAATTCCTCGCTTTTCAGTTGTCTCCTGTTATCACATAAAATCCAATTGGGTACTCCGTTTGAAGCTATCCAATTTGTTACTACCTGTAATACACTCGCAGTTGTAATATTTCTCACGGGTACTGCCTCCAGGAATCTCGAGTAATGGTCTATCATCGTTATGATGTACTCGTGCTGTCCGTTACTTCTCGGTAGCTTCCCTACAATATCTAATGCCACCGTGTGATTTTGTTTACATGGACGTGGGACACGTTGTAATGCCATAGGTCTTATAGCCTTATTTTTGTAACATAAACATGCATCACATGATGCGCAAAAATTCTTTACATCACTGTATGCCCCTTTCCAGTAATACTTTCTATTCAGAATTTGATATGTTTTTTCTACTCCAAAATGCGGTGTATGAGCTAACTCAATAACTGCGAATTTTAGACTGTGAGGTATTAGAATTCTGTCCTTTTGCATAGGATTTCTGATATATCTAGCAGTCTTTATCATAATTAATCCTGTATTTACATCTCTATAGTATTTATTTACATATTTTGGCTGTTTAAATTTTGCATTCAGTCCGTTAATAATTTTCTTTATCTCTCTATCTTTTGCTTGCTCTTCTAAAATTTTGGCTATTGTTATCGCGCTGTCATTAGCAATAATGTTATTTATTAATTTAGTCTTAGTTTGTTCAGAAAAAATTTGTCGCGACATAAAATCACTGGGATTATCTTGTCCTTTAATGTATTTTATATCGAAAGAATATTGTTGTAAATTTAATAACCATCTTGCGATTAAATCAGAATTTTGATTTTCTAAGTGTATGTAGTGCGTTAAAGCTTTAGAATAAGTAAATACCGTAAAATGCGTACCACATAAAAAATCTTTGAAATGTATTATCGCGTCGTGAATTGCTAACAGTTCTAGCTTCATGCTCGGATATTTCTTTTCACTGTCTGAAAGTTTCCTGCTATAATACTCGATAGGATGAAAATTTCCGTTCACTGATTGAAGTAAAATTCCTGACGCGGCTACTTTTGAACAATCAGTCGACAAAAAGAACGGCTTTGACATATCAGCTGCCCTAACTACCGGTTTCGATAAAATCGCGTTTTGCAATGTTACAAACGCTTCTTCGCATTTCTCCGTCCATATAAATTTTTTATCTTTCTTTGTTAACTCAATTAAAGGATTGCATAGTTCAGAAAAATTTGGTATGATCTGCCTAAAATAATTACATAAACCTAAAAATGATTTTACTTTTTTTACTGTTGTTGGCACAGGGAAATTCGTTATTTTCTGTACATTATCATCTGAAGGTGTTATGCCTTCCTTACTTATCTTAAATCCTAGAAATTTAATGTTCTCTTTACACATTTGTAATTTTGAAGGGTCAATGGTTAAACCAAATTTAGCTAATCTCGAAAATACCGTTTTTAATTTCTCCAACATTTTCTCGAATGAATTTGCGGCAATTACAATGTCATCTAAATAAAATTCAATTTTCTGATCTTTTAAATCTCCTAAGCATTTCATCATTAGTAATGAGAAATATGCTGATGAGTTTTTTGCCCCAAAAGGTAATCTATTAGGTCTATACGATCCATTATTTGTTATGATATTTAATCGGAAACTGTCCTCAGGTTTGATTTTTATTTGAAAAAACGCGGACTTTAAGTCTATCACCGTGTACAATTTGTGGCCTGCGATGTTGTGCAGAATGTCGCTAATTTTACCAATATTTACGGGCAGTAATTCAGTAATTTGATTAAGTAGCCTGTAATCTACGGCTAAACGATATTTTTGTTCTTTATTGGCATCATTACTATTAATACTGGCTTTCTTCTTTATCAATAAGCATGGGAACGCATAATTACTTGTAGATTTTTCTATAATTCCAGCTTCACACAATTGTTTGATTTCACCTTCTAGTACAGGTTTTAACATTTTTGGCAAGGGATAAGGTTTACACTGAATTGGGTATTGGTGTAGTAAATTAAATTCCGGTACTATTTCTTCCGTCATTCCCAGCGTTTTGTATGATTTCGAAAATACATCGTAATTTTGTAACAGTAATTTTAGCAATATATGTTTTTCATTTTCTTGTAGATGATCCAGTTTAAAATCTTGCGGTGTTAATTCCGCTTTTCGTAAAGCTGAAATGTCCATTTTTTGTGGATCATTTAAGCTTTCGATATTGTTAATCTGTAAAATTTTATCAGTATCATGTTTCTCTTCATAAATTTCAAACTGCGGTGTTACAGTACCAAATATCATATTTTTATTTAGATGAATCTCTTCTTCTGTTTTGTTTGTTAAAAGAGTAGAAATAAATTTTCTATTATTTACATAATGTAAAGAATGCTCAGCGTGTAAATTTTTTAATGACTTTGTAATATTTAACAATACCTCCTTATCCTCAAAATGGTTTTCATTTAATTTTAATTTTATTTATTTTGTTTCTTGAGGTAGTAATTTAATTTTATGCGCTAAGCTTGCATTTAAGCATTGAATATGTTCAACTCTTGTATTATTATTTTCTGGTTGCTGTGCTTTCTTCTGATTTTTGTTTTTAAATGAGATAGATATGGATTCTTTGACAAACTTTAATATTAATTTATTTGTGTCAATTATGGCATGATGATTTTTGAGAAAATCAAATCCTAAAATAATTTCATAAGGGGTGTTATTTAATTGTTTAGTTATGAAAAAAAAATTTTTGCATCTTTTGTTTTCAATTTTAAAGCTAAAGCTAATACATTTTGAAAATTGAATGTTTTCTTTGGTCATAGTCTGTATTTTTACATGTCTAGATAAATAGTTAATTTTAATTTTATTTTTGATTTTTTGAAATATTTGATCTGATAATAAACTGACACTTGCGCCACTATCTATGAGAGCCACTGTTTTTATGTTCTCTAAATTTATGTTAATCATTGGCAATGCGTCACTCTGTCCATATGTTGAATTCAGTAAATGTTCATTTAAATTTTGTGCATCCTTATTAATTTTGCTTGCAATTTTATGGGATCTCGAATCCTTATTTGATGCCTTATAACTTTCTATATGTCTTTTATTTCGAGGTCCCTTTCTTAGTTTAAATATTCATTATTCTGATATTGCCTATGATTGCTTTCATAATGTGGTCCATTATTCTGATATGATCTTCTGTTATTACTTTGAAATTGTCTGTTGTTATTTCCTGCACGCCGCCGTATTCCCCGGTTATTTATGAAATTACCTCTTCTGAAATTCGCCCTACTATAGTGTGCATAATTATTTTGAATCGTGAGTCTTTGTTGCAAATTGGTAGTTTCCTGAATGTTATTTCCTTTTGTCATCGCCCTTTTTAAATTGTCTTGTACTTTATGAAGCATATAGCATTCGGACATCCAGTGATTGTTACGACCACACGATATACAGAATTTCTGTGGCGGGTTTTCTGCAGTATTTTCCGTTTTTACATGATTTATTTCCAGATTCTCACTTATTTTATTTTCTACATCAATATTATTTACACAATCGTTTTGTTCCTCCAATGCGGATTCTATTACTTCAGCTATTCTCACTGCTTCCTCAAAAGTTTTCGGATCATTTTTTTTTTTATTTCTGTTCTTAAATCTTCTCTGACTATCTGTAAAAATTTGGTGAGTTTAATTTTCTCTGTAATTTTTTTTACATTTGCGTCCATTGTTTCATCTACTTCTAGAAAAATTATCGCCTGGTTTTCGATTTCTTGTGCAAGTTCCTTAATTGTCATATTTGGTAAATGTTTCAGATTGTTAAAATTGTTGTGTTTTTGCACTAATGTTTGTTTCCTTTCACATTTGTTTTTTAATAACTCCATGAATTTTTCATATGATTTTTCCTTTTGCAGAGCAATATTTTCTGCTAGAAATTGTTGAGCCTTTCCCTTTAATCTTGATTTGACAATTATGATTTTCTCTTGTTCGGACCATGATGTTAAATCCGCTATTTCCTTAAATTGTATGATAAAGAAATTGACATTATTTTCCTTTTGTCCATCAAATGATGGCAACATCTGCATAATTGGCAACGATGTATTTTGCTGCGCTTGATTTGCGGGCATCTGTATCTGGATCGCGTTATTTGCTACAGCCGAATTATCTGTTATACTGCTATTTACATTAATCGGCGGATCTTGCCTCGCTCTTTTATTTGCTTGCCTAGTTTTATTCGGCGCCATGATTTAATACACTGTTATACAATTCTAACTGTATATTAAATATTTATGCTAATACATACATATATATACAATCATATAATACATATTTAAATTATCATTTTCATGCATTTTCTTATCATTCTACTGAGTTATATCTCATTATTAAATTCATTGTTAAATTCAATATTACATTCCACTTATTATTAAATTCAGTTTTATATTCAAACTCATTATTAAATTTGATATTATATTCAAACTCATTATTAAATTTAATATTATATTCAAACTCATTATTAAATTCAATATTATATTCAAACTTATTATTAAATTTAATTTTGCCTTTTACTTATATTTTTTACTTTCTCTTATGAAAATTAATTCTCTCCGAGCTTGACCACATACGGCACCAATTCGATCGGCGACATCATGTCATAAGGTAAAATTGTCCTTATCAAAAATTACCTGTATAGGACTTACCTATGATGCCGCCACTAAGGGTGGAGCATGTAAGCTCCCGGTTCTCAAGCTCGGACTACGAACACACAAAACATAAAGAAATACACATGCTTAATTGCTCAATTTATTTTAATATTTTACTTAATAGATATCTATTGTATCTGGAGTAACTATGCTATAATTAAATCAATTATTAAAAGACACATAATACAGACAATACTACATTAATATATATATATTTACACACATAATAACTTTGACTTAAATTTCTTAAAAACAGTTTCCTTTAAACAATCGATAAAGAATAGTTCGTATAGTTCAATATTTACGAACTCGTTCATATGGTCTACTCATACGAACTGGTAGTCAATTATTTTAATAATCGTTAAAGGTGTGCCTTCCGTGCTAATAGTGACAATTGAAAGTTGGTTACCTTTTCTCTTTGTGTTACGTGCATATTCGTGCTATTTCAATGATGTAGGAAAACCGTTACACATCTAACTGCTCTCGCTAGCATTTTATTGCTCACATTCTCTAGACACCTTTCACAAAACCCAAGAAAACATGATGCTGACTCGTTCGAGAGTTTTAAGTCGACTGAGAATCTTCAGGTGCGTCTAGGACGCTGTCGAAAAATTGCATCTCCTGGAAAGTTCTAGAACATTCTCTCAAACCTTTCTATTTTCACATTGTAGTGTCGTTGTTGATTCGTTGAAGTGAAGAAGGGGATGCGCTGCTTATTTATGTTTGTATTGCCATTGGCTCCCTCCGCAGCATTTAAATAGCTCATTAGCTAGGTTGGCATCCGCAATTGGAATTGGAAAATGGCTAGGTTGGCATTTGTAATTGGGTGGAAACATGTAATACAAATATTGTGTTACAGCAATCAAGGTCGGAAACCTCCTAGTACTAAAAATATAATTCTCTTCGTGATTCAAATGTATCCCATATCTGAATCTAATGCAGTTCTTCTACAGTTCAGCCATAAAAGTGGTCAGTTGACGATTCAGAAATCAGTTCAATCATTCAGTCGTTAATTTTGTTGGAACGATATGTCCATTTCTCAGTGTTAGCACCATTGAAAGCGCATGCAACCGTCACAGAGTATTAAGAACACTCCATACAAAACCTACTCGAAAGGATCGTGCAGTCAGTAGAGCAACGGTGCCAACACCAATGGCGTCGTTATCAGTCATCCGAATGCATTTATCATCATTCATGCTTCCTGTAGTAAGAGATGCTATTCAGAAACGACTTCAAGAAAGTGAGATTAGGCATCGACGTCCAATAGGCGCTACCACTGACGCCTCAGCATAGACAGAGCCGTCTGGACTGGTGCTGAGCCTAAACTTTATTCGATTGGAAGCATGTTGTTTTCAGCAAAAAAACCTACTTCGCTCTTAGTGCTGATGGCCGCAGCATACAGGGGGAAGAGTACTGGAGAGCGTTCAGATCCTTCATTTAATGTCGAGGAGCACACAGCCTTCACACATGGCGTTACAATCTGAACCATCTCGTGGGGCAGCCGACCTATTCTATTTAAGCTGCAAACCAATATGACGACTCGCTTGTACGTCGACGATATTCTGCAGCCGAATTCACTGCCTATGTAGATTCCATTTATCAACAAGACATCACTCGACCACATACTGATCGAATTTTTCAATAACGTCCTTGAGGATTTAATACCCTAGCATGGACATCCAGGTCCCCAGACCTATCACCAATATAGCCACTCTGGGGTATTCTTTGTACGCAGTCTCTCAAAATATCAGTGACTTAGCTGACCAGTTGCATATTTGTGGCAGAATCTTCCACAGAAGGGCATAAACTACTTAATTTACTCTATGCAGCACCTAATATTGGCTTATATAGCTGGCAAGGAAGGATTTACCTCTTACTAGAATGCCCTATTATTGATGTAACTATTTCTACATAAAACGTTTTTTTTTTCTCCCAAATTCTAAACATTGACATATCTCCTCAAACGATACATACATGATGAGTTTTGCGACTACAGCTCAATTTCTTAATAGTGCATATATTGTTTTGCAACATAGTGTATTTATAAACATTATGACATTCAGACATTATGTATGTAAAGTTTACCTCCATCCAAAGATAAATAATAGTATAAACTCGTAAAAGAGTGGTAATAATTTTTAGAGTCATATTTTCTAAGAAGACTTCGTAATCGAAATCATACTGGAAGAACTGAATCAAATATGTATTCAAGCACATAACAGTTTAATATTTAGAATGAAAACACAAAATAATTATTATTTTGTTCGCGAAAATGTATTAATGTTTGTGTATTGACAAAGTGCACATTTTTTATTTTATTATAATGAGTGACATTTTACGATATACTTGCATTCATGTATAGTAAATTGGCATATAATTTCTTTTAACTACAAAAATAAATTTCAAAACTCGAAAAACTTTTACTTCTTATAATCTTTAAAACATTTTATTGGATAAATGTGTAATGTGTACCATTTGCAAAAATTGTTTTTTTCTAGTGCTTACTGTGCAAACATCACATTGTTTTCTTAGGTGACTTGGTAGGTACACACTTAAGTACACACATCATGCGTGCTGATAAGATAATTAGCTGCTAATCAGAACAATTATGATATCACCAAGAACTCATAAATTAGCCAATCATGAAGGTATTGACCTTTTAGTGAAAATATGAGTGTGAATTTCCTGAAAAAATGTAAATATCGCCTGTGTAACACACTGAGCTTGTGATGAACTCATGGTAAAACTCAGCTCATAAATCAGTTCATCTTAGAGGCAGTGTCCATGCGCTTAACAGTGCAGCGAATTTCTTGTCAAAAGTTAAGATTGTACAGCGTGATGTGTAACGTGCTGAGTTGGTGATTAACGCATGGTTAAACTCACCCAATCAGCTCATAAATTAATGAATCATAGAGTTAGTGTCCTTGTGGTGAACAGTGCAGCGCATTTCTTAGTCAAAGTTAAGATCGTATAATTTGGTGTGTAACGTATTGAGTTGGTGATTAATGTAGGGTAAAAACATGTTAGCGCAGTTTGAGTACATGTCAAAACTTACACCCGCAATTATACTTCTCCCAATTAAAATGTCATTGTTGTGAAATCTCGAACATATATGAACCTGATTTTAAACTAATAAATGAAGAAAATTACCTGTAGTCGCCATCTTTGAAGGCTTTTTAGTCATATATCACATTGCAGTGGCATACACTGTAAAAATATTGAGAACATAGAGATTCAGTATAACTATGTATATCTAATTATTTTCTACTTTATAGTTTTTATGATTTTTTTCAGTTCAGAAAGAAACATTAATCTCTAACTTCAGTAAAATAAAATCAAGCGAACATTGTTTTTTTTTGTGTTTTTAAAAGGAGTTTTACTCATTTGCCACACAAGTTACTGTCTTCTAACACAAAAGTAATACAGGTTAACTAGACAATTTAAGTTGCGTCGCCAATGATTTAAGATGAAACCATCTAATAGATACTACACCAGAACTTCCAGCGAATTTCAAAAAAATCAAATAGCAATTTAACAATACAATAGATTATAAGAAAATGAAAATGAAAATGACCCTCGGGTGCACACACGACTACGTTCCGTAGCTCATTTTAAATCCTAGGCAAATACAGCACATTTTATATACTTCCATATCATAATTTCAAAGTATATCATCTACAAATACTCTTAACTTGGCGTCAGCGAAACAGTCACCTCATTTTGACATCTGTCTCTTCAATACATTCCGTACAATGACTGCTTTAATTTTTATATTTTAAATGCTTGCATTGATGAAAACTTTGAGGCATTATTTTTTTAAATACAATACTTCATTTTTAATACTTTAAAATAAAAACTCATTGAAGCATATTATTTCGGGTCCTGAAGTAATTGTGTGCCAAATTCAATGACCAGTACGAATTTTAGATTTTTCGCTACAGACGAACAGATAAACATATATACTTTTTAACATTAAAGATAATAAGTGACATTTAATGTACTTGGAAAATACTTGACATGTACTTGAAATAAGTACATACAAAAAGATATACTTTCCTGGTAGGGAACTTATCATGATACCTACTCGTGTTATCCTCTGATTATAGTATTGCACGAATTTATCATATATATCTGTTTTCTTAATTTGTTCATTGTATTGGTAATGCTAATAAAATAATTCTATACTTTGATATCGAGTTGTGAAATTTTACAGTTTTGTTTGTTTAATGCAGTGATAACAACCCAAATGTAAAACGAAATCTAAAGAAAAACATACTTGTTTTAAATATTTAATCAGGAACATAAACAAAGGATTAACGCCAACTTACAAAACTGGATCTTATGTTATTTGAATCTTTTAAAGTAAGCAAAATTATCAGCTTTTTAAACGCAGATCAACAAAAATTCCATATCCCTGATTTGTATTAGGTAATTTTAATGAAAGTAATTCAATTTGTTTGACGTAGTAAAAGCAATTACAAACTTTTATAGAATTACTTCGACTTTACTGAAGAGATATTATATCTGAAACTGCCTATTTTAATATACACAGAAATGGAAAAATTTATTATTTAAAATATAAATTGACACAATATGTTATGATGTCGTTGTTTTATTGCCATGTAAGTTAATTTACCATTGAATGAAGTATATTACTTTCTCTATATACATAGTATGATGTGTAGGTATTCTTTCGGAGTCAAAAATCCAAATTCTAGTTTTCGACGAAATAGCACGTTTCATGCATCTCTAAACTCGAATCGATCGTTATTGATGTGATATCTGCGTGTGTTTGCGTTTGTGTGTCCTAGTGTGACTCTGGAGAGATATCCTGCGAAAGAATTACTCATTTCGAACTAAATTTGGTACAAATATTACAGTCCGTAAATACTGGAAAAATCCTAGATTTTTGAATGAAATTTTAAAAAATTACTAAAAAATTCAGAACTGTCAATATTGTACTCAAATGATCATGTTTTGCGTAATTTGTCATTAAAACGATTAATATAAATTTTAGAAAGTTAGCATAAACTGTTCGCGAGATATTGTACTTTTTCCAAATATATTTATCAAAAGAGTCACATTAAAATAAAAACGTATTATATATTAACGTAAAAGAGTATTAAATATTGTGAAATAAGTTCATTTTAAGTATGTAATATTATATGATAAACTTGTTAACGCCATTCTCGCGGATCTTGAGCGTTCCATTCACGTTAGATAATACTTTGAGAAATGTTTTTGCATTTTAACGCTTTGTAATTTGCGAAAAGTAATTTATATAAGAAAATGTATCTTCTCTATGTTTGTGTATAAAGTTTCAGGTGGAATTTGACGAACATGGAGACTCATTTAACGAAATATCGCTAACGTGTCGATATTTTGCCCCAGATTGACAAAAATATTGTTAAAATTACAACAATGACGCTAAGTTAACAAATCTGACGGAACATGGCGATTTGAATGTTACGAAATGTAATGCACGGATCATATTTAATATTGAGGATGCTATCAGTATCGAAAATTGTCAAGATAGAAATGCGCGAAATATGAGTTAATTGGTTACTTCGGTCTAGTTTTACATGTTGAAATCCGGAAAAGCGTCAAATATACAATTTTATACCAAAAACATTGTTCCGTGGATTTTACACAACATCATTTCTTTATTGCGACAGAAGTAAATTCATTGAATTATATAGAGACAGCCAGATATTACTCACATCATTTTTTTTAGATGTTATATTTAATAAATATATACTTAATGTATCTTATAGTTTAAGATAGCATATCCGAATATAAAATTTAAAACCGCCAATTCGTTTTTAGTGGACGAGGTTCTGTAATATTCTAATTAGATAAAATGATTTGCACATTTGACACAATGTACTTTTATCTCGCCAATCATCTTGGTGTTACTCTATTACTGATCAATCTCGCTTCCAAGTAAAGTGCATGCGTTCCAAGTAAAGTGCAGAATTTTCTTCTGTAACTGGCTTTAATATCACCTCGAAAATATATGAATAACAACATGTGATGTTTGTAATAAGTCATATGATATCTCCAATTGATGATCTCTTTCATGAAATTGGAGAGCACGTTATTTTCTCAAGTTAATTTAGAGCAATATTTCTTTAACCATTTTTATGAGTGTGTCATTGAGACATTGTATGGAAAATACCCATGCTCTGAAACCCCGAATAATTCAACAATTACGCGATTTAGCAAATTGTTTTCGAGAAAGTGATTCTATAGCAGAAAAAGCAAGAATTGTCTTCGGTAATTGGCTTTAATATCACCACCAAAGTATTTGAGTAACACCATCTAATGTTTGTAATACGTCAGGTGGTAGTAACAGACATACCTTTCGTCAGTTGGAGAACATGATATTTTCTCAAATTATTTTTGAACATTAATTTCGCTATTCATTCTTATGAGAGTGTTATTGAAGCATTGGATAGAAAATACACATGCTCTGAAACCACGAATAAATCAACAATTACGTGATTTAGCTAATTGGTTTCGAGAAACTGATTCAGTATCAGACAAAGCAAGCATTTTCTTCGGTAATTGGCTTTTATATCACCTCCAAATTATATGAGTAATACCATATGATGTTTCTAATACGTCAGCTTATAGTAACAAGCATCTATTTCGTCAGTTGGAGAACATGGTATTTTCTCAAATTATTTTACAGCACTATTTCTCTCTCTATTCTTATGAGAGTGACATTGAAGCGTTGAATGGAAAATATTCATGCTCTGAAACTCCGAACAATCCAATAATTAAGCAATTTAGCAAATTGTTTTCGATAAACTGATTCTGCAGCAGATAAAACAAGAATGTGCATCGCTTTCGGTTATGGTGTGCTTAATTTAAAACAAAGTGTAAGCATAATTTTGTATTTAAATTCATAATGTTCCATTTATAATAATCAATGGTTTATATAATTTATAACGCTAGAGTCACTTTCCAAACGTACTGTCCGAAACATATGGCATCGAACTACAACCTTGGACATCGTCAAGTAACAAATAGATATATCCTACCGTTATCTTTAATCATACACCCGAACGTGCAGATCGATTATAGGCATGCACAAATTGCCCCTAATGTAAGCGTGGTTTCAATGGATTGAAAATTGCAACAACACAAAATGTTTCTATAGATAAAAAGTAGATAGCATAGAATAAATACGCCCTGGTTCAAAAGACTATACAGAATACAAGGATAACTTCAAAAATTAACTTTTGTTTTTCACATAGCAAACATTGTAGTACACAACACGTATTGCTATTGCAGATAATGACTAGTCCGTGCTGAATAGTGCTTAATAATCTTGAGTTTGGACCAAATATTATGTTATTTACAATCGAAGCAATATCCTATGACAAAAATTTGACCCAAATCAACCAGCCAAGCTGCTGTTAGAAATATATATAAATGAATCTAATACATTTTATTCGTACAAATGGAAATATGTGTGCAAAGATATCTACCACTTTTTCAATTAAAAGAAAACCTTTTTCAAAATATATATATAGGCAGTTGCATATTTTTGCCGTCCAAATATTTTATTATTTTTTTGTTGTTGTACTGATGCAGAAGTTTAATGTTCAGATATTTTTGACATAATCTTAGTTATTTAATTTATACTATTGTTCATTTAAGATAAATGCATCGGTGGGGAAAAAATATTTTATATGATACTATGGAAACAAAAGGGTAATGACAGTAGACGTATTTCTATTATTTAAAGGTACGGAGGAACGTAATAGATGACAGATCTCATTATACCTATGTGAGTTTTTGACCAGTACAATATTAATCAAACACTTAATATTGAACTGTTTATACAAATAACAAACTGTTTTAGCAAAGTAAATAGATTATTATAATTTTCGCCAGATGCTTATTAAACGAATCATTTTGAAATGTTTCAAATATTTATAAACAATATTAATTTAAATTTGAAAGGGAATATAAACAAAAACTATGTACTTAACCAAATATTCCATAACAAGAATAAATAAGTGAGCATCATTCACTTCAAATTCTGTACACTTAACATGACGTCATTGGAGATTCTTAAAATAAACAAAAGCGCCCGCTTTTGAAAACAGAAACTAAATATAAATAAATTCCCCTGAGTGTATATTAGAAGATTTTAATGAGCGTTAAGTTCGACGTAATAAAACAATCACCACATTTAAATTAATTACCGTGAATTCATAAATGATATTAGAATATTTCTAAAGATTTTAATTATATTTGCAGAAATATAGAAAATATTAATTAGGAATAATTAACTTGTCATGTGGGAAGCAAATGACGTGTAAACCAATTTAATGTTGAATAGAATGGTTTCTTTAATTTGAATTCCTACATATATATTTTGAAGTTTTAATAAGGAAGGGTAAAAATGAACCCTTTAAGCACACTTTTAGGGGGATATGGTACCCAAATTGCTGAAATCTGTTATTTTGAAGTTATAGTTGTAATTTTTTGTATTCAGGTAGATAAAAAAATACAAACATAAAAAAATATATTTTTTTAAAAATCAAAATTTCAAAATGTTGACAAGTTTTCTTTTTGTTATAAGTAAAAATATATTTTTTTTAAATTTTAATTTGAACATTTTTTAACTTAATATTTAAGAAATAAATTGGCTTCACAGTTTTTGTAAATATGAATCAGAAAAAATTTAATGAAAAATAATGTAAAAAAACGTGATTTTACACCACAAATATTGTTTTCGAAAATCATAATAAAAAAACAAACACATATTTCAGCAATTTCTGAAGAAAAATTAAAGAAACGTATATATATAACAATTGTTACAAATTTCTTTCATATCCGTGAAATAAAATGTGGCTTATATTAATTTAAATTTATAAAAATTTCGAAAATCACTTATTTGAGAAAAAAGGCATTAAAGTTTAAAAATTATGCAAAATAGCTGTTTATTAAGATATTAATCTGGAAAAAAAATCAGTAATCTTTTATACACAAGAAATATATTCCAAGTTAACAAAATGTTAATACGAGATGGGAGTATATCGAGAAAAAATAAATTTAAAAATTTGAAAAAAAAGATTTAAAAAATTTCATCAAGATTTTTATATACAGAGAAAAATATGAAAATTTCTGCTGTTGGATTATAATATATTATAAATAGCTGTTTCACACCCAAATTCAAAGACAATATATTAAAATGTATAAATGTATGTAAAAGCAATATTGCAGGCTAACGCATTTCAATGTCCACCAGCCAAGTAACCAGAATTATAGTTCAGTTTTATTTTTGCAAAGTTCACTTTTCTGCGATAAGCTTTGAACAACAAAGTTGATTTGTTCAAAGCTGTTTTGTAGTATCTTAAATATTTTCATTTAGTAAGAACATGTGACTTTCCAGGTGACATGAGAGCATCTTTCTGTATTTGAGCTACAGAAAAAGAAATACCCTTGTTGAAATCTATTATACCTTTGGCAACGGCAAATTCAACTCTCTGTCTTGAACCATTTGTTGATTTGGGACATATTTTTCAAACCAGACTATGAAGAGACTCATTTCCGTTTTGAGTTTCACCCTTGCTGCACCTTTATGATAATGAATCTGAAGCAAGTCTTTGAAAAATGTATCAACAGACAGGTTATTCTTGTTGCGATGTGAACAATTGCAGAGATCTACAATCTGTTGCAAACATTTCCACTTGATTAAAATATATTCATTCGTGTTATCTGAAGGAATGTCTGCTTCTGTTGACAAATCTATTTGTAATGCTTCTGTTCTTGTCACAATAGCGATTTTTCTGGAAATATCTATATTTATATTGGTTATTTTGCATCGTTTTTGTTTCACCAGCTCAGCTTTTTTTACTTGAGATTTCCGCGTTCGTTCCATATTTATTATTACAGCTCAAACTTGTGTAAACAAATCACTTAAAATTATATAATTATCACATACAATATAGATGTATTAACAACAAACTATATTTAACAGCACATTCAACAACAATAGCGGTTTTCGAAAGCGAATTAAAAGTTAAATTTTTTCACATACATTCAAAATAAGCAATCCAAAAGATACTATTACTTCACTTCAGTTCAAAGAACTTCTAGCTAATATATTTCACTTCGCTTCTTCCATCCAACAAAATGAAACATTATTCTCAACTGAGAGAAATAGATATGCAGAGATTTCACTTTATGTTACAGTAGCCGACTTATGTTACAGTAGCCGTTTTGTTTATGTTACATTAGCCGACGAAAGTGGGCGAAGCTGGTGACAACTTCAGTAGTTCAATTTTTAACATTGCAATATAATCGGTTCTATTTAACGTAGCAAGATGAAATTAGTATCATTGGAATCAGAAAATTATTAATTGTTTTTAAATAATAAAACACTTGAGATTTTTCGGGGTTTTTGGGGTACCATACCCCGTTAAATAACAGTGGATTTTAAGAATATTAGGAAACTGTTTGATGAGGCATTAGTTTATTAGTCTAAATTCAGAGAAACTTCATATTATATGAGGTCATGATTATAACTGTATGATGACGCGTTAGTTAATAAGTTTATTTAGTCTAAATTAAATGAACTTACTATTCTATATGTTAATTTGATATGAAAGATCGAAAACATTGCACATTTATAGTTATCAATAAATGGGCAGAATCCAACGTATATAAAATATATAAATAAGGGTATATAAAATATATAAATAAGGGTATATAAAATAATAAAGGTATATAAAATAAGTAAAGTTTCCCAGAATCTCCCTAAATACCCCACTAATGACATAAAGGGCTGAAACTCGTCCCCAGTGCAGAACCTAACTCCACCAGTTTCAAATTGGGACAAATATTTCCAGTGGTAAGCATCATACATAGTTAAACTGTGATGGACTCAAAAAAGCCACAGCATATTTTTTAAGGGTGCTACTTTCCTAACATTTTACAAACCTTAACACTAGTAAGTACATACGTTTATACCATTATTTTATTTCTAACGTAGTAGTATAATTTTAACATTTTATTAGATAATAAAAACTGCAAAAATGTAATGGACTTGAATGTGATTTATAACCAATAAAATTCAGAAAATGTATAATCATTTCTTTATTATGTAGCAAGTTCTATTTTATCTTTAGTTTTAGAAATAATATCCAGAAGTATTTTAATATACGTTCAATAATCGTTTAGTAATTCTAAATTATTTATATCTCTAAATTAATCTTAAATTATATTTTGTTCATAACGTGATTGAACTGTTTGACACATAGAGTTATGGCATTTTCTCGATAAATTGATCAAAGTTGGATAATTTTTTGTATCGCATATATTAACAAGCGGGTACTGTGATGAGAGAGGAAATTTATATAATTGTTTGGCTGCTCAGGCGTTCCGGTTGCATTTCCATTAAATAAGGTTCATTTAGCATTATTCTTCGTCAGTAAACACAACCATCACTCATGAAATCGAAGTAAAATTAAATCGGAATAAACGAGCAATAAGCGACAGAATTCAGAATTACGGATGAAATACTCTTTCAGTTATCGATTACTTCATTAATTTTTGTCTTTTATTATGAAGATGTTTGGTGTCAATTTTTTCGCCAAACACAACTCTTAATATTAAAAACTAATTACTTTCCTTATATGCAAAGTATAATGTATATGGAAAATATTGTGACGGGGTCAAATATTCGAATTCGAGTTTTTGACGGGAGAGCACGTTTCAAGCATATCTGAACAAGAATCAACCGTGTTTTAGGTGATGTCGGTGTGTGTATCTGTGGAGACGATTCTCACTAGCGAAATTTGGAACAAAAATTGCAATCCGCAAATACTGGAAGCCCATTGTTTTTAAACGCAATCAAATGTTCAGAATCCTCCAAATTCTGAAGTCAAATTTTAAAAAAATTATCAAAAAATCAAAACCTTTCATAAAATTGCGCAAATAGTTATTTCTTATGCAATTTTTCATTAGAAAACGATTAACGCAAACTTTAAAACGCTGGCATGAACCGTTTTCGAGATACTGTACATTTTTCAAATAAATTTATCAAGAAATCACATAAAAATTACTAACTATTATAAAATATGTTCACTTTTCATATGTAATATTATGCGATAAATTTATTGATATCATTTTCGTGGATCTAACTTGTTCCATTTATGAGAAAAATACTTTGGTATAAATAGTTTTGTATTTGGACCCCAATAGTCATTTATCGACTATAAGAATAACCTAATTATCCGTCCATAACTCTTGGGGATATTTTGGCGACGAATTTGGCAGAATGTCGCCAACCTGGAGACTTTTAAAATGTTGTTAAATTAACAAAAATGTCGCCAAATTGATAAAAATAACGCTAAATCAATGAAAATGTCAACTAATTGATAAAAATTCAATATCTTTAGCGGGGTGCGACAACTGGACGACTTTTTTTAATGTTGTCAAATTAACGAAAGTGTTACGAAAATGATAAAAATATCGCTAAATTGATACAAATAATGCTAAATGGAAGGCAATGTTTTGCAGATTTTTAATTCCGTAATATGACGGGCATACTTTCTAGTATACTTTTATAAGAAATGCTCTTCTATCCATTTATCGGCAACACTTGGCGATACATTTAGCGAGCTTGACAAAGAGAGTGACATATCTCCAACTTATCAATATGTAGAACCAGATTGACGAAAATATCTAAGTTGCAAAAATGACGCCAAGTTAATGAAAATAACTCCTAATTGATGAAATATTACTTTCGTATTTTAATATATAGACTAAGTTGCTTTTTGATGATGAAACTAATACTGATTAACTTAGAGGTGCTCGAAATATAAGTTTATTGGGTACGAAATAGTTTTATAGATTTGCATGTTGTCATCCGGAAAAGCTCCAAATGTACAATTCAAAGTTAATAACATTGTGCCATGAATATAATACATTCACTTCAATAAGAGCTTGCAATTTTGTCTTAGTAGCTCAAAGGTAGAAATTCGTCTGGCCAGTTCGTAGATCTAGGGTTCGGTCCCCGATTGGTGCAAGGTTCGTTATAATCTTATACATCACTTTTTCACTGTGCAAAAAGTAAGTTCATTGAATTATATAAGGAAAGTCATGTGTTGCCTACATTATATTTTTTTATTAAGTCGTTTGCTATAAATATGCTTAAAGCATAGCATAATTGAAACTCGTAGATTAAAAAAATCGTTATTTAGAGAGTTATTGTGATACTTTTGATGCTGGACTAAAGTGCTTTTTACTAATTTTACAAAGTCCTTCAACTTTAACATTGATTTTTCCCGATATCCAACAGGGAGATAAATATCCCTCTTACCACTCTAGATAGGATGACACCCCCCTTTAAATTTGGCTCAGCGTGTGCCCCATAGATGTTTCATATACATATGCACAAATAAATGATAACTCTAACATTTCTCGAGATTGTGCCCTGGTCCATGAACTTTCTTGACATCCAGTATATTAATAAAATTTAATAACATATGGATTTTACGAGAAAAAGTCTAAATCCATTGACTTTGGTATATAATTTTTCTTGCACAGGACATGTTGTGTATCTAAAGGGAGAATACATATTATAATATAAAATGAACTTTGCTTGAACACAATAGTTTATTAAAAATGTGCCAGTCTTTTAATAATGAGTTTTATGGTGAAAATTATTTGAATTCTTTTATATTTTAATAAGTGCACCAAATGTAACAAGAAGATACACATTTTACATAGATCTTTATAATTGGATGGATAACAAATTATCCAAATTTGTAAGAATATAGGAATATAAGTTGAAAAGGAATATGATTTTAAATATGGTTTGTTTTTTGCACTTTGTGTGCACTTTTTGCTTATGTAGTGAAATCATACCCCTGTGAGTAATTGGAAAAGTAATAAGAAAACTCTACTATTAATATTTCCAATCATTCCCTTAAACAAGTAACTTTACATTTAACCGTTCTATAAATTTTAAGTAATAGTAAAAGTGAAAAGAAAAAAGAAAATTTTACCATGGATGTATTCAATCATTCCCTTAAACAAGTTTACATACATATAGCTGTTTGCGAAAATAGCATTAACCCACTCTTATGTCATAAATACCAAATTAAATTCAATGTACGATATTTAAAATGCCTATCTTTGAAACATATAATTTTTATAATGTGTTGTGAATGATTCTGTACATTTCAAATCAAACAAATTATGGGCTTTTAAAATAAAAGCACAGTTTACAAGTATTTAGTACTGCCATCTTACATTTTGCTAGGTCTAGAGAACTTGAAATGCCATTAAAAAAGACAATAAATAGTTTTGAAAAGTTCTAGGAAATTGATGGGAACAGATAAAGAAGAGAAAAACATGTAAAACCCATAAGTGGTAAAGTTCTTTTAAAAAACATGGATTCCCGTAGAGTTACTTACAGTAAAAGACTCATGCTTTTTAGCACCTAAAATCCCATTTAATGGAAAAATACATTCGTAAGCGATTTGTGTAGAACTTTCTAGCAAATATTTAATTTATCTCATTTTTAATAAATATCGTTAGTTAAATGTTATATGGATAAACTGAGAGATGATAAGTTGATTCAGGAAAGGTAACAAAGAAATACCTCAAATTTTAAATAAAATATTTTTTTTATTAGTAACAGTTAAAATGTTCATGGTATACTATGGAAGTATTAAAAATGAAAAGTTATTTTTGTGGTTCTTATATATTGTAAATTTCGTTTTTATTATAATTTAGGAGGGAGAAAAATCCTTTTTGAGCATACAAAAAGTTCGATTATAATGGATTTTTGGATTTGATCAATTAGACGCATTGGATAATTTAACATAAAAAAGATTATTCGACCATAAATATTAAATTATTTAAATTTTACCAGTTAAAGTTCACATGGTGTCCCAAAAAGATTAGAACGCGCTTTAAATGTTTATCTGTTGGAGATAAGTGGGTAATGCAAATTGCAAAAATGTTGATAGTAAGGTAGGAAATAAGACTACGTTAATGAAATAGTCCTCCCATTAATTTTCAAAAAGTTATTCTTTTTAAATTTTATACGACCCCCTTTGACAAATTTGGTAAATCAGAAAATTATTATTTTTAATGCAACAAGATCAATAAAAAAACCGCATATCTGTATCTTTAAAATTGAGCGAGTTATACTTAATTGAAAATTGAACATTGTGAATGGGGACCATATATCCAAATAGAAATTTAAATTTGTGACATATCACAAAAAAGATAAAACTGGATGATAATACGTACGCTACCCAATCGCGTAGTGAGTATTACTGCTTTATAAGATCTGTGTCTGTGTCATGCTTTATTTAGATGTATTTGTGATAAAACATTTTGACACATATTAACTTATTTTTGATCTAAACAATTTCCATTGTCAATTTGTTATGATCCCTATTTTCACTGAGGAAACAGACTTTCACATGTTACGGAAAAGTGGGCTTAAGTAAGATTTTTTCCTTTATCATTATTCAGTTAATTTTAAAGATATAGATTTTTGTAATGATCTCATCGCATTAAAAATAAAAAATTTCTAATTGACCAAATTTGTCTAAGGGGATAGTATAAAAGTTAAAAAAGTGTAGCTGTTTGAAAATTAATGGGAGGACTATTTAATTAACGTAGTCTTATTTCCATCCATACTTTCAACATTTTTGCAATTTACAATGCCCACTTATCTCCAACAGGTAAAGAATTAAAGCGCGTTTCAATCTCTTTGGGACACCCTGTACACTTTTCGTGCGTTTTTAACCTCTATAATTATCTGATTTCAATATTACGATATTTTAAAACTGACGCGCCATTCAACATTGATTTTGACAATATCTGCTTAAAATATCCCAAAGCACTCCAGAAAATAAATTTCATAAATCTGCCCTTTGATTAATTATATATAGTTCGATCCGATGCACGTTTTTGATTTTTTGAACGAATACTGTATATTTAGAACCCCATTAAAGATTGAAATGTACGGCGAAACGGACCGGACTCATTTTGTGCAGCACAAAAGTTTATATTGGGATTGGGAAGGATCGTCTATGGTATGGGGTGAAAATGTCATTGATCAAGAACACAGTAGGAAGTACTTAGTGCGACATCTTCTTAGGAATTTATTCGAATTGACAGTTGCAATTAAATTCGAAAATATTGATTTGTCCAGCGCTTGGACAAAGGCGTATTACATATCCGACCAATAGTCTAAGGTTGATTAGGTGCTTATATAGGACGAGCATATGCTCTGATGTGTTTTGTAATTTGACCATTTTCTCTCGCTGCAGTCGGCAAGCTTTTCCAACAATTTCATGAATTTAATTTATACCTGCTTTAACTCCCGGACAACGCCAGTTACAGTTTCTAGCAAGGGATATATTTTATTTAACAGGAAAATTGTTTGATTTGGGATACTTAAAAATCCATAACTTTTTAAAATATTTTGAATTTTAAAGAAATAATGCCAAATGTGCAATTTATGAGTCATGAAGTACTTGTGTACGATTTCATAGCCGTACGATGTTTCGATTTTCTACGACAGTCTTCTTACACACACAATCACACATACATGTATCTTTTTTTATTATGTAATATAATGCCGACTTTGAAATGGGCTCTTTTGAATTCGGTACAAATTGCCTGAGGATTATTTGCCACTGATAAATATGTTCATCTGAATTAAACAGGGAACGACAAGAGCTAAATATGAATACATTATTGAGCAATTGCACTTATATGTCTTGTAGAATATAAACATTTCGCTGCGTAGTTGGCCAGTTCTCTTTTAAGTAAATTGTGTATCAGTTTTTTCGGCAGATGCTTGCAGCTCTCAGAGGGAATCTCCTATCAATCAATTTTTACTTTCCCTGCAATATTTGGTAATGTATAGGGAAAGTGTTGGAATCATGCCGAAAATCGCAACTCGAGTTTTCGACGGATCTACACGTTTCGAGACCTCTAGAATGCGAAATACCCATTTTAGCGAGACGTCTGAGTGTGCGTCTGTGTGTGTGCCTGTCTGTGTATCTCTGTATGTGTATGTCTGTGTATCTGTGTGCCTGTCTATGTGTCTGTCTGTCTATGCAGATTTTGCATCCACTCTAACTAAAATACTAATTGACCGAATTTCATAAAATTTGATAGGTAAATAAGTCACTTGTAGGCGATACTGGCGCTGATTATTTTTGGGTACGATTCGGGATAAAAGAATCCGCCTTTTTTGCGAAATGACCCGCAAAAATCGTTAAAATCTAAAATAAAGAACTACATATGCTCAGATATATCCAGTAAATGCTTGTTTTATACGTAATTTTTAACGAAGAAAAGAATAAGACCGACCCCATTACACTAGTTCTAGTCATTCTTGAGATATTTTATTTTATCGTATTTTCTCCACACCACCTTTAAAAATAAGTCCAGTTACCAAATGGGAACGAAAATTGAATTAAAGGTGAATTAAATTTAATTAAAATAAAGAGTACGTTGATATAAGTCTGCAGGGAAAGCCATGTGCTGCCCACATCAGATTTTTTTTATTTTGAACTCATGTGACAACACTGGGGATCGAATCCGGGGTCATGGTGTGGTAGGCATACATTTTCGTGCTGAGCAAAATGATTCTCTAGATTATGATATTAAGAAAATGCAGTGTAGATATGCAGCAAATTATTAATCAGAGGGACAACTTGAACAAGCCACTTATTAGGTTACAAAGTGGTCTATTAGTGGGTCACATGTCTCGATGACATACGACGAGTCTAGTTCAGGGAACCTCCAAAAAACATGTAACTGTTTTTGATGGTACCATATAATGAGGAGTCAGAAAGTTATATGTATCAGAAGGTATTTTTTTTTATTTTTGAGTGTTGCACGTCCGGGTCACCAATATCAAAACACTGGTTATCAAAGCCAATGACACCCATCATTTTCTGGGCTTACATCCTCATGATGAAAAATAATATTCCTCCAGCTTATCAATTTACTATAAGAATGCGACTCCTCATACACAACATGCTACCTTGAGCGGAGACTATCATTTGAAGTGGATTGCATACAACTTCGATTATATAAAAATACACTTAGAGCTTTATCCTCGTGTTGGAATCAAACTAGAGAGTGAATCACTCAACCCAATGTGGTCCATTTATATTTCATGTTTATATAATCTTAGAATTCCTTCTAACAGATCAGAAAACAATGTAATATTTCCAGTTTGTATCAGCATATTGCTTATTAATTATTCTGAAACAAACTTGTTCGAAACAGACGTGTAACACTTTGAATGTTATTAGGGTGAGGAATTGTAAAGTATAATAAGTTTAATTTTCCCCTTAAGTGGAAATTGCTCTTCGAGAGGTTAATAACGAATCTTAAGAGATGACTGGCCTGTCAGAGAGTTATCAGATTGCAATTATGATTTTCCGATGACGTTGAAGGCGAATTTTCTGTAATTAAATTAAGCAATTTAATGCAATGAAATGCGGAATAAAGTATTCGATGCAAATAGCGTTAACTTGAATCCAAATCACAAAGATTCGTAATGTTGAATGTGTTAAATAATAATGAATATATTTTTCTAAACTATCCTCTGCTAATAAATTGTTTTTATACTTATATTTCTTGCACCTAGGTGTTATCTTATATTTCTAGAACCTGTAGGATGTTTATGTTTCAGATTACTACTTATCAACAATTTATGAAGACTTAATAAACTTGTAGATTGATGTATTTCGTCTATTATTCGACATATTTCGTCTATTATTCTACGTATCTCGTCAATTATTCGACGTATTTCGTTTTACTTAGATTGACGTATTTCAGTAATCATGCGTATCCGAGTTCTTCAAAAGCAGTATCGCTGAAAAATAAATCCAGACCTTCTTCAACTGATTTCATGTGTTCATTTTATGTGTTTCCTGGGAGGTAGTGCTCTCATTTCAAGGCTGCGTTCTTTCTACCCTGTGGGTTAGGGTGGTCCGCCATACCTGTGCTATGGTGGGGATCGATTTTTCAGGCTGTCTATTGAAATCGTGCTTCTACTTGGTGAGCCTCACATTCTGGGGGACGAAAAGAAAACTAAGTTATCTCACTGGGGCCAAGATAACGTAGTTAAGGCATGTGGATAGCACACTGTGCTATCCGTGCAAATAGGGCCGTGTTGCATCACCAACCCATCTTAAAACTATATATTTGTCTACGTGGAGTATGAGTACGATAAATCTGTAGGTCTGAAAATTTACTCGATATATGGTTAGTTAGGGGATGCCAACCTCCTTGAATGCCAATCAAAATTGTGTCACACTATCCTGGCTGTCCAAATAGTTACTTTACAATTTTGAGTAGGTCGGACGGTCTGAGTTTTGAATAAAATGACCACATTTTAAAAGGGAATTACAATGTGCATGTTTTTGTTCTATAAAAAGAACATGTACTGCTACATCTAGCTATAATATAGTACTGGAGACCGTATGATCTGTAAAATATGTGAGTATAATAGTTATTAAATTTTAGATGACGACACGGTGTCATGGTTAATAGCTCTGAGTTTTGTTTCCTGTGTGAGAGAAAATGTGAAAGTGTGTTAAAAGTACGTTATAACGATACTCTATATTTGGTCTTACAATTTAATTATGATGAACCAATGAAGATATTAAAAATATTTTTTAAAAAAATCCGAAATTTGAATAAACAGTGACACACAAATAGGTATTTATATGGAGGGAAGCCGGAAAGGGAGTACGTACCAGTTTCAAGCAAGAACGTTCATATGGATTTTCACTCAAATCTGCTTTGAGAAACTTCATCAATTTGAAGAAGAAATTAGATGCAAATACTCGTCAGCCCCTCATGAATTCTTCTCACTTGCTTATTATCTTTCAGCACTTTCCCCAAGTTGCCTTGCATTTCCACCTCGACTAAATATGTTCCTGAAACAGTGTCACAGGACAAAACCAATAAAAACATCATCGTAATGTTGATGAAGACGGTTTTGAAGAACCATATGAAATTGCACATGCCCAACACGTGCAATCTACTGAACACATTGCAGTTTATAAGTCTATTCTAGAAGTTGATATCGATACCGCAAATCAGTACCGCAAATGAAATGGAGATTAATCCTGTTTCTGCCAAAAAGCGGCATTATTTTCTATAGTGTCCTTATCAAAGACTGGCACATTTACTCAGACCAGCTGAAATCGATAGCCCTCTTCCTCAAAGGTAAATTTTGGGGATATATCTTTAAATTTTTTATGTTAATTCCCGTGACGAATATTTGGCAATACAGATGAAATAAACGGAGTATAAAAGACGGCACAATACGCACTTACTCAATAAGTATAAAATTTTGAGAGTGGTGATCAGTGTGTGTTAGCTGCGTATTGCCCCAACCATCCTGTCTCGGTTTTACGCCATTCCTCATGGCTCATGGTTGTGTGAAAAAAAAAGAACCTTTTATCTCTTTTTAATCTCATTCTGTTGAAGAAATCGACTCAATTATTCTTATTCCAAATTTTTATCTCTGACGATTTGTGTTGTGACTTTGTCCTAATGCTACACCATTGGTCCCATCTTATTTACATATTTTCATTACCACATAGAAAAAACCATTTTAGGAAAATTAATTTCAAAAGATACCAGCAACCCCTTTTACTTTGGAGATTAGAGTCAATATTTAAATTCTCCTGGGTGTTCCATTTTGGCTTTTCTTGAGTCCTTGAGGCAATCCTTTTGTTCATCGGATTGTAGTTTATGATTGTTTTGAACTTGAAGATTTTAAACCTATCTTAAAATTTCATTTTGATTGTAATCAACCGTGAAAATACTATTATTGGATACTTCTGAAGCGTAAATGTAAGACAAATGAGACAAAATCCTGAGCACTAGAAGTTGTTTTCATCTATGCTCTTTATTTAAAATAGTCACTGTGCATTTTTCTGTAAACTTTGAAGTTATGATTCTGGCAAGGTGGATATATTACATATAATTCTAGTTGATATGTGAACTTTAAACAAATATCTCGACAGTATCTCAGAGATATCGATTCAAACAAAAATAATTTTACTATACCAGACAAATACATAAGAACATGCGAATTAAATATTTAATACTTGATATGTAAATACATTTGATTATACTATGTAACTAAGTATTTGTTGTGTAATTAAATATTTGATATGTAAAGAAGTGTACGTATTTATTTTATTTGTGAAAATAAAATAAAATAAATATCTTATGAAATGACGCAATAATTTATTTGCATATTTTGAAATGGGAATCAGACCAAATACAGAAGAAAAGTATTGATTGAACCTGGATTTTATGAGAAACAAAACATGGTCATGATTAAAATATGCATTGTTATCTCCCTAAAACATCAGACAGATACAAATACATGCAGAGAAGGAGATGTGATTATCTGAAATCGATGGAGGGAAATGAAAGTATGACATGTGTAATGATCAGCATTCATCGATTTGTCTGTTGTGAAAAAGAAAATTGTTTCCCTGAATGGCATCAACAATTCTTTATTAATTTTCTTTGTTTTAATGTCGATATTTTCAAGTGTTTTATTTCATTAAGTTTCCTCAGAAGTATGTTATAATCACAATGTTAAAGTACTTACTTGAAGTTAAAAATATATGATATGTAATTAACAGTATCCGAACAGCCTCCAAAATATCTACACTTTAATTAACCCTACATACGCAGTATAAAGCATAAAGTATTGTGACGGGGTTGTAAATTCGAATTCAATTTTCTGAGGAAATAGCATGTTTCAAGCTCCCCTGAACTCTAATCGAACGTTTTTGAATTGATGTATGTATGTGCTTGTGCATGTATGTTAGTGTGTATATGCATACCTGTTAGTATGTGTGTATATGTATGTTATTGCACGTGTTTGTAGATGCGATATCTCCCAGACGAATAGAGAACTTCGAACGGAATTTAACACGATTATCAGAATCGGCAAATACTGGAACACTTTCAAAAGATCTGCACACTTTAGAATTAACTTTTTAAAAATCATTAATATTATAAGCATCAATATTCCTACATAAATGATTATTTCTTAATCAATTTTTATTAAAAAGCTAAGGACTTAAACTTTAAAAGTCTTAAATATTGTATAAACTTTAGGAGTATTAATCAATTCTGAAACAGGTTCACATGTCATATACATTTAGCGGGCTTTGTTCACTAAATATATAGCAATCGATTTTTGTAGCAATCAATTTTTAGCAATTTCTGCAGCCATGCCAAAAAAAACTCTTCCCCTCTGACAGTCCCCTTCTGTGCCCCTTCTCGCGTGTGCTCAAATGTCAGCAAAAGTGGAGCTAAATCTAGAGTGGGTGGATCTATTGCACTGTCGAAAATACAGCATGGAAATTGCACCAAAATATTACCGAAAAGTGCTACTCCATTAAGAGATCTTGAGGCAGGACAAAACTGCCTCTATGGTGTTATTGAAATATTTTAATACAAGAACTTTACTGCTTAATACGGATGCTATCAATGTCAAGTTACATTTGTTAAAAATGTATAAAAATAGGATTCTTTAACATAGTTTTAGATGTTGTTATCCTAGAAAGATGCCAAACATTCAATTAAACTTTAAAAACAGTGTGTCCTCTATATTGTAGATGATTTTTACTTTCCTAATATACATAGTATAATGTGTAAGAAAAGTATTGTGACGGGGTCGAAAGTTTGAATTCGAGTTTTAGACGGAAGAGCACGTTTTAAGCATCACTGAACACGAATTGAACATTTTGGAGGGGATATCTGTGTGCGTGTGTGTGTGTGTGTGTGTGTGTGTGAAATTATGTGTGTCTGTGTGAGTCTGTGAAGACGATATCTCACGAACGAATGGAGCGATTCGATTGAAATTCGGTACAAAAATTAAAATCCGTGAAAACTGGAAGTCTATTGTTTTAAACGCAATCGAATGATCGGAACCTCCAAAAATTTCAAGTCGAATTTTGAAAAAAATCATCAAGAAATCAAAACATTTAATAAAGTTAAGTAAATAGACGTACTTTTAAAATTTTTCATTAGAAAACGATTGACATAAACTTCAGAACGCTATCACGAATCTTTCTCAAGGTATTGTAATTTTTCAAATAAATTATTAATTCACATAAATTAAAAAAATATATATATTAACTATTGTGAAATATGTTTACTTTTCTTATGTAATACCATGCGATAAATTTGGTGACATCATTCTCGTGGATCTAGCTCTTTCCATTTATGAGAAAATATACTTTGTGTAATAAGTTTTATTTGAACGTCAATATTCATTTATCTGCTATAAGAATAACTTATTTCTTCGTCCATAACGCTTAACGAGACTTTGGCGACGAATTCGGCGCAATGTCACCAACTTGGCGACTTCATTAAATGTTGCTGAATTAACGAAAATGGTGCCAAAATGATAAATATGAAGTTAAATCAATAAAAATGAGGACTGAATGTCGAAAATTCAATATCTTGGGATGAATATAAGTATCTACTAAAGGAATCAACAATTTTCCTGTCCGTCACGTTTGGCGACATTTTGGTGACGTTTTTATTGGAATATCTCCAACTTGCTGACTTTGTCAAAGTTGCCAAATTGACGAAAATGTCACCCAATTGATTGAAATTTTCGCCAAATTGATGAAACAGACAATAAATCAATGAAATGATAGTTAATTGATGAAAGTTCATTATCTTGAAAAGAAAATAACAGTAGAATATAAGAATGACCCATTTCTCTGTCCGTTGGTCCGTAAGGTTTGGCGAGAAATTTAGTGGAGTGTCGCCAACTTGGCGACTATTTTAAATGTTTCCAAAAAGATAAAAATTGTTGACAAACTCTTAAAAATGACGACAAAGGAGAAGTAATGTTTCGTAAATTATAATTTCCTTCATATGACGGGAATACTTTCTAGCATATAAGAAATGCTCTTCTCTTCGTTTGTCTATAACACTTGGTGATGCATTTTAGCGAACTTGGCGGATAATCCAGCACGATATCATCTCCGATTGGCGAAAATATCATCAAAATTGCAAAAAGGACGTTAAATTAACGAAAATGGTGCCAATTGATGAATTAATTATTTAAATATTTTAATATATGCATTATATCGCTTATTGAGCTTTCAATATTGCTAACTGTTTATTTAGCGTTGGGGGAAATATACATTTATTGGACATGTTGAAATAGTTTTACATGTTGTCATCCAGAAAATTACCAAATATGCAATTCAACCATTTAAATACAGTAACATGGATCTTATACATTATTTTTTTACTGTAAAAGAAGTAAATCCATTGCATTATAATATAAGGAAAATCATGTGCTGCCCACCTTTTTTTTTACTTTATGAAAGAAAGAAATTCATTGTATTATGTTGGGAAAGTAACGCACTGCCCACATGAGATTTCTTACATCATGTGTGTCGATATACTTGTAAACTGATTGTTATACACCATAAGTACTATAGGAAAACCAATGCTGAGTATTTTTTAAATATCAATAATCATTGGTTCTAAACTGCCGTATTATGTTATCCCAACCAAGTCTCAACCAAATTTCAGGTCACTATCTTTGAATTTGAAATCGGCGTCTTTATTTGTCTAATATCTTTACTTCCAATAGATGTTTACAACTATTAATGTTTTGTACAACAATTAATGTTTTGTGCAAGTAAATTCATTGTATTATATTATAAGGAAAGTCATGTGCGGCCCACATATCTTTTTTACTTTATGAAAAAAATAAATTCATTGCATAATATCTGGAAAGTAATGTACTGCCCACATGAGATTTTTTACATCATGCGTGTCGATATACTTGTAAACTGATTGTTATAAACCATAAGTAATATAAGAAAACCAAAACTGAGTATTTTTAAATATCAATAATCATTGTTTCTAAACTGCCGTATTATGTTGTCCCAACCCAGTCCCAACCAAATTGCGGGTCACTATCTTCGAATTTAAAACTGACGTCTTCATTTTTCTAATATCTTTACTTCCAATAGATGTTTACAACTATTAATGTTTTGTTGTTGCTAGTGCAGATATCAACTATTAGAAGAGCGCAAACAAATATGTAGTCATTAGATCAACTAAACAAATGACACATCTTAAAACCAGATCCAAAGGTCACTTTTATGAAACAATCATCCTACAGACGTACATCAAATACAGCCAAAGTACCTTAATTTAGTACCTTAATTAAAGTACCTTAATTTATAATATTGTTCAAAATATTTAATGCGTTTAAACAGGTTTTTAAGATATTTGTTTTTGAGCTATGTATATATTGTATAATTTATATATGTTTTATAATTCACTAACGTGTACGGTTGACAGTTTCAAAGATATGCAAATTTCACTTAACGGCGATGGATTGTATTTAACATCGCATCTGTTTTTAATTATATAGCCAATGAAGATGAACATGAGGATGTTCGCAAGCGCTTTGGCTATATTTGATGCATGTTTGTAGGATGATTGTTTAGTAAAAGTGACCTTTGGATCTGGTTTTAAGATGTGCCATTTGTTTAGTTGATTTAATGATTTGAGATTTTGACGAGTAGCCACTTTTGGTAAATATGTAGTCGATAAAACAGTTGTAGTCGCTGCACAATCTATTTCAACATTTATATAATTTAGGTAATATTATAAAATATAATCAACTTCATTCGAGCATCATTATACTAACTTATTAGATATTCTGAAATACAACACATATGAAACATAAGTGTAAATCTGAGCATGCATTTAGAAGGACAAAAAATTAATGTATGTTTTTTATGGATAACTTTTAGATTATGAATTTAAATGTTTAATACTCTTGCAACTTGCAAAAAATTTCTCAGTTTGCATGAATAAATCTAATAAATGTTCTCAAAAATAATAATGACGGAGTTTCAGTAGTATTACGTTTCATAAGTTGTTAAATTTCTTAATGTAAATCGACATATGCATTGAAGTTAGAACTTTTAAATATGATACCCTTGATGTTACTTGGAATCATTTTAAAATACCTGGTTGAAAAAATTCTAAAATATTGCACACATGTGCATTACAGAATATTTTCTTGATATTTCCCTACAGCAAATAAAACAGTTTCAAAAATTTAGATATTTTCTTTTCGAAAACATGAAGTTTTCAAGCTAAGAAACATCGTGCACGAGGTTTCTCAGATTTGAAAACACGGGCGTTTTATTTCCAGAGGAGTCACATAAGCTAAAATATCCAGTTCAGATGAACATGTATATTTATGCTTATGTGGTCCAAAGGAACCGGGTTTTAGTCCCAGGAACGATGGAGGAATATATGAATGTTACATGCTAGTAATAGTTAATCATTTACTTTATACTCTAACTCCTTGTCAAAGAAAATATCGAATGTTTGAAATACAGTATATCACCAATAACACACACCACAAACCTACACTTTATAACCGTGTATTTAAAATACAATATGCTATCAAAACAAACATGTGATTTTTAACCGTGTGCTTAAATTATAATATGTCACCAAAATACATGTACCGTGTACTTAAAATTAACCGTGCATTTGAAATACAGTATATCACTTATAATACACACCACAAACCTATGCATTATAACCGTGTATTTAAAATACAATATGCTACCAAAACAAACTTATGATTTATAACCGTGTGCTTAAAATATAATATGTCACCAAAATACCTGTACCGTGTACTTAAAATTAGTACCGTGTATTTGAAACACGATATATCACCAAAACAAACATATGTTTTACAACCGTGTACTTAAAATACCGTATATCACAAAAATAAACATGTGCTTTACAAACCGTGAGCTGTATTACGTCTCAAATCCTCTTGGTGATCTGCATTGATTTTGTCTAAAAACTAACGTGGGCTTTATGCATCTGGTAAGCGAAAATTGGTGTCACCTTACTAAAACAATTACGAGAAAAAAAAAATTCGTATGCAGCATAGCTGAATTTCTTCATACTTCAGTATAGATAAGTGAATAGATTTTTAGTGAAGATAAAGTAGAATAGAAGAACGCGAACATAAAACTTAAAACTAAAAACCGTGTTTCATTTTTGAAGACATGAAAAATAAAATAAAACCAAATCCAAACATAATGTATTAGGAAAAAGTATACAAATACCAATATATCATATGCACTTAAACAGACAATGTCATTAGGATTATTCAATAAAATATAGAAATAGTATTTCCAATCACGATTGTATTTCATATGTACATATACACCATATTTGTTTCACAGAAACAAGCTTAAAAATTATGTGACTACTATTGTTTCAAGGGCGTTGTGAGACATCTTCAGCAAAATTAAAAAGTGTGTAATTTTCGAATAATGGGTAAAACTGCAATCGCAGTTGAATTTTTTTAATAATACACACTCTTACTCATCAGAAACATGTATTTTTTATTACATAAATAACTTAAAGCAATTTAAACGTACTACTGAAATTATGTATATCTGAATGCAGAAATAACATAATTTCTATGTAACAAACGACCAACAAAAACAAGCGGAAACTGCGTAAAATGGCACAGCAATAATCAGAATTAAAACAGATTCCATTTCTAGAAAACTAATTCTGAGATTAATTATTTAAAACATTTCGTGCATGGAAATTCATTTGAAAATAACTGCGCCTGCGTTTAATTGAAAATTTAAAAATTCAAGCATAAGAAATAATTTACATTGGGATATTCTTTAGAGAGAGGTAAAAAGTTATATGTAGCTGAAATAAATTTCACGGTACAATGGCAAAATTTTATATTCATTGCCAATGATAACATAATATTTTAGTTGGATATAGTTACAATATACCTGATTTAACTTTGCAAATAAAGCGCAAAAATTAAATTAAATTCATTTCGTTTAACAATGTGATTCAGAGTAGCGAATGAGATAAATTACAGTCAACAGTGAGAATTTTTCACAAATATAAGTATTTTGAAATATTTTGTGTCACGGCTATTATGAATTCCTGATATTTTAGGAGTGACAGGATAGCTTAGTGGTTATGGCGAGAGGATTGAACAAGGAAGACATAAATTTAATTATCAGCGCCGGATAAATCTTGCCCCGTGTTTACACTGTAGATATCCTACAGAGATTATATAGGATATATGCTGTTTACACGGTGTATGACACAAGGCATCTGTAAGGACGCGGTAGCCCAGCGGTTAGCGCACGGGAATTGCACTTGGTACGCCCGGGTTCGATTTCTGCCACTGTCAAAACTGCCGCCGTGTTCACGCGGAGTACGATCACGTTAAACATGTGGGTCCGTAAGTCCTTCCGAGAGGTTGGTGGTAGGGGAAGGAAAGTATGGTCTCCATGAATGCCTCCCCCACTGGGTTTCGCTCTTAATTGGGTGACACGTCACGGCCGTCCAAGCAGTTATCTTACACCTTTCTAGTAGGTCGGACAGTCTGGGTCTCAACAACAACAAGGAATCTGTAATTCCGAACTCCATTTGACAGGTGGTGCTTAGGTCACAATTAGGTAGCTCAAGGGCATATGGTGATCCACCTAACTTGTTATACTGTCAAACTGATTCGTGATACGGCTGATATTCTGGTGAATGTAATATTTAACAATTGCTTGTCCATTGAAAAGAAAAATGTACATTTTTGGATTAAAATGTCTTAAGTTATTATTACTTTCCTTATATACATAGTATAATGTATAAGGGAAGTATTGTGAGGGGGTCGAAAATTAGTATTCGATTTTTTGACGGGAGAGCACTTTTCAAGCATCCCTGAACACAAATAAGACGTTTTTGAAGTGATGTATGTGTATGTGTGTGTGTCAGTGGGTCTTTGGAGACGATATCTCACGAACGAATCAAGCGATTCGAACTAAATTTAGTTCAGAAATCATAATTAATGAATACTGGAAGCTTATTGTTTTTACACGCAATCAAATGTTCAAAATTCTTCTAAATTTTGAAAAGAAATATTAAAAAAATCATCCAAAAATTAAAACATTCAATAAAGTTGCCTAAATAATCAATTATTATGTAATTTTTCATTCGAAAACGATTTACATAAACTTTAGAACACTTGCATGAATCATTCTCGAGATATTGCTGCACATTTTTCAAATAAATTTATCAAAAATTAACATTAAATTAAAAAAAAACAATACTAACTATTGTGAAATATTTTCACTCTTCATATGTAATATTATGCGATAAATTTATTATCATCATACTCGTAGCTCTAGCTCGTTCCATTCACCAGAGAAGACACTTTGGGTAATAAATTTGTAATTTGACGCCTTTAGTCGTTTATTTACCATAAGACTAACCTATTTCTTTCTAAACAATGCTATATATCTCCAAATTGGCGAGTTTTTGAACTGCCGCCAAATTGATAAGAATGACGATAAATCAATGAAAATGACAACTAATTATATATGGCAGTATATCGCCAACTTGGCGACTTTAAATGTTGTAAAATTTATAAAAATGTTATCAAATTGATAAAAATGTCGCCAAATTGATAAAAATGAATGCAATATTTTGCAAATTTTTAATTTCCTCATATGATGGGCATTATTTTTATTATATAAGAAATGCTCTTCTTAATATCGACATGTTGGCAATATTTGCCCCACATTGACGAAAATATCGTCAAAATTTTAAAAATGACAACAAGTTAATGAAAATGATACCTAATTATTGCATTTGCTATTAAATTATTTAATATATGGACGATATTGCGTATAGAAGATGCTATCAATAATTACAAATAGCAATTTGACGTTGCGTAAAATATAAGTGGATTCAAAATAGCTTTAGATGTTGTCATCCAGATGTACAATTTACCGCTCCAAATGTACAATTTAACGTAACGAACACTGTGCCGTGGAACTTTGCATCACTTTTTCACCGTTAAAAAAAGTAAATTCCTAGCATTATATAAAGAAAGTCATATGCAGCCCACTTCAGATTTTCTAAGCATGCTCAATGGGTACAGTTAAATCCAAATATAGCCAGATCAGATTGGGGATTGTTTAGAGATGCTCAAAACAGCAATTTATGTTGCTAACATAAAAGAATTCTCACTTTTTTTATTTACTTTAAAATGTAAATATTTTTTCTTCATATGTCGCTTTGGATAACATAATAAAACATAATTGAAATATAAAATCCCAAAGCAACTTTTTTTGCCGTGATTTACAACAATAAAGAATTTTCTTTAACACGAAACTTGTGTCAAAAAGAAAGCAAAAATATCTTAAGACTTCCATTTAAGAGAGTAAAAGTTTTTAGGGAAGAAAGAAAGCAAAGTATTGTAAAAGTAATATAGAAAATAATCTTGGAGACTTTAGCACTTCTGGATTTATATCTACTTTTCTCTGCAACGTATACAGTATAAAAACGTAATTAGTTTAACTATTTTTCTCTGTTTAATATTTTGAGGATTTATATAAAACATATAATAAATCTTACATCTTTACGAAAACTTTATAGATATTCCTTCATCATCATCATTCTTTTCGTGCCTAAGTGGCACTTAAGGCCCTCAGCTTAGATTTCCAAACACGACGATCGCGTGCTGCAGCTCTCACTTTAGTCCTGCTCGCCCATTCCGCCTGGTTTATCACAATCTCCACCAACCGCCTAGAAGTTAACTTCGGTCTACCTCTTGTCCGCCTGTCCTCAGGTGCCCAGTCCTGGGCAAAGGCGGGAATGTTGTCCAATGGCATTCTCAAAACATGGCCTACCCATTTCCATCTACGATATTTGATGTCATATTCAATGGGCTTTAAATTGGACTTTTTATATAGGTTCTCATTTGATATTGAGTTAGGACAAAAAATTCCTAGTATTCTCCTAAGGCACTTGCTCTTCCAGGCATTAAGTTTGGCACTTTGGGATTTAGTCACTTTCTACGTTTCTGCTCCATATAATAGTACACTCTTCATCAAGGCATTAAACAAATTTAGTTTAGTCTTGAGCTTTATCTCCAAAGCTCTCCAAACATTGTTGAGGCCACGAAAAATAGATATTCCTTGGATGCCTCATATTTATCACATTTATTATTAGTGTTGTGAATTTTCGGTACAATAATAGAATACATATGCAATAAATATAAATGCTGAGTGAGATAATGCGATTATACTTGCTTAGTCGAGGAAGGCTTGGTAGAAGTAAATCTTGGTTTATTTGTTGGTTTATAGAAGTAGAATCTGTAAAGTATTGCACTTTTTACGCCAGTTATAATTTTACTAAATTTTAGTTTTATTTTAATTTTTGTTTTACACATGTATTTATGTTGTTCAAAGGCAGAGAAAATAGGACTCTTAAGACATAAAGTTGCAATGTTTTAGTGAGTTGAATTTTCTGTAACAGTGTATAAGCACTTAATGTCAACAATGGTTGTTTTAATCGAAAATCTGCTCCGTTAAGTTATATTTAGTGGTTGATACTATGCGTGTTAAAAGTTCCAGACTCATAAGTCATCGGGAAGCTTATGAATGGTCATTTTCTGGAAAGACGTTTCGACTCTTATATGTTGGCATCCAATTTTAAAATGGTAATTTCTACCATTTTAAAATGATAACGGGAATAATACTATTAGAAATATGCGTGCTTATTTTTTTATTTATCTTAAGCATCTTCTGAATATCTTCTGTTTTATCCGAATTAGATAGTGATTTAAAAATGTTCCTGTTTTTCATAATTAATTTTCGCTGTTAACAATTATTATCATTTTCCCAATTTAATGAATACTGTAGTATCAGTTGCAATATCAACCTCTGAATTGTTCCTCGATTTGTAATATCACTTCCCCTGTAAGAACATTTTCCTCAAACTGGTCCTCTGAATATGTTAGGATGTTATTATTTTTAAAATTATCATAATATATCAAGTGGATCATGTTCGGTATGTTATTAGAATATATTTTTTAAAAGCAACAATCTAAAATTTGTGTAAAATTCTGTAAAGTAATTTTAACCGATATTCCACTTATGTATAGCATATTACACCAACTTATCCCACTCGGCCACTACAAACTCTAGCTATTACAAACCCTAGGGTCAATTGAGTGGTCAGAGTCTTCAAACAACTTATCCAATAATTTGTTTTATTTATTTGCAGATATATCTTAACGTTGTGGTATAAATTACATACTTTACAATATTATTCCGTACACACACAAAATTGAACGACATTGATTTCATAGGCATATTCAATTCAAAGCAATAAAATACAAATTTTATTATTAACTTAACTTGATATTGTGCATAATGATCGAAAGTAAGTGAGGGTGTAGTAAGAATCAACTCAACTCAAAACAATGATATATAATATAAGGCATTAAAAACCTGTTTGTAATGTAATGGACTGTATTGAACTTATTAAGATTATTTAAAACGCAGATATATGTGAAAAACACTCAGTATTCAAGCATTACATGCCTTTATTTTACTTAGCCCTGTTAATAATGTTGCTTCAATCGCAACCATTTTTTAATTATAAATAACAAAATTATTCTTAACGATTTTAACGCAAACTTTAAATAAAGAAATACAAAAGTAACAATGTAATGTAGACGCAACGGCTCAACATAAATTGCATCCTCATCTAAAATTGATACTGTGTTTAATTGTCGAAAATATTTTATCTGTATATACCTTTATTTTACATCGACTTTTTTGCATACTATCAATTTTTAATAATGGTAAGATTTATATATTGTTGTTTCGAATTGGATTTGCTCACATCAACGATTTCGCTCAATTTTGTATAAGGTTAAAATTCATTTTTGTTTACTTTTTGGTGAACCCCAGTTGTGTAGCGAAAGAGAGTGGCATATTTATTTTTTTCTCATAATTTATTTTTCAAAAATGATTTGAAGTAGGCATTTTGTATTCATGATGCATTACAAAGAAACTGATACTCTTGAATGGAAATAGAAATAAGGAGATCGCACAGAAATGAAATTACACTATATCTGAAATCTGAAAGTGGATAATGCAATGTTTCTTTCAACTGGAGAAACATTATGGCATTCCTTTTATTATGAAGTATTTCCGATATTTCAGTAGAATAATGGATCAAGTATTGCATTACCAGATGGGCATCCGTAGTTTGAATGGCAGCTGGAAATTAAGCCATTTACAGAGATATTTAGTAAAAAATTAGACCATACTAACATTCAGTTACATATTCGTTTATCATTGTTTCCTAAATTAATTTTAAAGATAGTTAATTCAATTAGATTAAAAGTGTATAAAACACTACTATGCTTTCATATTTATAAAATAACTTTCATCAAGCTTTTATATTAGCAAACATAAGTTTTTGCTTCCTTGATGATTGAAAACTGAAGTATGCATATTGTCAAAAGCCTTGTTACTCACAAAATAAAAGATTTTATACATATAAGATGAAGAAAAGTATGGCCTTTAAATAAAAGTTGCTTCTAAACAATATCCTATACTGTTTCTGCAAAATAATATTTTTCTCTTTTCCAAGAGAATGAAACAATATCACGTTAGAAAATGAACTACACAGCATAAAAAGTCATGTTGAGTAAATATTTAGGAAAATAAATATCATTACATATGTTACCCAATAAACCTGATATCATGTCATTAAAATCGTTTCCAAATACATATGTTTGTCAAACCAAACGTGGAAATGATGTCGACAGAGTTTATTCGCAATACTTAACATGGATATATATTTTAATAGACTATCTGTTTACGGCAATTATATTATTTAATATATTTAAAAGAAAGTATATTTCACAATGTATGGAACTGCCACTTTCTAAAATACAAATTCTCTAGTACTATCTAGATAAAATCAGATATGAAAGCCTCACAACTTTATATATATGTTATATATATATATATATATATATATATATATATATATATATATATATATATGTGTTATATATATATATATATATATATATATATATATATATATATATATGTATATATATATATATATATATATATATATATATATATAATAGTATCTTGATATACTATTCAATTAAATAAACTATTTTAGAATTTAACATTATATAAAGTATTGATTTATTTATGGGTTTAAGAAAATAAATAAAAATATATATTTTTAACAATATTTTATATGACGATCATCTATGATATGTTCACCCTAAAATGATACATATTAAAAAGAATTTTTAATTCTAGGCTCACAATATTTCCCATCATTAAATTTGTAAATAATCTGCGATACTTCCTCAGCATTAAAATTAAACAATGTGTAATGTTAAAAAAGTAAAATTAAAACTATATTTTTTTCAGCATTAATCAGCAGATCAATTAATCAGTATTCAACTGAAATATTAACAACAGTCGATTTTCATAAATTGAACTGTCCTTTCACCAGAATCCAAATTAGGTGGATTAAAAAGTTTTAATCTCGAGAGAAAATATGCTGTTGATTAAATGAACAAAAACAAACAAAAATTACCTGTATCAACCCATTTCGTAAACAAAAAGAATTGCTTTCGTCTCGAAAAATCGGTATTTACACCAGCTAAAGAATTATAGCTTCATTGTTTTGCTGGGATAAACATAATTTTTTATTCTGAAGAAGCAGTATAATTAAACGTCCGAAACCAGTTCATACTAATACCTGTAATTTTTATGTTCTGTTTAATAAAATATATTTTAAAGATATTTTTAAATCGTTTGACCGAATATTCAATATAATACAAGACATAAATCAAAATCCCAAATGCAGCATAAAACGATCATTATTTTTAACTATCCAGAATTTATAATTAATTGAACAAAAATTAAAGAATACGTATCACACATGTAAACAGTGGCGGCCATTGGGGGCGCCGCGAGTACGCGCGACACCATTGAGTAAACACCCCAAATTATTTTTTTAGTTATACATATTTATTGCAATTTCTATTGAAAAAATTTGAATTTTTGGTTCAATTAAACGGAGAATTATTAAAAATAAGTTATGAAAATGCCACTAGATGGCAGCACTACACCTTTCTTCGGAGAACGTCGACTCACGAAAGCTGTATTCCACAGAATTTTCAACACATAGGGGAAAATATAGGGATATTTTTAAAGCCGCGTCTGTACTATCGACATTTCCTGAGTGAAAGAATGGTATAGGAGCAATATTAGAAATTTGGCTTGAAAAAAAAACAGACATTGCAGATTTACTAATAGATTGTGTTGCGGGACTGAGCGCGCCCCAGCCAAAAAGAAAAAGAAGAGTAGAAAAACATGAAGAGGGACTTCTCAAATTGGCTCAGTTTCGCTAATTTGGCTTCAATTTTTTACATTTAAGAATGTGTTTGTTCTCATTCTCGTCTTTGTTATAAATTTGGAAGTTTAAATAAACATTTGAACAAATGAGATAATTAAGTGTACGTGTGTGGTGATGGGAAGGGGGGGGGGGTATGATATTTTAGGGGTTTCTGGCCATCGTGAATAAAGTGTCTTGTTTAGGACACTCAGTTTGAGGGATCGTTTGTCCCACCCAGCTGTCTTAATTATTGAAGTTGTTTCGCATTTCGTCAGTTCTGATGTAGTTTGTATGTTGTTCTGTTCTTCCGGAAGGGATTTATTTCTATGCTCTGATTGATCTGCTGGTGACGAATTTCAATATGTTTGACTTCAAAATAATTCTTTAAACGTCACGAGTTTCCAATTTTTGGCACACTGGGACATATAGGCTATTTTTAGTGACACTTTCATAAATGTGTTGTTTCGGACATTTAGTTTGAGTTGACTTACCCAGCTGTCTTACTTTTTCAGCTATTTAACATTAAAAAATGCCTAAAAATTAAAGAAATTCTAATTATTTGTTAAAAAACTTAAAAATTAAATTTTCAACATGATCCTTTTATCTGACTTCGTTTTTCTGGAAATTTTGGCCCGACCGCTGGCGACTATATTGGTAACCCCAAATTGGCTCTAGACTTATAATATTGGCCCTAGGCTTATATTTAAATTGAAGTAGCCCCCAAATTTCTTATCTCGCCTTCTAATTCAGCGAGTTTGATTCTAATCATGGTTATAGTCTCTGCACCATCTGTACGTGTCACCTAAATATATATTTTGTGCCAAGCCCCTGGACGTAACTTTTAGCTTAGCTCCCTCAATTTTACATCTCGTTTCCTAACTGAGAGATTTTGGTTCTGCTAGTGGCTATAGCCTCTGCACCATTTGTACATGTCACCTGGATATGCATCTTTGTGAGAAATCCCTGAGATTAACTTTTACTTCAGTTACGCCCCCCCCCCTCCAATTTCCCACCTCACCTCTTAATTGAGCGATTTTGATTTTACTGATGGCTATAGTGTCTGCACCATTAGCACATGTCACCTGGATCTGCATCTTTATAGTGATAAATCTTTGAGCGTAACTTTTACTTCAAATAGCACCCCCCCCACACACACACACACACACTTATCCATCTCGACTCCTAATAAAGCGATTTTAATTCAGATGGTGGCTATAGTCTCTGACCCACATGTACATATTAACTTGATATACATATTTGATGGATATAATATACATACGTTTTTTGCGTCAACCCCTGGGCTTAACTTTTAGTTTAACTAGTCCCCAAAATTTTACATTTCAATGTCTAATTGAGCGATTTTGATTCTGCTGGTGACTATATAGTCTGAGCAACATTTGTACATTTCAATTGGATACACATATTTTTGTGTCAACCCCTGGGTATAACTTTTAGTTTAACTAGTCCCCAGAATTTTATATATCTGCTTCTAATTGAGCGATTTTGGTTCGGCTTGTCGCTGTAGTGAGTTTCTCTACCATTTGTACATGTCACCTGGATATGCAATTTTAATATGGCAAATCTCCGAGCGTAACTCTTACTTTGGTTACCCCCCCTCCCATAATTTTCTATCTCGCCTCCTAATTCACCGATTTTGATTCTACGGGTGGCTATAGTGTCTGAACCATCAGTACGTATCGCCAGAATATGCATATTTTTTAGTCAACTCCCTGGGCATAACTTTTAGTTTAACTAACCCCTACAATTTTACTTAAATTAGGAGTATGTAATGTTTTTCACTAAGAAAGATACGTTCCATGTGTCCAGACTTTTTATGAACGAGCGAGCAGGTGGGAGGTACGTTATTTTACTTAATACATCCGTCGTTTATATTTTTAATACTCCCGTTGCTATGCCCAAAATACGTATATGTATATACATATGCTTTATATATACATATATATTCATATATATATAATATATATATAAATAATTTATATATATATATATATATATATATATATATATATATATATATATGTATATGTATATATATATATATATTACTAACATATATATAGGCATAAATACATACATGAGCGCCCCCTCTACATGTCGCTCACGAGCCGCCACTGCATGTAAAGAAAATAATCATACATATGATACGTTCCTGTTTGTATGGGCAAAATATATTGCTAAGGGGATATATTCTTATGAAATAAATAAATTGAACAATGTAAACTAGATACACTAGATACGGAAATATAATATACATTTTAAAATGTATTTTTCTAGTCATGTCCCACAGCATGAAATTTTCAAAATATTATAGAACGCAGTAGTAACTTTACAAAGATTTAATGCTAATTGTTTTCCTTATATACTTAATAAAGACTGTACTAAGAGTAAGTTGTATTGAGTGAGTTGCAAGACTGTATTGAGTGATAGAGTATCCTCTATCTGTAGCAAAATGTCCAGTTTCTTGAGGATTTACACGTTTCTAGAACCTTTAAGCTGAAGTCAAACGTTTTGGATGTGGTGTATGCTTATATGTATATGTAGGGGGTTTAAATGCATGCATATATGTCTAAGAACAAAATATCTAAAAATGTAATTTTTCAGCTTGAAAGACATTTTATTTTCAGTTGGTGGATTCTGTAACCTTAATAATTTTACATTTTATTAAACACTGGGAACCAATATATTGATTGCCTCCAATATATTGATTTTTTCTTCAAAAATAACTATAACTTGAAAATTAATATGATCCAAACATGGTAAATAATCAAAGATGTAATAAGTATAAAATACTACTACAAAAAAATTCCATATAAATTTCATTTATTGCATATAGGACATAAAATTACAAAATTTTGCCTTAGGTATTTCAAGAGTTTAGACGCTCTTCATCAGAGGCATACGACAAGTATATGGTACACTAAAACTTTAAATGCCGCCAGTTTGCAGGTTTAATTTGCATATTATCAGGGGCCAATCGGAGACAAGAAATTTAAAATTATGAGAGATAGTGCAAGTAAACACCCCCCCCCCTCCTCCCAGATTTAAAAAATCAAATATATATGATAGAAAAAGACATGCAGGAAAACAGTTTTAAGAAGCCTTTAATTTTTAAATATATAGTAACATCCAAATATAATTTTTAAATATTTAAATATTTAGTTTTAAATATTCAGTAAAAAGCACCTGTGTGGGATTGTGTTGCAAATAAAATGATCGGAACCAAACTAATGAGAATATACACGTTCAGTACCTAAGAAATGCTATTTCCACTTTTCTTCCAAAAGGAGAAAAAACAAATTTTTGTGAAAAAATAATTTTTCAACCTTTTTGTCTCTAACTATTATGCTAATAATTAAGCAACATTTTCATAATATAAAATGAGTGTTTTTGCCTAATACACCTAAATATAGCGAAATAAACCACGTCATAAGTCATGAAAATTAATCTTATTTATAATAAAATGTTACTATGTTATCCCAATTTTTAATGTTCAGTTAAATTTCATTTCGTAATAAATCTTAATATTCTAAATTCAGTATTTTCGTATAATGAAACATCTTTGAATAAAGAAATGGTCTTCATTCAAAATATTTGTTTCGGAATAATGAATATATTTCGTCCGTAAATGTTTTACAATTAAGCAAATTTTAAAATTTCCAACATTTAGAAGCTAGGGAATTCTATACATAAATATAGAAAAAATATGTCCTTATTTCTAAATATCTCCATAAAACATAGCTTATATTGTTTCTATAAAATAATGCTTTTATTTTTGTAAGAACATAAAACGTAACAATAGCATGCTGAGAAAATGAATTACACTTTCAGCATAAAAACGACGTTGAAAGAAAATAAAGAATGTAAATCTTACGTTAATATCTTGAAAACTAATTAGTGTGAAATATTATCCCCATAAACCTGATATCGTTAAAACCTTTCCCAAATACATGTGTTTGTCAAAGTGAAAGTGGAAGGATGCCAACAAAGTTTACACAAAGAGCCTTATGTAAAAATGATGACTCTTAGTTTTATACGAATAAGATTTTTTATATGTTTAATTAAAGATGTGTTTCAAAATGTATGAAACTGCTGCTTGTGAAAATATAAATTCCTTGTACGTTTGTAATAAAATCAAACATGCAAAGTCAACTAATTTTATATGTTCGTTTTTATCAAAGGAAGTACGAAATATTTGTGAAAAGTATATAATAATATTTTAGATAAATATATGGATGTTTCAGGATGCAGTATCTTATTTCAAATAATGATTTATTTAAAAGTTTCAGGAAAAAATAAAATGTTTGTTTTATTTTATTTATTTATTTTGTAAAATAATTTGTTATTTAGTTTAAAATATTTTTTCTTGAAAAATTGTACTTGAATGATTTATTTTACTTTTAAACAATCAAACTATTTGTTTAAAACTTTTTCTGGCATATTGTGTATTTATGTGTGTGTGTGTACGTGTAAGTATATGGGTGGCTGTGTGAATCGTCGACTAATCGTAATTTCAATAACTAGTCAAGCTCTTTAGAACACATGGGGGTGGTGACTTTAACAAAACATGTAGATGTAAATAGATATTAAATAAATGATATTAACTATATAAAACGTGTCCGTACTTCATGTTTACGCAGTGTAAGGGCAGTTTAAATATGTGAGTCTGTAAGTCCTTCTAAGAGGTTGATGGTAAAGGAAGGAGATTACACTACATGTGTGTGTCTAAAGTTAGTATATCGAAGTACCAAATATTGGTGAAAAGTATATACTAATATTTTAGATAAATATATGGATGTTTTAGGATGCAGTGTCATATTTGACGTAATGATTTATTTAAAAGTTTCAGGAAAAAATAAAATGTTTGTTTTATTTTATTTATTTATTTTGTAAAATAATTTGTTATTTAGTTTAAAATATTTTTTCTTGAAAAATTGTACTTGAATGATTTATTTTGCTCTTAAACAATCAAACTATTTGTTTAAAACTTTTTCTGGCATATTGTGTATTTATGTATGTGTGTGTACGTGTAAGTATGTGGGTGGCTGTGTAAATCGTCGACCAATCGTAATCTCAATAACTAGTCAAGCTCTTTAGAACACATGGGGGTGGTGACTTTAACACAACATGTAGATGTAAATAGATATTAAATAAATGATATTAACTATATAAAACGTGTCCGTACTTCATGTTTACGCAGTGTAAGGGCAGTTTAAATATGTGAGTCTGTAAGTTCTTCTAAGAGGTTGATGGTAAAGGAAGGAGAGTTTACACTACATGTGTGTGTGTAAAGTTAGTATATCGAAGTACCAAATATTGGTGAAAAGTATATACTAATATTTTAGATAAATATATGGATCTTTTAGGATGCAGTGTCATATTTGGCGCAATGATTTATTTAAAAGTTTCAGGAAAAAATAAAATGTTTGTTTTATTTTATTTATTTATTTTGTAAAATGCTGTGTTAATTTGTTTAAAATATTGCCGATCCGGTGGTCGAGCGGTCATGGGCGTGCATTTCCGTCTGATCGCTGGATTGCCGGGTTGTGGGTTCGAATCCCTCCAGCGGACATGGATGTTGTGTTGTCGAGGCAAAGTCAAACTTCCGCCCTTGGGGAGCCTCTATGAAAGTGAAGCTGAAAATTCTCTCCCCTTTCGCCATGGGACCAGGGGTCTAGTGGACGTGGTACATAGGCACTCTTTCACCACGGGGAATTAGTAACAACAACAACAGTTTAAAATATTTTCTCTTGAAAAATTGCAGGTGAATGATTGAATTTTACTCTTAAATTACCAAACTATTCGTTTTAAACTTTTTCTAGCATATTGTGTATTTATGTGTGTGTGTGTGTGTGTGCCAGTAAGTATGTGGCTGACTGGGTGAATCGTTGGCCATTCGTAATCTCAATAACTAGTCAAGCTATTTAGAACACATGTGGGCGGTGACTTTAACACAACATGTAGATGTAAATAGTTATTAAATAATTGATATTAAATATATAACGTGTCCGTACTTCATATTTACGCAGTGTAAGGCCAGTTTAAATATATGAGTCTGTAAGTCCTTCTAAGAGGTTGATGGTAAAGGAAGGAGATTACGCTACGTGTGTGTGTGTAAAGTAAGTATGCGGCTGGCTGAGTGAATCGTTGACCATTCGTAATCTCAGTTACTAGTAATCTCAGTTACTAGTAATCTCAGTTACTAGTCAAGTTATTTAGAACACATGTGGGTGGTAACTTTAACACACCATGTAGATGTAAACAGATGTTAAATAAGAGATATTAAATATATAAAACGAGCCCATACTTCATGTTTACGCGGTGTGAGGACAGGTTAAATATGTTAGTCTGTAAGTCCTTCTGAGAGGTTGATGGTAAAGGAAGGCGATACCGCTTCCTGTGGAAGTCACCGCCATTGGGTTCCGGTCTAAATTGGGTGGAATTGCCTTTCCATCCAAACAGATAACTCACAGTTTAGGGTAGGTCGAAAGGTCTGAGTCCAAGAAAAAGAAGCAATTCAGCAAAATTTTGTCAACTTTTTTGTCTTCTATTATCTCGAAAACAGCTGAAACTATTTGAACTAAATTTTGATAGTAGTATACTTCATACATTGCACAGATGTAAATGCAGAAAAAAAATAATAAAAAAAGAATAGAGTTCAGCTGAAGTATATTTTATCAAAATTAGTGACCGTTCATAATCCCGAAAACAGATTATATTTCACATATTGCTTACATGCTATTACAACATTTCTTTTAATAATTTATATAAAAACATATTTTACAAAATTGGTGGTGGCTCTGTCAATTTTGTAAAATATGCTCCCCACGCGGGTGTAACACGGACACGGACGGGATCAGACCCTGCTGTCCAAATAGTTGCTCTATGTCTTAGAATGAGTCGGACGGTCTGGGTTTTCGACGGACATTATCGAACAGCGGTATCAAGCGAAATGTAGCGGGATTGGAGAAGAAAAAGGTCCATAAACAGCATCATAAGATAGGATTCCAGGTAGGGTGTTTTAGAACAGGCGGAAAGGGATCCATGGCCACTGTCGAGCTTCACCAAGTTATACGAGTCTATCCATTTGGGCTGCAGATCGCAGAAGCAAAAACTCCCAACCGCAGGCGCACGAGCGTTGTTGGCGGTCAGGCCGTTCTCAAGGAGATATTTTCGCAGTGGACTGAGATGTAATAATATCGCTTTCGGAAGAGAGGGTATTGGTCCTAAAGACACTTGGATAACTATGGAACGGCATAGAAGTGAAAGTATATCAAATGTATCAAATAAAAGACGACACTCCTTTTAATGTGTTCCTATTTCTCTTTATTTTATGGCATCAGCTGGTTACGATGAGTTTAAATAATTTTAAATATTTACAAATACATACTGGGTTCTTAAATAGAACGCATATACTGTATATGCAAAACGAAAGCAGAAACAACTCCTTTGACCGTGGTCAGAAAATACAACCTGACCCTAACTATTTTTACACTACGTTACGACAAGCATTGTTGATTTAATTTAGAGTAATATTTAATTTAGCATTTAAAATTACACGAGAGACATTGTTCTAAAATTTGGAACAAAATGCTCCGGCATTGTCCCTAGGGCAGAACACAAGTTTTCCTTTCAAGATTTTATAGCCAACTGAAACTAATAACTTTTTTCATAAGGAATCGACATTAGTGGTGTGGTAACGGTTTCAGAACCAACTTGTGGGAGCAGATTCCGCTACACACAAAACCAAAGTGATCGTAAATATCACAGTAAAAATCATAGTGGTTAGTACTAATTGTAACCCAGGTATTATTATTTGTGCAAAACTTTCCCAGTCTAGAAGAATTGAATTCTAGATGGTAATCAGTGAGAAGAAGGAAAAATGAAGGGATACGTGATTGAAAACACATTTATCAATCAAACAAAATATATTTATTCAAATTACTAAGCATTAATTTTCACTATCAATATTCCGTATCATCTTTCATTAAGAGCATTTTTCTCAATATCACAATCAACAATTTTTAATATATGCTCATCATTATGAATATTATTAAACATGCAGCTCAATTCAAATTATAGATATTATCATATTAACTTAAACAATAAGTGTGCCTGTTTTGAATCCATTAAATTTAGTCTAAATTGGAACTCCTAGTTCCAGAATTTATATCAATATGTTACCTTGTACCGGGAGGTGAATTTAAAGGAATTTCACTAAAATATCCAAATGTCTAAAAAGGGCTTCACAAGAGGAAAACAGGATAGTTCATCCAAACCGAAAAATGTTCCAACATTTCAACCAGAAAGGCACGACACGAACCATCAGCAAAATGTCTGCCACGAGAACAAAGCCTTCCGCCAGCACAAAAAGGAACAACCGGAATTTCCTAAAATAAAAAAATAAAATTTAGAAATTTATCAAAAGAAATTTAAAATTCTTCAGGATCCGCAGCTTCATCATCAAGGATCTTAAAATGGTTTCTTAACAGAAACAACGGTACAGCCATCGAATTTTAGCCATTTCGACCAAGGCTTTGTCTTAAAGTTTTAAGACAAAAATTCAATGCGTCTTCGCAACATGAGAGTCCAGGAGAGAAGAGACAGGGGCAAAAGCGAAAAGATTTCACTTCTCCAAAAAGCCGCTTCCTGATTGGCAGGAAAGCGAGCGCACGGCAACAGAGCCTCATCTCGAGACGCGACGTCACTCCAACCGAGACAGAATTCTTCCTCCAAACCAACCGTTCCGAACAAAACTCCGTTTCCCGTGAAACGGCAATTCGAACAAGGCTTAGCAAACTTTCAATACAGGCACAAGAGAGAAAAGAGAGTTTTTCTTTCGGAAAACACAAAAAGCTCATGGCGCACAGAATGCGACATGCCAGTGGAATTGCGCTCACGTGTGACATCACAAAATGCAGGGTGTCCAAAAAAGATTGAAACGCGTTTTAATTCTTTACCTATTGGAGATAAGTGGGCAATGTAAATTTCAAAAATGTTGAAAGTAAGATAGGAAATAAGGCAACGTTAACGAAATAGTCCTCCATTAACATCCAAAAAGTTACGCATTCTAAATTTTTATACGACCCCCTTAGACAAATTCGATCAATCAGATTTTTTTTTATTTTTAATGCAACAAGATCATTAAAGTAAACCGCATATCTGTATCTTTAAAATTGAACGAGTTATATTTAATTGAAAATTGAATATTATGAATGCGGACCATATATCAAATTAGAAATGTAAATTTCTCACATATCACAAGAAACATAAAACTGGATGATAATACATAGGATATCCAACCCCGTAGTGAGTACCACTGCTTCATATGATCTCTGTCTGTGTAATGCTTTATTTGGATAAATTTATGATAAAAACATTTGACACATATTAACGTATTTTTGATCTAAATAATTTCCATCATCAATTAGTTTATGATCCCAATTTTCACAGATGAAACAGCCTTTCACATGGTACGGAAAAGTGGCGTAAGTAAGATTTTTCCTTTATAAAATGACTTTACTGAATATATTCCTATATATTCAGTTGCTTTTAAAGATACAGATATGCGGTTTTTTTAATGATTTTGTTGCATTAAAAATAAAAAATTTTCTGATTGACCAAATTTGTCTAATTGGGTCGTACACAAATTTAAAAAATGCAACTTTTTAAAAATTAATGGCAGGACTATTTCATTAGAGTAGTCTTATTTTCTACCTTACTTTCAACATTTTTCCAATTTATATTGCCCAGTTATCTCCAACAGGTAAACAATTAAAGCGCATTTCAAACTTTTTGGGACACCCTGTATAGTTCCAATACAATACAATCCTTAGGTTATCAGCACACCCCGAAAGTCTCAAAGATGTCATGCCAAACATTTGGCTACTTATCAATTTAGAATAAAATTATAAATGGAATTTTGCATCGAAAACAAAATTAAGCCTTGCCGATTATAATGGAACGGAATAGAATTTTGAAATTACATTTTCGATAATATAATTTAGAAGAAATTAATTAATAAAAGGTAATAGGGAAGGATTTCATAACAGCTCTAATCCGGTTGATCTGAAATTGTTTTGTTGGAATACTATTTTGTATGATAAGGCTTTAGTAAAATACAATACATTTATTTTATATTTTCAGCCGCGTTTGTTTTGTTTACATGGTTTGAAAGAGCTACAAGTTATTATCTAACTGTTTATATCTAGCTAGCACTCTTAGTTTTCGCCCCGGTTTCACCTGAAGATTTCGATATTATACATCGGAATCTCCAGATGAAATTGAGGCAAAATATATAAAAAATGTACTAACTTGCTTGGCGGTATATATATTAAACTTATACTATATAACTGATGATATTCTAAATTCAAGTTAATCTATAAAAATTTATATCGACACTTATATACTTGTGTTTCTATCCATTCCGTTCCAACATCATCAATAATTAAATATCTTTATAATCTCCAAGTTCATTTAATCTACTCGTTTTTAAAATAAATAAAATATTTCGTGGTTGAGCATAAATATTTCATTAAGGATTAAATAAACTGATTGAGCTGCGTCAATGGTGACATTTTAAACAGTACAGATTTCCTACACAATGGAAAACCCAGATTAAAATACTAAAATATGCACATTCTAATCAATATAATGTAAGTGACCAAAATATGGGCACTACACTTAATATGGGCACTGCTGTAAAAAAGACACAGATATTCATCAATTATCTATCTCCGATATTTTAAAAAGACCAACAGAAAAAAAGGCTTTAAATTATCGAGCTGCAAGACTGGTGAAAATGCTTTTTCCAGAAAAAAGGTACCCAAGCATAAAGCAGCTGGCAAGCCCAAACGAGCAGCTTGGCCGAAACCAGCACCCAAGCCTAAACCCAAGACAAATGTAACATCGGCTGTTGCAGCTCAGCCGTCCTGCAGTGGTGTGTCCAGCTCAAAAGAGTCCTGCTATTGTGTACTGTGTTGTGAAGAAAAAACAATTAGACATGATGCAGTGTAATACGTTCCGTGTTTGTGTACATGAAGAATGTTGTGGCCTTACAAGTAAGGACAAATTTTATATTTTTGTAAGTCCATCTTGTGCCGACTCTGCTTAAAGTTTTACTTTGATTTAATGTTTTTTTAGCATCATTTTTAAGGGTGCCTATATTAGGTGCAGAGGTGTTCGAAATATGGACATATGTTTCCAACATGGACACTGTCCATTATTAGCACCTATCTGATGTTTTTAACTCAGATATCATTCTTTCCCTGTTACCCCCTGCAAGGAGAATACATCCACTAATTTTCAAATTTTTATCTGATAAAACAGACATTATAATAATTAAAATGCTTAGGGGTGCCCATATTTGGGTCACTTATCTTACTTCAAAACCTAAGAGCCCGACCGAAAATCTAAATCCAATTATATACACTTGTGGGGATTTCAAAGAACCACGAATTCATGATTATTATTCATAGCTATCACTTTCATTTTTTTAGATATAACCATTAAAAACTTCATTAACCGAAAATTTTCAATCTTCTTCACCTTGGAAAGACGATTACTCGAAAACTATTAAAGTATTTTTTTAAACTGAAAAAGATTAGATTTTGAAACTAAATTTCCTCATAAATATTCTTACCACTTGATTCATTATTTATATCCTTTATAGTTTAAGATATGATGAGTAAAAGTAAGAAAAATTAAAATAAAACTTGCTGGAACAGATACTTTTTAAAGTGTTTTTGGAAAATATATCAAAATAATAAAATACTGAAATTATTTTTATATATTCATGATCTGGACCCTATATTCGACAAAACAAGAACAATTATTTATTATTTATATTTTTATATAATTGTGGAGGTCCAAAGTGTTCACATTTTTCTTAATGCTGCCTTTTTCGCCACAGTAACCCCAAGTATAAATGTTATTCATATTAAAATGTACTATATAGTTTACCTCAGCTGTCGAATGCCCACATGTTTCACGAGGAAAGCATTGAGATTGTCTCGATCTCATAGTTTCATTTAGGGAATTTGCGATTTAAAATAATAGCGATATATTGTAAACAGTATGTTTGAAATTTCCGTACAGAATGTGTAATTTATTCATTTGCTGTCCCACACAGAACGGAAACTGAACTAAAATATTTCCAAAATATTCCTACAATATCTCATTTGTTATCCCGCATAGAGAAGGTTGTTCACTAAAATAGTATTATAATTGTTCTTGTATCTTAAACAATCTATTATTCCAAACAGCAAGTGTGTTAATATCGTATGTGATAGATAAGTAACCATAACAATAACCAAGTAAGAAACGCTATTCGTTTCAAAATATATTCTTAGTTTGTAGTTTGCTTTTTGAACGATTTGTTTTGTTTCCCAATCACGTAACTGAACGAAATAACAAACGAACTGTCCTACGTGAGCATCATATTACGTACAAAAATCATGCTATTTAAGACTCCTATATGGACGATTCCACAAATGCGGGAATACTGTGGATAATCAACATTTCAAAAATTTATATTCGTTTTGTTTTAAAAACATGAAAGAAATCAATTAAATACTTTAAGAATTATTCAATGATAATAAAATATTAGAGCTTAAATATCTGTATTTTATTGTATTTTTGTATTTGTATATTTTACTTTGAACCATTTCAATAACATTTACTAACATATAAATAACAAGACATAGTTTTAAAATTGTGTACAACCGAAATTATTATGCTAATTGTTATTCAAAGCAAAAGATTGTTATACCTGTTCGTAAAATAAATAAGATTGATCAATGTATATAGTTTAAAATTACATAAATGGAATACATTTGATTAATTTTTTTGATTAATGTTAATGATTAATGTCCAATTAACTCTTATCCGCAAAATTCTCAAAATATAATTATGAACTATACTTCTGATCACGCTCATTTTGCATTCATGCATTCGTATGAGCAATCAGCCGTAAATGAAAATCAAGCATTTCATGTTCAGTGGATAAAAAAGCTTCATAAAAGTTCTTTCCAAAGTATAAAAATCTCAACATCAGAAACCTATAAAGCATAAACCGATTTAGAACTTATTTGATAATAATAAAATAAAAATAGATATTTCAAGAATCCGCTGCGATTTTATATTGCTTTTTTCAAAAATGTGATTTATTTTGAAATAGGTACAGCGATTTCGAAGTATAAATAATGACAGAATGTTAAAGATCAAAATTGAATTGTACATTCCTATGAAATCTATTTCGGAAATACGTACCCCTCATTTGACAATGCAATTTCAGCAATAAATTGTATATTCTTTTCATTGTATTTCATCTATTATAAAAGTAAAGGTATGTATTGCGGTGACGAAAAAATGCGCTGTGGCAATGGGAAATATATATTTAGAGATTCAAGGCACTTCTTTACCGATATAGAAATTTAGCAAATAAATATATTTTGTATGCTATATAAGAAATGACCTATCCATGTATGTCTGTTTGACAGATTTGCGACAAATATGACGACTTTATATGTTTTAAAATTTAAAGTCGCCTTGGTGGCAAAATTCCCCCAAGTTGACTATGATTCTAAATTTTTGACAATCTATGGAATCATAGTCTAACGTTTTGCATCTTTCCAGACCCTCCAAAAGGTCTCGATCGGAGGTTCGATCTATATTTCTAGACTTAGAGTATCGTCCTCAAATCAAAATGTAAAAAGCTGGAATTTTTATACCCCCCTGGGAATGTGGAATCGTACATATATGGACCAGATATAGCGACAAAATGTGCATAAATGCAATTTATAAAAGAATCTACGTTTAGGCAAGGATAAACCGAAAACTATAAAACAATTTTTTTAGAGTTTCAAAAATTCTAACAACAAAAGCACAAACAGCATAGTAAATGACAATTTAATTACAGAAATCCAAAAAAGGCGGGGGGGGTGGCAACCAAGCATAATCCCAAAGATGAAGACGTCAAAGATAACTTTGCAGAGACTAGAAATGCATGGAGTCGCGAATGAGTCTCCAAGCGTAACTCAAATTCATAGCAGGTCCAAAATTACAAACGGACTCGCGGTAGATATAAATAAAAAAAAAATTATAAAGGATAGTATCACGAGGGTTATTACAACGCATCAAAAGGAAAAATCTTTTCAAAAAGAGGCTGAAAATTATCTTTAACAACTAATTGAGCAATCCCTGACATCCCGAGCATGTTCTGCTAAACGGATGCCAACAATGCGTTTAGTATTTACAATACAAAATTTAAATATAAACTGGGTGATAAGGATGACTTTAAAAGCTTTGCTGGGGTGTATGTTGTTCTCCTGTTGTCCACCGATGGTAATTTTAAACTTTATATACATGTCGTATATATATATTTTAATGTACATGTCGTTCAAAGGCAAGGTTCTGTAAAAAATTTCGTTAAATAGAAAACTTCGTTAAATGGAAGTTCGTTGAATGGAGACTCTACTGTAAATATATTATTAAAATTATTAACTCAATGTATCAATTTCCACTCGATAGCATCCAAGAAAAATTTTCCCAATTATAGTGGCTAATAAAAAAATATATATTACCTATATAATTATTTATAAATTGTATAAATAAATAACAAGAAAGAACAATCATGCATAAAGCATTGATTATGAAACACTAATCAAATTCAATGCAATTTTATTTAAACATGTCTAAAATGCAATACATTCCTCGGTAATATTTTAAAACCTATCAAAATACTACATTAATTTATTATATTTGAAAACTTAAACTTTCATCGAAAAAAATGAACTTCATTAACATAACGTCATTGAATTATAAATTGCCTAGTTTAAACATCTCTAAAATGCGATGCATTCCTCGGAAATGTTTTTAAAACTCTCATAATACTACGATAATTTATTATATTTGAAAACGTCATCGATAACAACTGAAATTCAATCAAATGACGTCATAGAAAAAATAGCACGCATAGATATCTCTATAAAAACAGCATTTCATTCATAACATTTTCCCATTCATGTCATTCATCAGAATACTATAATAATTTATTTTATTTAAAAATTAAGACCATGGAGCTACACATAATTAAACTCTATGCGTAAAAACTTCATCGAAAAAAATCGTCCTTCTGTTTGTAAAACCAATGAATATTTGATTCATATCAACTATGCAGACTCCATGAACTAAATGATTTGTGTTAAAGAAATACAGCAATTCTAATACAACTCATTCTACATATTTTGCTGTTTACATTTTACATAGGTGAAAAATAGACTTCGTTGTAGAATTATTCAAATTTGGATGAGCATTTAAACTCAAATATATTGTAATTGCGCTGTTTCAGTATGTAGATGCACAGAATTTATGCAAAATAAAGTGATTTTAGGACGGATACAACACTCAATATGAATTAAAAAGAACTTTAAAACTCACGATTTTGAGACAAGATGGATGCTATATATCATTTTGAAGTGGGTCACGTGATATTTTCATATCAGGGTCACGTGATCGCTTCATATAAGAGGTGTTATTATTATTTTAATTTTTATTTAAAAAACTACTGACTATATTTCGGTAAATTTTTTTTATATATTTTATGGAACAATTTGAATATTACCTACAATTTTCGAAGCAATTTAGGAATATTAAATCCGCTTAAAAAATGTTTGAAAAATTAGGTCCCACAGGGCTCAATCTATTTCATTTTTTCAACCCGGGTTCAATCCAAAACTAATTGGGTGATATTATTGATTTATATTCCCATAGGTCCTACAGACCGTCTGAACAACATACTAAAATTTCATTTTGATTAAGTCATTTTTACGGCAGTTATCGTGCTAACGAACAGACAGACAGACTGACAGACAGACAGACAGACAGGATGAACAAAGTCATAAACACTTTTCAACTTTGTTGTAAAGTGGTAAAAACGAAAAATAATAAAATAAGCTAAAACAAAAATTTGATAAATCAAGAAATCGGAAAATAAGATACATTAATATAATAGTTTTGTATTTTATTTTTGCTAAAAAATTGTAAATTTAGCCAGTCAGTTTGCAACTACGATTTGAGCGCCCTTATAATGGTGTATAGTGGCATTCTCGTTTATCCATTTTTTCTATGAATCATGTGTTTAGTAAGAATTTTCATCTTTGCTTCATGTTCATATTCTTAATTACTTATACGGGTAATTGTCCTGTCTTCAGCTCTGACTCACTGGACGGATCTGAGAGTGTTGCTGTGAACGTTCGTACTGCCTTCCTGGTTGTATTTCGACTTGTTCATTCCGGTGCTTCTAGATAATTTAAGCTGTTGAGGTTGATCGCGTATACACGTGGTGAAAGAGGAAGGGTTCATGCCACATGGTAATACACATTTTCTTAATGTTTCTTATCTTCATTTTTTCATCTTTTGATGCCTGTAGTCTGAGTTTGAGCATTTATAGTAATGTACTACTGCGCAATCTGAAACAGACATTTGTTTGGATTAATTAGAATTACATACTCAGAGCTGAAGATGAATTTCATTCTGATTAATCATCTAATTTGGGGCGGTACTATTCTTTCCTCTTATCGGAATTATCTTCTTAGCGGCATTCTTCTTAGCGGCTTACATGGTGATTAAAAGCACATGGGTCAACCACATGGTAGTATACACCAAACCAAGCAATTTTCGTCAGGTTTTAGTTGTCCGAGGCGGAAATGAAACATAAAGGCTCCAGCGGCGCCTAATGGTGAAAACGATGACATGAGGCGAAAACACAAGAATGACCTAGAAGTTATAAAATGATATTTAATAAATAATAATTACAGTAATGGCTCGAAACAACGACGGACAATCTGAATGCACATCTCACAGCGACGACGGAGGGATTGGCAAACTTTCTTGTATTAATCAGGCATGTCGCAAAATTCGACAACAGCGGTCTAAATTCTGTCGACGAGTTCAGATTCAAGGACAGTGTCATAGACTAGATTCTCGAGATATAACCACAAAAATAAATCAATACAGGACACATTGGGGGAACAAGCTATGAGACCACTTCGTCTTATCCATCATCCCTGAAAAATGACGTCCAGATAGTAACTTATCTCTGGCCCAAAATTTGCTGCTGCTCCATCGTGCTTAAAACGCATAAACCGCCAAATCAAGTCGTTTCGGCACAGTATTCGCCCTTATTAGGCAATCGCCGACGATTCCTATTCACACATCAACGGATAATCGTCGCTGATGCGCATGTAGATATGTTGCATGTCGGTTTACACTTGCCCACACATGTTCATTATAGATATGCGCCATCACGTGCGAAGTGAGATTCATCCGTGGAAAACACAGTCGCAGAAAAATCTGGCTGCGAGGCACTCTGTACCACGAACTAGCGAGCGCACTCCACGCGACGAGGATAATCCTCTGAAGCCTTTGTTTGGATTCTCTAGAGATGATATTGGTCGAAAGTCCAGACCGCCCGACTCGTTCTTGGACATGAGCAACAATTTGGACGGCCGGGAGGAGATGATATAGGTGCAAATACAGACCAAGGGCCCTGACCTGAGAGTTTGTAGGGCATGTATCCCCGGTCGGGAGATGATATAAGTGTAAATGTTCCCGCATCTCAATCCCGCCGTACCGGGGATTGCGGCACACCAATGATATGCCCCATTGTTCTTGTGCTTGGCCGAACTGCCTTTGTGGTCAGAATCTTCTGTTCTACACTTGACGTTCTAGCATTCCTTGCACAACATGCATCAGACCTGGTAGCGAGAATGGATCTCGAATCACAGAACTGACGATGCAAGCGTTAGAATATTTTGCGATTGGGCAACATCCTATAGGGAAACGTTTTCGGTACAATCGTTGTGCATCTCTGCCATTCCCATTTGCAGCTCCATAGATGAAATGTATATCGGCTGTTTTCCTATTTGTAAATTCCTTCATCGTCTCAAAAGCTAGAGCTGCGAATAACTGATGCAAACTGATAAGGCCGTACATTCTCTGTTACGAATATTTGCATAAGGGTTCTTCTTCTTCCCCAGATGAAATTTGCATACATAGTCTTCTTCTTCAACTAGAAAGTAATAATCAGTAGGACGCTTTTAAGTTAGAGGAACGGCCGCTTCCCAACGAGAAAGTGCCCTGTAACGCCCTTGCGTTTCATTTCCGACCTGGTAAACTATGACGAAAAATGATGGATTTCGTGTGTACTACCACCTCGTAAAGATTGCCCCACCTTTTTTGAATCACCCAGTATATATATATATATATATATATATATATATATATATATATGTATATATATATATATATATATATATATATATATATATATATATATATATATATATATTTATATATATATATATATATATATATATATATATATATATATATATATATATATATATATATATATATATATATATATATATATATATATATATATTCAGAAACTCAAGACTTTCATATATAAGTTAATTTATATAATTTTAAGAGCATTATTGGATTGAAAGTTAACTTCGTTCTCATAGTTTTAGCATTCTATTGACTTCAATAGTAAAAACATTAGAAATGAATAGATTTATTGGCTTAATGTTCCAATTTGTCTGTTCAGTTAATCATTTATCGACAAACTTATCGAAATATACCTGCGTTCTCAACTCTCTCTCTCTCGTTTTTTTCACTCATGCAGTAGTGTGGTCAAACAGCCATAAATGAAAATCAAGAATGTCATGTATGACAGATCAAGGAGCTTTGAAAATGTATTTTCAAAATTATAAAAATATCAACATCAGAAAACTGTAAAGCAAAACCGATTTAGAACTTCATTTAATCATAATAGAAATAGATAAATCAAGAATCTCCTACGATTTTATATTTCTTTTCCAAAAATATCATTTTGCAATAGGTACAGCAATTTCAAAATATAAGTAATGAAAGAATGCTAGACATAAACGTTGAATTGTACATTTCTTTGAAATTTATTTTGGACATACGTACTCTTTACTTGACAGCTATAAATATATATTATAATCATTGTTTCCTGTCGATTGTATATGTTACGAAATTATGTACTGAGGTAACGTAAAAATTTCTGTATGGCACATGGATAATAAGTTTTATAATAAAATGATTTTAGAGATTCATAGAAATTTTTATTGATTTTGAAATAATTCAGAGACATTGATTTTGTACACTGTATATTTAAACTTCTCTCCTAAGTCAGTTTGGTGATCTGACTTAAAAGAAAACAGATTTGTTGATTCGGGGAAACGTTGATGAGTTAGCGACAATTCCATATTTCTGAAACTATTTATGGTTTCATTAAAGGGAATCTAATAACATAATTGTGTGCATAACCAATTGCAAGATAAACATGAAGACAGGATTAACATATTATATGACGTTAAACATGTACGAGATTAACATGAAGTTAAAAATATTTTCGTTTAGGACAAACTGGAAATATGTAAGAATTGTCAGCAAAATACTCCATAATATAAATAACACACTACGTGACAGTGAAAATGAGACACCAAGAAGGAGTGGGCAGAAAGTGATGAAAGTCGATAAATAGAGAGAAGCAGCAACAAACAATAAGTGATGTTTATTACAACATGATACACCTATACACTGAGCAATAGCACTGTCTGATCTGTAGATTATAGGACCACTGCGGGCGGCGATACAGGTAGCAACACGTCTAGGTACAGAAGCAATGAGAGTCCGAATGGTGTCCTGAGGGATGGCTGTCCATTCCATGTCAACCTTTTGCCAGAGTTCGTGTTCTAAACGCCGTGGTGGCAGCGCGCGGAATCGACGTCCAACCGCGTCTCAGACGTGTTCGATTGATGAGAGATCACGAGAGACTTGTGGCCAGAAAAGCACCTGGGTACCTTGCAGGGCATGTTGGCTGATGCGTGCAGTGTGTGGTCGAGTGTTATCCTCCTGGTAAAGGACATTGGACACCACATGAGGGTAGGGTAGTGTCACCGGTCGCAGCACGCCATTCACACATCGCTAGGGCCGTCACAGTGCCCTCATTATGGACCAAAGATGACCTGCGATAGCGTCCCAAACCATGATGCCGCGATGTCGCGCGGTGTTGAAGACCCAGACCGTCCGACTCGTCCAGAGGACTAAGAGCAACTATTTGGACGGCCGGATGTGTCGCGGTGTGGAGTTCCTCAAATGTGGTCGGATGGGACCTGTCACCACTTCGGCGCCAGACTCGTACACGGCAACTGTCATTGCTAAAACAGAAGCGTAACTCGTTTAATACAACTCAATGCATTCCGTCGTCCACGTGGCTCTATCCCGACACCATTACAAAGGGAGACGTCTGTGCTCTTGTGTCGGTGTCAGTCTTCTTAACGGACGCCATGAGTACAGATCGCCGGAGACCAATCGGCGGATAATTGTCCTGTTGGATATGGGAGCATCAATGGTGTTCTGTATATACAGCGAAAGAGCAACCTAAGTGGCCTGCTTGACCGCCAAGGCTTGCCGGCGGAAGCGTTGGTCCACGCATGCTGACGTCGATCTGGCCGTACCGGCACCCCTCAAACGTGTCGCATTTCCGTGTTTCAACCATCTTCGTCATAGCTGGTGCACCGTGGGCGCTTGTAGGTAGCTGTCCGCTGAGATTTTACTTATGGACCAATCTGCCCTTCTGAACGGGATCACCATACCTCTCTTGAAATCGTTTGTCCGCTGGAATTGCCTCGGTTAACGCCTACCTGGAATTCTCTGCTACTACACTTTTCCTCTGAGATGGTAAAAATTGCAAAATGATTTCTGTAGCAGACAGTGCGGCTCGGCTTTTGCCGATTCTGCAGGGTTCCTTCCCTTATATCTCACTCAACGTGAGCGGGACAGTTGCGCATTTCGCATCATTTACATAACTCGTTGAGATACTTCTACCCTGCAATTTGCATATTTTTCTGCCCACTCCTTCTCTGTGTCTTATTTTCACTGCCACGTAGTGTATATTATAAAGAATAAAATAATATTTTATTTCAAATTATAATTTAAATTACAATTATATATATTTTACTTATATATATAAACATATGTTTTATTACTCATAACGTACAGTGATCGAATTAAAACTCCGGCTATTTAATTGTGTGTGTGTGTACGTATTCCCTCTTAATTATGACAAAAGAAGCCTGCATGCAATTTGATTTATATGCCTATAGTATAATTTTCAAGAGTACTGTAATAAATGTGAATTGAGGAATAAAATATTTGGTAAACAAATAGAAATATATCTCCAAAAGCTCTGTTTTTCCCTTTCTATCTAAATTATTCTTTGGGGAATTCCCAAAGGATTTTTCACAATCGTGTGCTCTTTAAGATAATTTTTACTCTAGCTCGAGACTAAGGATTCACTGATGTATTAATTTTAAGTCCAAAATTAAACGATATGCCTTTATTTTACTTTAGAATTATTACAATCTTATTTAAATTCGGTAAATCCATACTACAAAGAAGTATGTAGACAATAATTTTATTATTTAAATAATAATAAACAATTCCCTCATAAGGTAAGTAACCGAAAGTAAATTACATAGTGCATGCATTTCAACAAACATAGCATTTTACCTAAATTCCGATATGTTCTTATATGATTGTTGTTTATTGCATAATTAACAAATTATAAAATTATTCTAACTCATTTTTCAATAAAATTAATGTATGCGAAAATATCTAGGATTATTATCTTAAATATTAAAATAAGCATTACGTCCATGAATCCGTCCATCTACTGATGACATAGAGGAAATTCCAATCGACTCACAGCTACGATGTTCGGTATATGGATGACTAGTAATGTTAAGAGAGATAGTATAGCTATGGTATTTCAATAGAGATGGTATTTCAAGAGAAGTGGTATAGACGGTGAACTTGTAATCCATAAGTCCCAAATTCGATTCTATTCATTTTCAATTCTGGTCAATTACTGCTTCAAAAATAAAGAATGTGTCTATTTAAATGTACCAAAAATGCATTATATTAAAAATAATTATTACAGAAAACTCCATTATATTATAACAAAAACCAAGGAAAATAGAAAAGAGAAATTATGTATTGTTCATATTATCACCAGAAACCCACCCTGATGTAATAAATCATCTGAAAAATGATATATGTTTTTAAATATCAATTCTGCATTGATGCTAAATTGAGAATGTAGGTTTGGGTTTTATATTATTTGAAATTAAAAATGACAACCAAGAAAAACACAATAACCTACAATTAGAAACCTTAAACACTTGAATTTAAAAAGTATCCAGGAAAACTTGAGCACGGTATATAAGCACAAATAATACAATGATGCAGCATGTAGCTGTTTCAAGGATACGCCTTCGTTGGTGCAAGAGAACTAATAAATATACATTGCTCAAATTTTCCTTATCCTGAGCACAATGTGTATTCTACTCATTGATTTAAAAGTGACACTCATTGACAAGCAAAAATCACTAATGTTATATAGTCTTCTAGAAACATATCAGTATTTTCCTCTTTTTACCATTTAAAATTGAAGGACAAAATGTTTATATAAGAAAAACTCGCCACTTCTCTACAGCGACAATATTTCCCCATAGACATTCCAAACTATTTATTGACTGTTTTGAAAAGCATTATGGAGTTTGTTAACATAATTTTGATTATAGATTTAGGATAATTTTGGCAGCAGTTTAGAAATACGTGTTTAACACAATTTTAAATTTTGTATGATGGTTAATTTGAATGTAATTAATTTATTTATTTGTGGCATTGGATAGGTTGGACTAACTAAATTTTTGATTCCTTGTAATGAAATAATAATATACAGAAAAAAATAAGGAACTTATTTTTTACCAAAGAGTAATAGTTTTGAATATTATTACATATTAAGATTAATTTTCAGTTTGTATCCTAAATGATTAATTCTACTTTTCCATCCTTGATAGTTAAGTATACAATGGTCCGGAAAGTTGATATTTTCATAAAAAATTAGTATTTTGTAGACTTTTAGGATAAAAATTCAAGTTGATTAGTTATTTATGTAAACAGTTGCTACACCATCCAAATACATATAAACCATTAGAATATTCTGCAAAGTTTGAAGTATTTCAATATTCTCATATTTATCGAAATGAAGATATAGCTTTTCAAGTATATATGATATGGTGGACCCTTGTGCGAAACTACTGTGATGCACATATATTTTATTTCTTTGACAACTACAATTATGTATAATGATAAAATAATATGTCTGTCCTGTCTCTCGAACCATGCAGTCTGTAGCGAAAAATGTAAACCACCCTCAGCGATGAAATTTGGTACACAAGTATTTCTTTTTCTCGTTGATTTTTTAAAATTTAAATTTATTTAAAAGAAAAAAAATAATTATATTATATCATATTTCAATACAGTGATAGGTTTTTATCCACGGGCCCATCTACTGCAAGGTGCTACATGCTTTATGCTTACATCATATCGGCAATAGGTCCAGTCTATTGGAACCGAAATGGTTTTGAGCAAATTTGCTTGTTCTGCGTGGGTTGTTTGTCTTATTTAGATATTTTTAAACTATTCAAAATATTAAAATATCGAAACTAGAAGCATCTTTTTAAAAGAGTTAAATATGAAAATATCGAAATTAGAACAATTATATTTAAATCTGATCTAAAATCCAATTATATAATCTAATATAGCTTTCAAAAGACTATAATTCACATCTTATAGTTCACACCAATTTCAGTTGAGATATAAACATTACAAACTTGAGAAACGGAAAATTCTCAATATTCTTGAACTTTACAAGATAATTCATCGAAAACTATGATCGCTCTTTGAAAATAAATTCTTAAATCTTGAAGTTGGCATTCCTTCAAAACATTCCTGTTTATATCTTATTGTTTATATCTATATTTTTCAGTTTAGTATATATTTTGAATGAAAATAAGCAGTTTTATAATAATACATTATAATAATAATAACTTTATATTAAGTTTTATATATTAAAAAATAAAACCATACGTTCGGGAAAAGAAGTAAAAATTGCTTGCATTTTACATGTTATATTCGGAGATATAAGCTTCCGAAGTGCGTCCATTTTACGTAACACCACGATTTCAGAAATACCATAACCATAGTTGTTATTTACGTCAAAAGATTTACTCTGAATTTACAACGTCTGTAATATAAATTGTCAAAATATGCCAAAAACAATTTTTAATAATAATGATAAACACTTATTTCAACACTCTAAAATTCTCGAAGAAACTTTTTACATTTTCTTCCTTTTATGTGTACATTCAAACTTTCCTTGGGTTATTATATTTTTTCCTAAATTTCTGCCACGTAGCTTATATGAAAAGTATATGCAGAAAGAGATTGTTGTTCTGAAAAGTCATTAGTTTACAGTAAGTCTCATATGACTAAGAAAAACTACAAATTTCTAAAGATCTTTTTTTGGAAAGGATGAAATCTGAGTTACAAAAAAGTTTTCAGTGCATCTTTGTACATTAATCTTAACTTAAAATCCATTTTTAGGAGAGGTATATTTTAAGAATATATTTTCTCTCTCCATCCAATGCGCATGAAAAGGATCATTTTATTTTAGGCAAGGTTTATTTAAAACAATAAACCTCGGAAACAATTGTAATATAAAATGTTGGTAGAACAATGAATTTTAAATTAAATTATTTACTAGAAACTTAACTGAAAACTGAGAATATCAGAACTTTCACTGGTTTGGGGGAAAAAGTATTCTTCTGTACAAAATGTCATCGTAGCCAATCTCACCAAAACAAACCAATATTTTGCCAACGATGATAACTCTAGTGACCCACGAGGAAAGATGTTGACAAACAGATATTTCAATAAATTAAAAAAAAAATTGAGTAAGACGAACCACTAAATAAAACCAAAAACAAACATATAACCCTGTAATGAATTAAATAAGAAACCAACTGAGTTCTAAAATTTCATGAGTCGTTCACACCAACTTTAAAATAACAATTTATAAAAAGTGTATGAAATTATAATTAAATGTATAAATATATCCTTAAAAACATTCTTAGACGCTCACTTCATCTTTCGTGTTTATACGGCATTGTTTTGTTGTTTTCTGTTATCATCACCTTTACTCCTCTGTTATCTTGCTTTAGAGAGTATGTCTCTACTGCATTTTTATTGTAAATGGGAGGTTGTTTCTTGTTCCAACGAACTTTGATATCATAATTTTGTTACACGCTGTTTGTCTATTTTGTGCATAAAGCACATTTATCAAAATTATCATTTAGGCAGCATATTAAACGAGATTACTTTCTTTTCATACACAGAACAACGTATTGGAAAAGCACCTGGTACTATATTGCAATCATTCATAATTACTGGAACTGAAATGATTTGAAGCTCGATTAAACATTCTATAAAGAACCTTGCTACCCCAAGTGGGAATCTAATCTTGGATCTCTAAACTGACCAGCCGATGCTCTATCGTTGAGCTACCGGGACGAAATTGCAAGCTCTTATCGTCGAAGTGAACTCTGCATTCTCCACCCTTTAATATCGGATTGGCGGTCAACTGACAACGTGACTGACCACATCCTGCTACTTTTTACCTCACGTTAGCTTCCTGATAGTATTATTTTTACCCAGGTTAGCCTCCTGATAGTACTATTTTTACGCAGGTTAGTATCATGCGTGGTCGTTATCCTCTCACTTTAAAATGGGCGCTCCATATCGTTGATTCCACTGAATCCGTGCTACTCGTACTGGGTCACTTTCAGACCTCGATATCTTTACACTAACCTACATAGTTCATTTGTTCAGACGCCATGCTGCGCTATGAAGCCCTGCTGTCCCAACCGGGATTCGAACCCTGGATCTCTGAACTGGCCAGCCGACGCTCTACCGTTGAACTATTGGAACGAAATTGCAAACGCCTATCGTCGAAGTGGACTCTGTAATTCGATGTTCTAATTTAATTCAATGAAGCTTTTTAATATTCTAATTTATTGATATCTCTGACATTTGGTCTAACATGTATTATTATTTCTTGCTGTCTCAAAGGATTTAACATATTTAATGTATGTCCAATTTTATAATATTTTATTCCAATGACATAAAACGTTTCTGATTCTAATTTTATTCAAAATTGCAGCTTGCTCATATATTTCGTAATTTTAGTCGAACTTATAAAAGATGAAATATAAGTTACTTTTAATCCGTAAAATCAGTCTTTTATATAAAAACCAAGATGAATATATCTAACAAAATATATTATAATAAAACTAAGAGCTACTTTTTAAACATTTCATAGTATCCGCGGCACTATTGTGTGCAGTTGATGTAGAATCAACATTTGGTAAGTAAATATAGGCAAAATTTACACTTTTGTAACAAAAAATTAACAAAGCAATACGGTAAAAAATCATATCTTTTATAAATCTATAATAATAATATTAATATATAATTCGCTAAATAATAAATTAATATTAACAATTGCAACTCATTTTGGAGAGAAGTTTTGAAGAATAAATTCACCAAACCATAAAATCATTGTGCTGTATATATGGTGCTGGAGTAATGGTTATGGTGTGTATGTAGAGATATTGAGATATAATGAATATAAAAGTAGTTCAAAGATTATATTTTTATATAGCGTTTCGATTCTAAACTATTAACATAAATTGTAAATTTTCTGTAATGAAATAATTAAAAATATAAATTGGAATTCCTCAAAATAATCACATTTTGTTTTCCACCAACATCAACATCTTTTCGTTGGCCAATATCTTCATTAATCCTGATGGTTTCCTTAATAGATTGCCCTGATTAAGTTAATGAATTTCTTGCTACCTAAAATAATGCAAGAAAAAGCTAAGTTTGTGACAGGTACAATAAATAGAAAGACTCAAAGTTAATGACCACTTTCGCAATCCTCTGCCGTCCGGAATAGGATTCTACAAGTAAAATATAATTGCACATCACGTTACCTGAAACATTAAAGAGGAAATGGAATAATAATGATCAGATTATAATTGTAATAATAGTCAAAATATAATTTCATTATATAAAATAAATCTAATTTGGTCAGCATATGGTTTTTTGCATGCAGGCTCAAATTCATTTTTTCCTTTACATAAAAATTGGTATTTAAATCTATCAATAACAGGAATACTTACAGTGTTTAAAAATGATGTTTTAACTTCTTTATATGTTTTATTTTGTTCAAAGATGTATGTATTGTCAAAATTATCTCTAAATAAAAAATGACTCCAATAAGTTCTTAAAAAGAATTCTTAAAATTCTTAATAAGTGTTTAAAAAATGACTTCAATAGAACGCGTAAAATTAAATTTGTAAATTTTTGGCTTTATTTGGTTACCGGGAAAGGAAAATCTCGAGGGTCTTTTAGACACACTTTTCCATTTTGTCCAATATCCTCCATTCATGAAAAATTATCTTCATATATTTGCGGAGCTTCTTGAAAGTCTTCAGATAGTTCAACAACCATCCAGTCCATCTTAACCCTCGGGGAAAATTTGAATTCCAGCTCAGTTAGGATCTGAACGCAACCATTGTAATCTAAACGTTACAATGATAGAGATCTGCACCACGGTCGATACTGAAAGTGTGCAAAGATTTAGATTTATAGGGCCCTAGGAGGTTTCTTGAGGGTCTGAAAAAACAAAAAGAAAGTGAGAAAGTCAGTATTTAGATAACTTGATCGCACAAAATATTGCATGAAAGAAATACTGTTTGGATTTTTTATTGTTTTACTTATGTAAAGATCTGAAACTTATGTACAATTCCCCAAAAAATATATTTTCACAAGGCAGACTATAAAAATTATTCATAATCATCATTAGAATCGAATTATTTTTATTTCAATTTAAGAACTTCTTGAAACAGAGGACTATTGCTCACACAGTGATATGTGAATTCCATATAATATATTACCATATCTCCTCCACCACCAGTTGTCAATGATCTAAACCTCTTCTTGTGTTTTAAATCGATTTATCGTGTGCATAAAATTGATCTGTCGTGTGCATAATATTGATTTGTCGTGTGCATAAAATTGATTTATCGTAATCATAAAATTGATTTTTGAATGAAAATCAACAAATACACGCTCATTAAATTTTAATTACAGAATATAATTATAGAAATAGATCAAGACTTGTTTGCGTTAGCACTTAGTTAAACTTCCTAAATCACGCTTCTCATCTTTGTTGAGTTTACATACATTTTCTATTCTGAAGATAAACACTGCTTTGACTATAAATGTTGAAACACTAAATCGAAATACTTATATAAGTTATTTATGGTTAACTAAATGGTTACTATAATTAACTAAAACTGAAGTTTTTATATGATATAGAATTGGCATTACCCATACCAGAAATAAACCCATACACCGACATTGAGATAAAATAGTAACCTTTGAAGAAAAGAAAAAATGACCATGCATACTGTGCCGATTATTATTTTTGTTGATTAAAATTAATATTGTCAAAAATGCATTTTACATTAAATTAATTATTTATTAGTATATTAATTATACATGTAATCTGTTCTAACTTACTGCTGTGTACATTGCGTTGGTGGCCGCAAAACCCACCTATTTCTGTGCTTAACGGGATACTAAGTTAACAAACTAAAAATTAAGGTTAATAGTAAAGGAACAAACATTTATTTATCACATACTCAATTTACACTCTTTAGTTTTACAAATTAAATAAATATCACACATAGTGGAATACATCTCAATGGTAGTTCGGGGGGTGTAATGCCAGATGAATTGATATTTGGTTGGAGCACGTGGTGGGATGCATTAATTAGCTTTTCCTTAAAAACACAAATTTAGACAAAGAGGTTATCCTCATATAGTTTAATTGTACGGTACCTGATCTTCTTTCATATAACTTGGGTAACACCGATGCTTTGTCACACTTTACACTTGCAATACCAGATGAACATGAGCTCTCCTTCGAATTCCTATATCAGAGACGCACACACAACTCTTAACTCTGCTACCGTCGCTTCTTCTTGACTAGTCTAACTCCAGCAGCCTGCCTTGACCAATTCTGACTCCCACTTCGAGCAACTCTCACTTATATCCCTTTTTCGGTCGGCGGTCCACGTGCTGAAAGCTAGAGCTGAGGGCTAATCCGTAGACATGGCGTCGCCGTCTCGGTTGCCGCCAAACGGCTTAACGTGGTATGTAAACATGGGCGTGGTATGTAAGATATGGGGCCACCTGTATATTATCGCCCATCTGCTTAGCGTGGGGATAATCCGCCCGCATTCCTGGTTCCATTATTTTTTAATCCTTCCAAATATTTATTACTTTACATTTCTGGCATTACATTCTCACCCCCCCGCGAAAAAAAAAGTCCAAAAGTTACTCTCCCACAGTTTCACCCCAGTGGTAAGAAATTAAGTTCACAATGGTTCCTCGCAAACACATAAGTTCATCCATCGTGAGAAAGGCTGAGTTCCACTTTTTAGCCTCGTACAACTCATAGCTTTGATAGTTCTTTGTAGTTTCTTGATAGTTCCCTGTCAAGTTAGTCCATTATTCATAATTGACATAATGTACCATAAATTACATGAGGATTACCAACATTCACATTATTATTAAATTGTAAATTTTGATATATATTATTTGCAATGCATAATTTTCATTTCTCCTTTTACATAATTATTTACATACGACATATCATTGCATAACAGCATTCATTACTTTATTATTATTATACATTTTCTTGTTATCATTTCATTTTGTAACATATTGTAGTAGTGCAACTATCAACTTCCGATTCTTGGTTATGGTTGAATTCCATACCACCATATTATTTATAAATTACTTTGTTATTTCACTTTTTTTTTTTTTTTTTTTTTTTTTGAACTTGCCATATATGTAATGTCAGAAATACATAACATACTTTTTGAAATATACTTATATCCACAATTTAAAACATATACATATACACTCACTTATCACTTTCTATTTATGACATTAATTACAAACTTTTTACATATTTTTCATATTCTTTGTTTTATGAAATTACTATTTACAACAATTCGAGGGCGAAAATTATACCCTCTGGCATTATAACAAACCTCATCATCATTTCTATTATTTTCACAGTTTAATTGCTTTTCTTTAGTGACCTTCCCTTCCTTAATCTGACGTTGATCATTATTTCTAATCACTTTCTCATTTTGATTTTTTTCTTTGTCCTGTGTGTGTGTGTGGTTTGATTCGCTTTCGTCACTATCTTTCAAATATTGTTTTCGCTCCGCTGCCATGTATAGTTTATTTATGTGCACTTTATAAGTTTTATTTTCATCACTTTTAAGACATATTATAACATTATTATTTCGGACTAATTTCGTAATTCTAAATGGTCCATCATATCGATCCTCTAATACCCTTGGTTTTAGGAACTTTTTTAGGTACACTGTCGCTCCTATAAATATATCGTTTTTTCTCACTATTTTATATTTCTTTATTTGTTTGTCATTTATCAGCTTTTGTTGTTCCGATGCGTCTTTCACGACTTTATCTATATTTTTTAAATGCTGTGCCACATAATTTTTATAATTATTTACATCACTATACATTATATCTATTTCTTCCTTACTTGGTATGTTTGTTTGTTTAATATTTTCAAATGGCAATGATAAATCTCTAAGATAGAACAGGAATGAAGGCTCAAATCCTGTATTACTGTTAATAGTGTTATTCACATAAAACTTAAACCATTTTAAAGATTCATCCCATTCAAACGTAGTCTTTGACAAACACATTATACATTGTTTCATGTCTCTGTGTATTCTTTCACAACGACCTAAAGAACTTGGGAAATAAACCGAACTGTATCGCCTTTCAATATTTAATGCATTTGTAAAATCTATGTATTCTTTACTTTTAAAAATTTGAGCATTATCGCTTTGAATAATAATTGGAACTCCATAAGTTGTCACGAAGTTTGTTAGCTTATTCACTATTGTTTTAGCAGTAATGTCTCTGACTGCATAGGCCTCAAAGTATCGTGAAAACATGTCTACAATTGTAATTACAAAATTATTTCCTCCATTACTGCGCGGTAGTTTTCCTACGCAATCCAGTTGTAAATATATTCCTGGTTTTAATATTTCTGGCATAGCCTGAAGTCTGGCTGGTGGTATATTTTTGTGTTTTACTAATAAGCATTGATTACAAGACTTACAAAAATTTTCCACGTCTTGGAAAGCCCCTATCCAAAAATATTTTCTTGAAAGTAATTGGTATGTCTTTTTTACTCCGAAATGAGGGAAATGTGCTATCTCTATTATCTTTCCCTTTAGCGAGTGCGGTATTACAATCTTATTCTCATTTATTTTCCTATACGTTTGTCTTTTATTTTCCTTCTTTACCATTAACAGTTTATTTTGGCTATCAATATAGTATACCTTGTTATTGTGATATCGGTTTCTTCCTTTTTGTAATTCCTCTCTAATTTTACTTAATTTTTCATCTACCATTTGTTGCTCTAATATTTTCTCCACATTTATCTCATCATTTTTAATTAAAGTATTTACATATTTGATTTGGTTATCATTGTCAAATACATATCTCGAGCAATAATCACTTGCGTTATTTTCACCTTTTTGATATTTGAATTTAAAATCATACTGACTTATGTCAATTAGCCACCTCGATATGATATTTGGCATTTTATCTAATTTTATGTGGTACATAAGGGATTTTGCGTCACTCAGCAAGGTGAAACTCCTTCCGAACAGATATTCTCTGAAGTGTTGTAAGGATGCGTGTATAGCTAGCAATTCTAGCTTTATTGCAGGATAACGCTTCTCTGCCGGGTTCACAGGTCTTGAATAAAATTCGATAACATGATCGACTCCATTTACCCTTTGCATCAAAATACTACTAATTCCCTTACCTGAGCCATCCGTAGTTAAGACAAACGGGTTTACTTCATCAGGCTGTCTTACAACTGGTTCTTTAAAAATTGCATTTTTTAATTTTTCAAAAGCTTTTCTACATTCATTATTCCACTCGAACCTAACATTCTTTTTTGTCAAATTTACCAACGGTTCTGCAATTTGTGCATAATTTTTTATCAGACCTCTAAAATAGTTTGTTGTCCCAAGAAAGCTTTTTACTTGTTTAACCGTTTGGGGTTGTTTGAAATTTTGCACTTTTGCACAGTTTTTTATTGATGGGCTTATACCATTCGCATTTACTTTATATACTAAAAATTCAATTTGCGATTTGCATATCTGTAACTTCGCCGTGTCGAGTGTTAAATTATTTTCTTTCAATCTTTGGAAAACAATTTTGATTTTCTCTAACATTTCGTCGTTATTTTGTGCGCATATGACTAAGTCATCTAAGTAAAAGTATATTTTTAACTCTGATAGATCTCCTAACACTTTGTTCATTAAAAGTTGAAAATATGCTCCTGAGTTTTTAAGACCAAACGGAATTCTTTTAGGATTAAAATTTCCCATAAAAGTTGTGAACGTTAAGGCCTTTCTATCTTGTTTTCTTAGTTCGATCTGAAAAAACGCCGCCTTCAAATCCATAACTGTATAAATTTTACTACCAGCAATATTTTGTAATATATCCTTCACCTTTGGTAAGTTTATTGGCAAAAGTGGTAAATACGCGTTTATGGCCCTATAATCAATAGCAAGTCTATATTTAGGTTCTTCATTTGGTTTACTTGGTTTCTTTACAAGAATAATGGGACAAGCATACGTGCTTTGTGAACTTTCAATAATGTCATTTTCCAATAATTCCCTAATTTCTTTTTGCGCAATTTCTCGTACTGCTCTCGGAATTGGGTATGGTCGACTCTGAATAGGATAATTGTGCATAAGTTCGATTTTCGGTACTATTGCTGATGTTTTACCTAGGGTAGCATATGACTTTGAAAAAACATCTGTATTGGTCATCATTAATGCAATAACTTTATTTCTATCTTCCTTATTTAAGTGCTGTACTTGAAAATCGTCTGGAGATATTTCTTTCTTTCTTAATTCCCGAATTTGTTGATAATCTGTTTTATTTAAATTTTGAATATTATTAATTTCCAACGTGGGTTTACTGCTTTTATTTTTTGTATCAACAATTTCGATTTGTTCTGTTATTATACCCACGTTCATATTTTTATTAAGTGTAATTTGGCAATTTTTTTCATTGTATAACAACATTCTAATCTTATTTTTATTTTCTATACTTTGGATCGCTTCATCCGTGATTAATGTTCTTGCCATTTTTATTGGAGAAAATAAAACATCCTGTCCCTCATTTAATTCCTGTGACAAAATCAATTGGACTATTTCTGACTCCCCTGGCTTTAATGTTATTTTTCTTTTCAATTTAGCGAAAATCTGCTTTTCCTCTTTCTTTTTAACATTCTTATTCTTATTACTTTCATTACAACTCGGTAACCATTTTTCATCATTTACATTATCGCGAGTGCTACAATTTTGCATATTAGCGTTTTTTCTATCGTTATCGCTTTCATTATCCTCGCTTATTCTACCTTCATTCTCATTATTGAATTCATTACAACAATTATTTATTCCCTCATATTCGTCGTCATCATTATCATCGCTTATTCTATCTTCATTCTCATTATTGGATTCATTATAACAACTATTTATTTCCTCATATTCGTCGTCATCAGTATTATAATTTTCATAATTACTATTATATCTATTTTCATCGCGAATTCCCTGGCTTTGTGGTTTTTGTTTTGAATTCTGTATTGGGTTTGTATTTTCACTTTTATACAATTTAATCGCAGTATTCCCAAATTGTACTTCGTTATCTTTTGTATTTAAAATTGCTTTATGTGAGGATAAAAAGTCGTAGCCTAAAAGCATTTTATATTGCCCCTGAAAGTTCTGTTTTGTCACGAAAAAATAATTTTTGCATGCCTTTTCCCCAATTCTAAATGAAAATTGAATGCAATTTAAAAATTCTATATTTTCTTTAGTAAACGTCTGAAGTATTACTCTTCTGGTTATGTATTTTATTTTTACATTTCTATTCTGTTTTAGTTTTTGAAATGTTTCCAAATCTATAATACTAACTTGAGCCCCACTATCAATTACACTTATTATTTTTATTCCTTTGCAATCTATTTCTACCATCGGTAATTGTGGGCTAGATACGTTCTCACATTCGCTTGAAAGGATACTTTTGGTATCATATTTTGCTTTATCATTATTTTCGTAATATTGTCCTCTCTCCAAATTTGTATAGTTTTGCCAGTCATCTCCATTTTTGTTATTTCTATATGTTTGTGAACCGAATTTATTTATTTCTCTGGAATTTGTACGATTCGTTCCTTGGTCCCAAATTCCAGCTCTTAGTTTAAATTACTATTATTATTGTTTCTCTCATATGTGTTTGATCTTATATTTCTTCCGTTGCGCCCCCTAAAATTTCCTCTTATACTTTGCCTCTCTCTATTTTCTACGTTGGTTTCTAATTGATCGTAATAATTTCTTTGATCATTATTATTTCCTTGATATTCCCTATTATTTCTATTATATCCTCCTAGTTCAAAATTTCTGAGATTTTCGTTTCTGTTTCCTCTGATATAATTTGTTTGCTCCAACCCATATTGCTGATAATTCATTCGTTTGGGATTCCTTGCAAATGCAGTATTACACTCATTGTACCAGCAATCTGAGAAATAATGTCCATTTTTTCCGCACCCTATGCAAAAAACAGCTCGTTCCATGGATTGATTTGGTATATTTTGCAATTTTAATTTATTAATTTCTAAAGTCAAATCTTGAACCTGTGTTGTAAGTAACATTTCTTTCAGTTCGTTATGTGATTCTTCTGGAGTCCTATCATTAAGAATTATTTCAAACAGTTCGGCATCTTTTATGGCATCTTCAAACCGCTGCGGATCTTTTTTCTTCACTTCAATTGCCAAATCAGGGCGTAATGCGCTAATGAATTTTCCCAACATTATTTTATTGGTTATTTTCTCTACCTCTCCATCTGTTGTATCCTTAAGGTTCAAAAATTTACGCGCTGCGTTTTTTATTTTTAGCACAAGCTCGTCCACTGACATATCAGGCGTTTGTTTTATTTTATTGAAAGCGTCCTGTTCTTGCGTTATCGTTATTCTGTTTGAAAATTTTTTTATTAGTAATATTTTTATTTTATCAAACTCCTTTTCGTTTTGTAATTCAGGGTTTTGAATTAAAAACTGCATAGCCTTATCTTTTAATCTGGTTTTTATGATAGCCACTTTATGCTCTTCCTTCCAACTTGCTAACTCCGCTAATTCATCAAATTGTTTTATAAAGAAATTTATATCTTCCTCCTTACTCCCACTAAATAATGGCAGGATCTGCATTACTGGAATATCCATATTTTTTATTATTTCTATCCAATTTACTATAATTTTTATTTGATATTTTTGAATCTTCTTTCAAACTTGAACTCCTTGTTATAATTGAACTTTTCACCACTTTTTTAACTGGTCCCATTCCTATATCCCATTTTTCTAATTATACCTTCGATCTCATTTAGAAGAACCATTTTTTCCATTTCATTGATAAAACTTTACATAATCATACATATAACATAAGGAGAAATGAGAATTGTGCACAATATTTTCACAATCATCTATGTCGCCACCAGTTGTCCAACCTTATCAATATTTATTTTTTATTATTATTATTCCTTTTATTTTTATTAATTTCATAAATCCTTATTTTATTCCCGTTACTGCTAAAGTCACGAGCACCAAATGTGCCGATTATTATTTTTGTTGATTAAAATTAATATTGTCAAAAATGCATTTTACATTAAATTAATTATTTATTAGTATATTAATTATACATGTAATCTGTTCTAACTTACTGCTGTGTACATTGCGTTGGTGGCCGCAAAACCCACCTATTTCTGTGCTTAACGGGATACTAAGTTAACAAACTAAAAATTAAGGTTAATAGTAAAGGAACAAACATTTATTTATCACATACTCAATTTACACTCTTTAGTTTTACAAATTAAATAAATATCACACATAGTGGAATACATCTCAATGGTAGTTCGGGGGGTGTAATGCCAGATGAATTGATATTTGGTTGGAGCACGTGGTGGGATGCATTAATTAGCTTTTCCTTAAAAACACAAATTTAGACAAAGAGGTTATCCTCATATAGTTTAATTGTACGGTACCTGATCTTCTTTCATATAACTTGGGTAACACCGATGCTTTGTCACACTTTACACTTGCAATACCAGATGAACATGAGCTCTCCTTCGAATTCCTATATCAGAGACGCACACACAACTCTTAACTCTGCTACCGTCGCTTCTTCTTGACTAGTCTAACTCCAGCAGCCTGCCTTGACCAATTCTGACTCCCACTTCGAGCAACTCTCACTTATATCCCTTTTTCGGTCGGCGGTCCACGTGCTGAAAGCTAGAGCTGAGGGCTAATCCGTAGACATGGCGTCGCCGTCTCGGTTGCCGCCAAACGGCTTAACGTGGTATGTAAACATGGGCGTGGTATGTAAGATATGGGGCCACCTGTATATTATCGCCCATCTGCTTAGCGTGGGGATAATCCGCCCGCATTCCTGGTTCCATTATTTTTTAATCCTTCCAAATATTTATTACTTTACATTTCTGGCATTACACATACCATACTCTAATTTACATAAAATAAACTGTCAATATATTAACCTTAAAAATGTATTTCAAATTTCCCATGACATTTAGATTTCCAACTATATAAAATAAATTTATGCACTTTAAAATCTTCAAAAGCTGATATTTCATTAAACGAATTATTTTTTATGTTACATTATTACGCAGAGCAAGAAAACTCAATTTGCTAAAAAAAGACTCAGCCGTTTTAGTTCTTTGACAAAGAAACTAATTTAAAGATTAAATATTTATCTAAAACGTCTTATAATGGATGATTTAACTTAAAGGAACATTGTCTATATTTGAATGCATACTTAAATGTTTTAAACAAACGATCGGGATAGCGGTTGCCTTGTCAACAAATAGAAAATCCGATTCATGTTGAAGTAAATTTAAAACAGCAATGCTAATACCGCAGTTATAAAAATAAAGATTAAACATTTTGCTTAGGAAAACATTTAAAACTGCAGTTTATTTAACTTCGAATCGAAACCAAATATTAGTTACACATAGTTGTGGTGACGAAAAAAAAAGCTTACAATGCGTATTGAGCACCTATCGAGATTAATATGATCAAATGCTAGGGTGGTGGATTACGAAATTAATAGGATCTGAGAATAACCACACAAGCACTAGCACCACTTCTGTGGTGATAAATCTGTGATCATATTTTACCCATTACCCAGGTTTACCTTCTTGTCCTGAAGTAAAAATCAAATTTAATGGAGTTAAACATATGCTGAATCCTTATCAGCAGAATGCCACTGGACTCAGGAGAACTTATTCACCGGCCTTTAGACGCAGTAATAATAATGTAAATAATATGTGGCGAAACAGTAGTAACTATGCATCATATAATTTATTCAAATTGGTATGGTCAAGGTAACAGGGGAGCTAGCACTCACAGAGCAATAGATCCTTAACTTAATTAACGTATGTAAAGTAAATTTAATTAAATACTTAAATTGATGAGATAGCAATATTGTCAGTAAGATAATTGCACTGGCGTCGATCTAGGTTAAAGCACCTATTAATTCAAGACGCCGTGGATATAACTTGGTTCCGAGACAGAAACGTAAAAGGCTCTTACCTCAAGCCATGAAGAGGTGGTAGGTACCAGAAATGGGTTATTCCCGTTTACCGTGAAGAAAAGTCGGCACACCATTTCTAGCCTACGCAAAACAATAGCCCGATCTGGACACTCAGCGACATTCATCTGGCAGGCTTAGACTCGGGCGGATTCAAACCCGGCATGGTTCTCGGACCAATACCACAGGCAGCGTCGTCGTTATTACGGATCCGGCATGGTCCTCGGGCTCAATCGTCAATGTTATTTCCTCGTTACGGAAGGACCTCGGATCATCCGTCGTCAGGCTTGGTAACATTTCCCAAGCTCACGGGACTCCGGGAATCGCCCTGTGGCCGAACTCCCGAACCCCGAAGTGAGCGTCGAAAATAACTTGGCCGAAACCGGACTATCGCATAGAGGTTTGCAGTCAAATCAGGGAATACGCCCAGGAAATGGTTCAGCTTGGTTTTATTCGATTGCTACTCGGACCTGCGAGAAAGGTATCCAACAACAAAAATTACAAATATTCCCGCTCAAATCCAATTCTCACGCCATCTCCATTTACGTCCTCAAATGGCTGCCGCCCATCGTCCAGCCAGTTCGTCGTACCAGGCACAGTTTCGCACGGGAAGTATATCTTTATTTCAGCAGAAATACAGGGTGGTCATAAAAATACTTCCCCGATATATGAATCCCTAGCGGCCTATCCGCTCAACCAATCGAAAAAAAAATTCAAATATTGTTACTTGAAGGTATGCGCTCGAGATTGTAACAGAGCGTTCACGGTTACAGTTACAGTGGAACATTTCGAAATTTTTCTAATGGCAACACCCAATTTTTTCCTACGTAAATTGATCAGCTCATTGAAAAACAATGAATGGCGTTAGAACGAAATACGTATGACGAAAATTGCAAAGAAGATAACACATTGATAACACAAGAAACACTACGTAAGAAGATAAAACAAGAAGATAAAATACTTGAAAAGAACAGCATTGAAAAGGACCAATGACAACACAAGAGAGGAGAGGGAAAAAACTTTTATTGGAATCACAAGTTTTCAACGTGCCCACCTTCGCAGACGATAACGTATTGCATGCGGAAGATTGTTGACAACAGTGACGAACGTAACATCGCAGGAGAAATCTGTATAACTTCACGTTTTATGGTATCTTTCAATCCTGACATATCTCGTGGATTTTATATGTACAATTTAGATTTCAGATGACCTTAGAACCAGAAATCCATCGGAGTTCGGAGGATCGCGGTGGCCACGAAACTGCAAAGTTACTGGAGTTGAATCTATCGCCGAAGTTCTGTTGCAGCACTTGTCCAACAAATGTAGCGACGTGTGGAGGAGCACCATCTTGCATCCATACAATGTCATTAATTACATTTCGCTGCTGGAATTACGTAATTCTGCAACATTGTTTTATACCAAGGACCAGTGATGGAGCACGTGTGCATACCATTGACGTGACCTCTACGTAGAAGTATGGACCGATAATGAATGTGCTTGCGATGCCGCAGCACACAGTCACTTTAGCTTCGTGTAAAGCACTGATGCCACATCGTGAGGATTTTCGTCAGTCCAGTGGACGCAGTTCATGGTGTTCACGTCCCCTGTTAAGGAGAAAGGTGCCTCATCCGTACACATTATCCGCAGCGGCCACAATGCTATCTTCATCATATCTGATGAGGAAAAAATTCGCAAAGTCGATACGATGTTGCTCGTCTCCAGGTTGCAACATCTGGACGAGTTGGAATTGATAAGGAAATATCCGCAGAACACGACGCAGAATCTTGAGGACTGTGGTTTTCGGTGCATCCAAATTGCGGGCAACACTTCTTGCACAACGCAATGGACCTGCAGTAATCGTATTATATACTTCCTCAACAACTTCAACAGGAACAGATGTTCGTCCGGATCGCGGTCTATACCATGTGCATCCAGTTTCTTCAATTTTTTTTTACCAAATCACGTACCGTTCGCACGGAACATAGGCCTCGTCTTAGCTTATGATTTCGCCGATAAATTCGCACTGCTTCGGCAGCATTTTCCCCGTTCAGATAAAACAGCTTTATCAATTCACCTCCTTGTTTCCCTGTAGGTGCCATCTTGTTGGCACGTTCGAACACCTGATTGAAGAAACAAACTTCATTGCTTATTAAAGGTTTTCCACCAGCAATGATTTGCACAAGGTGTTCTGTGATTGGTGCGTCTACTGTCTATCCCTGTGATCTACGCAAAGTGTGTCTATGCACCTCCTCTCTGTGTTGTCATTGGTCCTTTACAATGTTCTTCTTTGCAAATGTTTTACGCCGCCAATTCTGGTCATACGAGTATCGTTCCAACGCCATTTATGGTTTTTTAATGCGCTGATTAATTAGCGCTGGAAAAAAATTGGTGTTGCCATTCGAAAATTTCGAAATTTTTTCACTGTAACCGTAACCGTGAGAGCTCTATTGTTTTAAATCATCACAATCTCGAGCGCATATCTTCAAATAACAATATCTGAAATTTCCTTTCGATTGGTTAAGCGGATAGGCCGCTAGGGGTTCATAAATCTTGGAAGTTTTTTATGACCACCTTGTATATACAAAGCTATTAAACACTTACATGACACTTCCTTTTTCGCCTGCCAAAATGACCTCGAAAATAATTCTCTTTGAGTGCGCTCGTTTGAAATAATATTTTTTAAATGGCTTCAGATTGCGATTAAAAAGATACATATATCAAGGATATAAATAACACAAATGCAAGACAGGGGGGAGTTCAAGACAGAATTAAATATATTAAAAAACTGTATATAAATGTGCAGAACAGAAATATATTATAGATTTATACATTTTATACAAAAGTAATACGAGATCCAAAATCTCGTCCTTACATAATAGTACTGACTTCCTAACAAATTTAAATCAATATTCATTGTGATACATTGCACACTATATTCATAAACGTAAAAGTATGTATGAATGAACGTTTACATTAAGATCTTAAATGCAAATATATTATGTTAGATGTACATTTTAATATTAGTTTGAAGCTATAATTATGTAACAGTACGTACTATTTACAAATAAACAAAAATTAATTTCAAATATATTTTCATTTAATTAGAACAATTCATTGGATTCATCTGAAAATTGATATTAAAGTGGGGGGGGGGATAGCAACTTATGCAAATTATTAAACATTGTTAGAAATTCAGCAGTAGGTGTTACAGATATAATGCAGAGCCGGATAAGCTGTGATAGATGTTTAATTTATGTATATCAAACACATACCTTTTTAAAAATGAAATATTAAATCAAACTCATTCAAATCTTCGTAGTCAAATTGTTCAAAACACTTATAAATAGTGATCGCAAGCTATACAACCAGTTATTGGACTGTTATTAACTCATTATTACGAGTATTTTAATGAATGATGTTCAAGAGCAACCGGAGAATGACGTCTAGTCAACTTTAATAATAAATTTCTCTATGTATTAATCAATAGCAGAAATCAATATGGGACGAATTGGCAAACTCAACAATTCAGCCAACTCAGATCAACTTCACACAGCTGAAACACAAAGCTTTATAGTTTGGGGATCGATAACGTGAGATTCAGTTTTGATATGTATTGAAAGCAACTTCAAATCTCGACTTTATATCGCTAAAATATTGGAACTTTTAGCAAAACTCATAATAGATAGCGGGATTCACGCCTTATCTCAGCACGTTAAAGCTTCCTCACATATGGTAAACATCTTATGGAATTGTCTCCGAGGTATAAGCATGCCACCATATTCTGCAAAATTACTCGCATTTGTCCCAAATATAAAATTTTGTGGACAGCTTATTACATGATATACAGGTTCTGACACAACCACCAGACGGTATATACGACATGTCCATGGTTCAGTTGTCTGTTGAAATATCAGAAATATATAAAATTAATTATTTAACAAACTCTTGCAAATTGTTCTCATAACTGTCAGAAATTATTTTCGTAATTGTCACAATAGTTTTTATAACTCTCACAATATTGCAAAACGCTGAATGCTGCAATTTAAGAACTAAGAGACAATAAAAATGTACAATAATCGCAACATTAAGAAAACATATTAACAGCTAATTATAGCATGGCATATGTTTAGCAGTTAATAGCGATCATTTTATTTAGAAAATGATAGCATATATAAATGTTAAATTAATTATAAAATTTCATTTAAACAGTTCAATGTAAAAATATGCATATTTGATCTCAGCAATGATATATTCCTCGGTAATATTTTTAAAACTGTCACAATACTACATTAATTTATTATATTTGAAAACTTAACTTTATTGAAGAAAATAAACTTTATTTCAAACTTTATTTTCAAATAAACAGCATTTCATTCATTTTTTTTCCATTCTTTTTATTCATTACAATACTATAATAATTTATTTTATTTAAATACTTAAAATCATGGAGATACAAGTAATTTAGTAATTTATCTGTAGGCTTAAAACTTCATCGAAAGAACGTATGCTTTTCGATGTAAAATCAATGAATGTTTCATTCATATTAGCTATATTGCAGACTCCATGAGCTAAATAAATTTGCGTTAAAAATGCAGCAATTGGTATACAGCTCATTCTACATCTTTTGGTGTTTACACTCTCCTTAAGTGAAAATTATCTTTGTTGTAGATATAATAAGTTTGATGATCATTTAAACTCAAATATATTGAAATTGCGTTGTTTCTTTATATAGATGCACAGAATTTAAGCAAAAATAAAGCGGTTTTATGACAGATGCAACACTAAATGCTAATTAAAAAGAAATTTAAAAATCACGATTTTGACACAAGGTGGATGCCGTATTTTACTTTGAAGTGAGTCACGTGATCTCTTTATAATGTTTATGTGGTCTCTTCGTGTAAAGGGTGTAATTACTATTTTAATTTTTACTTTAAAAACTACTCAATACATTTTGCTGAATTTTTTTTTATTTATTTTATCTGATTATTTGAATATTTTCTATAATTTTCGAAGCAATTTGTGAATTTTAAATTCGCTTAAAAATCTTTGAATAATTAGTTCCTATAGGGTTCAATGTATTTCATATTTTCAACCCGGGTTCAATTCAAAATTAATTGGGTGATATTATTCATTTCGTTCAATACATCTTTGGAATATTACAAATTTTTTTTATAATTTTTCTTGGAAAGTTTTTGAATTTGTATACAGTTAGTAAAAAATAAAATCCAGCATTCATAGTAAATATATTTGATATTAAATGATTATATATATATATATATAGTTGTAATATTTAGATAAATATAAGAACAATATTCTTATATTTAATGATTGGAGATTAAATTGTTTCACAGTTTTGTTCAAAACTGTGAAATATCTCTCCTAAAGCCCATTTTTTCGTCCATGATGTTAATCTCGTTTAAAGAACACACTGAAAATAAAATGTTTTATTTATGCAAAATATTTAATAATTTTTTTCATTATTATCAAAACTATTTAAACGTTGAGGGCCTTTTATAAGATTGCAAAGTAGTCAGCACTAGCGTATGATATACAATTAATTCATTTTGCTATTAAGTATTGTAATATTGTAATCAGTTAATTTTGTTTCAATCTACATTTTTTAAAGTTTTCGTGCTATATCCCGTATCATAAAATATCCCGATATTTTGGAACTATTTAAAATTTGAAAACCTTTTTGAGTATTATAATCCTATTTTTATTATTGAAATACTAAATTAGGAATGAGAATCATATTTAAAATTCCATATATATATTTACCGAGAATTATACTGGGAATTTAGAATAAGTAGAAATTGTTGTTGAAAACACTGAATGGGTGTTTACCTTTAAAATAACTTTTGTGTATTAAATTATCAATCCTAATTAAAATGGTAGTGAAACGCAAAATTTGTATATTGCTATCACAGCCGCAAAACCCACCATTACTTCTTTGAACGAGTTTCTTAACATAATCATTAAATAAAATCACTGCACATTAAAATCCACATTTTAACCTTTAAAATAAATTTTCATTTATTCACATATCTATATTAGTTGAATTAAAATTACATGGATTTATTAACAAACGCTTAAGAAGAAGAAAAGGCCAGTGGGAGACCAACCAGGTCAATGGAATTCTTTATTACTTTCGTTGATTTTCCTCCTTACAGCCCTACCTTCTGATTTGTGATTCAGATACGCCCTCCTTGCTCGCAATGGATTTTCCTCTGTGCAATATTGCATCTTTGCAGTATTTTTACTACCAGTTTCCTATAAAGCTTGGTTTAAGTCTTGTCCCTGGGATATTTTGCCCTAACCACATCTACAATTTCTGTGACGTATATTTATTAGGTTCAGAGCATTCCGGACCATGACTATCATAAGACGGTGACTAAAAGTATGCGCTTTGTTTTGTCGTGAACATCAAAAACTGTATATGGCACCTCCTGGTCTCACAATATTTAAAATATTTTAGATAATAATTTTAAGCAATATTTAAATTATTATGAACTTTTTGTATAATAACTAAACAACCTTGGCATGACAAGAAAATCTTAGTAATTACTTTTTTTTTTTATATTACTATTTAATAAAAATACCTTGCTGCTATAATAGGTATCAAGTCCTTAATTATTTAATAAAAACGGCAAACATGACCTTATTAAAAATATCATCAAGGAAGATCCGTAAATTGTTATCCCTAAATAACTTTTAATTAACGGAATTACGTAGCGTTTCTAATTAACATTTTTTCACAAATGCTAGTTATTTGTCCATTACCCGATCATTTCTTAATTACTTTCCGGGAAACCGTTTGGAAGAATTATGACACACCCCCAGCAGCGGGCGCGGTAGCCCATTGGTTAGCGCGCTGGAGTTGCACTCGGTAGGCCCGGGTTCGATTCCAGCCACTGCCAAAACTGCCGCCGTGTTCATGCGGAGTACGATCACGTTAAACATGTGGGTCCGAAAGTCCTTCCGAGAGGTTGGTGGTAGGGGAAGGAGGGTACGGTCCCTGTGGATGCCTCCCCCACTGGGTTCCGGTCTAAATTGGGTGGCACTTCCCGGCCGTCCATACAGTTACCTTACACTTTTCTGGTAGGTCGGACGGTCTGGGTCTCAACAACAACAACAACACCCCCAGCAGCAAAACGAAGAAATAAATGCATTCGGGAATAAATGCATTAAGGAGATTAAACGGTAGGTTTGAAAAATCCATGGTATAAATTTCGATAAAAAATGTCATATTATACCTTCATTATATTTGTTATACAAGATAGTTATAATAGAGAGAAGTTAACATCTGAAGCAGCTATAAAAGAAAAAATTTGATATAGAGCTTCCAATAAGGGTATTATGAAAGGATGAATATGATATTTGCATTACTGCAATAAAAAAATCGTTTGCAATCTCACTAACATATAATAAAAAGGCGTTTAACACAATGTATATAAGGACTATTTTATTGTACAGTCATATTTGCCATCCAATGATACAGCCCTGCACGAGTGTGAAAGCTTTATAATTTCTTGCCGCACCAGGGGAAAGTTTGACAATCTCTTATAACACCAAATCTATATATTTAGTCCAAACATTTAAATGCAATTGCATAAAAAAGCTGACGTTGTTTTTTAAGAAAACAAAAATGTATAAAAATACAGGTTTGCTATCTATTTTATCAAGACGAAGTAAGAAAACTATATCTTTAGAAATCTCAAAATCTGTGGCATTAACGGACTTACTTGTACTTTGAGATATGTTTCACTCCACATGGTTTGTCAATAAGTACTATTATTAAATTTGTTCGAAATGAGCTGCTTCACCACATCTATAAAGCCAACATGTCCAGCAACTGGAAAATAATGGTAAAGTATGATGCTTCCCAGTTTCTTGAAAGTTTGAAAGTAAATAATTATTTCCCTTTGCACAAAAATAGATTGGAATGTGTGGATAGATAAAGCCTATTTTCACCTCATGAAACCACGATCATGTAAAACTGCAGGAACTGAGCAATGCACAAGCAATTTCGCAAAATACCCCTACATTTATCTAATGTAACCATTTGGTGCAACCAATCCAGATCAAGCTATACAGCTTTTAACTCAGAATAAATATTTGGAAGATGTTTTCCTTGAAAAAGCATTATGCTTGCATGGAAAAATTCAGTTGTATGACTAAAGTTCCCTTTTAGAGAAAATGTTATGTAAATGCTCATATAGTTTTTAAAACTCAGCATTCAGAGGATCTTGAAAAGCAGTGAGGAACTTGACATCTCGAATTGTCCGGAAATGATTATGTTGCCAACGAATTCCCTTCAAGGATGTGTTTTTGAAGGAGAAACCCGAGATGATCTCTGAAGTTAACAACACTTGGACTAGCGAGGTTAAATTAAAGGCTTTTGCACTGGAAACCATCTACTCAGAATATCCGAATAGTTAATTATATTATTCGTAACATTTAATTGTAAACAGACGAGTCACGTTATTATGACCACCTGGTATTATCCAGCCTCTGGCAGATCGTCAGCAGCCAGACGCCGTTAATGTAGCTCAATAAGGTGTTGAATGGTTGGTAAAGGTATTTTGGAACCATGCAGACTGTAGTGTGTACGGCATTTTCTAACAGGGGCGTGGTGGTGGATTCTCGCCAATCACATATTGGACCTTCTGTAACTTTACTGAAAATACATCTGGGTGTTTCTCAGAATACGCTGTGAAATTGGATAATATTTGCTATTTCCATCCGATCACTAAAGAGTAGAACTAAGAGAAGAGTCAATGCATGCTTGAGGTGATGCAATGAGTAATTAGAAGGGATATTTTAAAGACAACTATACATGCTTTTAATACATACAAGTAAATTTTTTTTTAATTTATGTCATGGAAGATAATATATCTCATAATCAGAAAACACTTGAAAAAAATTATATGATTAGAGTAATTTTTATACATTGCAAATTACATAAATCGGAAACAAATATCTGTAGTATAATAAAATTACCATATGCTGACATAAGATATTATCACGATATATAATTAACAGTACATATATATATATATAAATATATTCATTTACCATTAGTTTCACCATTTCAAATTCTAAACTCTTATTCTGATTTAGAACAAAATTATAATTTATAAATGTTTGCGAAAAAATGAGTTCTTCGTAAAAATTGAATTCCAGAGATATATGAACCAATAAAATCTAAATTTTATCCTATAATGTTTCAAACTTCAAAAAGTAGTAATTCTATACATTTTTGAAGTAGCCAAACATTAAGGAAATATATACTATCTCAAGAAGCAAGATATTTTGCTCAGATAAAACATGCTGATTCTTTGCTCCCGTAACTCTGACAATCCTTTTTATGTGCACTTCTGTTTGCTTAGTAGATAATAATAATAAAATGCAGTTTTTGCAGAAGTATGAGATAAAAGTCAAATAAGGCTTTGTGAAAAAATATATGTTCCCTTTACACATTGCATTCAGTATAAGAAAACTATTCTGAAATGATAGAAAACAATGATCAAATATTTCTACAGATTTACACGTTTATCTTTGACTTCAAATTCTTTTGAGGTGATTAAGTGTTCATGTATGTAGAAATTTTGGTTTACATATGCAAAGAAATTCTTGTAAAATATCTTTGGCGAGGTACGAAAGACTTGAACTGAAAACTGAACGTAGTAAAATATAGTCACTGTCTGATTTTATATTTATAAATTTATGCCACTTTATTACTTAATAATATATTCCTTTTTGAAAAATACAAGAAAGATCAATCAAGCTTAAAGCATTGATAATGAAACACTTTCCAACTTTAATGCAATTTTATTTAAACAAGTCTAAAATGCAATATATTTCTCGGTAATATTTAAAAACTTATCTCAATACTACATTAATTTTTTACATTTGAAAACTTAAATCTTCATTGAAAAAAATGAACTTCATTAAAATGACGGCATTGAAATATAAATTGCCTGGTTTAAACATCTCTAAAATGCGATACATTCTTCGGTAACATTTTCGAAACTATCATAATACTAGGAGAATTTATTATATTTGAAAACTTCATCGAAAACAACTGAAATTCATTCAAATGACGTCATAGAAAAAATAACACGCCTGAAACTCTCTATAAAAACAGCATTTCATTCATAACGTTTCCCCATTCATTTTATTCATCACAATACAATAATAATTTATTTTATTTAAAAAGTAAGACCATGGAGCTACAAGTAATTAAACTCTATGCTTAAAACTTCATCGAAAAAATCGTCCTTCTCTTTCTAAAATCAAAGAATATTTCATTCATATCAGCTATCCAGACTCCATGGACTAAATAATTTTGTGTTGAAAAATACAGCAATTCTAATACAACTCATACTACATATTTTGCTGTTTACATTTTACATAGGTGAAAAATAGGCTTCGTTGTAGAAATAATCAAATTTGGATGAGTATTTAAACTCAAATATATTGTCATTGCATTGTTTCAGTATGTAGATGTACAGAATTTAACCAAAAATAAAGTGGTTTTAGGACGGATACAACACTCAATATGAATTAAAAAGAACTTAAAAAATCACGATTTTGAGACAAGATGGATACCACATATCATTTTGAAGTGGGTCATGTGATATTTTCATATCATGGTCAAGTGATCGCTTCATATAAGAGGTGTAATTATTATTTTAATTTTTATTTAAAAAACTACTGAATGTATTTCGCTGAATTTGTTTTTATATATTTTATGGAACAATTTGAATATTATCTAAAATTGTCGAAGCAATTTGTGAATTTTAAATTCGCTTAAAAAATGTTTGAAAAATTAGGTCCCATAGGGCTCAATGTATTTCATTTTTTCAACTCGGGTTCAATCCAAAACTATTTGGATGATGTTATTCATTTATATTCCCATAGGTCCTACAGACCGTCTGAACAACATACTAAAATTTCATTTTGATCAAGTCATTTTTACGGCAGTTATCGTGCTAACGGACAGACAGACAGACAGACAGACAGACAGAATGAATGAACAAAGTCATAAACACTTTTCAACTTTGTTGTAAAGCGTTAAAAAACGCTTAGACATAAGTTTAAAAATTATTGATTGTTGCATTTCAGCCCTTCTTATTGAATTATATGACCTCTAGTGTATTCTGAAGCTATGCTGGCCACAAGTAAAAGTCGCAGGTGCGGACTGTAAGCAGGATGCAAAAGATGCTTTCACTGATGTTGTGTTGAATTCTCAACTCAGATTCTGGTATAGAAAATAATAATCAACTAAATATTATTGTTCTTGCTGGCTTCATGGATAATATCCACTGTTGACTTTATATTTAGGTTACATCTGTCTGTTTCGAGATTAATTTAAATGATTAAAAGTGTATTTTAACCCTCATATATAAATGTATATGCACGTATATATATTATCATGTGGAGAAGAGTGTGTGTCAAATTAAGGGTTTTTTTTATTCAGGTAAATATGTATGAGACTTTTATTATCTTGAAATACAGAAACCATATTGATTCCATCATTTTAAACAAAATAACCAGAAAATTGCCTCAATGTCAACTAATCGTAGTAAACATATGTTTTAATTCTAATCTAGCGTGTTTAAATGCGTGAACCGATTTACAAAAAACAAATTAGGAAAAGTTGATGCTTTTATTTTCATGGAAGGTTAATTTATATATCAATTTGTAACATAAAGCATCAAAGTTGAAAGATTCGTATAATTAAAGTAGGGGAATTCCGGGGATAAATATTTAGAGCTGTTCCTTATTAAGAAATTAAGTTATATTTTAAATTATTAAAAATTGTTTAAATATTTTTTTAATTTGTACTATTTTATAACGTATGTTAAAATAATATTAACGCGGTAATTTACATTCATTAATAGAGAGAAGATGTGTAATAAGATGCATGTTCGTTCAGTAAAATTCAAATTCGTTTCTCAGGAATTTATTTGTAAAGCGCAATTTAAGCGATTTTCGCACTGTACGGCTACATAACGATAGAAAATAGTATCAAAAAGTAAAAATAAGTTTGTTTATAAAAATATTTTTAAAACATATACATTTTTGTGAATGTTTTATATGAACGTATAATTTTCATGTACTGTAGACTCAATCGATTTTCAAAATCGGACATTGCAAAATAAATTGACAATGAAATATTTGTAATTTAACAGTTGCTAATAGGAGTAATTTAACAGGAGTTAACAGGAGGTTTGCATTTAAATAGCAGTGTGTATAATATTTAAGTGTAAATATTATACACACTGCCTCAAAATAAAAATTCTGTTGCTTTAGTTATCCATTCAAAACTTTTGATTTTTATAAGACATCAATATATCGTACAAATATACACTTTTTTGTTTGAACAGCTTGGACTATGTGCTGATTAGGGAATGCACATTGTAGCGGAATATTTGATCCTTTACTACAGATACGTTACTACGGGTTTCATCAAGATGACTACGGGTTTCATCAAGATGATTACGGGTTTCATCAAGATGACTACGGATTTCTTGAAGATGACAACAGGTTTCATGAAGATGACTACGGGTTTCATGAAGATGACTACGGGTTTCATTCTCTGAAGTCGTGATGTCAAATACGGTTTTTATTTTTTGTTCTAAACGGTGTATTTCACCACTCGTTTGGTATACTCACGGTGCGTTTAGAAATTTCACTGTGAGTTTCGATAGCTCGCAGTACTCTAAGAGCAAGTACGTTTGAGAAATTACGTTTGAATTTGATTTCATTTGTGTCTGAAATGTGTCTCAATGGTCTGAATTCAATGTACTATGAGGAAATTAAAAAAATCAGAAAGGTTTCTAATTTGTCTGATCATTGTGTGAAACTGAAGTAATGTCTTTTGCGATCATATTAGCCCAGAAAAGAGAATTTAGGCGCTTATTTATGACGTATTAACATCTACGAAGAAGGCATATGGGGCACAGCTGCTCGTGCGTCTATAACTTTTACAAAATTAAATACGTGATTAAATGAATAACTGCTCTACATCCCTGGCAACTCATGATACTTATTATACTCTGTAATAAAATATTCTGAATAAAGAACAATTTTATTTACGTTTAAATTGGAAGAATATTCGATTATTAAATGTGTTAAATAAAAAGAAAATTGAATGATTGGAGTGTGACATTTTAATTTTGTTGTTTATCACAAGAACTTCCGGGGCAGACATTTTGACGAATAGTGAATCATTTCTTTCACTAATGCATGTTTTGAATATACGAGGACAATTTAGTTTTAATATTTATCAATAAACATTTCATTCTGTTCTTTAAAATAATTAATTTTATATTCCTTGCAATTTTTGTAAATTTACCCAGGAAGCCCAGTGTCCATTTTAATTAATGGCTTACATGAAATGGAAACAAATTCAATTTTAGTCAATTTTATTCAGTTCTTCGCTCACTGAAAATAGGCAAATTGTAACATGAGTCGTAAATACTTTAAATATATTAAATATTATTATTATAAACGTGATAATTTACATTATATGGCAGATTTGAAAAGCAAAGTGTATTTATAGAAGATCCAGGACCAACAGTTTATAGCAGACGTTATGTTACAGAAAATAAAATAACATTGACTACTACTTATGATAGATTCGATATTGCGACATATTCAGACTTGTTTAGAAATTGAAACTCGTTGGCAACTCGAAAATGGCTTATGGACATCATTATTTAATACAGTTGGATGCATTTGATGACCTATTGTATTTCGTTCTACATACTGTGAGAAAGACTTGTCTGTTCCAACAGTGGAGTCTGTCAATTTCTCTTGATACCATGGAATAAAAAAATGTTCAAATATATTTTGATATTTTTATGTTTTGATGTTTTGAGTTAAAATTTAATAAATACTGTTTTTTATTTTTTATTTTCTTTATTGTCAGATAACCGGTTTATTGAATTCTGGTATTTGTGCTACAAACCTCATAAACTGTGTCTTTAAACAGATTTTTTCAACGAAGACAAGTTGTACTTTTACATTTTTATGGCAATTATCCGGATAGATATGGTGTTCACATTCAGTTACTGATTTACGTTGATTTGAAGTATCTACTAAATGGATTTTGGAATAAAAACATTAGGCTGGATGACCAGTGTATCTGTAAGTACGCTGTTATCTGTCTTCTTGAATATTTTTAACAATAGAGGAAAAATGCTCCGACGACTATTATAGCTCTTTCAAACTAGAAAATAAATGTTATGAAAAGGAAGAATCGCAGTGGGAACTACGAACAACAGCAGGCGTAAAATCCCATCGTCTTAAAACTGCACCCCAAAAACTCTATCCATAAGCGTTACTTAAACACAATGATACAACGTTAATAATATATGAAAGAAACATAAAAGCGTTGATCTGTTAAACAAGCTACATATCACTGTCGACATTGAGATGAAAATAAAAAAAAATCCTGAGATTGTAAATATTTATAATGCTATGAATTGCGGAATGCGGAGTGATGTAATAGATCATATGGTCAAAATTATGGAGAAACGAGATCTAGAAAATGGCCAGTATGAATATTTAACAATCTATCAGACTTATCAACCATCAACGTGCTGATACATAGGGAGTTATTATTTAAAAATAGAAGTAGACAAGATTTTATTTTTCTACTAATTAAAAATCTCTGTGAAACACTGTGTTGATACAATATCAGAGTGAAAACAGTTTTGCCATTGGAAAATAGAGAACTATTTTCCAAATAAAGAATACATAGACACATCGATAACTGTAAGGCCAATAAAACTTTAGATTTATATCATGGCTGTAAGCAGTAAGTACAAAAACAACAATAATAATGAAAAGCGTTGCTTGCGTGAACTTAAAAATGAAATGATAACATATGCAATGCATATACATAAATCAAATATTTAACTAAAATCTGTATTATATTAGAATTTACAAATTCAGAAGTTGGTAAAAAACTTTTTTAAATGCATTTTCTAATTTATCGTGTTTAAACACACAAATTTAATTTTATCTGAGTTTTCAAACGACGGTCAAATTGGCTCTACTGATCATTGAAGGTGTTAAACTGTAATAACATTTCTTATTAAACTGTAATAGCATTTCTGTAATAACTGCAACAATATTTCTTGTTAAACTGTAAAATCATTTCTGTAATAACTGCAATAATATTTCTGGTATCAGACTACAATAATATTTTAATAATACATTAAACAAATCAATAACTGTATTTTAAACTACAAAATATTACTTTCGTTTTTGTATTTTTTTTTTATTAAAATTAGTTTAAACACTTTTATATTTTCGTTTCAAAAGTTCTATGCAGCCCCAATAAAGACTTCTGGAACTCAAATTCTACATACCCTGAAGGAAAATATCGGGAGTTTAATGAGATGCATTTCTATTTGATCAATAACCAAAGCGCAATTAAGCATACCGCTTTCTAAATTTGACTTCATTAAAACCATTTACATTTCAAATTGCGAAAAGTAATTATTATAAAGGTACATTTGACTTTCTTTGTGGTTATTTAAAATATGGGGGATATTTGAAAATAAATTGATATGTGTTACTAACATGGATGAGTTTAATCATGCTTGTCATATTTTGTAAAAAAATCACTACAATCTAAGAAGTGCATATATTATATGCACTTCTTAGATCTTAGTTAACTTGAAGATTATTTAGAAATTTAACTTGAAGATTATTTAGAAACAAACTAATCTTGAAAATTATTTAACTTGAAGATTATTTAGAAATTAAATATATTAGAAATTAAATTATTTTTTATACTTACATTATAAGATGCACATACACCCTGATCTCTGAAAACGAAAAAGGAAAAACAAAATGGGCTTAGATTGCACACATTTAATAAATAGTAAAACGATTTTTATTTTTTGTGAGACCAGAAATAGATCTCTCGCTGTTATGGTGAGACAGTTTTATGTACATTATTTATTGGTCTGAAACATCGGACAATACATTCAGTCTGAATGACGCCAAGGTTTACAGTGTGCTGACCCAAAGTTCAGAAAATCATAAATTTAGGGATGTCAAGACAGAAGGGGGTTGGAGAACTTTTGAGAAAAGTGAAGTAACGATATTGGATAAAAGGCGGACCAATGGAGAAGGTGCTTATTGCGTAACACTGAAGGCCGCAAATGAGAGCAAAAGGGGAGTGACAGTCCTGGGGAAAAAGAGCCATAAACAATGACTTAAGAACGACAATATTTGTTCGACATTATAACGAGAACGACGACAATACTTAGTCAATACAAAACGACGATGGAGATAACAGATTAACAACTCGAAATTAAGGAGCATGAAAGTTAGAAAGATGAGCAGTTCGACATTATGACTTATACAACGAATAGATATGTGGAGAGAACAAACAGACAAAGAGAATGAAATAAGTACGAGTGTTCAAGGCAGCAGTACAATATGATCGGCTAATTAAGTGTAGACGAATTACACTGCGAGTTGATTCAAGTAATATAATCAGCGAAGTGCGTGCTGGTGGCCAAGCCAAGACAGTCTTGAAGGTATGTGTTCCTCAAATATTTACAGGTCGTCAAGACATTTTAGCCATTTTAATACTGGTCTCACATTGTCTCTTTCCGCCGGAATAATTAATAAGAAGAATTGTTGTAATTAAAAATTTAAGTATTTTATGCTGTTAATAAATGATTTATTGTTAAAATTAAAATGGTGTAATCCATTTAGTATTACATTAATTAATATTCCTTTACAGAACTCGCGAGAAATGTAAACAATTGGAGGGTTATTAGCGGCAAACAATGCAATGCACAATAATAAATGCGTCCACTATGTACGATTTTACGGCCATGTATATTAAGTTTGATTTAACAAAATTATTATAAAGTAATAATAGTATTCTTTATACTAATTTATTTGCGCACCACATTTTTTTGTGTGAAAAGTAGATATAATGAAATGAACGTTATTAAATTTCCGATTAAATATCTTCGATTCTATAAATTCCGTCGAACCTTGCAAGATGTTTTTTCTTAGCATTTACCAGGATATATATTAGTCGGACTTCAATTAAAATTTGAAAAAAAAAGTAAATCATTATGTTTAGGAATAGCATGGTATTTTTTTATTTTCAAAATGTAAAAATTATGGCGGATATGCAAAGCAAAATCAATCGTTGTCTTTTTATCCAAAAATAGTTTCTTTATTTCATAAAATTACAGAGAAAGTTTCAATTAAAATCGGTTACATATTTAATTGATTGTTTTAAAATGTTTACTGACTTCATTATGGGTAATTGTATAAAACTCCGTCTGTGCGATATTTACATGTACTATTTCGTTTCAATGTTTAAACATATTTAGTTTTCCAGTTTATAATCCTTACATTGGTGATTTATTTGCTATCTTTTTGCTAGTCTAATGTTGATTTAGACTAAGTTGTTTCCATTATAAAATTTTATGAATTTTAAATTTGTTTTCGTGTGAGTCAGAATGTTATAATAATATTTGTTGCCTGGGCATGCTGGATATTTACAAGAAAATTCATTTGTGATCACTGTTTACTATAAGCCTTTTGGTTTCTGCTTATTTCTCAAAATTATTCTTGTGAAAACCTTATCGCCTTTTATATTTTTAACACTTTACAACATAGTTGAAAAGTGTTTATGACTTTGTTCATTCTGTCTGTCTGTCTGTCTGTCTGTCTGCCCGTTAGCACGATAACTGCCGTACAAATGACTTTATCAAAATGAAATTTTAGTATGTTTTTCAGACGGTCCGCGGGATCTATGGGATTATAAATAAATAATATCATCCAATTAGTTTTGTATTGAACCCGGGTTGAGAAAATGAAATACATTGAACCCTATGGGACCTAATTTTTCAAACATTTTTTAAGCAAATTTAAAATTCACAAATTGCTTCGAAACTTTTTGGAAATATTCACATTATCCCATAAAATATATAAACAAAAATTCAGTAAAATCTGTTAAGTAGATTTTTAATTAAAAATTATTTAATATAGGGTAAAAAACAAATTCAACTAAATTCTGACTTTTGGGATATCCTCCAGAAAAAAAAAGAGATATATTATATAATAAATATCTTTCCAACAGTTTAATCATTTTATATATGAGAGAGTCTTCACATTTTAAAATACATTTGGTTGATAACAACTTTCCATTTTTTTTTTTTTTTTTTTATATAACTGTTCATGATATACTTATTTGATGGCATTTTTAATGCACTTTCCTACGTCCTAGAGAGTTAAAATTTGGTACATAGCTTAAATTTGTTGAACATTTTATTCTACAAAAATTTGGTGGATATTTAAATATAGATCATACATTTTTCTCGAAATGGCCTGCAAATAATCCCCGTTCACTTCTATAAATCATTGTTGTAATATTGTTAAAAATTCTGATGTGGGCACCACATGTCCTTCCCTGCAGACTCATATTCACGTTCTCTTTATTTCTTCAATAATAATTTGAGTTTATCTGCACAAAATAACAGCCATAAGTATTATTCTCCTATTATTTAAAAACAATGTTTTTTCCCATAAGGACCTGATTGAAAAGTTCAATCTATTTACTTTAATTAGATTGGGGGAATGAATATACGGAAAGTGAATTTTCGCTCACTCTATATGTTGTTGAAGACCCAGACCGTCCGACTCGTCCAGAGGACTAAGAGCAGCTATTTGGACGGCCGGGAAGGACTCTATATGTTGTGTAACATCAAACTCAAATTATTAAAAAAATTCCCAAAATAACAAATATGACTTCAAATGACTTTATATAGAATATAAAAATATCGCTCGTATATTAAATTTTATAATATCATTAAAGCACCGTTTATGCATATAATAATATAAATTGGTAATATATTATGGAAATATAAAAAATAAAGAACTACAATAGAGAAACAGCATATTGCATTATTAAAACAATCACACCAGCAAATTAACATTAATAAATTTAATGGAGTCGTGAATGTTTAGTTATTTTAAAAAATTATTCGCCTCCATATTTCTCTTTTGAAAGTCCTTATGCATGAAACTCTATAGAATTCTAAAAAGATAAAAATGAAATGCAACCTTCCCCGCTGGGATTAACAGTGAAGGAAGATTCCATTTATAAAAACTCTTGCCAGGGAGAAAGCAAAAAATGATTCAAGACATCCATTTTAAAGAATAAAAGTTTCGTACGAAGGAAGAAATTGTACAGCATTGTAAAAATGAATTATGAAAGAAACTTAGAACTTTAATCACTTTTGAGTTTTGGTTTAGTATTTGATATGTGAAACATCTCAAGGCGTAAACCACAAACTGGAATTCATTTAAAGGCGGATTTTAAAAATATATATTAGGAATCGTGAAGGAACGTTTTAACCCTTATCGGAGTCACTAAGTAAATGTAAATTTCAGAGCCCTCAGTAAAGATATATTGTATAAAATGTACATGGAGGACGAAAGATGGTCTCCTCTTCGCGGACTTAAGCATTTGCCAACTTTGTATGCGAAGAAGAAAGGCACTGGAAATGTATCTCAGATACACAATCTCATTTTCTACAGGCTTTCTGATTGAGATTTATCTAAGAAAGTTAACTGACTTAAAAATTAATTTAATAAATTCCGTTTCTATATGACATGTTATGAAAATTTTGGATTGAAGCAATTTTTATGTCAATTTGATAGTATAAAATGTGAAGACACTTCATGGCAAAAGTGGTTGAACAGCGATGTTGTTTGAAACATTTAAACGGACAAAATATGTTCGTATGAGTATTGTATAAACTTTAGTTACTTTAGGTACATATATTTTACTTCAGAGAGTCATTGTTTTGGCTATTCCAAAATATAATAAAAATATAAAATCATATTGCAATTTGAAACTTTCTTTAAAATTTCTTTATTGAAAAGCTGCAGGTTGGAGACTCGACGTTTTTCTATAAAAAGTTAAGTGAAATGTGGATTAACTCGAATTTCTCATACCAGGATTCATTCTTATTTTCAAATTTTACAAGAGAATTTGAAAAACATGTATCGTAGGTTAAAATTATTACAACTATAGCGAGTTACCCTTAACATTAAAGGTCTTGAAAAAAATTTTCGAGTGATACCATACTTGACAAAGTGCCCCCGAACGGGTGGGTAACTTGCTACCTAAGGTAGAGCTAATGAAGTCATGAATAAAAAAATCTGATGTGGGCAGCACATGACTTTTCGTATATAATGCAATGAATTCACTACTTTTACAGTAAAAAAAATAGATTATTTTTATAGTAGTTATTTATATACTTTCCAAGATATTGAATTTTCTTCAATGGGTAGTCATTTTCCATGTCGTCATCATCAATGAGTCGTCATTGATTTGCGTCATTTTTATTAATTTGACGAGTTTTTCGTTAATTTAGTAACATTAAAAAAGTCGCCAAGTTGGCGACATTCCACCAAATTCGTCGCTAAAGTCTCGTCAAGCGTTATGGACGGAGAAATAAGTTATTTTCATAGCAGATAAGTTACTATTGCCGTTCAAATATAAAAGTATTACTCAAAGTACCTTTTCTCATGAATGGAATGAGCTAGATCCACGAGAATCATGTCACCAAATTTGTCGCTTGGTATTACATATGAAAAGTGAACATGTTTCTCAATACGATTTTTTTTTATTTTATATGATTTTTGATAATTTTTTTGAAAAATGTGTGATATCTCGAGAACGGTTCATATTAGCGTAACTTCATGAGCGGTTTTGATTTTTTGACGAATTTTTCAAAATTTCACTCGAAAATTTAGGGGGGTTCTGAACATTTGATTTCGTATAAAAACAACAGGCTTCCAGTTTCACGGATTGTGATTTTTGTACCAAATTTTGTTCGAATAGATCCAATCGTTCGTTAGTTACCGTCTCCACAGTCTCACTGACACACACACACACACATACTTTCACACACACACACGTACATCACTTCAAAAATGTTTGATTCGTATCAGGGATGCTTGAAACGTGCTCTCCCGTCGAAAACTCGAATTCGAATTTTCCACCCCTTCACAATAATTTCCTTATACATTATGTAAATATAAGGAAAGTAAAAATGCATCGCAGTTATTTCTCACAACAATGATATGAACTATTATGCATTGTAATCATTGAGACGTAAATAAACCGTTTTATGCATGAGTAGTTCAAGATTTTTTATAAGAAAGAAGGATATCAAGTTTCGTGAAAATCCTTTAATACTTTTAGCTGCTATCGTGTACACATGGAATAGACCACTTACATTAGGCAGACAGACGGCCATAATTCAAAATAGTCAATAGGTATTCAGGAGGTTTTAAAACATATATTGGTATCAAAATCTTGAAATAAAAAATTTTCGTGAAGACAATAATTTCATAATACTATGCATGAGAAAGTACAAATTTGAAATTAAGGTAACCTTTAAGAGTAGAAGCGCAAATACAGATATTCCACCCGCAGGGGTATTTTCTAAAAGTGTACTGTTCACCGGTTCTTAACTGAATAATTTTTAGGCTACAGATATATAGGAGTTGCATTTGAGTTTCAGGCGGGATAAAAACTGGTTATTACAACTATAGGCGAGATATAAATTCGTTATTATTTTATATTTTGGTATTATTGGTTACTAGTTATGTTTTAATGCCGAGTGGAAGAGACGAGATAGTCTCCCACCTAGCTGGCATTATTAAATAAAGGATAACCAATAAATTAATAGTATTGATTATAATGTATATAAAATATTATATTGTACTCCAGTTTCGATTTCATGCGATGTACTAGTACTGTTCATTATTACTTTCCTTACATACATAATGTATAAGGAAAGTGTTGTGATGGGGTCGAAAATTCGAATTCGAATTTTCGACGGGAGAGCACGTTTCAAGCAACCTTGATCACGAATCGAATATTTTTGAGGTGATGTCTGTGTGTGTGTGTGTGTGTGTGTGTGTGTGTGTGTGTGTGTTTGTGTGTGTGTGTGTGTGTGTGTGTGTGTGTGTGTGTGTGTGTGTGTGTGTATCAGTGAGTCAGTGGAAATGATATCTCACGAACAAGCGAACGGAGAGATTCGAATGAAATTTTATACAAAAATCACAATCCATGGATACTGGAAGCCTAAAGTTTTAAAACAGAATCGAATGTTCAGAACCACCCTAAAGTTTCGAGTGAAATTTTGAAAAAATCATTAAAAAATCAAAACCTTTAATAAAGTTACGTAAATAGACATTTATTATGCAACTTTCCTTAGAAAACGATTGACATAAACTTTAGAACGCTAGCTCAAACCGTTCTCGAGATATGCACATTTTTTAAAAAAAAATTATCAAAAAAATCCCATAAATTAAAAAAAAAAAATAACTGTTACAAAACATGTTTACTTTTCATATGTAATATCATGCGATAAATTGGATGACATCATTCTCATGGATGTAACTCATTCCATTCACGAGAAAAGATACTTTGAGTAATACTTTTCTATTTGAACGCCAATAGTCAATTATCAGCTGTAAGAATAACTTATTTCTCTCTCCATAAGGCTTAGCGAGATTTTGGCGACGAATTTAGCGGAATGTCGCCAACTTGGCAACATTTTTATTGTTTCCAAATTAACGAAAATCTCGCCAAATGGATAAAATTAACGCTAATGACTATCAATGGAAATAGCGACTAATTGAAGAAAATTCAATGGAAAGAATATAAGTATCTGCTATAAGAATAACATGTTTTAACTGTAAAAGTAGTAAATTCATTGCACTATACAAGGAAAGTCATGTGTTGCCCACATAAGATTTTTTTTATTTTTCAATGGTTTCAACCATATATAAAAATTGTATAAATAAATATATAAAAGAAATAACTGTAGTTTCAACAAATTAATTAATCTACAGTATTAAAATTGTGTGATGTATCTGTAATTATTTACATATGTGTTAATAGTACAGTGCAGATAAATTAAATTTATAATAGACATTGGGAAGTTTCAACACAGAAAATGAATAATATAAGTATATATCGTTTCACCCACGATCACACCCGTTATTTAAAAATCAGCATACTTTTTGTAAAGTCATAGCTGATATTTACACCTCATCTCATATTCAAAGGTTGACAAATATGTCGTAATATAATTTCGTGATATTAAGTGTGATGTCCTTCATACCGGGACAAAATAAATTTATTCTTTGAGGACGCGTTTATGGTAACCAGTTAAATACCTCCACGTCAGAATATCAACCTCAGGATGAACTTCAATTATAAGTTCAAAATTATAAAGCACTTTATTATTTTTAAAGAAATAATTTGCAAATTTTTGTATTATCATGGTCTCATTGTCATTACATTAAATAGATAATTCACACAAACAAAAAGTTCATTCTTCATTCACCGATTCCTTTGTCTGAAGATATTGCATTGCAAGAATTTGCGATAAAATATTGCCGTAAACGTGTTTTTAATATATTTTCAAGTACATTCATTTTAATTTAATTTTATGTTGTTTTGTGAAAGATAGCAAAAAACGAAGACTTTTTGCTTTATTATTCTCAGCTAACCGACATTTTCATTAACATTGCATGAATGAAAAATGAAGCAGGTTTCGCAAAATCCTTGTCATTATCAAACCAGTGGTTTTACGCATGAAGGAATATACGGTTATTGTTTCAAAATTAGCTTATTTTTAACATATTTTATAATGTTCCTTAACATATTTTACAATGTTCCTTAACATATTTTATTCTTCATAAAAAAAGACGTTACAAGACAATGGAATGGAGAAATGAATTGCTCTTTCAGCATAAAAATTTGAAGAGAAAAAAAGGAATATAACTCTTACGTTAATATCTCATAAACTAATTTGTATGATATATTACCCTCATAAACCTGATATCTTTAAAACTTTTAACAAATACACGTGTTTGTCAAAGAGGAGGTGGAAGAATGCCAACAAATTGTATTAAACATTTCTTAAAATGGGCTCTACAATCTATTCACAGTTTTATATAAATGCACTTAATCATTTAAAGTGATTAGACTATTTAAAAGTTTAAATAAATCTGTGTGTTCTTTGTAAATGGATATAAATTAGTAAATGCATTTGGATTTTACTTATTTGTGTGAAGTTTTTCTTTTAAAAGATTTATGAATAAATTATGAAATATGTATTGTCTAATTATTTTACGTACGAATCATTATTCCCCATAAATATGAAATACAAAAATGTACAATGTTCTAGACTAATATACTGTTCAAGTACTTTTATGACTTGATCGATTCTCTATTGTTTCTCAAACAAACTCTCAGCAACTATTGTTCTTCTTCCTTTTCGTTTGGAAATTTTTTGTATATACTACAATTTTTCGCATTTTGGTAGTCTTCCCTTTTTTTTCGTTTAAATGTCAACCTTTTTCTGGTAGTTATTTTTCCGATATTTTATTTATTACTATTTTAGTAATTATACGCTATTATATTTGACGAAGATAGCTCTTCTGGCCTTAAAACGTCTGAAAATATTAGTCCTTCGAAACTAGATATTTTTTCATATTCTAATTTCATTTTTTTCAATTTATTCAAATTGTTTTACCGCCATTTTTATCAACTTCTACTTTCTTTTAAAGCTAATTTAAAATTATGAAGTTTCTATCGTCACAATGTTAACAGGTTTTCTCACTATCAGTGATTTTTCTTCGTTCTGACATTCTTCCTCTTGACGCTTAAATTTCTTATTACTTTCCTGTGTATTTGTGTATTTTCGTAGTTATCACCAGTCGTTTTAATGTTTCTTCTTTCTAGTTTTCAGCAGAGTTAGCAACTTCACTTATTAATATCTCTTTCACGTTGTGTAAAAAGATAAGGGAACTTCAAACAGCGTAATTATGCACAGAATTTATATAACGAATCAGCATACAATTGTGTTAAGCATACGTGGAGTCAGTGCACGGTTGATTAACCAACCCAATGTGAAAAAATTCTAAAAGACGAATAACTCCTTGTTGTATTATCATTGCAGCATTTTTCAAAGATTCTTTGAATAAAGTTCCTGCTAACTTTGAATGAACCGGAGCCATTTCTAGAAAAACATGTGAAGAGTTATATTACAAATATATGTCTCGTCAACGAAAGTATACTGTGAAGATGAATGAGAACGAATTTTGACTATCTCCAGATTTATTAATTCTTCTTCCAAAACTATTTTGTTTATTTCCTGTATCTTAATTATAAAATCTCGGGAGTTATATGTGATTTAGAATTTCAGCTTTCGACCATTCTGACTAAATCTGACAGCCAGTTTTAACAGGAAAAACTTAGTAACAGCTGACAATTTATGCTTACGAAGTTTACTACATTCAATTTTTATTATAATGGCATGAGCTAAAATGTAGGAATTTTGAGGAGTAATAGCAAATAGTTTATGTAGTATTCATTTTCAATGAGGTAGCGAGGTTTGTAGATGATATGATTAGTCAGGTTTATCATCTCAAGTTTGTCTGAAGCTTTACCGTTTGGCGTCGTAGAAAATGCTTTGTGGGGCGTTTATTATATTATGTATATTATAATTATAATTATAATATATATAATAAATATAATATATATATAATAAATAAAAAAAAATAATAAATATATATAATATATATATATAATAAATAAAAAAAAATAATAAATATATATAATATATATAATAAATATAATAATATGTAATTATAATATAAAATGATTAGATATCCAATTATTCGTAAATTAAGATTTTCGTAGCATTATTTTTCATGGAGAAGCATAATATCCTGAAGAGGCTGCTGACAACAGCATAAAATACATTTTATGACTTTTGAGGAAATGAAAAAAAGAAAGTTTATTTTTATTTAATCTTAATTTTCGATTTGTAAGCCATGTTTTTTTATATTTTAATAATGATTAAGGTTTACTTGGAACGAAACAATGTATAGAGTATAAATTAATTAGACACTTACGTGAAGCCACTCATTTTAGATCATTAAGGAAGTTTTATTAGATCGAAAACAGAGTCGAAGGTTTTATCCGGTTTCATCTTTCTGAAAATCAATATGATTCTGTCGCTCATCGATTGAGATAGTCTTAATGACTTTCATTTGAAACACCCTACTTCTTAAAATGCTTGCTTTCACAAATTTCTGCTGCGTCTAAACTGCATCTCTTAGAGTGGTTTACTTTGACATTGGATGACCTTTGAAACAAAAAAACAAAAGCTTCTAATGCACACCATTCAGTCATTTATATGCCGCCTTTTAGAAAAAAGAAGCGAATAATAAGCTATAGAGATCATTTGTTCTCTAACTTTCTGATCGTCACAAGGAAAAACAGTGGCGATTTTAAGAATAGCTGGAGGAATCAATTGAATTCCCTCACACCTTTCTGATACTTCCAGTCAGGATAGTTCTTTGCGGCCCTCTGCAAGAATGGCAGAGTTATGAATGTTAAATCCTCTTTTCCTGCCTATTACTGTCAGGCAGAACTATGTACAGCCGTTTTCGGGACGTTCTAAAATTCTTGTCTGAAGTTTCCTAAAATTCAGTTTTGCAATTCTGTATTTTTACATTCCTGATTTTTATTCTGTTTTATATGTGCTCTGTTTATCAACTTTTCTTATTTGCCTAAAGATTTTGTTTCTTCGTCTGCTGAGTTTGAAATTGAATGAAATAAAAAGTATGACTGAATTTCTGCTGAAATAGCATATTTAGTTGTTGATTGGGGTCTTGTCAAATTTTCAGACAAGAGAAAAGTGGATCCTGTGTTTGGAGGGACATTTGGAGTCACTCCCGTAGTAGTGGTGATGTTTGAATGAAATGTAACTTTACATTTTCTGAGGAAGAGAATAACAGATATCTAGTTTTGGAAGACACTTTCCTTAGAGGAATATATGCAATCGGAATGAAAATTTGTAGTGGAGCACAGGATGTTCGAATGATAAAACGGACTTAGATACTGTTTGGGGAAAAGGAGAAAAAGTGGTAGATATTTTCGGAGAAGATTTTTATTTTTTCTGGTGTCGTAATTTAGTCAGTGAATTAAACATAAAATGAAAATACCTTACCTTTCCCAAGAGTTTATTTTGCAATGAAAATAAAATTGTGAACTTTATTCCTAAGTTTGGTAAAACGTTTCGTACTTACGATTTACTTATTCATTTAATTTTGCAGATGAATATATAAAGCAGGCATTCATTCACAAGTTTCAGTAAAATTCAAGTTTTAGTTGTAAAAACATGTTGAAAAACCACATTGTCCTGCATCATAGAAATTTCAATGGATTGATTTCTGTATTAAGATAATCACTATTTTGAATGTTAATTGGATATATTTAATGTTTTCTGTTATTAAATGCATTTAGCTTAATTAGGTGTACACCTCACTTCAATTCTAGTTTGGGGTTTTTACAATAATGTTTTAAATGATTGAGAATACTAACAAAATACTCTTTTATCGTGAACTTGCAATTTTATAAAATTGTAAAAAAGTATATTTGTTCTACATTTTTAAGTGTTTTCGTACTTACGATTTACTTATTTATTTATTTTTGCGGATGAATATATAAAGCAGACATTCCTTAGAGAAATACCTGCTTTATATATTCGTGCATTATATAAAATTTATCATAAATTATTAATTTATAATAAATTTATAATAAATTAGTATTTTTAATTTTTATATCGGTGCATTATATAAAATTTTGATAATTGGTTTTGTGGTTGAAGACCACAGAATCCTCGCTCATGAGAGATTTACAGAAAAATTAATACACTTCTTATATTTAGGTTCGTCAGAAAAATCCAAGAACTTAGATTTCTTTATTTTTGTTACTAGAAAATATCAATAATTTTTAAGCTACACGTAGTTGTTTTACTTCTTTTAAATTTGCATGCATAAGATAAAATCTATGGTTTCAATTCGCATAGGATAGAATAAATTATTATACAGAATCATACAAAATAAGATTATTATGCAGACTTCAGAGTTGAACAATATATTTAATGAAATTTTTCTTTTCCTTTTAACAAAAGTATAAACACAACATTTCATACTCATGAAGATTAAAAATAATGCCTCTTTCAAGTGGTCGTGAACATCTGTACAATATTTTGTACCCCCTGTTATATGGTTTTTACTGTAGTTCCAATATTTTCAAATTTAGACCAGAATTTTCAAATGTCGGTCCCTAAGACGAAAAGGTAATGTTCACCCTGCCCCCATCTGGCCACCTGCTACACATGGCCGGACGCAAGCAGAAACTTTGGAATTCTTCGCTGCCTGATAGTCGGTGGCGTTCGGTGGCCGAAAGGGGTACCGAGCACAGTAGAGACAGAGGTTACGTTTGGTTGAAATGTCTTTAATTACCCTCGATTCCATTTTGGAGATCCTCGGGGGTCATCGGAGTCTGACGGCGCACAGTAGTGCCAAATGAGGCATTTGCGGAAAAAACCTCACAACTTATGCATTTCTTAATATTTTTGCATACTTTTTGCGCATATAGATAAGTTAAAAGTAAGATTTTATATGCATGGTAATATTAAAATCAGTAGCGGTCCCAGATTTTTTTTCCGGGAGATATTTGCTTTTTTCGGGGGGAGATATGAAGGTATACGCATACCCTTCACCTTTTTTTTTAATTTTGAAGATAAAATTGTAAAACTTTTTTTATAAATGCACTAACACCCCACGACATACTTTCTGGTTGAATTTTGTTTCGGCTTACTGTCATCCTTTAATTAGCACATCAATTAGCGGTGAGTTAAAAAAATAAAAAGAAATAAATAGAAAATGTACGGAAATATGCCCGTATTTTGGCACAATTGTTGAAACAATACATCATAGAAAATACAAATTTTAATGTAGGTGTTATGTAGGTGTACAAATTTTAATGTATATATATATATATATATATATATATATATATATATCGATAATAAAGATATATAATATTATATCGATAATAAAGTGCTATTAAACTATTACTTTTTGAAACTGCTTTAGTTTAGTTCAAGAAATGTTGAAATGTTGTGTCAATTCAATATGTCTTGTTATGGGCTAATGGGCTAATTTTAAAAGTTGTAAAATATGTATTTGATGTTTTAAAAGTAGTAATAAAATATTTCTCATGAAAATAAATGTCGCTGGACCAATTGGTATATATTGGTACGAATTCGTATACACAAGAACGATACTTATGCAGGGCTGAGCAGGACATTCAGAAAAAGTATGAAATATGCCGAAACAGTGAAGGTTGCAAAAAGTTGCAGCTGATTTACACAGAAAAGTTGCATAATAGTATCTGCTTTCGAAATAACTCATCCAGAGCGTGTAGGAACGTGTAGTTTTTTTTATAGGCTTAAAGAATTGAAGGAAAACAAAAAATTTTACATATCTATATTTTACGCTTTATAGTATGATTTTGGCTAAGTTTTTACGAAATGTATTTATGTCAGAAATAAGCTGAGGTTACATATATTGAAAATACGTGAGACATATAATTATAAATATCCATAAAAATTTTGGAAAAAATATTGAAATTTTAGTTAGAAAATACAAGATTTCAATTAGAATGTGGAAGTCTTGCTTAAGATCAGTTTTTCCTTCTAGTTATACTGAATAAAATACATTTATTTACATGGCAAGATACTTTGGTTCATTGCCTCTCAAAAAATAGTGGTTGGTATCGAAAAATATTATTTTCGGGTTTTGGGGTTTTTTCCGCCACGGCACCACTGTGCGGCGTCCCGACGAAACTGCAGGAAACCCGATGCCACACCACTGCAATCAACATTTATAGTATGCAAATTCAATATACCACTCCACTGTATTTCTCTCACTCTCTTACTCACACGCAAAAGACCCACTTAGGCCATACCACACTTAGAAAGGCCATGCCACACTTAGAAAGTGACATTTTGCGTAAGAAATGCAAAGTTTATTTTGCTCCGATTTATATTGTTTTTCTTAGAGAAGGTGTTAAACATGTTAACAGATATGCAGAAATTGCGTTTATGCAAAATTTCTTATGCTGCGTTCATGGTTTGTAATATAGTAGTTGTCAATAAATATTTTATGTTTTATAATTACTTTAAGGTGTCCTCATTTCAATTAATGTTTTGTTGTGTTGTTTTAATCACGGCCATTCTTTGCTTTCCGGACAGGACGTATGGTGAAATACCAGATAACACTTCCCTTATGCAGTACAAAATTTGAAATATTTTAAGCACAAACGTATCCCCTACTAAGAACGGACCAATGAATAGGTATACCAATTAGTTTTGATTTTATCGAAAGATAAATAGTCATTACATACTGCCACAAATTATAGTTTATTCTCCGTTGTTCATGTTGGAGAGTAAACTGTCGGAGAAAAATGTAGGAGAGCAAACTAAACATCCATTGGTTGCAAGTGTTTCAGCAAATAAGACTTCTTGTTTTGAGAAATATGTAGCCTGTTGGCGTATTTTTTAATTTTCACTTTCATGTTCTACGCGGTATAAAATTGAAGACATTTTTAGCCATGTAATTTATTCTTATCAAATTTGATATCTTAGTGAAAAACTATGTATATCCATTCAGACTTTTTCAATTTATAAGCGGTCATGCCAGTCGGACGGAATTTCCTTTCTTAGTTCTATTTATATCGGACTTGGCTGAAAATCTCACTGGCTAAAATTTTCATTAAATATTACAAGGATTTAGCCTCATGGTCTGTTTTTTTTTTCAAATTCATAGTGTAGTCTGATTAATATTTAAATAAGAATCGTTTATTAACAATTACCTTTTATGCATTAAATAATATCTGTTAGAATTCAATAGTGGTTCCATTGTGAGTATTGTCAATGAAATATTGGTAGCAAACCATTGAGTTATTTTCATAATTTTACAGAAGAATCAATTTTATCTGTTATTTGAGTGATAAAAGTTACATTATAAAGCATCCAATGCTACTAACAAATGATTTTGAAGGATACAATTTGACGAAATATGTAACAAAGTCTAGGAAAGTCATGTAATTAAAATTAAGAAATTTCTGTTACAGAATTAAAATATATTTTTAATATCTTCTCAATCCCTTCTTTCAAAAGATGTCTTTACCACACGTTCAATATATTTTTACCCTCCTAAAAAATCTTTTAAAATGTTGAGAAACAAAAATACTTTTCTAAAGATTTTTGGAATGAAAGCAATTAGTATAATTCACAGAACTGTCTTATATTTGACATTCTTTTGAGAGCCAGAAATTCTATAAAAACAATAATTAATTTATAAACTGGTTAAACATATAAAGATAAGAAAAGAAACTGAAACCCTGAGGAATTGAAAACAAATTTCAAAGAAAATAAATTGCTTAAAAGTAACTAAAAAGACAGTGGATATTTTTACTTTTTAATGCACTAAAAGAAGTAATTGTTTAAAAGAACTTGATTTAGGTAAAAATTGCCTTTAAAGTTTTTTGTAAAATATTACTCACAAATGTTTAATGTGTTTCATTTTACATCATTTCAAAAAAAATATTTTCCAGATACTGCATTTGGAAAGAGAGAAAAGTTAGATAAAATTTTAAATTACGGAAAGATAGAAATTATTTTAGAATAAGAATATTATTTTCTTATCCCTATATGTAATTGCATAATGTGTGTTTATGTCCTTTCATATGGCCAGTTGACTCCCAGAGGGCTGAAATTTGCACACTTATAGTTTCAACTGCATATCAGAAACTTGCAGAGCCGGATTTTTGATTTACAGCCCCCAGGGTCGAGAAAAGAAAGAGCTATCAAAAGGTCCCTCAAGACCGTCCATAGGCCGTATTCTTTATTCTAGAAAGCTGAACCTGTGCACAATTATAGTATGCACACTAGCCGACGCGGTGGTCTAGCGGTCAAGGCGAGCGTTTCCAAGCGACCATTCTACCACCGCGTTGTGGGTTCGAGTCGGCGAAGTGTGTTCCGCCCCCCTCTAGTACGCCTGGGGCAACGTCTGAGAAAGGCCAAATGGTTCACCTTTCTGACCGATATATAGGCGAATGATGGAAGTCAAGTGCCTGGCCATTTGATAAAAAAAAATATACACACTTTGTGAAACCGCTACATCATCGATAACTTTCTCGTTTGTCAAATAAACTGTAGTATATCAACATGTCACAAATGCATAATTAAAAATACAATAACAATACTAAATAAAGAATTCATAAAATAAAAAGTATCGAAATATTTCCCTAAGGTACCTTGTAAACATCGCCATACACAATAAACATCACACTTTTCCCATTCGAAATATGGGAAGATTGATGTTTATTTTACTCATTATAAATTGATGTTTCATATCAATCTATAATGAGTATTTTAAATTGATATTTCACATCAATCTATAAGGAGCACATGGAGAAGTTGGACGCTACTGTTCCCATCTTCGACAGATGGTTAGAAAAGTAACAATAAATTATACATTCTCGATTTACATATAGGAATAACATGATATGACCACATGAATAAGAAGAATATCCGCAAATGTATTAATGAAGTTATAGCGAAGTTACTCTTTGTTCTTAAAAATCCATTAACAATCTAAGGATTTTATATTTCGTTGAAATTAAAGATTGGGTATGGTCGATTCATTTGATAACTAGACTTGTGTAAAAATTTTGAAATAAAACGTAGTTGTTATTAGTTACTGTTTTACAAAATGTGAAAAATATTTATTTTTAAACTCGCTCGACAAATCGCTCCAAACATTTGACATACTGAAGGTGAAGATAAATCTTTGAAGAACAAATTAAAAAAATGTCTGTATTACCTTCAACAACAAGGTCATTAAAAGTCAAGGGAGAAGTATTATTATATCGGGTTATAAATATATAGGGATTTATAGAGATTTTTATTTTACAAAACCCGTAAACTTGTATAATAAATGGTCAAAATATAAAAATGTATCGTTAACGCTTATACGTAGGTGGTTCAAAAAGTAAGGTAACAAGAGCTTTCATGGGTTCTCACAAATTCGGCGTGTAAATTAAATTCCATGTCCAGATAAGGTGTCGGGTTAGAGCACGACAGCACCCGACCGCATACGGCCTCTGTTAGACGTGATCTTGTGCAGAGTTTCCGATGGAATGTACTGGAACACCCACCCTACATCCCGGATCTCGAGCCAAGCGATTTTCATGTCTTCGGACCGTTGAAGAAGCATCTGGCAGATCACCACTTCACAATTGATGCCGAAGTTCAGGAAGCCGTCGTTGAGTGGCTGCACGACCTGTACCCTGATTTCTTCTAGCCGGTTTCCATAGATTGATTTTATTTATTTCCATAGATTGACTCCATAGATTGATTTAATTTTTGAAGAATTCCTAAGAAAGAATTCCTAAATTCTCAACACAACACCTCTATTTTGCACTCGGAGAACATATTTAAGTTTAAAAATTTAGAGAATGAAGCTCAGATAAAACTATATTTACATTGATTTTAAGAAACAAAACAGTATTTTTTAGAGAAAATATATTATATTAACATGCTAGTAACAATGGATCTATCTACTGTGGAATTCAGTGAATAAATTCAGCCAGTGTCTTTAATTTGGACAGTATGTTAACGTATTCGATCTAAATATTTATGATTGTGCTATAATTGAGGTAGAAAGCCTACGCTAGAGATTTTCAACATGTTTACGATGAAAAATCTATACGGTAAATAATATACACCCAGTTGTTCTTTCTGTAGGATAAAGAAATCACACTATATAGTAGAAAATAGGTCGCATTCTTTTTAAATAAATAATTTGATTAAAAAAAAACTTTCTAGTCGAATTGAACTGGATAGAATTTTTTAACTCTTCTGTTCTATCTATAAACAAGGGAGCTATTGCGAGTAATATAAACCCTTTAAAGATACCAAACTACCATTAGCGATAATTCAATCCTTGTTCCTAAGGATTTAAAAGCCAGATAGTGAGTGCTTTTGCCATATCAAAGGGAAAATACCCTATGGACAAAATTCCTGTGTTAGCGATTCTAAGATATCTATATTAAAACGTAACTTCTTAAAAATCTTCTATCTTAGTGAGTTTTGTGGTTCCATGTGACAAATGCCTATGCTATCGATTTCATGAAATGTGTGGTTAAAATGATTTATCTCGTCCAGTTTTTTTGTTTCTATGAAAACAATGTATGCATTGTGGATATTAGAGATGTCTTGTTAAACAGTTTCTATCCCGGCTATTTTTGAGTTTCTATATACAGCATGTCTGTGTTACCGATTCTACTAGTTTTCGTGCTAAAAATATTTTATTTAGGCCAGTTTTGCATTTCTGTGAACGAAATATCTGTGTTAGAGATTCTATGCAATTTCCTGCTAACATATTTCTATCTCGACAATTTTTGTGATTCTTAAAATAAAGTGGGACTTTCCGATGTAAGCACAGCTCCTGAAAGATAAATGGTGTGTAAAATATTTTGACTGATGATTATTCATGGATTTTCTAAGATTCCAATATTAGAATGTATTAGAAATATAATAACACATATTGCGGAAGAAAATATTCAAATATTATTGAAAAAGAAATTTGATTTTTAATTTGTGGATACTTGATTTTCTATGGTAATGGTAGACCTTATAACGAGAAAGTGGTAGTTAGTTCGTGAAATCACTGTAACTTATTTGTTATTATTTCCTTCATTTGCAATTGCCTTTCTGTGTAAATTCGGTATATTGCCCTATGCATAAAACGTATGTTTAAATTTATTTATCCAGGTTAAAAACCGTGTAGTTTAATAAGAGTCAATTAATTTTGTTAACGTGCCCTTGCGTCTGCGTATAATTGTCTATACTATAGGAGTTGTGATTGTTTACTTTTCAACAGAACGGAAGTTATAATTAAAATACTTCAGGATAAAATAAAATTCATTTTACACAGAACTCAAAGCTTTGCCAGCATTGGCGAAATAAGAAAAATGAATTATAAAAATCACCCTTTAACCTTCGTTAAATAAATTCTGCTAACTGATATGCAAAATGTTTACATAAAAATGTGTGTAGTTTTTTCAGCCAATAATCATTACCTGCATTATGTGTGAGTATTACATATACAGAGCTGTCCTTTTCTCCTACCATAAAGCATGGCAAAATTAATAAATTTATTTGCAAGTTTATGAGTCTTTCAGCTTCTGCATTATGTTATTTCTCTAGTCGTATGAAGTAATTATTTAACTCCATAATTTATTAAAGTAGTTAAAAATGAATCTGTGCTTTCTAATGAATGAATTTAAGGTTGAATAAATGTCAAACATATTATTAGACTATGATATGAAGAATAAACATACAATTTGTATATACAAGATTTATTCTATAATAACTCATATCCGTTAATTATACAATAATAAATTCCAGGCTCTGTCAACTGATTCCAAAACTGATGTGCAGGTGCTGCGTATATACAAATCAATTATATGAAGCCAACTTAATTTTCCAAGATATTGAATTTCTGTTAATTTGGCGACAATTTTATTAATTTAGCTATATTTCACAAAAAGTCGCAAAATTTATTGCCTAGCATTATCGTCAGATAGAGAGACATATAAAAGGATTTTCCATAACATAACATTATAATATATGCCAGTATCTAACGCATTACAACGAGGAAATACGAAGAATATTTATTTTAACAAATATATAGTACATGAATTTGGAGACTCCTCTTTACATCTATGGTATAAACGCAATACAGAAATGCTGACATAAGAACAAATAAATATTTGAAATATATAGAAAGTTGAGCAAGAATTTCTAATTATTAAAATATAAACATATTAAGCTCTATGATTCTTAAAGAACGGCTATCAATTAATAAAAAACATTGCTGGAACGTTCCTGTTAAATACTCAACATCCCTATTAAATACGGAACTCAACGTTTGTATTAAATAATAAATTTTACCATTTGTTACGTTATCTGTTTTCGTAAGTATTAACAACCAGCTACAATTCACATATCAAACAAACTATTGCATGACAGCAATGTGCTATGTGTTTTGTGTTCCCGATAAAACAACAATGGTTTATTTAGGGACATAGAGCGCGAAAGTTGCAAATATAATTTTCCTCTTAGGCTTAATACTTGGGGCATTTTGACTTCAATTATCAGTAATTACAGATCGAGTTATAAATTTGGGCTTCGTCATGATTTGTCACTTGGTCGATTTGTATACATGTTCCATATTTCGCGAAAATCAGTCTAATAGTGGCTGAGAAACAGCGTCAACAAAAGAAACGCAATTGAGTAGATGATAATAACGCTCCTGTATTCCCTTGCTGCGCTCGAAATATGTTAGTCTAACTCATTTCGGTGGTATATGATTACGTACCTCATCCCAGGATCTTATAGTACACTATAAAAAATTAAATCTATGAAATTCATTTATTGTAAATGAAATATCGGAAAAATACCTGACTTATTCTCAATTTGCAATAAGTTGCATTTTTATTGCAAACGAAGTATTTCCTAGCATAGAAATCTCGTAACAAAATATTTCCTACAGTTTTGAATACAAAATATACCCATTTAAGAAATGCACTTAATCATACTTTATACTATGTGATGAAAATAAACATTTTTCTAATGTATAACTTTACAGTAATCAAAGTGATAATATCTATAATATATACTTTAATAAATAAATCATAATAATTCTTAAGTTCCAAGTTAGCTTTTCTCCAGACCGATATGGAAATGTCGTGACACGTCCATGTAATGCCATTAATGTATTGTGTACAAATTCTGAAGCAAACTTGACGGGGAAAACTGACGTGCAGTGCATGGAATATTATTAAAGTGACATAAGTGTCAAATAGTAAATTGTAATGAGATTTATTTTATCTCAGTGGGAACAGTTCTCGTGTATAATAAGAAATCACATTAATGAGCGACTTGTGCGTCATTGAGTTAGCAATTTACCATAATTTGTTTATGAAATAATTTTATATGTCTGTTATGTACAAGACCAAGCAAAATATAATACGGAATAAAAAAATTAAATCAGGGGGACAACATATGAATCACAGTTCACAGTTAACGTATAAATAAAATATAAATAGTTTATTATACATAAATTTAAAATTAGGTTCCATATAAAAAATATAATTAAAACTATAATGCAAATATAACTGAAACATATTTTCAACACCAATATAGATACACATAGCTTAAACTTCTGCTAATGTAATAAAATTAAAAGAGCAGACAACACAAGAAAGATAAAAGCAACATACAATTAAATTACAATGCTTTAAAGTTAAACAACATACAGAAAAATTAATAGTATCAACAGGTTTCGAATGCAATCAACAGCATCCTTCGTAAAGCGTAACCTTTAGTCGTGAGCGTAGCCACACAGGAGTATAACATATAGTCGTGAGTACAACCACACAGAAACATAATCTTTACTCGTGAGAGCAGCCCCCACTCTGCATTAACGAGTTCGTTTGCTTTATTATTCTTATTTAGGTATTGTTTTTCCTGTTCCCTGAAATTTTAGTTTTCCGCGGTATTTTCTAATAATGTTAGCACTTAAGCAGTTAGTTCCAACATTTTTTATTCCATATAATTTTCTTTTGTGTTTAGAAATTGTTACTTTTATCAATGGTTTAGACGACTCATGTAGCTTTCGAAAACAGTTAGTTACTTTTATTAATTTTATATGATACTTATTTTCGTAATTTTAATCATTGAATAAGTTCTTTGAATCTTTAGTTGGACGTTCACTTTTTTACAGCTCAATCATAGTAAACAACTCTTATTCCGTCGTCTTTGGTTTTTCCCTCTTTTTCCTCATATCATCTGTCCATTTATCTTCCTTCAGTCACCTTTACTATTATAACATGTTTTGCCGATCTAGCTCTCATAAAAGATTCTTGCGCTGACTATTTGCCCTAAAGATGAAGGCTGTTTTTCACCTTCGAAACTGGTTAATACTATACTTTTGTATCGTTTGTTGCTATTAATGAAATTATTTTGGTTTTACTAATGCAGTAACTTTTTTACATTTCCTACAATATAGTGCTTGTAAAAGAAAGTTTTGTGAAGGCAGGAAAAATCTATTCTCGGCGTCGTCTATCTTCTCAGTATCTCTACTCCTTACATGAGGGAGGATTAGCATTTTGCTGTGTAAACTATTTAACCCCGAGAACTGGAGTCAGTGATAGCAATGTGGACCACACCTACCTCTCGGTTTACATTTTTAATTCCACACCCCTGGGTATCGTCCACCGACGACTCAGCACAGCTGAGGCACAAGAGAGGACAGGTGAAGTAGAGGCAGTCGAGGAACGAAGAAGAGACTCAACGCCAAAATCAGCTAACATAACCTCAGAACCACACTACTCACACCCCTTAGGATCAACTCGGGAAACAGGAGCCCAGACCCTCACGGCTCCAGGAGCACTCAGGAGACTTCAGTTAAACTTCCCCTAGTTGTGGAAGCCTGAGTGGAAAAAACGCGTCGACTCCATAAGTGCAAGAGCAGCTACGAGGAGCAAGAATCGATATTTTGTTGAATGCAGTCACTGCCTAGAGGAACCAAATGTGTCAAGAAGAATTGACACACAGTGCTTAATTTGGATAATTTTGCAGAGGATTTCGACTTTTTACCGCTTGGCAGATATGCAGAGGCAGAATACATCTTAAAGATGTTTGTCGTAACCCGGGATTGAACCTGTACTTCTAGATTAACTTGACCTAAAGAATGAAAGAAAGATAGGAGACTAAGAAGGGCCAGGTAGGAAAAAGACAAAACTAAAGGAAGCTGAGGCGGTAAGTTCCGCAGGAAAACTTAAAGTAGGAGCTTAGGACGGAGCTCTCACGCTGACTCTAAACCTTACCCACAGGCAAAGCCCAGATCGGGATGGAAAACTGGCCGCAGAGAAATAAGAGGAGGAAGAAGACAGGAGCTTAAGTAACTTACATAGCTAAAACTAAATCCTACTCTGAAACGAGAGCATAAACCACGTAAGGCAGCCTGGGTGAATAAACTATTGGGTCAAGGAGGAGCCAAAAGAACGCATGGAAGAGTGGCAATATAGCTGTCCTAAACAACAATATAAGGAATTGGCGGGGCAACTAGAAAAACTGTAGGAATAGGATTAAGTCTATAAATAAGGATAAAACTAAAGCGACTAGTGCGACGTAACTAAGTAGAGTTAAAGCGCAAACAGGGAAATACACTTACTATGCAGCATGGGCTGCGGCGTATGGGGGACCCCTTGGATGGCAGTCCATTGAGCTTGGAATCTGAAATCTGTAACCTGTAAAGAGAAGCTGGAGGGAAGTATTACTTAAATGAAAGCAGGATGGGGCTATTTAGGGCCTAAACTAAGAACCTGAATGACCAGGTGGTGTCCTGCAAACTTAACGGCTTCAGGGAAGGCCCCGTTTCCATGGTCTTTGCACTCTTCTTCCTGAAAAAGAACGTAACGAAGTGAATTTAAACAAGGAAATGGGAAAAACAGATGCAAAAGGCTGAAAGGGAAAAGAATTCAAATGAGGCCGAAAGATAATGGGATTACAGAAGAGCTGAGCTGGCAGCTCTGAACCTAAAAAATCACAACATCGAGTGGGAGGACACCAAGAAAACAGAGGGCTTTAACAATACGCCAAAAAGACGAAAATACCTTAGGCCTCAACAAAAGGTTTTCACTATTGAGATGGATAAACACAGAATTATAAGATACTTTTGGGACAATACCCAAAATTTAGGAAAATAAGAAAACGCTAGTAGTGCGAACACATTCTGCTAGAGACCACGTCTTAGGTGGCCTGGACGCAAATCAATAATATTGGAACAATCACCCAGTTGCCGGGAGCTGAAAAAGAAAAGAAAAAGAAGGAACCCGCGGAGACCAAAGATAATTATAACAAGAAAGATCAATCATGCTTAAAGCATTGATTATGAAACACTTTCCAACTTCAATGCAATTTTATTTAAACATGTCTAAAATGCAATACATTCCTCGGTAATATTTTAAAACTTATCACAATACTACATTAATTTATTATATTTGAAACCTTAAACCTTCATCGAAAAAAATTAACTTCATTCAAATGACGGCATTAAAATATAAATTGCCTGGTTTAAACATCTCTAAAATGTGATACATTCCTCGGTGATAATTTTGGAATTATCATAATACTACGATAATTTATTATATTTGAAAACTTCATCGAAAACAACTGAAATCCATTCAAATGACGTCATAGAAAAAATAACACGCCTGGCTCTCTCTATAAAAGCAACATTTCATTCATAAATAATTCCCCCATTCATGTCATTCATCACAATACTATAATAATTTATATTATTTAAAAATTAAGACCATGGAGCTACAAGTAAGTAAAACTCTATGCGTAAAACTTCATCGAAAATTATCGTCCTTCTCTTTCTAAAATCAATGAATATTTCATTCATATCAGCCATGCAGACTCCATGGACTAAATGATTTTGTGTTAAAGAATTACAGCGATTCTAATACAACTCATTCTACATATTTTGCTGTTTACATTTTACATAGGTGAAAAATAGGCTTAATAGTAGAAATAATCAAATTTGTATGAGCATTTAAACTGAAATATATTGTCATTGCGTTGTTAAAGTATGTAGATGCACAGAATTTAGGCCGAAATAAAGTAGTTTTAGGATGGATACAACACTCAATATGAATTAGAAAGAACTTTAAAAATCACGATTTTGAGACAAGATGGATGCCATATATCATTTTGAAGTGGGTCATGTGATCGTTTCATATCATGGACACGTGATCGCTTCATATAAGAGGTGTTATTATTATTTTAATTTTTATTTAAAAAACTACTGAATATATTTCGCTGAATTTTTTTTTTATATATTTTATGGAACAATTTGAATATTGCCTAAAATTTTTGAAGCAATTTGTGAATTTTAAATCCGCTTAAAAAATGCTTGACAAATTAGGTCCCATAGGGCTCAATGTATTCCATTTTTTCAACCCGGGTTCAATCCAAAACTGATTGGGTGATATTATTCATTTATATTCCCATAGGTCCTATAGACCGTCTGAACAACATACTAAAATTTCATTTTGATTAAGTCATTTTTACGGCAGTTATCGTGCTAACGGACAGACAGACAGACAGACAGACAGACAGAATGAACAAAGTCATAAACACTTTTCAACTTTGTTGTAAAGTGTTAAAAAGGGACCTGCGGGGGAAGGAAGGAGAGAGGAGAGAATGAAGAAAGCCTACTCGGTAGGATCCGCTGTAGGTGAAATATCCTCCAACGGCGGAGTGTCACGCAGAAGTAGAGATCTTCTCCTATTATGGTGGGAAAATCCTTCCACCTATTCCGAAACACATCCTACCTATGGAGAGAGACCAGCTTGAGGTTTTATAGTTTTTTTACCCTCACTACTCTTGGTGGCACGACACAGCGTGGAGTAGAGTTTAGATTTCGAGAAATGAGGCTGAAGATAATGTTAAAGACTGGAAACGAGAACGTAGATGGAAGAGCTTTAACGCAGCAGTATGGGTTATGTGTCTATTATGTCATCGACATTTTCCATTAGCCAATAAATTGTCTTCATAACTTTGTTCTGTATGAGAGGTTGCTTCGTTATGCTGTACCTCCAAGCCTGCCAAATGTGTACAACTGGTGTCCTAAGGTGGTGTTCATCAGTTAGCGGACAGCTTAATAAGAAGTTTTGGAGATCACCCTCTTCGCCACAAGCGCATATCGATGATTGATTTAAGTAAACCTTTTTAGGTAGGCCGGGAATGCCCCGTGGTTGGTGTAAAGTTGCATTAGCAGCTTTCAGTTCCAATGCCTAGGGGATGATACGGATGTAAAGAAAGTGTACGTTGTCCTACCGTCCTGAGTATGGTCCCAAACATTTTGCCAGTCTTCGACCGATAGGGTCTTAAGCCTTATTTTCGGATGTGAAATTGACCAAGGAGGATGCTCTATGTTGCTGCATAAATCCTTGGTTGCAGCTTTATCCTCTTGGGCCGCTAACTCGTTGCCGTGTATGCTTATATGGGCCCTTACCCATTTAATTGAGTTCCTACCTTTTCCTGAGAGAGTTCATGGTTATAAGAATATCTTGTGCCAGTGGGTTTGTGTTGAAGGGATTATTCAGAGCCGCTATTACGGATTTGCTATATGAATGGAGAGTGAATGCTGTGTCCTGTCAAGCAGATCACTTCAGTGCTTGGAAGATTTCCAAGCGGAACAGTGTGTTCCGCTTGGAATACACTGTTGTGATAACTCAACTTGCTGCACCAGGAGAAGGTCCTCTGGGAGCCTTCAAGCAAGCACCACTAATAGAATGCAGTTCCCATTCCGGAGTCCATCTTTGAGCCGTCGGTAAAGATGTTAAGTCTGGTGGGTCTACCATCCTGAATAAGTACAGTTTCATTTGTCTGACAACTTGACTGGTCTAGGGTCTTGTAGTCTAGTTAATTTCTAGTAGTTAAAGTTTAGTTAAAGTCTAGTAGTATAGTATAGAGTGATTCAACAGACGAGAACGAAAATTTTGGCCTGTGATCCCAAAGAGAAGAGATTGCTGCTTTACAAAAATTTGGAGTATAATTTTGCAGGATATCTTTCTCAAACGCGGACAGTCATACTTTTTAAAGTATCTGATTACAGCGGGAACCATTGCCACATTATCATTCATTCTGTTTCATATAGCGACGTAAGCAACCATGATGCCACATATGCAATATTTTTATCACTAAGGGACCGATTTATATAACACTCGCTCAGATCGTTCTTTAACATATAATAACTAAATATTTATTCTGAATTTAAAAAATATCTTTTCGGGCTTTATTGACCTGAAATACCTCTGTATCGAATTGTACCGCTGTCCGAAGCTTCGATTTTTCTCTACAGATAACACAGACAAACAGAAACACATGCAAAATATACCATTTTAATATGTAAGAATCCTAAATATAAATATTTATTCTAAAGTGTTATTTTTTATTCTTTCCCACGTAACGTTCTTCCTGACAAAGATTAGAGATAGTTACGTTTGCTCAAGTAAAGAATGAAACAATTTACTTTCATTCAAACTAATTCTAAGATTAAATATTTATCTAAGACCGTTTATGCTGGTAAAGTTAACCTAATGTGGCTTTCTCTACATATAATTGAAGACGCAAAAAGATCAATCGTAAAGACATAATTGGAATTACGAGAGTTATTTTCTTTAGAAACAAAAGGAGAGTTTTATTTAGTTGAAGTAAATATTTAGTATAAACTAAAGATGAGGTTTATATAAAAATGCTTCAATAAATAAGTATAATGTAACAGATATTTCCTTCGCTCAAGGTAAGAAAGGGGTGAGGCTTTTGATATTTCCCCCTTTTCTCAGAAGTATTGGCAGACAGCCAAGAATTATGAAACGATATACAGCAATCCCTAGATTAGAATGAGTTTTATTAGCGAGAAACTCGATTTAGCGCGGTTTGCAATTAACAACCAAAATTTCGATTATAAAGATTCAAACTTTTAATCGGTGAGATATTTATCTTAAGACTAAGCCTAGGGATGAGACAGAAAAGTGCTTAGACTCCAGGCATTGCGCTCGAACGACCCCAGCTCGGTCCCCTTCTCTGCTCATACAGTCCCCGTGTTCATGTGGAGTAAGAGCACGTAAAATATGTGGGTCTGTAAGTCCCTAAGAGAGATTGGTGGTAGGGGAAGAAAGGTACGTACCATATGGATGCCGCACCCACTGGTTTCTTGTCTATATTGGGTTGCACTTCGCGGCAGTCCAAACAAGTACCTTACATCATCGGATAGGTTGAGCGATCTTTGTCGGAGAAAAAGGGAGGAGAAGGACTAAGCCTAGTGAGCTGAAATGCCAGATGTAGACCGGTGCATAGGCCGGTTATGTTTAGTTATATAAATGTGTTTATATATATTGATGCGTGATTCATAATATATATATATATATATATATATAAATATAAATTATTAAATCCAAAGTTAGAATGTATGTAGTAACTCATAATACACTATTCCAAAATTTTCTACAAATACAAAGAAATTAAGACAAAAAGAGGAAATAATAAAGCATAATGCAAGTCATAAGGACAAAGACAATCAACAAATTTCAAAAATGAGGAATGCAAATAAGAAAACAAAAAAATCAAGCAAAAAAATCAAGCAAAAAAGCTTGCACATGGAGGAGATTTAGGCTTACGAGATTAGGCTTACGAAAAGTTCATTTCGAAAAAATTCTCGTCGGGTCCATATATCCTTTCGAAATGAACACAAAAATTCTTGTTTCTGAAACACAAGATAGATTTTATCTATAAACTTGTGTTATATGGACGACAAGCATATAGATTGGAACAATAAAGGAAACATAAATACCTCAAAACACACCTCTTCAGCGCAACCATGACGAGCAAAATATGACTGAATCAATGTTGCCATATGCCAAAATGAAAAGATGTGATTTGCTGTTGCCAAAGAGAGTAATAAAAACTGTACTGCGCAAAAGCAATAAAATGAAATAAAATGAGTTATTCAACTGTTAAAGCTTCGAGATAAAAAGATGAAAATATAATTGCAGGAGAATGAAGAAGTACGGCTAAAATAAGATAATAAGGGGAGAATATGAGAATTTTAGGCTAATCGAAACTTATTAACTATACTATTGACTAAATATGCAGGATATTGATACATTTTACTTATATATATATGTGTGTGTGTGTGTGTGTGTGTGCCAACCACCTAAATTGTCAAAGCCCAAATATACCATATTAGGAGGTCTTAGGCTAAGTAAAAGTGTTAAAGACCCAGACCACACGGCTGACCCGAAAGTTTCTGGTAGCAATTTGTGTGGCCGGAGGCTAAGTAAAAGTGTAAAATAAATATTTTGAAATTCCCATTCTGGTCACCAAGAGCGGATCCAGAGCTTTGTTACGGGGAGAGCGGGTTCCGGGGATCCGCCCCTGGAAAATTTTTAATTTTGGGCTGTTGAATAGTTTAGATAAATTTGGTTGTTCTTAAGTCATATTAATATACTTAATAATTAAAGTTGAGCTTATCATTAAACTATATGGAAATATGGTTTAGGGTAAATTAAAGTCAAGCATGACAGAAAGGATAAGCTAATAAAGGATACAATATATATATATACATTTATACAACAACCAAAACGATAATTTACAATGTAAAAGTTCTTTTTAATTCATATTGAGTGTTGTATCCGTCCTAAAACTACTTTATTTTTGCATAAATTCTGTGACATACTATTACATCTACTATGCGGTAGCCCATTGGTTAGCGCGCTGGAGTTGCACTCGGTAGGCCCGGGTTCGATTCCAGCCACTGCCAAAACTGCCGCCGTGTTCATGCGGAGTACGATCACGTTAAAAATGTGGGTCCGAAAGTCCTTCCGAGAGGTTGGTGGTAGGGGAAGGAGGGTACGGTCCCTGTGGATGCCTCCCCCACTGGGTGCCGGTCTAAATTGGGTGGCACTTCCCGACCGTCCAAACAGTTACCTTACACCTTTCTGGTAGGTCGGACGGTCTGGGTTTCAACAACAACATACTATACATCTACATACTGAAACAACGCAAATACAATATATTTGAGTTGAAATGATAATCCAAATTTGTTTATTTCTACAACGAAGCCTATTTTTCACTTATGTAAAATGTAAACAGCAAAATATGTAGAATGAGTTGTATTAGAATTGCTGTATTTCTTTAACACAAAATAATTTAGTCCATGGAGTCTGCATGGCTGATATGAATGCAACATTAATCTATTTTATAAAGAGAAGGACAATTTTTTCGATGAAATTTTAAGAATATAGTTTAATTACTTGTAGCTCCATGGTCTTGATTTTTAAATAAAATAAATTATTATAGTATTGTGATGAATGAAATGGTGTTTTTAGAGAGAGATCCAGGCGTGTTATTATTTCTATGACGTCATTTGAATTAATTTCAGTTGTTATCGATGAAGTTTTCAAATATAATAAATTATCGTAGTATTATGATGTAAAATGTAAACAGCAAAATATGTAGGATGAGTTGTACTAGAATTGCTGTATTTCTTTAACACAAAATTATTTAGCCCATGGAGTCTGCATAGCTGATATGAATGAAATATACATTGATATTTCAAAGAGAAGGATGAATTTTTTCTATGAAGTTTTAAACATAGAGTTTAATTACTTGCAGCTCCATGGTCTTAATTTTCAAATAAAATAAATTATTATAGTATTGTGATGAATGAAATGAATGGGAAAATGTTATGAATGAAATGCTGTTTTTATAGAGAGATCCAGGCGTGCTATTTTTTCTATGACGTCATTTGAATGAATTTCAGTTGTTTTCGATGAAATTTTCAAATATAATAAATTACCGTAGTATTATGATAGTTTTTAAAATATTACCGTGGAATTTATCACATTTTAGAGATATGTAAACCAGGCAATTCATATTTCAATGCCGTCATTTGAATGAAGTTCATTTTTTTCAATGAAGGTTTAAGTTTTCAAATACAATAAATTAATGTAGTAATGTGATAAGTTTTAAAATATTACCGGGGAATGTATTGCATTTTAGACTTTTTTAAATAACATTGCATTGAAGTTGGAAAGTGCTTCATAATCAATGCTTTAAGCATGATTGATCTTTCTTGTTCTTCTTGCAGCTGTTTTTTGAGGACTGAAAATGGAAAGTCGTAGTCAGGAGGTGGAACCCAATGGTTCTCTAATAAATAGCACCTTGAGGCATCGTCAAGATGCAAATTTCGTTTCTAATAGTATCCAAAATCGTTCTTAAGAATAGCAGTCCAGACCTCAGGATCTACACAAGTTTATATTTTACTTTCAGGAAATTTGTCCTTTGATGATTTTGTGGAGTTTAAGACGATTGTTGATGAAGAGTTTTCACTGGTAGACTCCTTTGAAGTATCGCCATCTCCTTTTTGTGTTAGAATACTACGTAAAGGAACTTCGTCTTTTTTACCTTGTAATTCACTATCACATACTTTGGGTTTTGTTAAAAAAACTCAGTAATTTGGTTGATTTGTTTGTTCTCTTACTCATTTTGGACGTTTTTAAAACTATATATCAAAATTAGCTTACCGTGTTTGCTGCAACTAATATCCAATGAGTCAATTTGAGGTTCACTACGAGGACGCTTGAACGGGGTAGTACACTTACGAGGACGCGAAAGTGTTACATTGTAACGCTTACAGATTGCCATTGCATACAGAAAAATAAATATTATTTTGCTTGATTTGCCAAGGACCTGCTGCCATCTAGTGGCCAATTTGAAAAGCAATTTTTAAAGAGAAATTTCAAAACATTTTTCACAATAGACTTTTGTTTATTACAGGCTGCCATATATAACAAACAAAAAAAAAATTATTCTTCATTATTTTTTTCATTATATTCTTTATTTTTTTCCAATTTGTAACTCCATCCCTCGTTGGATCGGCCCTTCGTAGTCAGTGAAATAATGTCATAGATAAAGATAAACTCAGAGAACGATACTGGAAATTAAATGTGCTTCGCGAAACTGCGGAATCCAGATTTATATATATATATATATATATATATATATCAAGTAAGCTTTTTGCAAAGCCTTCCTTCTTTTTTCACTTTTTATCCATTCCATTTTTAATGCATTATATATATATATATATATATATATATATATATACATATAAATATAACATTTATCTCATCTAAAAGCTAACAACTGATAATATACCCAAAAGCGCCAAGCTGCTCAAACAAGTACATTTCTATACAAAAATGTGTTACCGATATGAATCATGCACTGCTAGAGGCAGTCGCTGAGGCCTCGAACCCAAAAAGACCACGACCTAATTATCACACACTTCCAGGTGATATTAGGGACAAAATTAGACAGCGAAATCGATTACGAAAGGATTGGCAGGGCACTAGGTTCCCGTATTACAGCGTATGCTTTCGTAAACTTCAACATGAGATCAAGGCTATGATTAAGACACACACCCAGCAACGCTGGAAAACAGACCTTGAGGGACTCACACCTACAAATCACAGTCTCTGGCGAACAGCTAAGGACATGAGAACCACCAAAACTTCAATTCCGCTCATTAATGGCCCAAATGGACTCGCCCAGACTGCGGAGTAAAAAGCAAATCTGTTCGCAGATAGCTTGGAACTATAATTCACACCACACATAGACCACAACTTCAGCCACACTTACACAGACACTGAACACGATCTACAACAGACCAATCACAATGCACTACACGTTGAAGCACCAAATGACTTAGAGAGAATCTCTCTGGCTGAAATTCTGCATATCGTTGATGGACTGATCGCCAAGAAAGCCCCCGGCCTTGATAAAATTAGCAATCGCATCATCAAGAATCTCCCAGACCTACTTTTATGTTGGATCACCATGCTGCTGAATCATATGATGGAACATCGTTTCTTTCCCACAAGTTGGAAGACCGCTGTCATCATCCCTATTCCAAAAGCGAACCAAAATCTCTCGCTAGCCGAGAACTTCAGACCAATAAGCCTACTTTCTAGTCTCTCGAAAATCTATGAATTGGTGTTGCTTAAGCGTTTGGATAGTTTCTGCCGTTCGAAGAATATTTTTTATTTATTTATTTATTTATTTATTTATTTACAAAGACTGCAAGCAACAGGACGTAGTCCCAGTTACAGCATGCAGGAGCAAAACTACATTCAAAATACCATGACATACATTAAAAAAGTTAAAATACATTAAAAAGTTAAAACATTAAAATTAAAAAACACTTCACAAGAATACATGTAATAAAACACAAGATGTTCACAACAAATGCTCTTTAAAATCCTTCTCAGAAGAATAAAAAATATCAAGATAATCAGGGAAACCATTGTATAATTTAGAAAAGCAATTTATAGCACAATTATTGCCAATACTCGACCCAAACTTCCTAAGGGCAAATAAATTCAAGCTTCTAGTTCTATACTGTGGGACATGAAAACCAATCCCACCCAGGACATGGGAACAGTCAACCCGGCCACGAAACAAACTCCTGAAAAAAGAACACAGAATAAAATCCCTTCTTCTCTGTAAGCTTACAACACCAAACAAACCACGCAAAAAAGCAGAAGACAATGCATAACAACTAATGCCAGTTTTCCTATAAAAAAGATATCTCAAGAAACTATTCTGGATGACCTCAATCCTTCTAGAGTGAACGGCCTGAAAAGGCCTCCAAACCACAGACGCATACTCCAGCCCAGACCTGACCAAGGCATTGAAAAGAACTATTCTGGAATCCTCATTTACAAAATCATGCGTAATCCTCCTGATGTGGCCAAGATTTCTGTATGATTTAGCACAAATATTGGAGACATGTGTGGAAAAAGAAAAATCAGATGTATACGTGACCCCAAGATCAGCAATGGAAAACCTTCTAGTCAAAACAGAGTTGCTAATAGCATACGAAAATAAAATAGGCACTTTTTTACGAGTAAAAGACACCACACTACATTTACTGATATTGAGATGCAAACGATTTTTGCCACACCAATCAGAAAGGACAAGCAGCTCCGACTGAATATCATTACACGAAACGGCATCAAAAATAGGACACAAAATCTTCAGATCGTCCGCATAAAAAAGGCAATTTCCAAAACAATCAGCAAGATCATTAATAAAGATAATAAACAACAGGGGACCAAGAATAGAGCCCTGGGGCACACCATATGTAGCCGAAAAGCTCCTACTCGATGACGAACCAAAATTTACACATGAAAACCTAGAACCCAAATATGACTTCAGCAACATAACCAAATTAGGACAGAACCCAATACTCCTCAATTTATGTATTAGAATACCATGATCAACCGGATCAAAAGCCTTCGCAAAATCCGTGTAAACAACATCTAATTGACCCCCAGCATCAATGGCATCAATTACATACGAATTAAAACAAAGAAGATTTGTAACAGTTGACCTGCCTCTCATGAAACCATGCTGATTGACAGAAATAAAAGACCTAACTTGTCTGTATATATATCTATGCAACACAAACTCAAAAACCTTGGCAAAAGGAGAAATAATGAAGATGGGCCTATAGTTATCAATACGACATTTGTCACCTTTTTTAAAAATAGGAACAATTCTCGATCTCTTCCATTCCTCTGGAAAAACATTACACCTGATGGACAGGTTAAACATAATGAGTAAAGGATATACAAGATATTCAGAACACGCCTTAATAATATAAGCAGGAATATTGTCTAAACCCAACGAGCCAGAAAAATACTATGGTTAAGAACCCTTAAGACCATTAATGCCATCAGAAACATCATTCAAAGTAACAAGACCAACACTCACAACACCAGATATATCCGAATTGTAATGCCCAGCCGGAAACGAATCAGCATCGAACGGTGTACTGACAATATAATTAGCACAAAAAAAATCAGCGAAAGCATTAGCAATGGATTTATCAGTGGAATACAAAGTATTATTCAAATTCATAGCTTTGCACACAGTCTTATCTTTAGACTTACTATAGGACCAAAAACGCTTAGGATTGCTTTTAATAGACAATTCAACCAACCTAACATAAGATTTATAATCACTATTAATATCAGACTTAATCTTAGCTTTAAGCACTTTATACTGAATAAGGTCATAAGTCAAACCTCGCTGTCTATTTTGATACCTGACCAGCAAGGATTCCGAACTGAGCATTCAACGCAATCCCAACTTTTGCGTGTTGTCGAAACTATCCATAAGAACGCTACCAACAGACAGTACACAACCATAGTATTTTTCGACGTGGCTAAGGCCTTTGATAAAACTTATCTGCCTGGGCTTATTTCCAAGTTAGTGCGACTTGGCATTTCGACCCAACTTTTGACCATCATCAACTCGTACCTCACTAATCGTTCTTTCTACGTACGAGTTGATAAAACTCTCTCTACAATCAGACCAATCAGGGCTGGGGTTCCACAAGGAGGAAATCTCAGTCCTCCGCTCTTCAATATCTTCATCAACGATATTCCAAGCACACCTCAAGTTAAGCTGGCCATCTTTGCAGATGACACAGCGCTGATCGCTAGCAGTCGAGCACCACAAAACTCGATCAACACTTTACAGACTTACATTAAGAATAGCCTTGAGCACTGGCTCATAACTTGGAGGATCAAAATTAAGGCGACCAAAAGTGCAGTTGTCATTTTTACGCCCAACTACCGAGGAGTCAGCCGTAACTCTGTCCTTAAGATTTTTAACGAACCTATCCCTTTTTCCCATTCTGCAAAATACCTGGGCGTCACCTTGGACGCCCATTTGACTTACAAGGAGCATATCACTAGAAAAATCGAAACTGCCGATAAAACGTATAGAGCACTCCTGCCCCTCCTCGGTAGGAAATCCCATCTCTCCCTGGAAAACAAGTTGATTATTTACAAACAAATCATCGTACCGAGCTTTTTGTATGCCTGTCCAGTATGGGGGGCGGCAGCAAAAAGCCATATAGGGAGATTGAAAGTGTTTCAAAATAAAATCCTGCGATGCATTGTTAATGCTCCTAGATCCATCCAGAATGAGGTAATACATCACGATCTTAAAATCTCTGGCATTACAGAGTGCATTGGGCTTTTCACTCAAAATTTTTACAAGAAAAACTCCAGTAGACTCTGTATCAGAGACGTCGATCAGGTCTATGACCCGACCGCGCCTTCCTATCTTAGGAAGCGTAGGCCTCGACACATTCTGTTTGGCTCTAACGAGACCAAATGGAAAAAGCGTCGATACCTAGTCCCTCAAACGGGTGTTTCCTAGTTTTTCAACTTCCCACGCGGATCGAAGATAGATGGCGCCACTCCGATTCAGGGACTTGGCGGTTTTTCGACTCTTCTTTCACGGCCTTGTCACGGGCCAATAGTATGGCTAACATTTGCCACTCGCGTTGCGTGTTACGGCACCCTCGTCCACGTTCTTAAATCTTAAGTAGTGAATTATAATTTAATTATAATGTAACTTAAAAGTAAATTAAAATGGAAATATAATGGTAATTTAAATGTATAGTACAAATCAGTACTAGTTTCTGCACTACATCTTGCAGACTTTTGTATACCCTGAAAAGGGCCTTTTTTGTTCCCAACCAGAGCGACGGAAATTTTTGACAGTGAAAAAGTAACTGTAAATAGACAAACGTAAATTATTTTATTTTATTTTGTAAATTATTTATAACCTTTTAAAATTCTTTGTATGCAGTAACCTTATACATAATATGTAACCTGTAACTCTTAAATTATATTTGTAAATTCTCTTATATCTTAAACATGTAAATTGCACCGATCATTCTGATTGGTCCCCGCCCTTGCCCCGCCCCCTTTCCTTTACAGTGCCTACTTACGGTTCAGCCTCCCAAGACAGAATTTCCATCTGCAAACATGCCATGCAAGTCCATCGAAACAGAACACCCTCTACGGAGAAGAGTGCAAATGCTATGCTATGATCGTTGCTATAAACCGCTACAAACAAATAGACATTTCTGCACTTTAGATGTGGGGTTACGCGTCTGAGACGCAGGTACCCCGTAATCAAGCGTCTTGGCTTGGCATTTCTATACAACATAATAATTAGAAAAAGAAGAATGACATTGTATCAAAGTTTCGCCGGGGGGGATTGTGACCCCCACTTCCCGGTTAAGCCAGCTTTATGTCATGCTGACACTCCCGGAAGCGGATACAATGTCGCCAACCAAGTACATATACTAAAACTTTAAATGTAAAAAGAAAAAAGTTGAAAAAACTATACTGTCCCGATACCTATACAATAACTACGAGCTTTACTGCATCTAAACATAAACACAAAATACTATAAAAATGATTTACATCCAATACCAATATACCAAGAAAAACAAGCCCCGCATATACCTTACCGAAATGTAAAATACTCTTACTTTGTACAAAATGATTTCCCCCAGACAGTTAACCCAGACCTCCGCAATGTTGCCCCTGTCCATTACCATCTCTGACTGAAAGTGCTTTCTCACTCAAAAACAAGTCGTAACACTCAGTTACGGTTATGCCATAAAATTTACATAAAATGTCACAGAAAAAACGTAGAGGGCAGCAAACCATTTCGATTGCTTCTTTTAGATAGCCTAGATCACTTATATAACGTTTTCAGCGCTGCTATTTAAATGTTTGCTTCTTGTTAAAAAATTTATAATAATGTTCCTAAAAACATTTCTATGTAAACAAGAATGCCAATTAATAATGTAATTTATTTTAAAATTAAATGCTTTTCTTTTATCATATAATTTTAAACCCACTTTACCATTAGAAAGTTTATATAATGTTAAATCTAGAAAATTAATACTATTATCAATGTTACGGGAAGTTTCTGTTAATGTCAAATTTGAAGGGAAAAAAGTAAAATCTAAGTGATCCCAGTCATCGTGGCATGCATATAATATGTCATCCACATAACGTATGTATAAAATCTCGTTTAAAATATGAGTTCCCTCCTCGTATTTGTTCAAGTATATATCAGCCAGAATAGATGAACAAGCACCCCCCATTGGAATGCCATCACACTGTCTGTAGAAATCAGTTCCATTACAAAGTACAGTTTCAAACAAGACCATTTCGATTAGACATTTGTATATATGTTGTTTTATGAGGTTTTGCATCTCATACTTTTCATACATTTCCATCAATATGTGAAACATTAATGGAACACATTATTCCATCAATATGTGAAACATGCATTTAATTTTAAAATAAATTACATTTTTAATTGGCATTCTTGTTTACATAGAAATGTTTTTAGGAACATTATTGTAAATTTTTTAACAAGAAGCAAACGTTTAAATAGCAGTGCTAAAAATCGTTATATAAGTGATCTAGGCTATCTTTAAGCAATCGAAATGGGTTACCCTCTACGTTTTCTCTATGACATTTTATGTAAATTTTATGGCATAACCGTAACTGAGTGCTACGACTTGTATTTGAGTGAGAAAGCACTTTCAGTCAGAGATGGTAATGGACAGGGGCAACATTGCGGAGGTCTGGGTTAACTGTCTGGGGGAAATCATTTTGTACAAAGTAAGAGTATTTTACTTTCGGTGAGGTATATGCGTGGCTTGTTTTTCTTATTATATTGGTATTGGATGTAAATCATTTTTATAGTACTTTGTGTTTATGTTTAGATGTAGTAAAGCTCGTAGTTATTGTATAGGTGTCGGGACAGTATAGGTTTTTCAACTTTTTTTTTTACATTTAGAGTTTTAGTATATGTACTTGGTTGACGACATTGTATCCGCTTCCGGGAGTGTCGTCATGACATAAAGCTGGCTAAACCGGGAAGTGGGGGTCACAATCCCCCCCCCGGCGAAACTTTGATGCAATGTCATTCTTCTTTATTCTTTTTCTAATTATTATGTTATATATATATATATATATGTATATATATATATATATATATATATATATATATATATATATATATATATATATATATATATATATATATATATATATGTGTGTGTGTGTGTGTGTGTGTGTGTGTGTGTGTATAAATTCACTATCAGTTAGGCTGCCTAATCAAATTACGTAAGAATTGGATCAAATGTTTTTATATTTTAGAAAGAAATATAGAAATTTAATACACCAATGCTATTATATTAACTTTCTCAAGCGTAGCATTGAGAAAGTATTATGGTCACGAAAATGTTCGATTTCGAGATTTTAATGTCAATATATACTTTAAAACCTCCTGAATACTTTTCGACTCTTTTGATTGATGTTCATCTGTGGTCGATTTCTTGTGTACACCATACCGGTTACAAATATCAATGGAATTTCCCGACACTTTATATTCGGTTTGTTATGAAAACATATAAAACCAGACAGATTTTTTTAAAAATTTGAGCAAAAATGTATTTAAAATTTTATATTTTTTTAACATGGCAGCGTGGGACACATTTTGACACAATCATGCATAAAATATTTTTTTTTTGTGGCTTAATAATCACGAGACTGCATCGTTTCATTCGTTGTTGGGAAAAATAGATGCGATGGAATTTTTTTGTTCGTAACGTTATTAGCCTACTTTGAGTGAAAAGTAACCAGCCCCTCGGGGGATGCATTGTCAAGTATGATATCAAAAGAAATATTTTTAAAGCCTTTTATAGTGAAGGGTAGCACACTATAATTGAAAGCATCTATACACGTGATACAATGTGTCACGTTGTTCCTTGTGTTCCCTATAAAATTTGATAGAAAATGCTACTAAAAATGGATTCAGTGATGAGAAAGTCATAATGATCCACTCTCCAATTAATTTTATTCGCATTTTCGTATCTGCTTTATTAATGCAAACATGCCTTCAACAAAAATATCACGGAATTAATCCATTATAAGAACACTAAACCGACGTATAAAGACAAAACGGCGTATATTCAAACATGTTCTTCCGCCTTCGAAAGGCTGCACTCTCAATGATATTTGGTGTTCTATGATACGTAAACATTTTCTAAAAGAACGATCTACTCACACATTACGAGTTTAAAGTATTTATGTCTTAAATATTTTGAAATATAGAATGACTTACTGTTTTGTAAGTTATAAATATTTTTCAAGCAAATATTAAATTTTTTCTTTAATTTCAATAAACTGTTGCCGCACATATTAATTACTCTCATATATTTTTATTCTACTGTATATTGAATTTTCGTAAAAACACATTACAATATTGGTTGTGGTTTTAAGGATTTTGGATGCATTAAGATGTTTTATATTAATTACTAAATTCAGTTAGCGTGATTTCGCCTAGCGCAGTGATTTCGCACAACCAATTAATCGCGCTAATAGGAGAATTGTTGCACGTGTGTTCAGAATCATTACAGTTTTGTTGCTTTTTACTTTCCCTGCAATACATGGTAATGTATAGGGAAAGTATTGGAATCATGCCGAAAATCACAACTCGAGTTTTCGACGGATCTACACGTTACGAGACCTCTAGAATACGAAAAAACTATTTTTAGCGTGACGTCTGTGTGTCTGTCTGTGTGTCTGTCTGTCTGTGCAGATTTTGTATCCACTCTAACTAAAAAACTAATAGACCGAATTTCACAAAATTTTGTAGGTAAGTTACTTGTGGGCGAGTCTGGTGCTGATTAGTTTTGGGTACGATTCAGGATGAAAGAACCCGCCTTTTTTTGCGAAATGGTTCGCAAAAGCTGGTATCCACTCTAGCTGAAAAACTAATGGACCAATGGACCGAAATTCACAAAATTCGGTAGATGAGTCACTTATAGGTCACCCGGGTGCTGATTAGATTTTGGTACGAATCAGAAAAAAATAACCTGCCTTTTTTTTGCAAAATGGCCTGCAAAAATTGTCAAAATCTAAACTAAAAAGCTACGTATGCTCAAATATATCCATTAAATGCTTGTTTAATACGTAATTTTTAACGAAGAAAAGAATAAGACTAAGCCCATTACTCTAGGACTAACCGTTCTCGAGATATATTAGTTTTTTTCGTATTTTCTCCACGCCAACTTTGAAAATAAGTCCAGTTATCGAATGACAACGAAAATTGAATTAAAAGTGAATTAAATTTAATTGAAATAAAGAAAACGTGGATATAAATCTGCAGGTAAAGTCATGTGCTGCCCACATCAGATTTTTACTTTCCCTGCAATACATGGTAATGTATAGGGAAAGTATTGGAATCATGCCGAAAATCACAACTCGAGTTTTCGACGGATCTACACGTTTCGAGACCTCTAGAATACGAAAAAACCATTTTTAGCGTGACGTCTGTGTGTGTGTCTGTGTGTCTGTCTGTGTGTCTGTCTGTCTGTCTATGCAGATATTGTATCCACTCTAACTAAAAAAGTAATTGACCGAATTTCATAAAATTTGGTAGGTAAGTCATTTGTGGGCGAATCTGGTGCTGATTAGTTTTGAGTACGATTAGGGATAAAAGAACCCGCCTTTTTTTGCGCATTGGCCCGCAAAAGTTTTGTATCCACTCTAGCTGAAAATCTGATGGACCGAATTTCACAAAATTTGGTAAATAAGTCGCTGATGGAACACTCTGGTGCTAACTAGATTTTGGTACGATTTGTAAAAAATAACCTGCCCTTTTTTGCAAAATGGCCCGCAAAAATCGACAAAATCTAAAATAAAAAAACTACGTATGCTAAAATACCATTAAATGCTTGTTTTATACGTAATTTTTAAGGAAGAAAAGAATAAGATCAACCCCATTACACTAGGACTAGCCGTTCTCGAGATATTTTTATTTTTTCGTTTTTTCACTACGCCACCTTTGAAAATGAGTCCAGTTACCAAATGAGAACGAAAATTGAAGTAATAGTGAATTAAATTTAATTAAAATAAAGAGAATGTGTATATAAGTCTGCAGGGAAAGTTATGTGCTGCCCACATCAGATTTTTACTTTCCCTGCAATACATGGTAATATATAGGCAAAGTATTGGAATCATGCCGAAAATCGCAACTCGCGTTTTCGACGGATCTACACGTTTCGAGACCTCTAGAATACGAAAAAACTATTTTTAGCGTGACGTCTGTGTGTGTGTCTGTGTATCTGTCTGTCTGTCTGTGCATATTTTGTATCCACTCTAATTAAAAAACTAATGGACTGAATTTCACAAAATTTAGTAGGAAAGTCACGTGTGGGCGAGTCTGGTGCTGATTAGTTTTGGGTACGATTCGGGATAAAAGAACCCGTCTTTTTTTGGGAAATGGCCCGCAAAAGTTTGTATCTACTCTAACTAAAAAACTAATGGATCGAATTTCACAAAATTCAGTAGATGAGTGGGTCACCCGGGTGCTGATTAGATTTTGGTACGATTCGGAAAAAAAGAACCTGCCTTTTTTTGCAGAATGGCCCGCAAAAATTGTCAAAATCCGAACTAACAACTACGTATGCTGAAATATATCCAGAAAATGATTGTTTAATATGTAATTTTTAATGAAGAAACGAATAAGACCATCCCCATTACACTAGGACTAGCCGTTCTCGAGATATTTTAGTTTATTCGATTTTTCTCTACGCCACCTTTGAAAATGAGTCAGTTACCAAATAAGAACGATAATTGAATTAACAGTGAATTAAATTTAATTAAAATAAAGAGAACGTGAATATAATTCTGCAGGGAAAGTCATGTGCTGCTCACATCAGATTTTAACTTTCCCTGCAATACATGGTAATGTACAGAGAAAGTATTGGAATCATGCCGAAAATCACAACTCGAGTTTTCGGCGGATCTACACGTTTCGAGACCTCTAGAATACGAAAAAACTATTTTTAGCTTGAGGTCTGTTCGTGTGTCTGTGTGTCTGAGTGCCTGTCTGTGTGTCTGTCCGTCTGTCTGTCTGTGCAGATTTTGTATCCACTCTATCTAAAAAACGAATTGACCGAATTTCATAAAATTTGGTGGGTAAGTCAGTTGTGGGCGAATCTTGTGCTGATTAGTTTTGGGTTCGATTCGGAATAAAAGAACCCGCCTTTTTTTGCGAAATGGCCCGCAAAAGCTTGTATCCACTCTAGCTGAAAATCTAATGTGCCGAATTTCGCAAAATTTGGTAGATAAGTCGCATGTGGGTCACCCTGGTGCTGATTAGATTTTGGTACGATTCGGAAAAAAATAACCTGCGTTTTTTTGCAAAATGGCCCGTAAAAATTGATAAAATCTAAAATAAAAAACTATGTATGCTGAAATATATCCATTAATTTCTTGTTTTATACGTAATTTTTAATGAAGAAAAAAATAAGACCAACCCCATTACACTAGGACTAGCCGTTCTCGAGATATTTTAGTTTTTTCGTATTTTTTCTACGCTACCTTTGAAAATAAGTCCAGTTACCAAACGAGAACGAAAATTGAATTAAAAGTGAATTAAATTTAATTAAAATAAAGAGAACGTGGATATAAGTCTGCAGGGAAATCATGTGCTGCCCACATCATATTTTTGCTTTACCTGCAATACATGGTAATGTATAGGGAAAGTATTGGAATCATGCCGAAAATCACAACTCCAGTTTTCGACGAATCTACACGTTTCGAGACCTCTAGAATACGAAAAAACCATTTTCAACGTGACGTCTATGTGTGTGTGTCTGTCTGTCTGTGTGTGTGTCTGTCTGTGCAATGTATGTCAAAAACTAATGGACTGTATTTCATAAAATTTGGTAGGTAAGTCACTTGGATATGACCCTGGTGCTGATTACTTTTTGGTACGATTCGTAAAAACAGAACCCGCCTTTTTTTTGCGAAATGGCCCGTAAAAATGTCATGTATCACTCTAGCTAAAATACTAATTGACCAAATTTCTCAAAATTTGATAGATAAGTTACTTGGGGGATAGTCTGGTGCTGATTAGAGTTTGGTATTATTCGGAAAATAACATCCTGCCTTCTTTTACGAAATGGCCCTCAAAAATCGCAAAATCTAAAGAAAGCTACGCATGTTCAAATATATCAATAAAATGCTTGTTTTATACGTAATTTTTGATGAGGAAAATGATAAGAACAACTATATTACTCTAGTACTAACCATTCTCGAGATATTTGAGATTTTTCGCATTTAGTTACGCCACTTTTAGAAAAATATCTAATTACCAAATAAAAACCGAAATTGAATTAAAAATGCGAATTCAGTGTTATTTTGTGCAATTAAACTCAATTTAATGAATTATTAAAAAAAAAATATGAATTTGAGTCTTCAGGGAAAGTCATGTGCTGCCCACATCAGATTTTTACTTTCCCTGCAATACATGATTATGTATAGGGAAAGTATTGGAATTATGTAGAAAATCGCAACTCGAGTTTTCGACGGATCTACACGTTTCGAGATCTCTAGAATACGAAAAAACCTATTTTAGTGTGACGTGTGTGTGTGTGTCTGTGTGTCTGTCTATCTGTGTGTCTGTCTGTGTGTCTGTCTTTGTGTCTGTCTGTCTGTGCAGATTTGGTATCCACTCTAACTAAAAACTATTGCACCGAATTTCACAAAATTTTGTAGGTAAGTCACTTGTGGGCGGGTCTGGTACTGATTAGTTTTTGGGTACCATTCGGGATAAAAGAACCCACCTTTTTTTTGCGAAATGGCCCGCAAAAGTTTGTATCCACTCTAGCTGAAAACTAATGGACCTAATTTCACAAAATTCGGTAGATGAGTCACGTATAGGTCACCATGGTGCTGATTAGATTTTGGTACGATTCAGAAAAAAATAACCTGCTTTTCATTGCAGAATGGCCCGCAAAAATTGCCAAAATCTAAACTAAAAAGCTATGTATGCTCAAATATATCCATTAAATGCTTGTTTAATACGTAATTTTTAACGAAAAAAATAATAAGACCAACCCCATTACACTGGGACTAGCCGTTCTCGAGATATATTAGTTTTTTTTCGTATTTTCTCCACGCCACCTTTAAAAATAAATCCAGTTATCAATTGAGAACGAAAATTGAATTAAAAGTGAATTAAATTTAATTGAAATAAAGAGAACGTGGATATAAGTCTGCAGGGAAAGTCATGTGCTGCCCACATCAGATTTTTTACTTGATGGATTGAGTTTTGCGCATGCTTTGGGAGGTGTAACTGTAGCATCATGTTTTGTGTGGAAGTGGGAATAAAAAATATATTTAATAGATGGTTCACATGAATTTTTTTCTACTGTGGATTATCATTAGGTTTTTTATTGTCATTTGTGTCGTTTTGTTTGGTAATGCAAAGCAAAAGAAAATTATAAATACGTATCTAACCTCATGGGTCCGGGAATTTGAATGTATCACCTGCAACATCTCTAGTCAAAATAAATCAGGTCAACATAAATCAGGGTCAGTTAACACTTCTGTAACATGTACAACCTTAATTATTTAAACTATTCCTTTAGAAATTAGTGTATAAGCAGTAAATACTGATGCAACATTGCACATAGGTAATTGCACATAGGTAATGTTTTGCAAGCTTATAGATGCCTTATATTCTGAACATCGTCTTGGTATTTATATGAACGCATCGTAATACTAGACACATTTTCTTTGCGACATTTTGTATTCAACTAATAATCTTGAAAATAATACCAAACAAGGATTTATTTTTATAACTTCATCAGTACAGCTTAATGTTCATAGGAGTTTGCGTTACAAAATTGGAGCATGCACAAATGAGCCAAGCAGATGGGTTAAAAAGAGAAATATCAAACTTTGTATGCTTGGAACTAGAAACACATATATTTCTAAAATGCCATAATAAATAAAATTGCTGTTTGTGAGAATATAACATGCAAGCTTTTGCTTAAAGTAAGCAGGTATTGAAAGGTAGGCATTCCTCTTCCTCATGTCAGAAACAATGCATTTTCTTAACTTCATTGGGTGTTCCATATTTATTCTATTCCTCGTTTGCCAACAATCTTGCAGTTCTTAGTTGTTAAGAAAAGTCACTGTTTCTGAGCTGAGAAAGAAGGCACAAAGCGTCTTTGAAACAATTGTAGTCATTTAATTTTACTAAACATGCTTTCTTTTAGGAAGTATTAAAAGGTTATAGTATTTCTAAAATTTATTGTAGAACTAAAATTATTATACTTGTTTCGTGAATGAAAATATTTTCGATGTCAGGACAAGAAAATCAAGTATTTCAGTTTCTACTAAAACAGTTGTGGTTTATCTTTCTCGATAACCTAGATTAAATGTAAATGAAAAATATTATGAAGGATTAAAAAACTTGAAAGCTTCAATAACAAAGCTCAAAGTTGTCAATTTTCCGCAATGTTCATCCTTTATGAAAAATAAAATTGTTTTTCAATGTCTGTGTGACTGTCTGACTCTTTAGGAATCTGTGGGTTGGATAATCCTGATAAGTTTAGAGCCTCTACTGAAGATTAGTGCGATTTTTGTCGTCATTAAACGTAAGAGACCTATTGATTTTAAAGAACCCCATTAAGGAAAATCATCATATTTCGCATATCCGTATAGTAAAAAAAAATATAAAAATAAAGTTAAGACATGAAATGTAAAGAAATATACATTGTATGATTTTGTATCTAACTGCAAATGGCACAAGTTATAAAAAGCTAAGTTGTACCGTTCTTAAAATAATTCAGGTTTTTATTTGAAATGGAAACATCCCCACCCCCCAAAAAAAAAATAAATAATTAGGTAAGGAAAAAATAAATAATTAGGAAGGTTTTAAATTTTTACTTTTCTACAGGGAACTGAGAGAGTGATAAACTTAAAAAAGTGATTTCTTTGAAAGCATATATGCCGAATTTCAGCGGTAACCGCGCTATTTGTTCAAAAAAGCTTTTATTTGTGCTATCGCTTCCCTACAATATCACAATGCCCTTAAATAGTAGCTCCTCCAAAATACAAATAATTCCATAACCAAAAACAACATGATTTGAAACATTAAGTGATTTAGTTCACTTTCTCTCTAAAATATCGCTCTCATTAAAAGATTTTAAAATCTAAAAATATACTACTCGTATATAATTGTTAGGAAATCTTATACGGAAAGGGGATATGCATATGTCCTGCCAAATATATTCTCTCTTATTTAGTAATAGCTTTGAAAATGTGCTGCATGATAACACACTATAATATTTTTAAACATGTATCTATATAAACGCAGTCGATTTATGTATATTGTATGAGACGGAATTTATTTTCTTTAATTATGGACATTAAACCAAAATTTGGTCGAACACAGATATTAGTTTAAAACAGAAGATATCAGAATGTATGAAAAATATGTTAAATTTTGAATATTAAATTTACTACATTTTCTCTTTAACGCGCAGGATAAAAATGATAGGTGATTACATTTTATCTCAGAAATCCTATTTCGCGCCACGTAGATTTACGGAGAAAAAGTCATTAGCTTTAAGTCTATTACTTTTAGTCCCTGACGCGCACTTAACGTTTCTTGCAGTCATAGGTAGCAAGAAAGTCATTTACTCAAGCACTGCAATCAATTAAGGAAGCCTTCACACTTTACTGAAACCGTAGGTTGGAAATGCGCATGGATGTTGGAGGATAGCCAAATTTCCTTAATTTCAGGAATTCCAATCTGGTAAATTTATATTTCAGAGTTGATTAAAAATATGTTTTTCGTCGAAATAAATATAAAATACGATTTTGAAAATCGTATTCTGTTTGTATACATATAATTACCTTGACCTATCTTTCATAGGTAGCAAGTATGTCAATTACTCAAGCACTGTAATCAATTAAGGAGGACTCTTATTCCTTTGAATAACTTGTCTAAATACATGTAAAAGTGAATGTAAAACTTTTTCTCATATTACTAATAAACTATGCGAGGAAATTGGATTATTATTTAATGCTTGGTAATATTAGCCTGGAATTTAATATGTCTGTTATTTTAAGAGTTTTCTTACAAGATAAATAAAATAAAACATTTCAGTCTGAATATAATAAATACCTCTGTAAATATTTTTCTTGAGCTGAATTTTGAATGATTACACAAATAGAAATAATGAAAGCTTTTAGTATATTTTATTTCCATTTATTTCAAAAGCTATATATTGACTGTTAAAGTAAATAAATTAATGTATTTTTGCTTTCTCATACTGTGTAATATAAGAAAAATATTGTTTTGACGAAAATTTTCGAATTCCAGATTTTGATGCCAACATATCTTTTAAGACCTTCTGAACGCGTTTTGAATATTTATGGATTAATATCCACATGCCTGTCAATCTGATATATGTATGTAGTTGATATCTTGTGTACAGGATAGCGGCCACAGATAATAATGGATTTTCCCGAAATTTATATCCGGCTTTGTTATAAAATATTGAAAACTAGACATATTTCTTATAAATTCAAGTGAAAAATTATTCGAAGTTTAATTTGTTTTAACACAGTAGCATAAGACAAAATTTGGCATAATCATGTTGTTGTTGTTGAGAACCAGACCATCCGACCTACCAGAAAGGTGTAAGGTAACTGTTTGGATTGCCTGGAAGTGCCACCCAATTTAGACCGGAACCCAGGGTGGATACACAGGGACCGTACCATTCTTTTCCTACCACCAACCTCTCGAAAGGACTTACAGATCCACATGTTTAACGTGACTCCGCGTGAACACGGCGGCAGTTTTAGCAGCGGAGGAAATCGAACCCGGGCCTACCGAGTGCAATTCCAGCTCGCTAACCACAGGACTACCGTGCACTGGCTTAATCATGTGAAAGCCCCAGGCCGTCCGGCTCGTCCAGAGGACTTAGAGCAACAAGATGGACGACCGGTAGCTTAATCATGTGCAAAAGGGAGTATTTATGGTTCAACAATCACGATATTTAATAGTTTCAATCATTGTCGTAAAACATCGCGGCGATACAATTTGTTTTTGCTCGTGATGTTATTAGACTCCTTTGAAGATAAGTTGCACCCCCGGGATTACATTGCCAAGTATGGTATCAATCGAATTTTTTCAAGCACTTAATATTCAGAGTAACACGGTATAATTGTAATTATTTGAGCTTACAATACCTATTTTTCAAAATGTTTCTTGCAAAATTTGAAAAAAAAAAACCCTACTAAAATGAATTCTGGTGTGAGAATATTGAGTGGAGTCACACTCTAGTTAATTTAATTATACATTTTAGCTCTGAAAATATACTGTTCACATCATGGCATTTGCTTCATACATAAATACTACACATGACATAATTACGGAATGACTTATTTCTTAAATTAATGTTTTATTGTTAGTTCAGCAATTGTTAGTATGTTATTATAACTAATATTGTTTTGTATGGCACTGCTAATGCACAACCCGTATCTAGTCATGAAGTGTTTTATTGAAAAATGTAGTATTTTGTATACAATTAGTGGCGAAAAGTACTGAACCTCCTATAAAAATGTACAATAGTGAATTTGGGTTGACCTATATTATTCATTCTTAAATTGCCCGTAAATCCTTATAGCTGTGCAATTGCATGTTTGCCGCATTATAACCCACCAGTAATTCTTTGTGCGAGTTCTTAAATATAAGTATATTAACATACTGCACAATTAACTTTCACTATTTTAAACTTTAAAATACACATTATGTATTACATATATACAATTATGATTAGCTTATATTAATTATATATATATATATATATATATATATATATATGTATAAGTATGAAAAACTGTGTGTTTGAGACCAGGGATCTATTTGCCTAAAATCCTCTAGACCTAAATTCAGTGTAGATTTGTACGTACCTCTGTTGTTGTCTTTGGACATTGAACCGGGTGTCGGTCATTCATCGTTATCTGCCACACTATGTCTCTATATTGACTGAATATATGTATCTTTCAATATTGACTGTTACACCATTTATCAATGTAGAATGTCGGTCTTTCATCGTTTACACTATCTCTTATTGTTGACTATCGACTGAATACATTGACTACTACACCATTTTTGTATATTTGAAAACTGACTGTTGAACCTCCTTGGCCCGCATCGGTCTCTCAATTCTTTAAGTGGACAGCATATATTTACTGCCACATCGTGTCTCAATAACGCTATGAAATAACCTTACCTGTGGAACTTTATCTGCCTGTTGCTACGTCGTTTCGCCTGAGGTCCAGATACTCCCTCCGTATCTCATTGGTTGCCTTCGGAGCTATGCCACAATACTTCTTCTCTGGCTTATTCTTAACCAATCTGCATGGTTTCAGCCCAGTTGATTTTTTGACCCAACCACACCTGTAATTCAAATGTCTTTATTTATTGCTTTCATGATCTCCCGGGCCAGGACTGTCATAAACTGATGTCTACGAGTCTGCTCTTTTGTCTTTCTTAGTAGATATCATAAATTTTCGTACTAAATGTATCCAAGCCTCTTACACAATTATTAATAAATTTGGAAGTGAAGTCAAACTGTCTTAAACACACATGCCATAAGGTAAATAGTCCTTACCCAAAATTTCTATACCAGAACTTACCTTTGATGCCTTCACTAAGGGTGGAGCATGAAAACTCTTGGTTTTCGAGCCGGAGAGAAAGAAAACACAAAAGATATAAAATAAACACTCTTATTTAAATTGATCAATTTTTTAATATTTAATTTCATAGATATCTATATTTCTTGATTTCTAAGATTATTCATAAATTCATTTTTTATGACACATCTAGCTCTACCAATATTTAATTAACATACATATTTATGAAACATAATTTCGAACCTCTGATGCCACTAAGGGTGGAGCATGTAAACTCCTGGTTCTCGAGCCGGAGAGGAAAAAAACACACAAGATATGAAATAAACATTCTTATTTAAATTGATCAATTTCTTTAATATTTAATTTCATAGATATCTATATATCTTGATTACTAAGATTATTCATAAGTCCATTTTTTATGAGACATCTAGCTCTACCAATATTTAATTAACATACATATTTATGAAACATAATTGAATTGATACATATATGTATAACACCTAATTTAATTGGCACTTATATTTAGAACACATTAATTACTATTAGCTACCGAAAATCAGAGTAGTTCATTTAGTATACATACACGAGCTCGATATTACGATAGGTTCGTTCGACCTTATTGTTAATTATGCTATACGTGTTTGTGTGCCTTCCATGATAACTAGTGACAATTGTAAATACATAAATACCTATTCTCTTGCAGTTTGACACTTAATCGCACCATCACTCTGCTGGATGCCTGCGTATATTTTGATACGCCAGTATTTCACTATACATATGATACTATCACACATCTCATTCCTGAGCCACGCTTTCTTTGTGCTCACAGTAGATATTTTTTGAACGAACTAAGCTGACATGTTGCTAAGTCGTTGTCGGAAATTCAAATCTACCGAACTTTCTGGAACAAAGTGTGGAACAACTTTTTTCTTTCCCACTGTGGTTTCATACCACCTTATCCCATTTGTCGTTGACACTGAAGGGAATGAATGCTGTTTATTTATGTTTGCGTTCCAATTGGTTTTATCTGCTGCATTTACATTGCTCATTAGCTTGCTTGGCATCCGTAATTGAAATTACCAAAATGTCGTGCACGCCTTACGACAACACATTTAATTTTATGTCCAATATCTTACATTTATGTTGCCTTTGATGTATAATTGCGTTAACCTCAGTTCTATTATTCAGAAAACCTTTTATACTATATCAGTTTTGCAACAAATTAAAATTCTAAATTTTTATTGAAAAATATGCTATGCAGTATATTCAGCATACAACTAAATGAAATGAAATATGAAATACATTCTCGATATATTTAAAGAAATATTTTTTAAATATGGGTTAAAATATAATGATACTTTATCGAAAATAACATATATGAATTATATAAAATATTAAAATATTAACTTTTTACTTAATTCATTGGATAACAATTAAAGAATCTTGACACAACATGAAAGTCCAATTAATTATATTTAATGTTAACATTTTTAATGAAAATTCCTTCATAAAATAGCTACGATGAGCGTAATTATTATACAAAAATAGAAATAAGTGTAGTAAAAGTATCACCGAGGCGGATCTGTAAGTTATTATCACAATATTTTAATTAATGAGATGACCAGCCTTTCAATGAAACATTTTTTCAAAATATGTCTGATATTTGTCTATTACCTGATCATTTCTTAATTACTTCACTCGAGAATAAATTGTTCGGCAGAATAATTATGATACACTCCCAGAAGCAAAATGAGGAAATAAATGCATTCATTAAACTTGCTGATGGAAGTGCATGGATAATTTACTGGGTTTCAATCGATAAAATAGATAAATATGATAATTGTATTATTATTAATGTTTTTATTTGAATTATTTTATATAAATAATATTATTAATCTTATATTTGAAGTATGTTATATAAATAGTATTATTATGGTAGTTTTTATCATATACATACAATTCAGTGAGGCTTACTGAATGATTGAGGTATGAATCACGCAGCCAAAACTACTGAAGGTAGAAACTTTAAACTTTGCATACACGAGGAACACGACTCTTAAAAAATGTTAAACATCTAAAACATCAGAATTTTTTAGAAAATTTTAAAAATCGCGTAATTTTTCATTCTAACATACTTTTATAACTGACGAACAACTAGGCACACTACATTTGATCTTATACCATCATGTCCACAAAAAGGTTCTAAATTTTCTTAATTAACTCTAATAGTATGGAATCAACCATTTTTTAGATACTTTCATTTATAGTTACAGTAGATATTTTTTTTTATATTTTATCAATGCAATCATTTATAGATTTTGATAATGGTTACAGTTACGCTGCTTACACAGAAATTTTTTATTGTTTATTTTACAGATCGAATAATTGAAAAATAATAATATAATTAATTGATATGTCTGAAAAACTTGAAAAAATGTCAACATGTAGTGATCAGATATAAAAAGTATTTTACTTTCCTTATATACATAGTATAATGTATAAGGAAAGTATTGTGACGGGATCAAAAATTCGTATTCAAGTTTTCGATGGGAAAGCACGTTTCAAGCATCCCTAAACACGAATCAGACATTTTTGAGATTATGTCTGTGTGTGTGTGTGAAAGTTCATATGTATATAAATATATATATATATATATATATGTGTGTGTGTGTGTGTCAGTGAGTCTTTGTAGATGATATCTCACGAATCCAACGATCCGAACAAAATATGGTACAAAAATCACAATCAGCGAATATTGAAAGCCAATTGTTTTTACAAGCAATCGAATATTCAGAACCCTCCTAAATTTGGAGATGAATATTTATAAAAAATCATAAAAAAATTAAAATATTCAATAAAGTTTTATAAATAATCCTTTCTTACATAATTTTTCAATATAAAACGATTGACATATGCTAGCATGAACCGTTCTCAATATATTGCACATTTTTCAAATACATTTATCAAAAAACCACATAAAATTTAAACAATATTAACTATTGTGAAATCTGTATATTTTTCATACAATATATTTTTCAACAATAATTTCCATGTTAACAAAACTATAAAATGTGTACAATTATTAGGCTTAAATTTGAGTTTTTGACATTCGTAACTTTAAGTATGTAAGTGCCACATTTAATGACCACTAGTTATTACTGATGCCCAAAGTATGGGTAGAAATAGCCGTTTCCGGTGCCGTCTTGAAAGGGTTGGGATTCTAAATGGGTCTTGTATGAAATGCATCAAATTATGCTTTTAATGATAAATTCAAGCTGACATAAATTATTTCAACACTCATGACGTATGAACCAGGTTTATTAAATGGTATAACCTATTTACCTTAACCAATCCTAAAGTTAAGAATCTTTATAGTTGAAAACCGCATCAATGTTTAAAACACTAGTCTTATAAGAGAACATAATTTTCTAATAAATAGTTATACCAGGTGCAGAGTCCACTTCGATAAGAGCTTGCAGTACCGTAGAAGTATCTCAATTGTATAGCGCCGGCTTACATTGTCGACCGAACAAATGAACTATGTAGGTTAGAGCAAAGACGTCGGCGGTCACAAAGCAACACTAGTACGACTAGCACTGATTCAGTAGACTCTGGGATATCGGATTGCAAATGCAATGTCCACTTCGATAAAAGTTTATAATTCCGTTCCAATAGTCCAATCCAGTCCCAGCGTCGGCTGGTGGCTGGTATCCGTCGGCTGGTGGCTGGTGGCTGGTGGTGGGAGATCGGCTGGTGGCTGGTTTCCGTCGTTCGATTCCCGTTTGAGGCAGTAAAATCCATTACACAGCCTCACCTCGGAACATCTACCTCTTGCCTAATGACAGTCATTGGAGTCCTGGACATGCATCCTAAAGGTGGACAACGTTTAAAATTCAGTACCTATTTTCTATAATATTATTGATTAATGAAACTTTACTCACACTGCTACTAACATTTTGACTTCTACAGTGAGTGGAATTCTTCTCGAATCCAAGTAGAGTAAAACATGTTATTTTATGCAGTATTTATAGTTTATTATATTCGTCCGTCCATGATCATTATAGAGGCAAGTCCACGTTCGAAAGATAGCTCGAAGGAGGCATCTCTAAAATGCGATGCATTCCTTGGTAATATTTTTAAAATTATCACAATACTACATTAATTTAATATATTTGAAAACTTCATCGAAAACAAATGAGCTTTACCTGTTGGAGATAAGTGTGCAATGTAAATTGCAAAATATTGAAAGTAAGGTAGAAAATAAGACTACGTTAATGAAATAGTCCTTCCATTATTTAAACATCTCTAAAATGCGATACATTCCTCGATATTGTTTTTAAAATTATCACAATACTACATTGATTTATTATATTTGAAAACTTAAAACTTCATCGAAAAAAATGAACATTCAAATGACGGCATTGAAATACAAATTGCCTGGATTAAACATCTTTAAAATGCGATATATTCCTCGGTAATATTTTTAAAATTATCATTATACTACAATAATTTACTATATTTGAAAACTTAATCCAAAACAGATGAACTTTATTCAAAAGACGTCATCGAAACCCAAATCGCCTGGCTCACTATATGAAAGCAGCATTTCATTCATAAACTTGTTTCCATTCCTTTTATTCATCACAATATTATAATAACTTATTTTATTTAAAAATTTAAAACCATGGAGGTACAAATAATTTAGCTCTATGCTTAAAACTTCATCGAAAAGGTCGTTTGCTTCTCTGTGTAAAATCAATGAATGTTTCATTCATATGAGCTATATTGCAGACTCCATGAGCTAAATAATTTTGCTTTAAAGAAATGCAACAATTCTTATACAACTCATTCTACATCTTTTCGTGTTTACATTCTCCATAAGTAAAAATCAGGCTTCGTTGTAGAAATAATTAAAATTTGATGATCATTTAAACTCAAATATATTGTAATTGCGTTGATTCAGTATGTAGATGCACGGAATTTAAGCAAAAATAATGCGGCTTTAGGACTTATACAATACTAAATATAAATTAAAATGAACTTTAAAAATCATAATTTTTGACACAAGATGGATGCCATATTTTATTTTGAAGTGGGTCATGTGATCTCTTCATATATGATCACGTGATCTCTTCATATAAAGGGTGTAATTATTATTTAAATTTTTATTTATAAAACTGCTGAATATACTTTGTTAATTTTTTTTTATATATTTTACGGGATAATTTGGATATTTCATAAAACTTTCGAAGCAATTGTGAATTTTAAATTCGCTTAAAAAAATGTTTGATAAATTATGTCCCATAGGGTTCAATGTATTTCATTTTTTCAACCCGTGTTCAATCTAAAACAACATAGGTGATATTATTCATTTACATTCCTATAGATCCCACAGACCGTCTAAAAAACATACAAACATTTTATTTTGATAAAGTCATTTTTATGGTAGTTATCGAGCTAACGGACAGACAGAATGAACAAAGACATAAACACTTTTCAACTATGTTGTAAAGTGTTAAAAATTGTGTGAATGTATTTTGTATGCTAATTACTTTGAAAACAATATTATTACACTCCTCTTCATTCAAATAGCGTGACAATTGGCTTATTTTAAACAAATAGCGTGACAATTGGAATATTTCAAATAATCTACAAAATGTACACGATGCTTTTTATTAAAATATCAGTCCGACTATTCTTTTTATTTGGGAACCAATAATGACTAATTGATTGCATAATAAATATTTACTTTACTTGAAATGTATCTTGGAAATTTGTAAAATAAGTCTCAACTGCAGGGCATTATCCGATTACAGAGCGGAAATGTCTCGTTGCAACATTCAGTAACGGAGTAAATGGATCTTGCTAATCCCTTCCACAGGAAGTAAGTGATTTCAATTGTAACCGGTAAAAGTGAAGATAAAAGGAAGTTGGTAAGTTTAGGGAGATAAGGAACAATGGTAGTCTCACAATAATTAAATACATTTTTACAATGGAAAATAGAAATGGATAATTACACAGTACGTATGCAAAGAACACTTTAAAATCGTAGTATTAATATATAGAATGACAGTGGCAGAAAAATATGTTTCCATACCGCGCACATTAATATAGGCATTTAAAAATTAATGGGAAAGAATAATTATATTTTAGAATAAATGTCTGTGAACAAGTGCTAATTTGCTACAATGTATCTTTAACGATATCTTGCCTCAGCAGTGATCAATGATCCCCAGCTGTTCAGCTGTAACAATATAAAAGTTTTAAGAGTGACATTGGTACATTCTACTGAATGTTTTTTTCCAATTATTTGATTTTTATTTCCTATTTGAGTGTAATTAACTGTCGCGATGGCGTAAAATAATATTGCAGCATTATCGAAGCTATTTGTTTTAAATGCACTATTTTGTAATAATTTATTTTTCAGGTTTATAGATTTACATGATTTTTTTACACACACACACACACACACACACACACACACATATATATATATATATATATATATATATATATATATATATATATATATATATATATATATATATAAATCTTTCTATTGTATGAAATTTTTTCCAGTATCATTTGCTTCAAAATGCCCTTAATAATGTGCAATATCTTTTGGAATGTCCCTTGTCATTTTATTTGCATTTTCTATCGATTTTATTCTGCATAGATAAACGTTGGAAATAAAAGTATTATAAAATATAATTAGTCAAAGAATACGAGTTTATTATTTATGAAAATAATTCTATTTGAAAAAGTTACCGCCACACTGTTCAGTGGAAACATTAGTGGCCATGTAAGTAAAAATTCCAACTAAACTGATAAATGTGTTTGACACATGTTTCCTTCTTATTTTTTGTTCGTTCTTTGGTGTAATTTAAGCTTAGTACCATAGTATTGATAATATTTACATTTTTAGTTATATTACATTTTAATTTTTTAACATGATAAATTTTCAATGATTACATTTACATCAAACGAGTTAAATTTAGATCAAACGAGATTGAAAAGTAAAACACGAAACGCTTGTCAATATATATAATGATTTTCAGTTTTAAATGTAGAAACTTTCCAATCTATTTTGTAAATGGTTGAAACTATTTCCAACCGTGCACATGCAGATCATTAAAACCATGTTGTTTCCAAAGCTTGAATTTACATATATCCACTAGTACCTAGAACAATCTATTTCATAAATACACGTTTTCTATATATAAATGAGGAGCTCAAATTTATTTGATGACATGAAACAGGTAAGAATTTAAATATTTAGCAAATAACACAGTACTAAATTTTAAGTTGCTTATTTATATTTATATATTTACAAATGTAACGAATATCACGAAATTATGTGTTAGAAAACAATATGATAATATAGAACTTTTTGCCAATATAAATATGCATTTTTTAGAAAAATATACATTGTAAGACTCAAAATATATGTAAATTATATAGAACAAAGATTAGGTTGTAAAAATATATAAAATGTGAAATAAGAAGCAGGAAATATTTATGATCACAGTTTATTATGATTTTAAGCAAATAATGAGCATTAATATAAATTTTTATTAAATAGCAACATGTAGTATTCAATGTTTACAAGAACGTATTCCTTAATTATGTTAATGAATTAAAACTTCATTTTTATTTATTATATTATTGTATAGCGACCATGCTGCTTCCTAAAAATTTGTCACATTCAAGTATTTGATGAATAAGCACTTTTTATAACACCCTGACCCAAATTTAGCATTTTTGAAAATATCTTCTTCTGTGTGTATATATGTGAGGTGTCAATATATATATATTTTTGGAAATATTTATCTTGGAAAGAATATAAGTATATATAATATATATATAGGTATATAATATATATATATATATAAGTATATAATATATATATATAAGTATATATAATATATATATATAAGCATAATATATATATAAGTATACATAAGTATATACTATAAGAATAACATTTTCTTAAACTGTAACAGTAGTAAATTCATTACATTATATAAGGAAAGTCATGTGTTGCTCAGATCAGATTTTCTTACCTTGTTTTCGATCCGCTTTTCTTCTTTAAAGTGTTTTATCACATACTGCACCATAGAATGGGATAAATGTACTAATTTAGCAATATTACGAACTGATTTGCCACTGCTATGATGAAAAATAATCAGCTGTTCGCTGTTTTCTTAGGGCTACGAGCCATTTTTAAACAATACGAAATATTATGAAGTAAGCAAGCAAAGATTAAAGCTAAACGCTTTTTTTAAATGACACCACAATGTAAAATTAAAAAAGCTGCAGAGGATAATTTGATTTATGAATTTATCCGAAAATGTTTCGGTGTACGATTACTTTTGTGACGTGTTCTTTCTCTGCCTCCTTGCATTTTCATTTTTGTAAGAAAAAGATGAGTCAATATTTAAAAATAAAATGTTAGGTTTTATGCAGAATCATATGGAGATGATATGAAAAAATATTGAACTTTATATTCAAATTCAATTCCAGGCGATAGCGCTTCTTCTACAAACTTTTAAAGTTTACGAACACTTTTGGGACCCACTGTATGTATATATATATATATATATATATATATATATATATATATATATATATATATATATATATATATATATATATATATATAAATATATACATATATCAAACCAGAAAAGTATAAAAATGAAAGAAAGCCATATATCAAAGAATGGCCGGGGGGGTTGTGACCCCCACTCCCCGGTTAAGCCAGCTTTGCGTCTAGACAACTCTCCCGGTAGCCGATATATTGCACAAAGATGAATACCGAAGAATCAAAATTTTAAAAGGATTCTAAAAATTATTCCAAAAAAAGGGATTTTAAAAGGGTTACAGAACATGAAAGTGTGGAGTACCCATAAGACACGCATTTTAAAACTGTACTATATGTCTACTCTCACAAAACTAAAGGCAATTAGAATACAAACATATAGATTTTAATGATCAAAGCAGATACCATACCACTTCCCAAATTGGTTATAATACTTACTTAACAATAGCAAATAAAAAACTTCTACCAATCTTAAAAGAAGTTATGATTAAAATAAAAAATAATGGTGTTTATTTTATAAGTAATAGTCTTGAAGTAATAGAAAAAATTAAAACCATATCTGAAGATTTACATTATAAAAGTTATGATTTTAATGATTTGTTCAGTAATATAGATATTAAGGAGCTTTTTGCCATTTTGATGGAAGTCTACGAAAAATATAATATGCAAAAACTTATTACTCTAAGTAAATTTAAATCTTTGGTCAATCTTGTACTGTTTGAAACCGTCTTATACGATGGCACTAATTTCTACAAACAGCTCCATGGTATACCCATGGGAGGTGGTTGTTCCTCTATTCTCGCCGATATTTACCTCAACAAATATGAAGAGGGCACACACATTTTAAACGAATTACTGTTCATACGTTACGTTGACGATATCCTTTTTGCCTGTAAAGAATAAATTTTTTTATTGGATTTTGGATTTTATCCAAAAAGTTTAACTTTAACAGAAACACCATACAACCCTGATGAAAGTCTTAATTTTCTTGATTTGTCTCTGTACAAACTTCCTGATGGATCAACTGGATTTCGCCTCTACGATAAACGTAGAGATTTTAAATTTGTTATAAATTTCATTGTTCCTTGGTATTCATGCTTACATAGGAATGTATACAGAAACATAATATTGAACCAACTTTTGCGAAGCAAAAGAATCAACAGTCATGTTAATGATCGTTACAATAGCGATATTGACTTCCTCCATGGTGCAATTGCACAGGGCTTTCCGAAGCGTTTTCTGTGTAACATTATATGCAAATTTTATAGTATAACCGTAACTGAAAGCTACCACATATATTTGGAAGCCAAACCTCCCGTGTGTTGATCACGTTAGGGAGTCTGTGCCATCTTTACACAGGTTAAAAATGAGCACACTTATATATACAATAGCTAATTACTTGCAGATGATTGGTGCTGGATTCGTCATGGTGGATAGTGCATTTGGGAAGTGGTATGGTATCTGCTTTGATCATTAAAATCTATATGTTTGGATTCTAATTGCCTTTAGTTTTGTGAGAGTAGACATATAGTACAGATTTAAAATACGTGTCTTATGGGTACTCCACACTTTCATGTTCTGTAACCCTTTTAAAATCCCTTTTTTTGGAATCCTTTTTAGAATCCTTTTAAAATTTTGATACTTCGGTATTCATCTTTGTGCAATATATCGGCTACCGGGAGTTTTGTCTAGACGCAGAGCTGGCTCAACCGGGGAGTGGGGGTCACAACCCCCCCGGCCATTCTTTGATATATTGCTTTCTTTCATTTTTATACTTTTCTGGTATGATATTAAAATCCACAATGTAGTCCAGCATAGCGCCTTATTCGTGTGATTTCTGGAATTTTGTAACTTTCATTTATACATATTTATTTATATATATATATACATATATATATATATATATATATATACACATATATATATATATATATATATATATATATATATATATATATATATACATATACATACATATATATATATATATATATATATAGCGCTTTTAAATATTTCTTATAAAAATGAAAATGCAAGGAGGCAGAGAAAGAACACATCACAAAAGTGATCGTACACCGAAACATTTTCGGATAAATTCACAAATAAAATTATCCTCTGCAGCTTTTTTTAATTTTACATTGTGGTGTCATTTGAAAAAGCGTTTAGCTTTAATCTTTGCTTGCTTACTTCATAATATTTCGTATTGTTTAATAATGCCCCGTAGGCATAAGAAAACAGCGAACAGCATTCGAAAATTGATTATTTTTCATCATAGCAGTGGCAAATCAGTTCGTAATATTGCCAAATTAGTACATTTATCCCATTCTATGGTGCAGTATGTGATAAAACACTTTAAAGAAGAAAATCGGATCGAAAACAAGGTAAGAAAATCTGATGTGAGCAACACATGACTTTTCTTATATAATGTAATGCAATTACTACTTTTACAGTTTAAGAAGATGTTATTCTTATAGTATATACTTATATTCTTTCCAAGATATAGAATTTTTTTGAAAGAGTCGTCATTTTCATTGATTTAGTGTCATTTTTATGCATTTGGTGAGATTTTTTTTAATTTGGCAACAATTTAAAATGTCGCCAAGTTGGCGATATTCCGTCAAATTCGTCGCCAAAATCTCGCCAAGCATTATGGACGGAGAAATAAGTTATTCTTACAGCAGATAAATGACTATTGGCGTTCAAATACAAAAGTATTACTAAAAGTATAGTTTTTCATAAATGGAACGGCTAAATCCACGAGAATGATGTCACTAAATTTATCGCATGGTATTACATATAAAAAGTGAACATGTTACTCAATAGAAAATATTTTTTTTTACTTTATATGACTTTTTGATAATTTTTTTAAAAAAAAGGGGAATATCCTGAGAACGGTTCATGTTAGCGTTCTAAAATTTATGCCTATCGTTTACTAATGAAAAATTACATAAGAAATGTCTATTTGCGTAAGTTTATTAGCGGTTTTTGATTTTGTGACAATTTTTTCAAAATCTCACTCGAAAATTTAGGGGGGGGGGGGGGGTTCTGACCATTCGATTGCGTATAAAAACAATAGGCTTCCAGTGTTTACGGATTGTGATTTTTGTTCCAAATTTTGTTCGAATCGGTCCATTCGTTCGTCAGTTACGTTTCCACAGACTCACTGACACACACACACATACACACACACACACACAGACATCACTTCAAAAATGTTTGATTCGTGATCAGGTATGCTTGAAACGTGCTCTCCCGTCGAAAACTCGAATTCGAATTTTCGACCCTGTCACAATATTTTCCTTATACATTATGTATATAAGGAAAGTAAAGAGGCTTAGCAGGCAAAGTTAACTTAACGTGATCAGAGATTTATAGTAAGAAAATTTGTGAAAAATCCACGTTTGACTGCTATAAAATTTTTACAGAGTTTACTGAAAAATTTTCTACTTTAATTTCACCTGAAACTGTTCGACGAGTGCTCCGATCAGCTAGATTACATGGACGTTCTGCCCGAAAAATTTTTTTCGTAAAGCACGAAAAATAGAAAGCTTAGGCTTTCCTTCGCAAAATCAATAATAAATAAGTCAGAAACGTATTAGAATCATGTCTTATTTGTAGATTTAACATTTCTGGTTCCGATGAGCGTATAATTGTATGGAGAAGAAAAAAGGAGGAACTTAATCCCAAGAACTTGGAATAGTAAAGCACGGCGGTTGAGGAGTCCCTCGTGTGGGGATGCATGTCAGCATCTAGGTAATTTGGTATTTATTGATAGCATAATGAATCGCGACCTTTATTTAAATATTTTAAAAGACAATTTAAAATTATCAGCCCAAAATTTGGGTATTGCAAACAATTTCGTTTTTTATCAAAATAACGATCCTAAGCTCAAGGTTCTCAATGTTAGCCTCTAGTGTTTCCTTAATCGTCCACAAGATCTGAAAACACCACCTCAGTCGCCGAATTTAAACCCAATAGAACATATTTGGAGAGAACTGGAGGTACGAAGACACGACATTAAAATGAAAGGCGAACTAAAAACGTTATTGAATGAAGAGTGGAGGAACATTGATGCTTAAATTACGAAAAAACGAGTAAACTCGATTCACAGACGTTTAAAAGATGTTGTGGATGCTAGGGGATATCCTACTAAGTAATAATTTAACGAAATATTACAGTATTTACTGTATATAGAGATTTTTTTTAAATGTACGAAGACTGTTGTGACGTAACATGTTGGTTACTTTTTGATTATTAATTTTTCAAAAAAAGTGTTACTATGTTTTAAAATATTCTATGCAGTTTGCTAAGAGCAAGTTATAGATATTATTAAAAAATTCCCATTCTGAAATAATAATTTTTATCAATGGATAGAGCAGTATTTCATTGAAATTCGTAAGTGTACGAACACTTTTGGGACCCACTGTATATATGTATATATTATACACTGTATAACTAAACAGAATATTTCAGAATTATCATGTTAAGAACTCAAATTATTGGAACTTCAAAACATTATTTTCTACGGAAAGCAATGGTTATTCCCGAAACAATGATGACAGTACATAGAATGATAGTTTTAACTTCGTTATGAATATTAATGATATCAAAATATTAACACATATAATACAAATTCAACCAATTTATCAGCTACTAAGATTTTACCACACTGAAAATATTTTCCATAATGGAAAAAGCTTATTTATGTCTTTAAATATTTTTTATGAAATATTTAAAAATAATAAATTGGGTACAAAACCCACAAAAGATACGTATATTTTATATTTTATTTTGCCATCTCTATAATAAATGTGACGCAAGTGGTACACAGTGGTTTAAATGGAATATACATGTTTAATTGTAATATAAATGGTGTGACAAAATGGATAAATAACGTTATGTAAAATTCGAGTTGCAATTTACACTGCAGACTATTTGCTCAAAGAATTGACATATATGATTTTAAATTTATTTTTCAAATTTAGTATTTTTATATAAACATATATCAATACAAACAGTATACCTAGTACTATACCCTAATAGTAGATGCATTATACCTTTCCTTTAAAGAAATTCTGAAGTACAAAATCATTTAAAATAAAAATTTACAACAACTTTAAAATATTCATTCGATTACTTTGTTATTACCTACGCATATTCTAATTTAAACAGCTAGCATTAGATGCACATCCAAATGTATAATGTAAATCATACATTTCATTTATTTGTTTACCCTTTTCTTTTTCAAGATATATTATATTCTTTCATTGGAGAAATGTTTGGGCACGTAATAAACCCATCGGATGTCTCATTAATCTCAAATAAGAGTGGAAATAAATGTCTTAAAAACAGACGAAGTTCAGTTGCCCAACGGAAAATATATCACGAAATGCCTGGAACAAAAGTATTTTACTTTTCTTCAGAGATTTGTATATTTCTCGGAAATCGATTATTTTTGCTTCTTTTCACTTTCAAAAAATAAATACAATATGAAAGAACATGAAGTTGTTTTTCTTTAAAACGCGAAAATATATAATAACTTTTCTAAATATATAATGACTTTTCTTTGTGATATATTAAACTAATGCTTAATATCAATTAAGCAGATAATTCAACAGTAAAATAAAATACATAAACTGCATAAAATCACCAAATATACCCGAAACTTGAAGAATATTATAAGATGATAATATATTAAGGAATATTTGTTTAAACGTACAAAAGCGATGAATGGGTGCTAAAAATCCGCCCAGAAATACCACGGCTACTTCTCATTAAAGGATTTTGAAGATGGGATCTTCCTAGAATATGTCTAAGTCATATTTATACAGAAAGCGAACTCCAAATTTCGCAAAAACCCTTCATAGACGGAATACATAAGGCAGAGCACTATGTCTTGGAAGCCAGGTCAAAAATCTTGACACAAGATGGAAATATTGTAGGGGGACACGGAAGCTTATTTCCGATGACGAAAAATGGATATATGTAATATTTAGTGATGGAAATAAGTGGAATCAGGATGCTCCTGAAGGCTGTGCATCATATTACAGTGGCTTACAGAGAAATCCTGTAAGTATTATAGTAGTCTGAAACCTGACAGATTTGTCGTGGTGTGGGAGTGGAATTGGATTAAACGGTCAAATCTCTTTAACATTTTCAATTGGAAAAATTAAGTCCAAAGACCTCCCAATAGACTATCGAGAACAAATTAATTAAGTTTAATGACTTGCCGGAAGGTTCAAATTGGGCGTTTCAGCAGGATTGTGCAGACATCCATATATCGGCTGTAGACGGGTCAGCTCTGAGTCTCGATCTGAACCCCATCAAAAATTTATGGAGAAGTATGAACTGTCCTGTGTACACACTTGGAAAACACTACATCTCGTTAGAAGATCTGAAAAACACCATAAAGAAAGCATGTTATGAAATCAGTCTTAATATTATGCAGATCTTGGTTTCTTAGAAAATGTATGTCTATGAAGTTATACGTAATAGTGGAAATATTATTAAACATTATAAATACATTTATATTTCATTATTATTTTCTAATAGATTTAAAAAATTGTTGTTATGCTTTTGACACATGACATGTTGGAATTTTTTGTCTTACATATTACATTTATTGCATCTTGGTCTTTTCATATGGTAAATGCAAACGAAATGCTATATGCAGTAAATGCTTCATACAGTAAATGCTTCATACAGTAAATGCTTCATACAGTAAATGCTTCATGCACTGCTTTTAGTAGTTGTGATTGTTACTCTTGTTTCGTAAATACAATTGTTTGTCAGCGTCTAAATTTTAACATTGACTGTATTGTATTTACATTCATTGAATGCAGGATTGACCTAATTTTACTCGAAAAGAACAAAATGTTGGAATATAAGATATATATAAAAATCATATAATTCAAGAATTTTTCCTCCAATAATAGAAACAAAATACGTGAACCGGTTCCATTTTTGATAGAATAAAGCTTTTTTTCTCTAATCACTCTAAAGAAATATCCATACATGATTCGATGAATATTATTGTTTTTTACTTTTACTTTAATATATTTATGAAGTCTGACTTATGAACCATAATCTCTGCTATGTACAGCTCGCATAGATACTTATAATATTTCCAAGATATTGAATTTTCGTGAATTAGTCGTCATTGTTATTTATTTAGCGTCAATTTTATCCATTTGGTGATATTTTCTTTAATTTGGCATGATTTAAAAAAAATCTCCATGTTTGTGACATTCCGCCAAATTCGTCCATAAAATCTCATCAAGCGTTATGGATGGAGAAATAAGTTATTCTTACAGCACGTAAATGATTACGGACGTTCAAATACAAAATACTAAACTCGAAGTATCTTTTCTCATGAATGGAACGAGCCAGAACAACGAGAATTATGTCTCCAAATTTATCGCATGATATTACATATGAAAAGTGAACATGTTTCTCAACAGTTAATATTTTTTTTATTTTATGGGGTGTTTTGATAAATCTATTTGAAAAATGTGCAATATCACTAGAATTGTGCATGCTTGCGTTTTAAGATTTGCACAGTCAATTGTTTTCTAAGAAAAAATTACATAATTAATGTCTATTTGCGTAACCTTATTAAAGGTTTGATTTTTTGATGATTTCTTCAAAATTTCACTCGAAAATTTAGGAGGGTTCTGAACATTCGATTTTATTTAACAATAACAGGCTTCAAGCATTCACAGATTGTAATTTTTGTACAAGATTTCATTTAGAATTGCTCCATTCGTTCGTGAGATACCGTCTTCAGAGACTCACTGACACACACACACACACACACACACACACACACACACACACACACACACACATCACCTCATAAATGTTCGATTCGTGTTCAGGGATGCTTGAAACGTACTCTCCCGTTGAAAACTCGAATTCGAATTTTCGAGCCCGTCACAATAATTTCCTTACACATTATACTATGTATGGAAGGGAAGTAATTCGCTCAAATGTTTTGAAAATTTCACGATCAGAAAACGAATTAATAAAAATCGAAGACTTTAATAGTGTTATTACTTGTAGTAAACAGCAATTTTTTATTGACTATAAGGGAAAAGTGTGTTTTTAGAGTGTTAAGTATGCCAAAAGTATTAATATATTATATACATATTAGAACAAATCAACTAATACACACAATTATTTTGCGTTATTGAACTGTTGCCAACTTAAAATAAGAAAATTAAAAGAATAAAAAAATTTCGACATTTTTTAAAAGTAATATGTAAATCAAAACTCAAATAAAGATGTTTAATTGTAATACTGATTATGATACTAATGATCAAAAACAAAATATAGGAATAACTAACGCATGATAGAGCCAAGGATGTCTTGCACTCTTGGTGTTTTTTTTAATTAATGTTTTAAATTCTGATTAAATCAGAACTCAATATACTTTGTGCTGGCCGTTATTCTTAAATAGATGGGTGTATATGTACAGCTGCGGAAAAAAGAAAAGTTCCATCCTTATTCGAGCATCGTTCATCATAGAGCAAATTTAAACACACCATTCGATTAAGAATAATACCCTGTATATAGTCATGTGCATAAAATGTGCATAAGAGACCGTATTCGTATTTACTGAGCACAAACTTCGAAATTTTCAATGGCAACGCCCGTTTTTAATGTCATAAATAAATTCTGGACCCCCAAATTAGTCCACATAAATTGTCCTTGTCGTTGTTGAGACCCAGACTGTCCGACCTACCAGAAAGGTGAAACGTAACTTTTTCACACATAAACACTTGCACACACATTTCACACACTTGTAGTTCCTATATTTATATCCGGAGACATTCAATTTTCCTAAATGCGAAATTTTCATGGAAACTGGAACTTGAAGGGTAAGATTATGTTGATTGACAGCAACTGTTCTAATAAAATAAATAATTTGCTATTTCACTGAAATACGTTACTGCTTCGTTCTGATATATAATATTGTGTTTGAGAAAAAACCCTCTTCATTTATTATCGTATGGGATTTCAAAATGGTCGAATATAGGATGAAATACACGAATGATGGGTCAGCACATTGTAATAACTGTCGAATATGTCAAAGTCCTAAGGTTATTTCATCAAATAGATATTTAAACGATGTCTAACGGTTCTAAGTGTGTTATAATAACTATCATGCTGAACCACAAATACGCAAATTAGTTTTTTAAAGCAAATCTAGGTCTTATAGTAATTCGCATCATATAATTTTGCTATTTCTAATACTTTTAATATACATTTTTATATATTTATTATTTTAATGTCTATTTTATTATCACTAATTATCGCATAATATTTTGACCTATTTCAACTCGCATTAAATGCGGGAATATTATACGTAATGTAATTAATACTACATCATTGAATAACTTATAGAGTTAAATTTATAACAGTAGAAGTTTGTATCCTTCACCCTTTCCTTAACTCTCTAATAAAGTTGCAGAATTACATTGATTATACTGCATCCATACTACACTTTTTATACAAAGTTTATTTAAAGTGGGTAAAAAGAAAGGCCCTTTCTAACACATAAAGACAGTTCAATAACAAATCAAATATATCTAGGTTCATATTCATACTTTTTTTAAATATTCATTTAAAAATTCATATTTCATACAAAAGAGTTATTTAAGACTTTGATGTATAATTTTTATTAAATGTAAATTTCTACGTTTTTTATTATTTTCTATTAATTTAGATGTAATTAAGTAAAATTATTTATAATTTAAATTTGAAATATGTTGAATTTTAAAATATGGACCGGGTCACACATGTGCCAATCTGCCTTAACGACAAAAGTGGTACGGGACACCGATATCCCATACTGCCTTAAAGATAACATTTTGGTGGACACCAAAATGAAAAATGCTGAATTTATGATTAAATAAATGAGCTTGTCATTCAATACATATTTTATTTGACTACATGATACTCTCTGAAGCAAATTTTGCTGTTTGTTAGATAAAAATGCCAAATACATATTATGCAAAAAATATTGATATAGTTTTCTATTTATTTTTATCCTATCAATTTTGCATTTTTTTTCTTCTGTTACTGTTTTTCTTGCTCAACAGCATCTGAAAGAACTTTGTTGAAATTTTCAATTATTAGCCCAAATTTGAATGCTGGAACATGACTCTTATCATGCCAGGGCTTATCCTTGACATCATCGTTGAAGTGTAACTTTCTTCTAGTATCAACAAATTTTTCATAAAGCATTGTCTTGCAATCAGGTTTACTCTCAAAAAGACATAAAGTAGGTCAGAAATCTACTAAATTTGGAAGAATATGGTATTTCCTTACAATGCCCAGGTATGCATATACCTCGTCTCTAGATGTCTCAGATACTTCACGTTGCTATTGAGCGTATAAATTAGTTTGTGGAACAATGGTATCTTAAACAAAACTTTTAAAATTAGACACATAAAAATATACTGTATCTAGTAGATTTTTCATAGAATAACCTTATCTTATCCCATTCAACTTTAATATCAGCATCTGGTAAAACAACAGGATATATTTTATTTGACTGATCTACATTTTTTGTTTCTTTTTTTAATTTTCTTTCCATATGTTTTTGAATTTGAGTTTTTGTTCATTTTTATCGACCAGATGAAAAATTAATTCAGGACTCTCCTATATTTATCATTATTACTGATGTTTACACTTTCTTTCATATGATATTTACTTTTGTTTCGTCAATAACGACAAGAATTTTTCATATTTATCTTTCATATCTTGTTCTAGAAAGGCTAGACCTTCCTTGTCTAAATTTTCACAATCCCTATGTAGCACTACTTTCTGCAAGAAATATTACATTAATTTGATCTAGTGTCAGCTAAAACTGCTTTTATCTGCTATCGCAATATTGTCATTTATATTGCTTACAGCATCCCATTCGAAACACTTTGAAAACAATAGCGCGACCATGGATTCCTTTAGTGCCTCAAAGTGCTGATGAAAAGTGCCTCAAAGTATTTAGTCATACTTCCTTTGTACAGAAACCTTCCACCAAGTTTTTAGTAATGTTCTATAAGAAAAACGTTCCAGTTTAGTTCACTGCATTGGAATGCAGACGAATAGCACTCTACTTATTTTTTCTATACAAATATCTCTGAACCAGATTTGGACACATGCGTCTTTTCGATGTATACAATTACTGCAGCTCTACTAAATATATGTATTTTTTTCGATATAATAATGTTTATTGGATTCATGGAAAATAATAAATGATTTTAAAATATTGTAATAAAAGTATGTTACTAGAAATTAAATTTTTAAATTGGAAGTCAAACATTTTTCAAACTACATTTTTCTGGAAATAACTTCAAATATAAATATTTTACCAAAATTATTTTAAGAAATTGTGCAATATTATTACACCCTCTTTTATAACGATATAAAACTAAAAAAATATAATTGAAATTAAAGCCTATGAAAAATAAAATACAAAATAGACACTAGTGTCCCATCTGCTTAAGGGTTAAAAATATAAAAATGATGTAATTGTATTTGAGTTGCTTTGTAGTAATGTAATACAAAAAAAATATCATGAGATGGTAAGTCTGGGAAACTAAATTAGCATTAGGAGTTCAAAACTTTACATACTCAGAAACACTTCAACCAAATGACTTGAAATTTGGTATCGGAGGTTGTATTTTGCTATAGATTTAAAATAAGTTGTAAAACTTGGGAGTTGTCATTGGGGGTTTCCTTGGTTGTGCGAGTTATAATATTGTTATGACGTATTCTTAGGATTCATGGGTGTGCTTTCAGAATACAAGAATGAATCCAAATTTCTGTATAACTCACACGTTTGTTCACAAGCACATCATCATTAGGAGCGATATACAGCAAACAGCCCTTAAATGCATGATCCACTAATTTCATAAAACAACCGATAATATGATCATAGCAATGCCGTATCATATTTCACGAAACATCCGAAATTATTTTCAAAACATTGACGTAAGTCACAGTTTAATATAGGTCGTCTCTCGTCAACTGCTCTCCGACTAAGTGATCGCTCCTTTTATATACTCACTCTGTAAAAACTGCTGGAAATATTTCATATCTTGCAGAATTGTCGTTATTTCGAGGTCCTTATCGAACCTTCGGAAAGGCTCTCCGAAAAACATCTGCTCTCCGACTACGTGGTCACTCCTTTTATATACTCTCTCTGTAGAAACTTCTATAAATATCTCATATCTCGTAGAATAATCGTTATTTCGAGGTGATTCTCAAACCTGCGGAAAGTCGCCAATTGGCGATAAGTCACCAAATCTCTTATACATTCTTCGAAGTTCGGCATAATTCAAATTTAGATTCACATCATGGGGAAGGATGTTTGTGCGGGTGTTTTCTACGTCTGGTTTTCAAAAGAACCTTCAGTGAGAAGGAAAGAAAACAGACTCCAGAGCATAGCATTTTACACATTCGTAACAATATGAAGACGGTCTCATATACAAATTTTATACACAATAATTCATTGAGGGCGTTATTCCTTATTGAATGGCATCTCTAAATTTCCCCTACGATGAACGATGCTCGAATAACAAGAGGTAGGACTTTTTTTCGCGCAGCTGTACATACGCAAATGGTATGCATTGTCCATTCTATTATAATTCTCTTATAATATAATTTCTTATGTAGAAATATAATTACTACATAAGAAAAATTGGACTCGAAAAATTTATATTTATATCCATGGGTAGAAACTCGGAAAGACGGGGACCGCGGTTTCAGATAAAAAACTATTTTCAAATGATATCCAACAAAATGTAACTGTGTTAAACCTAGAAAAATTTTATTTTTTCACATTTCGTCTCCAGAGAAATACTATTGGAGAAAGTTTGGCCGTGTTATAAATCCATCAGGGCTTTCATTTATCTCAAATCAAGGTAGAAAGAACTGCCTTAAAAAGAAACGATCTCTTGTAATACACTAGGATATATATAACTGGATTTTTTTTTTAAAAATGAAGGTGCTTTACTTTTCAACGGATATTTTTATTTGTAACTCACTTCTCTTGCTACAAAAAAATAAAATAAATAGTAGTAAATGAATAATAATAGTGGTAGTAAAGAAATTTCATATAATGTCCTAACAACGAAAATGGAAAATAATTATTAATTGCAAAATTGTGTAAGTACGCGCTGTATAATTAAAGTATGTGTTGAAAATAGACAATATATGTGTGTTTCAAGAGCTTTGAATAACACTTCAGATAGTGAGCACGAAATATTACAATATAATGCTTTATGCAATACCTAGTTGGCATCGAAAGGGTATTAAATTAAATATTTATTATTACGATTTGTTTCATAAATCTGGAAGCTAAGACATATTGTATGAGTTAAAAACCAATATTGTAGCTAGGGTAGAAGTGTTCTATAAAAACACAAACTGCTTTTAAGATTTTTCTTTATTATTCCTTTGCTTCGTTTTTCCTATTTCAAATTTTTCGAAATATTCGAATTTTCTGTTGGCTTAAACGATGACACGAATCATAATGAAACTGGAACCAAGACTATAGTTTAAGTGGAAGTACTCGTTAATTATGAAAAGTGGTTTCGTGTTTTTAACACTTTACAACATAGTTGAAAAGTTTCTATGGTTTTGTTCATTCTGTCTCTCTGTCTGCCTGTCAGTTCGCACAATAACTGCCGTAAAAATGACTTTATCAAAATGCAATTTTATTATGTTGTTTAGACTGCCTGTGAGACATATGGGGATGTAACTGAATAACATCACCCAAATAGTTTTGGACTGAACTCGAATTCAAAAATTTAAATACATTGAACTCTATGGGACCTATTTAAAAAAAATAAACAAAGTTAAATTCACTATATATATAGAAATTTTTATGAAATATTCAAATTATCCAATAAAATATATAAAACAAATTCAGCAAAATATGTTCGGTAGTTTTTTAAATAAAAATTAAAAAAAAATAATTACACCCATATTTTACGAATAAATCACATAACACACTTTAAAGTAAAATATGGTATCCATATTTTTTCCAGTGTCAAAATCATTTATATGTACTGTTGCATTCGTCCTAAAATCGCTTTAGTTTTTGAGTATTTTCATTGCAACTATATTCTGAGCCAATGCAATTATAATATTTTTTAGTTTAAATTATTACCAAACTTTGATTATTTCTACATCGAAGCCTAATTTTAACGGATTCAGAATGTTAACAATTGATCGTAAGATGAGTTGTATATGAATTGCTGATTTTTTTTTCACGCAAAATTGTTTAGCTGTGGAGTTTGGATGATGTGAAGGAAATATTCATTGCTTTTACATAGAGAGCCATACGATTTATATTTCAATTACGCCATTTGAATAATGTTCATTTTTTTGCGATGACGTTTAAGTTTTCGAATATTTTGAATTAATATAATATTGTGATAATTAAAATATATATCAGCTCTGAATCAGTCGCTGTTTAGAAATGTTTAAATAAAAATCTATTTCAATTGGAAAGTATTTTATAATCTGTGCTTTATGCATGATTGATCTTTATTGTTTTATTATTCATTTACATCCTAACCCCTACTTTGAATTTCAAAAATATTAGGTTTTTTTGTTGACCTGGAAGCTGGGATGATCGGAGTGATACCAAAACCTAAATATTGGCTTGAGACGAAATGCTCGAAAATGGATATCGTCACAGCTAATTCGATTTTGATGTCAAAGTAACTTTACTTTTAGTCATTGCATTTTGTGCATTTTCGGTGCAAAACAAGCTAATAAACTTGACAAGCTTTAGCTAACGTTGTGTGATGTTTGTCGAGATATTGGGTACGCTATTCCATGCATTGGAAATATCCCTTTCGTTCGAGTTGTGTGAATATTGTAAAATGGTGTGTACCTATAACAGTATCATGTTCTATCTTATGTATCAAGAGCTTTGCTAAAGGGTTATATTAAATTCTTAACAGTAGCTAATTTCTTCAGAATTTGAACACACTTACATAAATATAACTTTTGGATTTGATAGTTAATTTCTAATATATGTATATAAGGAAAATATCCCTTTAGATTATTAGACAAAAATGAAACTAATCTTAAAACTATATTAAAAAGCAAACAACTTAGCAGAAATGTATCTGCTTTCCATTCGTTTTCTCTCTCCTAAATTGACAGTTGTACCAACTATATCGAACATAAGAGGCAACAATAAATCATTTATTATTATGTTCTTCATTTCAAGTAAATAAAGTTTTGACAGAGAACTTATTATATATTCGGCTTTAAGTGACCAAGCGCAACGCCAGCCTTGCAAACGTGCGAATTCTTAATTGGGTAGAATCAATGATTCGGCAGCGTTCTTTGAGATAACTTGTGTAGTACTGCTGTTCGGAAGACAGTCAGAAATCCGTTCTTCGTGAGCATCCTGTATATTTAGCTTGTTAGAGCTTGTTGGTGGCAGTGTAAAGAATGTACATCCCTGTGTATGTCACCTCACTGGGCTCTGATCTAAATTGGGTGGCACTGTTCCTACCGGTTGTCATAAAGTCAAGTTGTCCTTATCAAAATTATTATACTAGGATTTACCTATGATGCCTTCACTAAGGGTGGATCATGTAAACTCCCGGTTCTCAAGCCGGAGAGACAAATACATAAGATATAAATAAACACACTTATCTATATTTGACCAATTTTATTTAATATTTAAATTATAGTTATCCATTTATGTCTTGGTTATTAATACTATTCATAAATCCATTATTATAATACATCTAGCGCTACCAATATTTCATTAATAAACATATTTACACACATAATATAATTGCTACATATAGTTAGACACTTTCCTTTAATTTACCGAAACTCAAAATCGTTATTTTAGTTTAAAATGCAAGAACTCGTTATTACGACATAGATTCGTACGAACTAATTGTTCATTATTGGATAACCGTTAAATGTGTGCCTTCCGTGCTAATTAGTGACAAGTGAAATACATAAATGCCTATGATTTCTTGCATTCCAACATTTAGTCGTGTAATCACTATGCTGTAAGATTCTATTGCACATCACACTTCTGAGCCACGCTTTCTTTTAGCGCTCCAGTAGATATTTTTTGCACAAACTCAAGAGACATGTTGTTAGTTCGTTGTCCAAAATTCGAATCTGATGCATATTCTGGAACAAAACTTTAAGGCACTTCTTTATTTCCCCCCTTTGGTTCCATACCACTTCTCCCATTTGTCGTTGATGCAGAAGGGGATGAACACTGTTTATCTATGATTGTGTTCCAATTGGTTTCCTCTGCTGCATTTAGATTGCTCATTATTTTTCTTGCCATTTGTAATTGGGAGTGCAACATGTTGTACAAGTATTGTACTACACCGGTCAAGCTCCAAAGAAAGAAATATATCGACACTTTATATAATAGTTCTCACTTAACTTGGGTTTCATTATGTATGAGGGATTAAAAAATGTTTTTAATAGTAATACAACTGTATCGGATATTTGCATTTATGTGCAGATAATGTATGTTTTGAGTCGTATGAGTAGCATCTTTGAGTTTATATTTCAGTCAAGCAGCTGCGTATCTGAATTAAAAAATTCTCATGTGAATTTTGCCCTATGCCTTGGTACATGCCCTAGAAGTAGGAATTTATTGGTTGATTGTCTGTTTTCCAGTATGGTAGAATATTTATAGTTAAGTCAATGTTTGTGTAGTATATAGTAAGTACCAAGAAGTAAGGGACTATCTATCCCAACATTTTGCCAGTTATTTGCAATTTTTATCTTATTGTCTGCATAAAATCTACATTATTTTGTATATTTATTTGTCATATGTTTCTGCAATTTTACCCAAGTGTTTTAATACGCATTAAAATTAAGTATTTCTACATTCAATCTCCAATCTCTTTTAACGTCATTAGAATTATTTCTGCCAGATTTCTCTTCAAACGGAGGTTTATTCTGTTTCAAAGATACTTTCAAACTCGAAGGTATTCATTTAAAATATTAGTTTCTTGTTGTTTACTTTTTGTATCTTTCTCAAAAGATTATATTCTTCTATTGGTAAATGTTTGGTCTCGTAATAAATCCATCAGAGGGTTCATTAATCTCAAATAATGGTGGAAAGAACTGTCTTAAAAAGCAAACGATATTGAGTAGTCTTCTGGGAAATATATAACGAGATTTAGAAAGTAGAAGGTTTTTTTCCTTCGATTTTTTTTTCTGTTACAAACATTTTATTTTGCTACGAAGTAGTAAATATTGTGGAAGTGAAATATAAGTTCTTATTTTATTTCTAGGCACAAAATAAAGCATTGAGATATTTGAGATCAGTTATAAATAATATATACATACAATAATAAAATTATAAATATATCATGCGGACAGCACATAACTTTCACTACATAATGACTTCACTCCTTTCATGCAAAATTAATGATGTACAAGATCCATGGCGAAATGTTTTTAAAGGTTAATTGTATATAATCATTGGGTGATTTTCTGAACAATGTATAAAGCTATTTCGAAGTAATATAGTTCACGAATTAAATAATTTTATCTTAATAAAATATTAAATTTTCATTAATTTTGGCGTCATTTTGTTAAATAAGCGTCAATTTTTCAAATTTAACGTAATTTATGTCAATTTGGCAACATTTTAAAAACGTGCTTAAGTCGACGATATTTCACAAAATTAATTACATAGACCAAATTATTTAAAGGCAATTGATACTTATTTTATCTATATGTAACTTTTTCCATAAACTTGTTTGAAAACACTCCATATTTCAAGAACGGTTCATGCTAGCATGCTAAAGATGGCGCCATTCATTTTCGAGTGATATGTTACGTAAGAAATGATAGTTATTTTTAACATTGTAAAAGATCCTAAATTTTGAATGTTACTTCTTTTATTCAAAAAATAATTCCAAATTTGGGAGGGGTGTGTCTTTTGAATATTTGATCTCGTTTAAAATCAATAGAGTTCCAGTGTTCACCGATTGTAATTATCGTACCATATTTCATCCGAAACGCTTCATTCGTCCGTGTGATATCGCATCCATACATGCATGCACAGACATCACCTCAAAATTGTCAGATTCAAGTATAGGAATTCTCCACATGTGCGCTTTCGTCGAAAACTAGAATTCCAGTTTTCGACCAAGTCACAACATTTTCCCCATACAATGTTGGGAAACTGAATTCATCTAAAATTTAGTTCGACCAAGTCACAACATTTTCCCCATTTCTGTTGGGAAACTAAATTCATCTAAAATTTGGTTCGATCTAATGATTCTATCTACTGGGCTTGTTCCGTTTATATAGTGATGCTTTAAACTCCGCACATTAGATATAAAAATATAGTTTATAATATAAAATGGAATTCCTTCAATAGTTGGACTGTTGTAATTGGATCTCAACCGGACATAGAAAAGCCCCATCTTTTCCGATACGACAGTTGGATTAAATTATTGATACGGCAGATATCTAAATATTAAGTACCGTATGTTGCGTCATATTATTGTATATCATATAATATTGTGTATCAGTCCAGCATAAAATTAAACTCATTTTATAATAATAATAATTTGTTCATGTATTATTTATAATCGCAGAAGTCAATTGTTTTTAGTGTGGTAAATCTAGTATTTGTTCAACAGTATAATTTCGAAGACTACAACATATTTTTTTAAGTATCCAACAGGATTTATTGTTAGTTTTCGTCTTAATGTCAATTTATTTTTTGTTTCAAAAAATACATTTAATTTATACTTATAATTCGATTCAGTATATAATTATATGATTGTTGACAATGGTGAGAGATAGATAAGATTTAACTAATGGCAATGCTGAATTAGGCAATTTTTGATAATAAAATATACGGTAACGCGTCTGAAAGACACAGTATTTTTAGACATATAATTATATTATTTTTATATTTTATTACTGCTGTGTCAATTTCATAATTAAATGATTTCCATTAAAAATAATTTTGCTTTTGTAATCGGACAATCCATAGTATGCAGGTATGTTTGTGACTGAGTATAAAAGTTAATGTATTTTATACTTTCGCAATTGTCTATGATGAAGGGCGTTTTATGTCCGAAAGCACCCAGACTTTTAATGTGATTTTAACGTCTTTTAGAGTGACCAAATAAATAGTTTTATTATAAAGTGTTTTATTCTTTAAAATTTAATATTTTGGGGGTTCGAAATTTCATTTTTAATTGTGGACTATCTTTTTAAAATATCCCACAGCGTTAATTTATATTTATTTATTCATTTATCAATTTGCTTGACTGAATGATGTCCTTTAGGTTAAAATGGAAAATTAAACATGAAAATTAATGACATGAAAATTAGGTTAACGTGGAAAATGAAACCTTGAAAAATTAAACATGGCAAGTCAATGACAGATTATAATTGCAAAATTATAATCATTTTAATTTTCTTCAGCTTCTGTTTATTATGATTTTAATACTAAAACGACGTAAGTGGTCATTTTGACCGCATAATTATTTTAACCGCTGCCGTCGTTCTAGGAAGATCGTTGATTTGTTCTCTTATTATAAAATCTTGATTAATTTTCTTCTGTGTTTTCAATAACTTTAAGAAGATAAGAAAAGTCATAAAATTTCAATGCTCTGGAATTAGCCGTTTTGGAGGAATCGTCTCTCAAAGTAATTATGCGGTCAAAATGTCCGCTTCCGTCGCTCTAGTGTTAAAGATGCAATGTTAAAATAAACTGTTAGATATAGTTCCATGGATTATTATTTCTTCCACTATATATTAGTACAGATATGTCTGTAAAATAATGCAGAAAATGAATAGGCGATTTCTTTATATTTAGTTCCATTTTAATGATGTTATTTTTATTTCATGGATACAAAATATTTATAATAGATTTCTCGGTGCGTTAGAAACCGTAGGTCCAAGTTAATTCTAACTAAAAAGTGGTTTTCTAAGACAGTAATCTTAGTTATTCCAAACCGCAAATAATTGTGATATACTAAAAGGCTTTAAATTTTAATCACGTCTCTCTAAACCTGGGCATAAATCTCCCACGTTGAAATAAGACAAGTATAACCACTTTATCCAGTATAATAGGATTAAGGCATTGTAATGGAATCTAAAATGAAGTTAATTCAGTTTGGTAAAAAGTGGAAACCAAGGATGCTTAAATTGTTAAAGATTTAAACTTAAGGAAAAAATAATATTCTTCCGTAATAAAATAACGTAATTTTACTTTTAGTGAATCTTATTATATTTCTAATATAGAACGAAAAAAGTTAATTTTTGGAGTATTGAAATCAATCTCAAATATGAGAAAAATTTAGCTTTGAAACGCTGTACAAAAATATACTTTCTTGTTCCAAAGGAATATATATTATAATACATATAAATGTTATTTAGTAGTGCATTATTATATGAAGTTAATGTTGGTTGGTTGGTGTCGTGTCCCTAACATGTTCATTAAGGAAGAAGCTGTTAATGTTTTAAAATATTATATAATGTATTAAAATATTATTTATAAAGTGAAGCCGATATACTGTGATTCATGTACAAATTAAGACACTGGTAAGACGTTTATATGAAGTTAATAATGACTTCTGGAAGTTAAAAGTGACTTTAGTAGATATACTTCGTCTGCCGTAATTTACAAAAATAAATAATTTATGAATCTGTATGAAAGTTCCCCTTTGTTATCCCGAATTTATAGTTTCAAACTTTTCATAACAGGGATAAAATTACAAGACATTCAGAAAAATACCAACCAAAAAAAGAACAAACTCATAAAAAAGCAGCGTGTAATTGCCCTACGCACAATTGTCCAAAACTAGTTGGAGAAGGACAAGTTTGTCCAACATTTGTCGAAATGGTGTAATAGCGGTTTCTTAGAAAATGATACATATATACATTGTTCGTGATACATATCCATATTATCAGTTAATACATATCATTTATCGCCCGTGTGAATTTTTAACCTGTGTATATCTAATGTGAACAGAAATATTTTTAAGAAAGCTATATAAAATAGTTCTAATCCGAAGGACGAACATAACTACTTATCTTTAAACTAGAAGGACGAATTTATGTTTATTATGCTACTGGAAAGAAAATCGTATCCCTTCTAGTCAAATTAATATATTTTTACAGACATCAATCCTCAGACTTGCACAATGAAGTCATTGGGGCTGTAAAGTAAATATATTTAATATCAACAGGGATTCGAATTACAGATTATCAGATTGATCAGTAAACACTATTTCCATAAAGCTACCGGGTTAATGATCTTATCTCCTTCCACTCTTCTCCTTTAACGATTATACGGAATCTATTCCCATAAAGCAGGTTAGACAAGAATATAGGTTCATCATTCATCATTTTAGTATCCGCAGAGACGGGATCAAAGACAGTTCAAAATACCAAAAAGTGTGAGACCAGGCAGTCAGTCATTCCTAGTTGTCAGGTTAAATATTAAAACTAACTTTTCTCTTGGACAACTTGGAGATCTAACAATAGTGACTGTCTATCACGTGTTTTCGATTTAAGCTTTTTTATGTCTGGTCATGTGATTGCCTTTGATTTGATGATGGATAATAGATGTCGCGGTATAAAATGTTGTTTATTTTCGTAGCCATAAACATTTTCATTTTCATTCAACGGTAAAATATGCAGTTTATATTCATAAATAAACATTTGATTTTTCATTCAGCAGTATAATATATAGTTTATATTCATAGAAATAAACACTTGATTGTTCATTCATCGGTATAATATGGAAATTATATAAACAGTTAACTTTTCATTACTTTCGTAGATAACTTGAAAATTGGCATACGTATTAAATTTTACTCATATTTTAAATCCTTATTTCTATTGCAAAAGTATATTTCAAAGAAATGCTATCTAAAAATACACTGTCCATTTATTTAAATTCCATTATATTTACCCCAATAGACAATGACTTGTGACTTTATCATTCCATCTTAATTCAGGAATAATGATACCTCTAATGGAATCATTATATGCTCGCAAGACGACAGAAATAAACTTATTGTAAAGAAAACCTAATCCAAAGTAAATATGTTTTGTTTCAATTTTAAAATGAAATATTCAGTTGATAATACAATTAAAGTAATGCATATCGAAAAATTAAGAATATATAGGAAATATATTGAATAAATATGAGTTCCATTATTTTACTTCTATTCATGTAATTCTATAAAACGTTTGTCTGGATGACACCCTACTATGCACTCTTCCTAAAACAGTCTTTAAGCACCAAAATGACGTTATAAAAAAGTTCCTTTAGGGTATGTAGTTTATGGGTCTGGGTCGTAATCCCGACAGCCGAAATCCCGACAAGCCAGAATCCCGACAGCCGAAATCCCTACATGCCAAAATCCCGACAGGGTCGAAATCCCGACAAGTCAAAATCCCGACAGGGATTTTGACTACACAGCCTACTACATTAATTTATTATAGCCTACTACATTAATTTATTATATTTGAAAACTGAAATCTTCATCGAAAAAAATGAACGTTATTCAAATGATGGCATTGAAATATAAATTGCCTGGTTTAAACATCTCTAAAGTGCGATACATCCCTCGATAATATTTTTAAAACTATCATAATACTACGATAATTTATTATATTTCAAAACTTCATCGAAAACAACTGAAATTCATTCAAATGATGTCATAGAAAAAATAGCACGCCTGGATCTCTCTATAAAAACAGCATTTCATTCATAACATTTTCCCATTAATTTCATTCATAACAATACTATAATAATTTATTTTATTTAAAAATTAAGATCATGGAGCTGCAAGTAATTAAACTCTATGCTTAAAACTTCATAGAAGAAATTCATCCTTCTCTTTGTAATATCAATGTATATTTCATTCATATCAGCTATGCAGACTCCATGGGCTAAATAATTTTGTGTTAAAGAAATACAGCAATTCTAATACAACTCAATCTACATATTTTGCTGTTTACATTTTACATAAGTGAAAAATAGGATTCGTTGTAGAAATAATCAAATTTGGATTATCACTTAAACTCAAATATATTGTAATTGCGTTGTTTCCGCATGTAGATGCACAGAATTTAAGCAAAAATAAAGTGGTTTTAGGACGTATAGAACACTCAATATGAATTAAAGAGAACTTTAAAATTCACGATTTTGAGACAAGATAGATGCCATATATCATTTTGAAGTGGATCATGTGATCTTTTCATATCATGGTCACGTGATCGCTTCATATAATAGGTGTAATAAATATTAATTTAATTTTTCTTTAAAAAACTACTGAATATATTTCGCTGATTTTTTTTTATTCATTTTATGGAACAATTTGAATATTACCGAACATTTTTTAAGCAATTTGTGAATTTTAAATCCGCTTAAAAAATGTTTAAAACATTAGGTCCTATAGGGCTCAATGTATTTCATTTTTTCAACCCGGGTTCAATCCAAAACTAATTGGGTGATATTATTCATTTATATTCCCATAGGTCCTACAGACAGTCTGAACAACATACTAAAATTTTATTTTGATTAAGTCATTTTTACGGCAGTTATCGTGCTAACGGACAGACATTCAGACAGACGGACAGACAGACAGAATGAATGAACAAAGTCATAAACACTTTTCAACTTTGTTGTAAAGTGGTAAAAATGTCGAAAATCACCTTTTTGAGAAAAAAGGTATTAAAGTTTAACATGTCTTTGACAACTTCAGTAGTTCAATTTTAACATCGCAATATAATCGGTGATATTTAACGTAGTAAGATGAATTTGGTGTCATTGGAATCAGAAAATTATGACTTATTTTTTAAACAATAAAAACATTGAGATTTTGGGGGATTTTTTGGGTACCATACCAACTTATCTATGCATTATTTTAACTTAATATTTTAACATTATCCGATATAACCTTTTCACTTTGAGTTGAAGTAAAAACTATAAAATATGGATGATCTATGGATATAATGGATGATCTATGAATGATCTATGGATAATCTATGGATGATCATTCATCTGGATATAAAATATGAATGTATACTATAATGGAAACTATAAAATATGGATGAAACATGTATAAATTATACGGAAAAGAGGTGCAGAATGTAAAAAAAAAAGATAAATGATAGAATATAGATAGAAAAATAAATTAAAAGTATAGATGGAATTTAACTACCAGCAAACACTAGGCAAGCAACATCTTTCATTCAGGAAAAATAGCAAAACAGTGTTAATTCGCCAAACAGTGCAAACAGTGTTTATCAGACAAAGTGTTAACAGCACAATAAGTGTTATTAAGACTTTCAGGAATATTAATTATATAAGACATATTTATTTGAAAATGTAGGCTAATATTTCGCCTAAAAATTATGTTTTTGATAAACAACTTTGCATTTGTCCTAAATGTTAAAAAACATTTCATTTCAGATGGAGAATATATAATAAATTACTTAGTTGACTTTCAAAGTGTTCAATTTTCTGTAAATTTTATTTGTTCTTCTAACTCCCCAGTAAAAAAACGGAAATTTAAATTTAATAGTTAATTTGCATTAATTGATTTGTTAACAATTCGAAAATATAACAAGAAAGATCAATCGTGCATAAAGCTTTGATTATGAAACACTTTCCAACTGCAATGCAATTTTATTTAAACATCTCTAAAATGCGATACATTCCTATTTTTAAAATTATCATAATACTACACTAATTTATTATATTTGGAAACTTCATCGAAAACAAATGAACTTTATTCAAGTGACGTCGTAGAAATATAAATCGCATGGTTCTTTCTATAAAAGTAACATTTCAATCATAAATTTTTCCCATTTCTTTCATTCATCACAATACAATAATAAATTATTTTATTAAAAAACTTTAAACCACGGAGGTACAAGTAATTTAACTCCATGCTTAAAACACCATGGAAAAAATCGTCTGCTTCTCTGTGTAAAATCAATGAATGTTTCATTCATATCAGCTATATTGCAAACTCCTTGAGCTAAATAATTTTACATTAAAGAAATGCAGCAATTCTTATAGAACTCATTCAACATCTTTTGGTATTTACATTCTCCATAACTGAAAATTGATTTCGTTGTAGAAATAATCAAAGTTGGATGACCATTTAAACTCAAATATATTGTAATTGAGTTGTTTCAGTATGTAGATGCACAGAATTTAAGCAAAAATAAGGCGGATACAACACTAAATATGAATTAAAAAGACCTTTAAAAATCACGATTTTGATACAAGATGAATGCCACATTTTATTTTGAAGTGAGTCACGTGATCTTTGCATGTCATGATCACGTGATCGCTTCATATAAGATGTGTTATTATTATTTTAATTTTTATTTAAAAAACTACTGAATATATTTTGCTGATTTTTTTTAATATATTTTATGGAACAATTTGAATATTACCTAAAATTTTCGAGGCAATTTGTGAACTTTAAATCCACTTAAAAAATGTTTGAAAAATTAGGTCCCAGAGGGCTCAATGTATTTCATTTTTTCAACCCGGATTCAATCCAAAAGTAATTGGGTGACATTATTCATTTATATTCCCATAAGTCCTACAGACCGTCTGAACATCATACTAAAATATCATTTTGATTAAGCCATTTTTACGGAAGTTATCGTACTAACGGACAGACAGACAGACAGAGAGACTGAATGAACAAAGTCATAAACTCTTTTCAACTTTGTTGTAAAGTGTTAAAAAGCAATGAATAAAACACTCTACCACTACTATATTATTAATTTTACTAAAAGCAGAAAGCATGTCTTTTCAAAGTGTTACTCTCTCTAATTGAGAATGCAGGTGTTCCAAATGACTAAAATTACGACAACTATTTCGATTTCAGAGTAAATCTTTATTTTCATTAGTCATGACCTAGAGAGGAAGCAAATTTTCGAGTTCCAGTACTCATTGCTGTGGAATATTTCGGACTCGGCTTCTCTGAAGAGTTAAATTAAAGCTAGAATGCAGAGGAAATAATAAGATAATGTCACAACGTATTTTGAATTAAAATTAAAGCTCTGTCAGAACATAGTTTGGTCGAAAATAAATAATCATGTTTGAATTGTATAAATTTTTACTTTTTCATTCTGCTGTATAGAATGTTGTTTTCTGATTTTATTCTAAAATCTGTGATTTTAACGTAAAAGACGTCTTATCATAGAATAAATATATTCCAAACAGTTTGTGAACGGTGCTCTCATACTTTTGGTAGCTGAAGAATAAGAACAACAGTTGTAGAATATTTTTATCTTAAGTATGTAGTTCAGGCATTACACCCCATACAGCACACATGGTACCACAAATGTTCTGTGGACGTCGCAATGATCCATTAACGTCCCGTCACATTTGGAACATTTATGGGCTGTCGCAGTATAGTCCCATTGAGACGTACATTTTTTACGTGCTGCTGCGATATCACATGTTTGTCTCTTTGTTACATTAAAGGGCGGTCACATTTGGAACGTTTATGGGCTGTCGCAGTATAGTCCCATTGAGATGTACATTTTTTTCGTGCTGCTGCGATATCACATGTTTGTCTCTTTGTTACATTAAAGGGCGGTCACATTTGGAACGTTTATGGGCTGTCGCAGTATAGTCCCATTGAGACGTACATTTTTTTCGTGCTGCTGCGATATCACATGTTTGTCTCTTTGTTACATTAAAGGGCGGTCACATTTGGAACGTTTATGGGCTGTCGCAGTATAGTCCCATTGAGACGTACATTTTTTTCGTGCTGCTGCGATATCACATGTTTGTCTCTTTGTTACATTAAAGGGCGGTCACATTTGGAACGTTTATGGGCTGTCGCAGTATAGTCCCATTGAGACGTACATTTTTTTCGTGCTGCTGCGATATCACATGTTTGTCTCTTTGTTACATTAAAGGGCGGTCACATTTGGAACGTTTATGGGCTGTCGCAGTATAGTCCCATTGAGACGTACATTTTTTTCGTGCTGCTGCGATATCACATGTTTGTCTCTTTGTTACATTAAAGGGCGGTCACATTTGGAACGTTTATGGGCTGTCGCAGTATAGTCCCATTGAGACGTACAATTTTTTCGTGCTGCTGCGATATCACATGTTTGTCTCTTTGTTACATTAAAGGGCGGTCACATTTGGAACGTTTATGGGCTGTCGCAGTATAGTCCCATTGAGATGTACATTTTTTCGTGCTGCTGCGATATCACATGTTTGTCTCTTTGTTACATTAAAGGGCGGTCACATTTGGAACGTTTATGGGCTGTCGCAGTATAGTCCCATTGAGACGTACATTTTTTTCGTGCTGCTGCGATATCACATGTTTGTCTCTTTGTTACATTAAAGGGCGGTCAAATTTGGAACGTTTATGGGCTGTCGCAGTATAGTCCCATTGAGACGAACATTTTTTTCGTGCTGCGGCGATATCGAATGTTTGTCTTTTTGTTACATTATTTAATACATTGTCAAAATATGGAACTCTTCTTCTTTTGGAACATTACACAAAACATATTTCATTTAGACAGAATGTCATTACATATTCGTGTTTAATTTTTATTCTATCATTAACAATCAGTATTTTTAAGAGTAAAATCGCCAGTTATAAACTACTAAAATTGAATTATTTCCTCAGGTCACCGAAACAATAAAGTGAAATGGATCTCGAAAAGGGGGGGGGGGGCGATGACCGAAAGAGGGATTGTATGGAGAGCGTATTGTGAGACAATGGAGGAGTTATGGTAATTCTCCCCTCCTCAACACACTTTCAGACTACGCCAATGCATATGAACCTTTTAAATATATTCACAAAGACAAGTTTCTTCTTTCAAAAATAAAAGAAACATGAATACGACATCCCACAACAATTACAATACAGTTTATTGATCATGTCCCAAGAATATCGCGTTATGGTACGGCGATGTTCTATGTATGTCCCAGCAACAGCCGAATGTCCGCCTTTCGAGACGTCGCATGAGATGTTCTTTGCACATCACATTGATGCATCCATAGAACATCACAAAACGTCATTGCCAGGACATCGCTCTGTTACATTCACGGAAAAAATTATTTTATACATTGTCAAAATATGGAATTCTTCTTCTTTTGGAACATTACACAAAACATATTTCATTTAGACAGAATGTCATTACATATTCGTGTTTAATTTTTATTCTATCATTCCCTATCAGTATTTTTAAGAGTAAAATCGACAGTTATAAACTACTAAAATTGAATTATTTCCTCAGGTGACCGAAACAATAAAGTGAAATGGATCTCGAAAAGGGGGGGGGGCGATGACCGAAAGAGGGATTGTATGGAGAGCTTATTGTGAGACAATGGAGGAGTTATGGTCATTCTCCCCTCCTCAACACACTTTCAGACTACGCCAATGCATATGAACCTTTTAAATATATTCACAAAGACAAGTTTCTTCTTTCAAAAATAAAAGAAACATGAATACGACATCCCACAACAATTACAATAAAGTTTATTGATCATGTCCCAGGAATGTCGCGTTATGGTACGGCGATGTTCTATGTATGTCCCAGCAACAGCCGAATGTCCGCCTTTCGAGACGTCGCATGTGATGTTCCTTGGACATCGCATTGATGCATCCATAGAACATCACAAAACGTCATTGCCGGGACATCGCTCTGTTACATTCACGGAAAAAATTATTTTATGCATTGTCAAAATATGGAATTCTTCTTCTTTTGGAACATTACACAAAACATATTTCATTTAGACAGAATGTCATTACATATTCGTGTTTAATTTTTATTCTATCATTCCCTATCCGTATTTTTAGGAGTAAAATCGCCAGTTATAAACTACTAAAATTGAATTATTTCCTCAGGTGACCGAAACAATAAAGTGAAATGGATCTCGAAAAGGGGGGGGGGGGCGATGACCGAAAGAGGGATTGTATGGAGAGCTTATTGTGAGACAATGGAGGAGTTATGGTCATTCTCCCCTCCTCAACACACTTTCAGACTACGCCAATGCATATGAACCTTTTAAATATATTCACAAAGACAAGTTTCTTCTTTCAAAAATAAAAGAAACATGAATACGACATCCCACAACAATTACAATACAGTTTATTGATCATGTCCCAGGAATGTCGCGTTATGGTACGGCGATGTTCTATGTATGTCCCAGCAACAGCCGAATGTCCGCCTTTCGAGACGTCGCATGTGATGTTCCTTGCACATCGCATTGATGCATCCATAGAACATCACAAAACGTCATTGCCGGGACATCGCTCTGTTACATTCACGGAAAAAATTATTTTATGCATTGTCAAAATATGGAATTCTTCTTCTTTTGGAACATTACACAAAACATATTTCATTTAGACAGAATGTCATTACATATTCGTGTTTAATTTTTATTCTATCATTCCCTATCCGTATTTTTAGGAGTAAAATCGCCAGTTATAAACTACTAAAATTGAATTATTTCCTCAGGTGACCGAAACAATAAAGTGAAATGGATCTCGAAAAGGGGGGGGGGGGCGATGACCGAAAGAGGGATTGTATGGAGAGCTTATTGTGAGACAATGGAGGAGTTATGGTCATTCTCCCCTCCTCAACACACTTTCAGACTACGCCAATGCATATGAACCTTTTAAATATATTCACAAAGACAAGTTTCTTCTTTCAAAAATAAAAGAAACATGAATACGACATCCCACAACAATTACAATACAGTTTATTGATCATGTCCCAGGAATGTCGCGTTATGGTACGGCGATGTTCTATGTATGTCCCAGCAACAGCCGAATGTCCGCCTTTCGAGACGTCGCATGTGATGTTCCTTGCACATCGCATTGATGCATCCATAGAACATCACAAAACGTCATTGCCGGGACATCGCTCTGTTACATTCACGGAAAAAATTATTTTATACATTGTCAAAATATGGAATTCTTCTTCTTTTGGAACATTACACAAAACATATTTCATTTAGACAGAATGTCATTACATATTCGTGTTTAATTTTTATTCTATCATTCCCTATCAGTATTTTTAGGAGTAAAATCGCCAGTTATAAACTACTAAAATTGAATTATTTCCTCAGGTGACCGAAACAATAAAGTGAAATGGATCTCGAAAAGGGGGGGGGGCGATGACCGAAAGAGGGATTGTATGGAGAGCTTATTGTGAGACAATGGAGGAGTTATGGTCATTCTCCCCTCCTCAACACACTTTCAGACTACGCCAATGCATATGAACCTTTTAAATATATTCACAAAGACAAGTTTCTTCTTTCAAAAATAAAAGAAACATGAATACGACATCCCACAACAATTACAATACAGTTTATTGATCATGTCCCAGGAATGTCGCGTTATGGTACGGCGATGTTCTATGTATGTCCCAGCAACAGCCGAATGTCCGCCTTTCGAGACGTCGCATGTGATGTTCCTTGCACATCGCATTGATGCATCCATAGAACATCACAAAACGTCATTGCCGGGACATCGCTCTGTTACATTCACGGAAAAAATTATTTTATGCATTGTCAAAATATGGAATTCTTCTTCTTTTGGAACATTACACAAAACATATTTCATTTAGACAGAATGTCATTACATATTCGTGTTTAATTTTTATTCTATCATTCCCTATCCGTATTTTTAGGAGTAAAATCGCCAGTTATAAACTACTAAAATTGAATTATTTCCTCAGGTGACCGAAACAATAAAGTGAAATGGATCTCGAAAAGGGGGGGGGGGGCGATGACCGAAAGAGGGATTGTATGGAGAGCTTATTGTGAGACAATGGAGGAGTTATGGTCATTCTCCCCTCCTCAACACACTTTCAGACTACGCCAATGCATATGAACCTTTTAAATATATTCACAAAGACAAGTTTCTTCTTTCAAAAATAAAAGAAACATGAATACGACATCCCACAACAATTACAATAAAGTTTATTGATCATGTCCCAGGAATGTCGCGTTATGGTACGGCGATGTTCTATGTATGTCCCAGCAACAGCCGAATGTCCGCCTTTCGAGACGTCGCATGTGATGTTCCTTGGACATCGCATTGATGCATCCATAGAACATCACAAAACGTCATTGCCGGGACATCGCTCTGTTACATTCACGGAAAAAATTATTTTATGCATTGTCAAAATATGGAATTCTTCTTCTTTTGGAACATTACACAAAACATATTTCATTTAGACAGAATGTCATTACATATTCGTGTTTAATTTTTATTCTATCATTCCCTATCCGTATTTTTAGGAGTAAAATCGCCAGTTATAAACTACTAAAATTGAATTATTTCCTCAGGTGACCGAAACAATAAAGTGAAATGGATCTCGAAAAGGGGGGGGGGGGGCGATGACCGAAAGAGGGATTGTATGGAGAGCTTATTGTGAGACAATGGAGGAGTTATGGTCATTCTCCCCTCCTCAACACACTTTCAGACTACGCCAATGCATATGAACCTTTTAAATATATTCACAAAGACAAGTTTCTTCTTTCAAAAATAAAAGAAACATGAATACGACATCCCACAACAATTACAATACAGTTTATTGATCATGTCCCAGGAATGTCGCGTTATGGTACGGCGATGTTCTATGTATGTCCCAGCAACAGCCGAATGTCCGCCTTTCGAGACGTCGCATGTGATGTTCCTTGCACATCGCATTGATGCATCCATAGAACATCACAAAACGTCATTGCCGGGACATCGCTCTGTTACATTCACGGAAAAAATTATTTTATGCATTGTCAAAATATGGAATTCTTCTTCTTTTGGAACATTACACAAAACATATTTCATTTAGACAGAATGTCATTACATATTCGTGTTTAATTTTTATTCTATCATTCCCTATCCGTATTTTTAGGAGTAAAATCGCCAGTTATAAACTACTAAAATTGAATTATTTCCTCAGGTGACCGAAACAATAAAGTGAAATGGATCTCGAAAAGGGGGGGGGGCGATGACCGAAAGAGGGATTGTATGGAGAGCTTATTGTGAGACAATGGAGGAGTTATGGTCATTCTCCCCTCCTCAACACACTTTCAGACTACGCCAATGCATATGAACCTTTTAAATATATTCACAAAGACAAGTTTCTTCTTTCAAAAATAAAAGAAACATGAATACGACATCCCACAACAATTACAATACAGTTTATTGATCATGTCCCAGGAATGTCGCGTTATGGTACGGCGATGTTCTATGTATGTCCCAGCAACAGCCGAATGTCCGCCTTTCGAGACGTCGCATGTGATGTTCCTTGCACATCGCATTGATGCATCCATAGAACATCACAAAACGTCATTGCCGGGACATCGCTCTGTTACATTCACGGAAAAAATTATTTTATACATTGTCAAAATATGGAATTCTTCTTCTTTTGGAACATTACACAAAACATATTTCATTTAGACAGAATGTCATTACATATTCGTGTTTAATTTTTATTCTATCATTCCCTATCAGTATTTTTAGGAGTAAAATCGCCAGTTATAAACTACTAAAATTGAATTATTTCCTCAGGTGACCGAAACAATAAAGTGAAATGGATCTCGAAAAGGGGGGGGGGGCGATGACCGAAAGAGGGATTGTATGGAGAGCTTATTGTGAGACAATGGAGGAGTTATGGTCATTCTCCCCTCCTCAACACACTTTCAGACTACGCCAATGCATATGAACCTTTTAAATATATTCACAAAGACAAGTTTCTTCTTTCAAAAATAAAAGAAACATGAATACGACATCCCACAACAATTACAATACAGTTTATTGATCATGTCCCAGGAATGTCGCGTTATGGTACGGCGATGTTCTATGTATGTCCCAGCAACAGCCGAATGTCCGCCTTTCGAGACGTCGCATGTGATGTTCCTTGCACATCGCATTGATGCATCCATAGAACATCACAAAACGTCATTGCCGGGACATCGCTCTGTTACATTCACGGAAAAAATTATTTTATGCATTGTCAAAATATGGAATTCTTCTTCTTTTGGAACATTACACAAAACATATTTCATTTAGACAGAATGTCATTACATATTCGTGTTTAATTTTTATTCTATCATTCCCTATCCGTATTTTTAGGAGTAAAATCGCCAGTTATAAACTACTAAAATTGAATTATTTCCTCAGGTGACCGAAACAATAAAGTGAAATGGATCTCGAAAAGGGGGGGGGGGGCGATGACCGAAAGAGGGATTGTATGGAGAGCTTATTGTGAGACAATGGAGGAGTTATGGTCATTCTCCCCTCCTCAACACACTTTCAGACTACGCCAATGCATATGAACCTTTTAAATATATTCACAAAGACAAGTTTCTTCTTTCAAAAATAAAAGAAACATGAATACGACATCCCACAACAATTACAATACAGTTTATTGATCATGTCCCAGGAATGTCGCGTTATAGTACGGCGATGTTCTATGTATGTCCCAGCAACAGCCGAATGTCCGCCTTTCGAGACGTCGCATGTGATGTTCCTTGCACATCGCATTGATGCATCCATAGAACATCACAAAACGTCATTGCCGGGACATCGCTCTGTTACATTCACGGAAAAAATTATTTTATGCATTGTCAAAATATGGAATTCTTCTTCTTTTGGAACATTACACAAAACATATTTCATTTAGACAGAATGTCATTACATATTCGTGTTTAATTTTTATTCTATCATTCCCTATCCGTATTTTTAGGAGTAAAATCGCCAGTTATAAACTACTAAAATTGAATTATTTCCTCAGGTGACCGAAACAATAAAGTGAAATGGATCTCGAAAAGGGGGGGGGGGGGGCGATGACCGAAAGAGGGATTGTATGGAGAGCTTATTGTGAGACAATGGAGGAGTTATGGTCATTCTCCCCTCCTCAACACACTTTCAGACTACGCCAATGCATATGAACCTTTTAAATATATTCACAAAGACAAGTTTCTTCTTTCAAAAATAAAAGAAACATGAATACGACATCCCACAACAATTACAATACAGTTTATTGATCATGTCCCAGGAATGTCGCGTTATGGTACGGCGATGTTCTATGTATGTCCCAGCAACAGCCGAATGTCCGCCTTTCGAGACGTCGCATGTGATGTTCCTTGCACATCGCATTGATGCATCCATAGAACATCACAAAACGTCATTGCCGGGACATCGCTCTGTTACATTCACGGAAAAAATTATTTTATGCATTGTCAAAATATGGAATTCTTCTTCTTTTGGAACATTACACAAAACATATTTCATTTAGACAGAATGTCATTACATATTCGTGTTTAATTTTTATTCTATCATTCCCTATCCGTATTTTTAGGAGTAAAATCGCCAGTTATAAACTACTAAAATTGAATTATTTCCTCAGGTGACCGAAACAATAAAGTGAAATGGATCTCGAAAAGGGGGGGGGGGCGATGACCGAAAGAGGGATTGTATGGAGAGCTTATTGTGAGACAATGGAGGAGTTATGGTCATTCTCCCCTCCTCAACACACTTTCAGACTACGCCAATGCATATGAACCTTTTAAATATATTCACAAAGACAAGTTTCTTCTTTCAAAAATAAAAGAAACATGAATACGACATCCCACAACAATTACAATACAGTTTATTGATCATGTCCCAGGAATGTCGCGTTATGGTACGGCGATGTTCTATGTATGTCCCAGCAACAGCCGAATGTCCGCCTTTCGAGACGTCGCATGTGATGTTCCTTGCACATCGCATTGATGCATCCATAGAACATCACAAAACGTCATTGCCGGGACATCGCTCTGTTACATTCACGGAAAAAATTATTTTATACATTGTCAAAATATGGAATTCTTCTTCTTTTGGAACATTACACAAAACATATTTCATTTAGACAGAATGTCATTACATATTCGTGTTTAATTTTTATTCTATCATTCCCTATCAGTATTTTTAGGAGTAAAATCGCCAGTTATAAACTACTAAAATTGAATTATTTCCTCAGGTGACCGAAACAATAAAGTGAAATGGATCTCGAAAAGGGGGGGGGGCGATGACCGAAAGAGGGATTGTATGGAGAGCTTATTGTGAGACAATGGAGGAGTTATGGTCATTCTCCCCTCCTCAACACACTTTCAGACTACGCCAATGCATATGAACCTTTTAAATATATTCACAAAGACAAGTTTCTTCTTTCAAAAATAAAAGAAACATGAATACGACATCCCACAACAATTACAATACAGTTTATTGATCATGTCCCAGGAATGTCGCGTTATGGTACGGCGATGTTCTATGTATGTCCCAGCAACAGCCGAATGTCCGCCTTTCGAGACGTCGCATGTGATGTTCCTTGCACATCGCATTGATGCATCCATAGAACATCACAAAACGTCATTGCCGGGACATCGCTCTGTTACATTCACGGAAAAAATTATTTTATGCATTGTCAAAATATGGAATTCTTCTTCTTTTGGAACATTACACAAAACATATTTCATTTAGACAGAATGTCATTACATATTCGTGTTTAATTTTTATTCTATCATTCCCTATCCGTATTTTTAGGAGTAAAATCGCCAGTTATAAACTACTAAAATTGAATTATTTCCTCAGGTGACCGAAACAATAAAGTGAAATGGATCTCGAAAAGGGGGGGGGGGCGATGACCGAAAGAGGGATTGTATGGAGAGCTTATTGTGAGACAATGGAGGAGTTATGGTCATTCTCCCCTCCTCAACACACTTTCAGACTACGCCAATGCATATGAACCTTTTAAATATATTCACAAAGACAAGTTTCTTCTTTCAAAAATAAAAGAAACATGAATACGACATCCCACAACAATTACAATACAGTTTATTGATCATGTCCCAGGAATGTCGCGTTATGGTACGGCGATGTTCTATGTATGTCCCAGCAACAGCCGAATGTCCGCCTTTCGAGACGTCGCATGTGATGTTCCTTGCACATCGCATTGATGCATCCATAGAACATCACAAAACGTCATTGCCGGGACATCGCTCTGTTACATTCACGGAAAAAATTATTTTATGCATTGTCAAAATATGGAATTCTTCTTCTTTTGGAACATTACACAAAACATATTTCATTTAGACAGAATGTCATTACATATTCGTGTTTAATTTTTATTCTATCATTCCCTATCCGTATTTTTAGGAGTAAAATCGCCAGTTATAAACTACTAAAATTGAATTATTTCCTCAGGTGACCGAAACAATAAAGTGAAATGGATCTCGAAAAGGGGGGGGGGCGATGACCGAAAGAGGGATTGTATGGAGAGCTTATTGTGAGACAATGGAGGAGTTATGGTCATTCTCCCCTCCTCAACACACTTTCAGACTACGCCAATGCATATGAACCTTTTAAATATATTCACAAAGACAAGTTTCTTCTTTCAAAAATAAAAGAAACATGAATACGACATCCCACAACAATTACAATACAGTTTATTGATCATGTCCCAGGAATGTCGCGTTATGGTACGGCGATGTTCTATGTATGTCCCAGCAACAGCCGAATGTCCGCCTTTCGAGACGTCGCATGTGATGTTCCTTGCACATCGCATTGATGCATCCATAGAACATCACAAAACGTCATTGCCGGGACATCGCTCTGTTACATTCACGGAAAAAATTATTTTATACATTGTCAAAATATGGAATTCTTCTTCTTTTGGAACATTACACAAAACATATTTCATTTAGACAGAATGTCATTACATATTCGTGTTTAATTTTTATTCTATCATTCCCTATCAGTATTTTTAGGAGTAAAATCGCCAGTTATAAACTACTAAAATTGAATTATTTCCTCAGGTGACCGAAACAATAAAGTGAAATGGATCTCGAAAAGGGGGGGGGGCGATGACCGAAAGAGGGATTGTATGGAGAGCTTATTGTGAGACAATGGAGGAGTTATGGTCATTCTCCCCTCCTCAACACACTTTCAGACTACGCCAATGCATATGAACCTTTTAAATATATTCACAAAGACAAGTTTCTTCTTTCAAAAATAAAAGAAACATGAATACGACATCCCACAACAATTACAATACAGTTTATTGATCATGTCCCAGGAATGTCGCGTTATGGTACGGCGATGTTCTATGTATGTCCCAGCAACAGCCGAATGTCCGCCTTTCGAGACGTCGCATGTGATGTTCCTTGCACATCGCATTGATGCATCCATAGAACATCACAAAACGTCATTGCCGGGACATCGCTCTGTTACATTCACGGAAAAAATTATTTTATACATTGTCAAAATATGGAATTCTTCTTCTTTTGGAACATTACACAAAACATATTTCATTTAGACAGAATGTCATTACATATTCGTGTTTAATTTTTATTCTATCATTCCCTATCCGTATTTTTAGGAGTAAAATCGCCAGTTATAAACTACTAAAATTGAATTATTTCCTCAGGTGACCGAAACAATAAAGTGAAATGGATCTCGAAAAGGGGGGGGGGGCGATGACCGAAAGAGGGATTGTATGGAGAGCTTATTGTGAGACAATGGAGGAGTTATGGTCATTCTCCCCTCCTCAACACACTTTCAGACTACGCCAATGCATATGAACCTTTTAAATATATTCACAAAGACAAGTTTCTTCTTTCAAAAATAAAAGAAACATGAATACGACATCCCACAACAATTACAATACAGTTTATTGATCATGTCCCAGGAATGTCGCGTTATGGTACGGCGATGTTCTATGTATGTCCCAGCAACAGCCGAATGTCCGCCTTTCGAGACGTCGCATGTGATGTTCCTTGCACATCGCATTGATGCATCCATAGAACATCACAAAACGTCATTGCCGGGACATCGCTCTGTTACATTCACGGAAAAAATTATTTTATGCATTGTCAAAATATGGAATTCTTCTTCTTTTGGAACATTACACAAAACATATTTCATTTAGACAGAATGTCATTACATATTCGTGTTTAATTTTTATTCTATCATTCCCTATCCGTATTTTTAGGAGTAAAATCGCCAGTTATAAACTACTAAAATTGAATTATTTCCTCAGGTGACCGAAACAATAAAGTGAAATGGATCTCGAAAAGGGGGGGGGCGATGACCGAAAGAGGGATTGTATGGAGAGCTTATTGTGAGACAATGGAGGAGTTATGGTCATTCTCCCCTCCTCAACACACTTTCAGACTACGCCAATGCATATGAACCTTTTAAATATATTCACAAAGACAAGTTTCTTCTTTCAAAAATAAAAGAAACATGAATACGACATCCCACAACAATTACAATACAGTTTATTGATCATGTCCCAGGAATGTCGCGTTATGGTACGGCGATGTTCTATGTATGTCCCAGCAACAGCCGAATGTCCGCCTTTCGAGACGTCGCATGTGATGTTCCTTGCACATCGCATTGATGCATCCATAGAACATCACAAAACGTCATTGCCGGGACATCGCTCTGTTACATTCACGGAAAAAATTATTTTATACATTGTCAAAATATGGAATTCTTCTTCTTTTGGAACATTACACAAAACATATTTCATTTAGACAGAATGTCATTACATATTCGTGTTTAATTTTTATTCTATCATTCCCTATCAGTATTTTTAGGAGTAAAATCGCCAGTTATAAACTACTAAAATTGAATTATTTCCTCAGGTGACCGAAACAATAAAGTGAAATGGATCTCGAAAAGGGGGGGGGGCGATGACCGAAAGAGGGATTGTATGGAGAGCTTATTGTGAGACAATGGAGGAGTTATGGTCATTCTCCCCTCCTCAACACACTTTCAGACTACGCCAATGCATATGAACCTTTTAAATATATTCACAAAGACAAGTTTCTTCTTTCAAAAATAAAAGAAACATGAATACGACATCCCACAACAATTACAATACAGTTTATTGATCATGTCCCAGGAATGTCGCGTTATGGTACGGCGATGTTCTATGTATGTCCCAGCAACAGCCGAATGTCCGCCTTTCGAGACGTCGCATGTGATGTTCCTTGCACATCGCATTGATGCATCCATAGAACATCACAAAACGTCATTGCCGGGACATCGCTCTGTTACATTCACGGAAAAAATTATTTTATACATTGTCAAAATATGGAATTCTTCTTCTTTTGGAACATTACACAAAACATATTTCATTTAGACAGAATGTCATTACATATTCGTGTTTAATTTTTATTCTATCATTCCCTATCAGTATTTTTAGGAGTAAAATCGCCAGTTATAAACTACTAAAATTGAATTATTTCCTCAGGTGACCGAAACAATAAAGTGAAATGGATCTCGAAAAGGGGGGGGGGGCGATGACCGAAAGAGGGATTGTATGGAGAGCTTATTGTGAGACAATGGAGGAGTTATGGTCATTCTCCCCTCCTCAACACACTTTCAGACTACGCCAATGCATATGAACCTTTTAAATATATTCACAAAGACAAGTTTCTTCTTTCAAAAATAAAAGAAACATGAATACGACATCCCACAACAATTACAATACAGTTTATTGATCATGTCCCAGGAATGTCGCGTTATGGTACGGCGATGTTCTATGTATGTCCCAGCAACAGCCGAATGTCCGCCTTTCGAGACGTCGCATGTGATGTTCCTTGCACATCGCATTGATGCATCCATAGAACATCACAAAACGTCATTGCCGGGACATCGCTCTGTTACATTCACGGAAAAAATTATTTTATGCATTGTCAAAATATGGAATTCTTCTTCTTTTGGAACATTACACAAAACATATTTCATTTAGACAGAATGTCATTACATATTCGTGTTTAATTTTTATTCTATCATTCCCTATCCGTATTTTTAGGAGTAAAATCGCCAGTTATAAACTACTAAAATTGAATTATTTCCTCAGGTGACCGAAACAATAAAGTGAAATGGATCTCGAAAAGGGGGGGGGGGCGATGACCGAAAGAGGGATTGTATGGAGAGCTTATTGTGAGACAATGGAGGAGTTATGGTCATTCTCCCCTCCTCAACACACTTTCAGACTACGCCAATGCATATGAACCTTTTAAATATATTCACAAAGACAAGTTTCTTCTTTCAAAAATAAAAGAAACATGAATACGACATCCCACAACAATTACAATACAGTTTATTGATCATGTCCCAGGAATGTCGCGTTATGGTACGGCGATGTTCTATGTATGTCCCAGCAACAGCCGAATGTCCGCCTTTCGAGACGTCGCATGTGATGTTCCTTGCACATCGCATTGATGCATCCATAGAACATCACAAAACGTCATTGCCGGGACATCGCTCTGTTACATTCACGGAAAAAATTATTTTATGCATTGTCAAAATATGGAATTCTTCTTCTTTTGGAACATTACACAAAACATATTTCATTTAGACAGAATGTCATTACATATTCGTGTTTAATTTTTATTCTATCATTCCCTATCCGTATTTTTAGGAGTAAAATCGCCAGTTATAAACTACTAAAATTGAATTATTTCCTCAGGTGACCGAAACAATAAAGTGAAATGGATCTCGAAAAGGGGGGGGGGCGATGACCGAAAGAGGGATTGTATGGAGAGCTTATTGTGAGACAATGGAGGAGTTATGGTCATTCTCCCCTCCTCAACACACTTTCAGACTACGCCAATGCATATGAACCTTTTAAATATATTCACAAAGACAAGTTTCTTCTTTCAAAAATAAAAGAAACATGAATACGACATCCCACAACAATTACAATACAGTTTATTGATCATGTCCCAGGAATGTCGCGTTATGGTACGGCGATGTTCTATGTATGTCCCAGCAACAGCCGAATGTCCGCCTTTCGAGACGTCGCATGTGATGTTCCTTGCACATCGCATTGATGCATCCATAGAACATCACAAAACGTCATTGCCGGGACATCGCTCTGTTACATTCACGGAAAAAATTATTTTATACATTGTCAAAATATGGAATTCTTCTTCTTTTGGAACATTACACAAAACATATTTCATTTAGACAGAATGTCATTACATATTCGTGTTTAATTTTTATTCTATCATTCCCTATCAGTATTTTTAGGAGTAAAATCGCCAGTTATAAACTACTAAAATTGAATTATTTCCTCAGGTGACCGAAACAATAAAGTGAAATGGATCTCGAAAAGGGGGGGGGGGGCGATGACCGAAAGAGGGATTGTATGGAGAGCTTATTGTGAGACAATGGAGGAGTTATGGTCATTCTCCCCTCCTCAACACACTTTCAGACTACGCCAATGCATATGAACCTTTTAAATATATTCACAAAGACAAGTTTCTTCTTTCAAAAATAAAAGAAACATGAATACGACATCCCACAACAATTACAATACAGTTTATTGATCATGTCCCAGGAATGTCGCGTTATGGTACGGCGATGTTCTATGTATGTCCCAGCAACAGCCGAATGTCCGCCTTTCGAGACGTCGCATGTGATGTTCCTTGCACATCGCATTGATGCATCCATAGAACATCACAAAACGTCATTGCCGGGACATCGCTCTGTTACATTCACGGAAAAAATTATTTTATACATTGTCAAAATATGGAATTCTTCTTCTTTTGGAACATTACACAAAACATATTTCATTTAGACAGAATGTCATTACATATTCGTGTTTAATTTTTATTCTATCATTCCCTATCCGTATTTTTAGGAGTAAAATCGCCAGTTATAAACTACTAAAATTGAATTATTTCCTCAGGTGACCGAAACAATAAAGTGAAATGGATCTCGAAAAGGGGGGGGGGGGCGATGACCGAAAGAGGGATTGTATGGAGAGCTTATTGTGAGACAATGGAGGAGTTATGGTCATTCTCCCCTCCTCAACACACTTTCAGACTACGCCAATGCATATGAACCTTTTAAATATATTCACAAAGACAAGTTTCTTCTTTCAAAAATAAAAGAAACATGAATACGACATCCCACAACAATTACAATACAGTTTATTGATCATGTCCCAGGAATGTCGCGTTATGGTACGGCGATGTTCTATGTATGTCCCAGCAACAGCCGAATGTCCGCCTTTCGAGACGTCGCATGTGATGTTCCTTGCACATCGCATTGATGCATCCATAGAACATCACAAAACGTCATTGCCGGGACATCGCTCTGTTACATTCACGGAAAAAATTATTTTATGCATTGTCAAAATATGGAATTCTTCTTCTTTTGGAACATTACACAAAACATATTTCATTTAGACAGAATGTCATTACATATTCGTGTTTAATTTTTATTCTATCATTCCCTATCCGTATTTTTAGGAGTAAAATCGCCAGTTATAAACTACTAAAATTGAATTATTTCCTCAGGTGACCGAAACAATAAAGTGAAATGGATCTCGAAAAGGGGGGGGGCGATGACCGAAAGAGGGATTGTATGGAGAGCTTATTGTGAGACAATGGAGGAGTTATGGTCATTCTCCCCTCCTCAACACACTTTCAGACTACGCCAATGCATATGAACCTTTTAAATATATTCACAAAGACAAGTTTCTTCTTTCAAAAATAAAAGAAACATGAATACGACATCCCACAACAATTACAATACAGTTTATTGATCATGTCCCAGGAATGTCGCGTTATGGTACGGCGATGTTCTATGTATGTCCCAGCAACAGCCGAATGTCCGCCTTTCGAGACGTCGCATGTGATGTTCCTTGCACATCGCATTGATGCATCCATAGAACATCACAAAACGTCATTGCCGGGACATCGCTCTGTTACATTCACGGAAAAAATTATTTTATACATTGTCAAAATATGGAATTCTTCTTCTTTTGGAACATTACACAAAACATATTTCATTTAGACAGAATGTCATTACATATTCGTGTTTAATTTTTATTCTATCATTCCCTATCAGTATTTTTAGGAGTAAAATCGCCAGTTATAAACTACTAAAATTGAATTATTTCCTCAGGTGACCGAAACAATAAAGTGAAATGGATCTCGAAAAGGGGGGGGGGCGATGACCGAAAGAGGGATTGTATGGAGAGCTTATTGTGAGACAATGGAGGAGTTATGGTCATTCTCCCCTCCTCAACACACTTTCAGACTACGCCAATGCATATGAACCTTTTAAATATATTCACAAAGACAAGTTTCTTCTTTCAAAAATAAAAGAAACATGAATACGACATCCCACAACAATTACAATACAGTTTATTGATCATGTCCCAGGAATGTCGCGTTATGGTACGGCGATGTTCTATGTATGTCCCAGCAACAGCCGAATGTCCGCCTTTCGAGACGTCGCATGTGATGTTCCTTGCACATCGCATTGATGCATCCATAGAACATCACAAAACGTCATTGCCGGGACATCGCTCTGTTACATTCACGGAAAAAATTATTTTATACATTGTCAAAATATGGAATTCTTCTTCTTTTGGAACATTACACAAAACATATTTCATTTAGACAGAATGTCATTACATATTCGTGTTTAATTTTTATTCTATCATTCCCTATCCGTATTTTTAGGAGTAAATTCGCCAGTTATAAACTACTAAAATTGAATTATTTCCTCAGGTGACCGAAACAATAAAGTGAAATGGATCTCGAAAAGGGTGGGGGGGGGGGGGGCGATGACCGAAAGAGGGATTGTATGGAGAGCTTAATGTGAGACAATGGAGGAGTTATGGTCATTCTCCCCTCCTCAACACACTTTCAGACTACGCCAATGCATATGAACCTTTTAAATATATTCAAGTTTCATCTTTCAAAAATAAAAGAAACATGTATACGACATCCCAAAACAATTACAATACAGTTTATTGATCATGTCCCAGGAATGTCGCGTTATGGTACTGCGATGTTCTATGTATGTCCCAGCAACAGCCGAATGTCCGCCTTTCGAGACGTCGCATGTGATGTTCTTTGCACATCGCATTGATGCATCCATAGAACATCACATAATGTCATTGTCAGGACATCGCTCTGTTACAATCACGGAAAAAATTATTTTATACATTGTCAAAATATGGAATTCTTCTTCTTTTGGAACATTACACAAAACATATTTCATTTAGACAGAATGTCATTACATATTCGTGTTTAATTTTTATTCTATCATTCCCTATCCGTATTTTTAGGAGTAAAATCGCCAGTTATAAACTACTAAAATTGAATTATTTCCTCAGGTGACCGAAACAATAAAGTGAAATGGATCTCGAAAAGGGGGGGGGGGCGATGACCGAAAGAGGGATTGTATGGAGAGCTTATTGTGAGACAATGGAGGAGTTATGGTCATTCTCCCCTCCTCAACACACTTTCAGACTACGCCAATGCATATGAACCTTTTAAATATATTCACAAAGACAAGTTTCTTCTTTCAAAAATAAAAGAAACATGAATACGACATCCCACAACAATTACAATACAGTTTATTGATCATGTCCCAGGAATGTCGCGTTATGGTACGGCGATGTTCTATGTATGTCCCAGCAACAGCCGAATGTCCGCCTTTCGAGACGTCGCATGTGATGTTCCTTGCACATCGCATTGATGCATCCATAGAACATCACAAAACGTCATTGCCGGGACATCGCTCTGTTACATTCACGGAAAAAATTATTTTATACATTGTCAAAATATGGAATTCTTCTTCTTTTGGAACATTACACAAAACATATTTCATTTAGACAGAATGTCATTACATATTCGTGTTTAATTTTTATTCTATCATTCCCTATCCGTATTTTTAGGAGTAAAATCGCCAGTTATAAACTACTAAAATTGAATTATTTCCTCAGGTGACCGAAACAATAAAGTGAAATGGATCTCGAAAAGGGGGGGGGGGCGATGACCGAAAGAGGGATTGTATGGAGAGCTTATTGTGAGACAATGGAGGAGTTATGGTCATTCTCCCCTCCTCAACACACTTTCAGACTACGCCAATGCATATGAACCTTTTAAATATATTCACAAAGACAAGTTTCTTCTTTCAAAAATAAAAGAAACATGAATACGACATCCCACAACAATTACAATACAGTTTATTGATCATGTCCCAGGAATGTCGCGTTATGGTACGGCGATGTTCTATGTATGTCCCAGCAACAGCCGAATGTCCGCCTTTCGAGACGTCGCATGTGATGTTCCTTGCACATCGCATTGATGCATCCATAGAACATCACAAAACGTCATTGCCGGGACATCGCTCTGTTACATTCACGGAAAAAATTATTTTATGCATTGTCAAAATATGGAATTCTTCTTCTTTTGGAACATTACACAAAACATATTTCATTTAGACAGAATGTCATTACATATTCGTGTTTAATTTTTATTCTATCATTCCCTATCCGTATTTTTAGGAGTAAAATCGCCAGTTATAAACTACTAAAATTGAATTATTTCCTCAGGTGACCGAAACAATAAAGTGAAATGGATCTCGAAAAGGGGGGGGGCGATGACCGAAAGAGGGATTGTATGGAGAGCTTATTGTGAGACAATGGAGGAGTTATGGTCATTCTCCCCTCCTCAACACACTTTCAGACTACGCCAATGCATATGAACCTTTTAAATATATTCACAAAGACAAGTTTCTTCTTTCAAAAATAAAAGAAACATGAATACGACATCCCACAACAATTACAATACAGTTTATTGATCATGTCCCAGGAATGTCGCGTTATGGTACGGCGATGTTCTATGTATGTCCCAGCAACAGCCGAATGTCCGCCTTTCGAGACGTCGCATGTGATGTTCCTTGCACATCGCATTGATGCATCCATAGAACATCACAAAACGTCATTGCCGGGACATCGCTCTGTTACATTCACGGAAAAAATTATTTTATACATTGTCAAAATATGGAATTCTTCTTCTTTTGGAACATTACACAAAACATATTTCATTTAGACAGAATGTCATTACATATTCGTGTTTAATTTTTATTCTATCATTCCCTATCAGTATTTTTAGGAGTAAAATCGCCAGTTATAAACTACTAAAATTGAATTATTTCCTCAGGTGACCGAAACAATAAAGTGAAATGGATCTCGAAAAGGGGGGGGGGGCGATGACCGAAAGAGGGATTGTATGGAGAGCTTATTGTGAGACAATGGAGGAGTTATGGTCATTCTCCCCTCCTCAACACACTTTCAGACTACGCCAATGCATATGAACCTTTTAAATATATTCACAAAGACAAGTTTCTTCTTTCAAAAATAAAAGAAACATGAATACGACATCCCACAACAATTACAATACAGTTTATTGATCATGTCCCAGGAATGTCGCGTTATGGTACGGCGATGTTCTATGTATGTCCCAGCAACAGCCGAATGTCCGCCTTTCGAGACGTCGCATGTGATGTTCCTTGCACATCGCATTGATGCATCCATAGAACATCACAAAACGTCATTGCCGGGACATCGCTCTGTTACATTCACGGAAAAAATTATTTTATACATTGTCAAAATATGGAATTCTTCTTCTTTTGGAACATTACACAAAACATATTTCATTTAGACAGAATGTCATTACATATTCGTGTTTAATTTTTATTCTATCATTCCCTATCCGTATTTTTAGGAGTAAATTCGCCAGTTATAAACTACTAAAATTGAATTATTTCCTCAGGTGACCGAAACAATAAAGTGAAATGGATCTCGAAAAGGGTGGGGGGGGGGGGGCGATGACCGAAAGAGGGATTGTATGGAGAGCTTAATGTGAGACAATGGAGGAGTTATGGTCATTCTCCCCTCCTCAACACACTTTCAGACTACGCCAATGCATATGAACCTTTTAAATATATTCAAGTTTCATCTTTCAAAAATAAAAGAAACATGTATACGACATCCCAAAACAATTACAATACAGTTTATTGATCATGTCCCAGGAATGTCGCGTTATGGTACTGCGATGTTCTATGTATGTCCCAGCAACAGCCGAATGTCCGCCTTTCGAGACGTCGCATGTGATGTTCTTTGCACATCGCATTGATGCATCCATAGAACATCACATAATGTCATTGTCAGGACATCGCTCTGTTACAATCACGGAAAAAATTATTTTATACATTGTCAAAATATGGAATTCTTCTTCTTTTGGAACATTACACAAAACATATTTCATTTAGACAGAATGTCATTACATATTCGTGTTTAATTTTTATTCTATCATTCCCTATCCGTATTTTTAGGAGTAAAATCGCCAGTTATAAACTACTAAAATTGAATTATTTCCTCAGGTGACCGAAACAATAAAGTGAAATGGATCTCGAAAAGGGGGGGGGGGGCGATGACCGAAAGAGGGATTGTATGGAGAGCTTATTGTGAGACAATGGAGGAGTTATGGTCATTCTCCCCTCCTCAACACACTTTCAGACTACGCCAATGCATATGAACCTTTTAAATATATTCACAAAGACAAGTTTCTTCTTTCAAAAATAAAAGAAACATGAATACGACATCCCACAACAATTACAATACAGTTTATTGATCATGTCCCAGGAATGTCGCGTTATGGTACGGCGATGTTCTATGTATGTCCCAGCAACAGCCGAATGTCCGCCTTTCGAGACGTCGCATGTGATGTTCCTTGCACATCGCATTGATGCATCCATAGAACATCACAAAACGTCATTGCCGGGACATCGCTCTGTTACATTCACGGAAAAAATTATTTTATGCATTGTCAAAATATGGAATTCTTCTTCTTTTGGAACATTACACAAAACATATTTCATTTAGACAGAATGTCATTACATATTCGTGTTTAATTTTTATTCTATCATTCCCTATCCGTATTTTTAGGAGTAAAATCGCCAGTTATAAACTACTAAAATTGAATTATTTCCTCAGGTGACCGAAACAATAAAGTGAAATGGATCTCGAAAAGGGGGGGGGGCGATGACCGAAAGAGGGATTGTATGGAGAGCTTATTGTGAGACAATGGAGGAGTTATGGTCATTCTCCCCTCCTCAACACACTTTCAGACTACGCCAATGCATATGAACCTTTTAAATATATTCACAAAGACAAGTTTCTTCTTTCAAAAATAAAAGAAACATGAATACGACATCCCACAACAATTACAATACAGTTTATTGATCATGTCCCAGGAATGTCGCGTTATGGTACGGCGATGTTCTATGTATGTCCCAGCAACAGCCGAATGTCCGCCTTTCGAGACGTCGCATGTGATGTTCCTTGCACATCGCATTGATGCATCCATAGAACATCACAAAACGTCATTGCCGGGACATCGCTCTGTTACATTCACGGAAAAAATTATTTTATACATTGTCAAAATATGGAATTCTTCTTCTTTTGGAACATTACACAAAACATATTTCATTTAGACAGAATGTCATTACATATTCGTGTTTAATTTTTATTCTATCATTCCCTATCAGTATTTTTAGGAGTAAAATCGCCAGTTATAAACTACTAAAATTGAATTATTTCCTCAGGTGACCGAAACAATAAAGTGAAATGGATCTCGAAAAGGGGGGGGGGGCGATGACCGAAAGAGGGATTGTATGGAGAGCTTATTGTGAGACAATGGAGGAGTTATGGTCATTCTCCCCTCCTCAACACACTTTCAGACTACGCCAATGCATATGAACCTTTTAAATATATTCACAAAGACAAGTTTCTTCTTTCAAAAATAAAAGAAACATGAATACGACATCCCACAACAATTACAATACAGTTTATTGATCATGTCCCAGGAATGTCGCGTTATGGTACGGCGATGTTCTATGTATGTCCCAGCAACAGCCGAATGTCCGCCTTTCGAGACGTCGCATGTGATGTTCCTTGCACATCGCATTGATGCATCCATAGAACATCACAAAACGTCATTGCCGGGACATCGCTCTGTTACATTCACGGAAAAAATTATTTTATACATTGTCAAAATATGGAATTCTTCTTCTTTTGGAACATTACACAAAACATATTTCATTTAGACAGAATGTCATTACATATTCGTGTTTAATTTTTATTCTATCATTCCCTATCCGTATTTTTAGGAGTAAATTCGCCAGTTATAAACTACTAAAATTGAATTATTTCCTCAGGTGACCGAAACAATAAAGTGAAATGGATCTCGAAAAGGGTGGGGGGGGGGGGGCGATGACCGAAAGAGGGATTGTATGGAGAGCTTAATGTGAGACAATGGAGGAGTTATGGTCATTCTCCCCTCCTCAACACACTTTCAGACTACGCCAATGCATATGAACCTTTTAAATATATTCAAGTTTCATCTTTCAAAAATAAAAGAAACATGTATACGACATCCCAAAACAATTACAATACAGTTTATTGATCATGTCCCAGGAATGTCGCGTTATGGTACTGCGATGTTCTATGTATGTCCCAGCAACAGCCGAATGTCCGCCTTTCGAGACGTCGCATGTGATGTTCTTTGCACATCGCATTGATGCATCCATAGAACATCACATAATGTCATTGTCAGGACATCGCTCTGTTACAATCACGGAAAAAATTATTTTATACATTGTCAAAATATGGAATTCTTCTTCTTTTGGAACATTACACAAAACATATTTCATTTAGACAGAATGCCATTACATATTGGTGTTTAATTTTTATTCTATCATTCGCTATTAGTATTTTTAAGAGTAAAACCGTCAGTTTTTGACTACTAAAATTTCTGTTTAAATTAATATTTACTGCTAATAATTCTCGATTTTTTAAAATTTATATTTTTTTATTATATATTGCATAACTTTTTCAATCATTGCGATCGAGATATTCCTATCACTTTTCTCTCATCATTTTATCAGACATTATGAATATAGTTTCGTAAGTTATTGTTTCTCAAGGTCAAAATGGAATAACAATGCATAATGTAATGATGTTGGGCCTTTAACTCGCAAAAGTTTAGTCTCCGATGCCCTCTTCTCAGCGAACACGGTACGTGGTACTTTTCGAATAAGTTGCGGGCTCGCTCACCTCATATTCGCAACGTATTCCAGAAATTCTTCCTTGTATACGATTTATTCTTATTTTTTTGTTTATTACGAAACAAAATATGTTATTATGCATATCTAAACAGATAAAACTACTTTGACAATCCGAAAATTTTTGTACGCGATATGCATTCAGTTTGTTCGAAATGCGCACGCAATCTGAAACTCCGGTCTGTAACTAAACAAAACGCATGTAATGAGTTTTTAATCCTATTTCTTTGCATCGTGTAAATCATGCATGATATATGTTTTTTGTTTGTACACCTATAGGGCCCCCACAAAGGGGGGGGGGTCACTTGGGACCACGTTACTGGAGCCCGGTGACTGTTGACATTGGTGAAGTGGCCCGTGAACATTGGTGAAGATAAAATATTATAGAACATCTGTGTATGAATTTATAATTTTTTTTCCTAAATTACTTGAAGATTGTCCGATTTCCAAAATAGTAAAAAAAAGGCTGAAAGAAGGTCTCCTTGGTTTAATACAAGTCGTCTGGGTAACGATAGCTTCATAATGTCTTTTTGTTTAACGGCAGAATTTGTCATGATTTGTTGTTAAGAAAAGCGATGTCGACAAGGCAAAAAAAAAAAAAAAAAAAACCGGATCCCTACAAGGAAGCAGGGAGCAATTTTCTAGAATTGCACTGCTAAAATAGCTACGTTCATAACACTAGCGGGTAAGTTTCATTCATTCAAGTTTACAGCTCATGTCAATCACATCCTAGCGAAACGTATCCATCCATTACTAAAGCGACCCTTGTCAACGGGTTTCTTTTGTGAAATCATAGGGATGGGAAGGGGGCGCCCTCCTCGTAAACCAATTAACGCGACGGGGTATCCATACGGTGCCCCAAGATACTTTAAAGAAGGTGTAGGACTCTCTTTCAAAGAATTTCTAACCGTCTCTTTGGTCCCACTGAATCAAAGAATGACTGAATGCAGAGCCGTAGAAAGGAAAAATTCTAGGTTCTTGCTACTGGTTTAGTTTGGCATGGCACGAACCAAAGTAGATTAAATCGCTCTTTCCTTGAAGGTATGAACTTGCTTCCCACATTGATGTAATAGTCTATATTACTTTAAGAAGCAAGTTTTGTAATCAGCGCTAATGCATCATTATTTTTAGATATCTTAATCTTGAAACAAAGTTAATCTTAGAATAAATTAAATTTATTATATCACATTTCTATACTGCTTTGTAAATGTATTGCTTTAAAATAACTATAGTTAAATATGTACATAACATCAATCAAAATACTGCATTATTAAAGGAATATGAATGCTTTGGTGTTTATAATAATGCGTTTTTAAACTTTCACTTTATATTATATGATTTTATGTTGAATTTTGTAATTAGTAGAGAAAAACCATTGAAAGAAAAAGTTCACATTTCTTTATTATATATTACATTTTGCCAAGACGTATTCTGGGGAGGAGGGGGAAGATTTGGGGGTCTACCTCCTCTCCCGAAATCCTAATTGGAAAAGGATTTTTTTATTATATGGATTCTTTTGTACATACTCATTTGAGATTTTATCTCATAAGTATCAGAATTGATACATTTTGGAAGAAATATTTTATGAACATAATAAATGAGTTTAGAGAACACATGGCAATATAATTTTGAAATAACTTCATGTTTCCATTCTCTTAATGCAATTATAAAAATGAATTAGAATAAAATAATTAGTTATGAAACAAAAACATTTTCGATGATCTTCATTTTATTAACGTTATATTGGCGGATTATCCAAATGTGGAAGTATCTAGGCGGCAGCTAAATGCACTAGGCACTGTAATTCAAAAGATATTCACTAAATTTGCTTGAAATTTAGTAACTATGTTGGTTAGGCACTACTCTGATGCTGATTTGATTTTTGGAGAAAATCAAATAATAATAGTGGTACTTAAAAATCCGAAAAATAAAAAGGTTGTATTAAACTATGTACTCTGTAAAGTAGTTGTAGTGCTACAAAATAAAATAAAATGTTACTGCTCCCGCTATGCTGGTATAAACTGTTCTCAACACTATCATTTTTTCAATTGTGTCAATACTTGGCGAATTGGTATTCAAATAATTTAGAAAATTTAATTTTGTAATAGACTGATATAATGCATTAAATCAAAAATGAATTTCGTCGGTGAAGTTTTCAAAAATATGCCGATTAAAATCTCTTAGGATAATTTTAGTAGAGCATTTGGAAGATGCAAACATTTACTGCTAATTGTTAAAAAACGGTTTTTGTCAAAAGCAGAGAACATTGCTTCTTGGGATTTTTCAGTGGGTCAAAACGATTGAGGCACAAAAATGGCATGCACCTGAACATGTGCTGTTTCCATCTAAAACGTTACGAAACAAATGAAAGTTGATTGTCTGATAAAATCGCGAGATACTTCGGACATATTTTATTTTATTTAAATGCTGCATATGCATGTTGATTGGGGATAATTCGACTATAACACTGATATTTTTTTGTATGTGTGGTTGTTAGCCACAGAAATGTTGCAATGCCATTGTTTTTACAAAAAAAATTTTTGAAGTATCAATTTCTCAGGATATATTATAGATTATGCTTAGACAAGGCTTTGATATGGATCGAACATTAAATTCTGAATGAAGTAGACGGTGGTTTACTAAAGATTTTCATATCTGCTTCTTTTTACCTTTTTAGTTCAAAATTTTCCTTTTTTCTTGAAGCATCCAATTTCTAAGATTGGCTGTAAATAGAGCTTTGGGTGGAAAGTAGAGGGATTGAGGAAAAATTTTTAATTTGGATTTTTCGGTTCAAAAAATTTCCCTTGCAGTATCTATTTCTTGGAATTTGGCTACAGATAAAGTTTAGACGATGATTGATGCAGTCACTTTTCGAAGAGGTTAGAGGAAATCACTAAGAATTTCAACTTCCGATTGTGGAAATGTGACTTTCATTTAAAAAATTTCCATTATCCTTGCAACATCTTTTATTATTATTATTTTTTTTTTATGACCTTAGATAATTACTGATATGGATTCAGCATCAAATTCCAAAGGAAATAGGGAACCTCCTCTGGAATTTGGTTTTCTAAGGATTTCTACTTGCGGATTTGTATTTTATGGTTCAAAACATTTCCATTAAATGTATATTTCGATTGACTATAGATATAGTTTAGGTGATGACTGATATAAATTTAGCATCGAATTTCAGGGAGGGTGGGGATTCACTAAGGAATTCTACTTTCAGTTCTTTTTCCAATTCTAGATAAGAAAAATTCATTTTTCTTTAAACATTTATTTCTTAGAATCGGTTATAGATAGAGCTTATGATGACTGATATATTACAGATTCAGTATCAAATATTATAGAGGTTAAAAATTCATTAAGGATTTTTACTTCTGGTTCTATAGATGTCACTTTCGGTTAAAAAATTAGTTTTTTACAATATCTATTTCTCAGGGTTGGCTATAGGAATAGCTTATATAATGACTGATTCAGCATCGAACTTTGGAGGTGGTGACTAATGATTTACACTTCTAGTTCTGGAAATGTCACCTCCGATTGTTCCAAACATGCGAAATACGCAAGCAAAAAAGTATAAAAATATTTCTTCTAAAATGAAATGTACACACCACTTGCCATCCGCCACTGCCAAAACTGCCGCCGTGTTCACGCAGAGTACGATCACGTTAAACATGTGGGTCCGTAAGTTCTTCCAAAAGGTTGGTGGAAGGGAAAGGAGGGTACGGTCCCTGTGGATGCCTCCCCCACTGTGTTCCGGTCTAAGTTGGGTAGCACTTCCTGGCCGTCCAAACAGTTACCTTACAACTTTTCTGGTAGGTCGGACGGTCTGGGCTTCAACAACACCACTTGCCATCATATGAAATATCCTTCAAGAATTTCTTATTTTTCAGTGTTATATTATTGTTGTTGTTGCTGAGACCCAGACCATCCGACCTACCAGAATGATGTAAGGTAACTGTTTGAACGGCCGAGAAGTGCCACCCAATTTAGACCGAAAACCAGTGGGGGAGCCATCCACAGGGACCGTACCCGCCTTCCCCTATCACCAACCTCTCGGAAGGACTTACGGACCCACATGTTTAACGTGATCGTACTCCGCGTGAACATGGCGGCAATTTGGGCGCAGTGTTATATTGTCGAAAGCCCAGACCGTCCGAAGACATGGAGCAGCAAGGTGGGCGGCCAGCAGTGTTATATTGTTGAAAACCTTGTACTAGATATATTTTATGCAATTCAACTCTACCCCTAAATTATACAGAAAAAAGGGGATATACCCTCCCCCCTTTTATTTTTTTATCTAGGGCCCGCGGCTCGACTTGATTCCCGGGCCCAAAATTGGATGTGGGGGCCTGCGCCTATGTCATCTGCAATCAGTGTGCATCTGCACGTTTATCAATCTGAGAACTTATATGATTTTTCGTGATATTTTAATTGAAGATCGCGAATTTTTTAATGAAATCTAAGCTTGTAGGTGCTAAAGAGATTTCACTAAGGAGAGGGGAACATTGAGAAGAAATTCGGAACTAATAAGAGCTTTTGAGAGAAGATCCTGTTTCCGCGAAGTGAGGGGGAGGTCGCTTCCTAAACTATGGGCCAAAAGGAAAAGCATAAAATTTGGGGGAGGTAAATAAAAAGTACAACAATTAATTATTTATTTGACAGATTATCTGGGGATGGAATAGTTGATAGGTATTTGTTCTGCAGATATGGTTTGGCAACATTTTACACTCCAAACAAGAAACTTTTTCCAGCTGCCCGGCGCAGATGGTACGCTATAGAACTAGCTGTAAATCTAGCCGATGTAGCTAGCCGAGAAAAGCAGCCGTATGTGGAAGCAGCCACATCAGAATTCCCATTTCTACCGAAATGGGAATTCTAATTAATTTTTTTTTTATTAATTCACGATTTTTAGTGATAGATTATTATAACACAATTTTGGGGGTTTTGTGGAATAATTGAGTACTAACACCCAAAAAGTCCGAGTAGGCTACAGCCTACTCCAGCCTACGCCCTTGGCTGCGCCACCATTTTGATGGAACAGTGAAAATGCTAACTTTACTGGACTAGAAACATGTTTACTTCGGTTGATGACCTGTAAAGATAAAGGATAATAAAAGGGAATTCTCCCCATACCATCGGAACCGCCCACTTTGCAATGTTCATGGTTTTTAGGGGGAGGTGGCAAGTAACCTCCGATAGTAGGTGACGTGTGAGAGCGGGAAAAGAACGGAGTGTGGACGAAAAGTCGGAAGAGGAGTCAAAGAAAAATGTGGCTCACAAACGCGCTTCTTTTCTTTGTTCTTGGCAAATCGGATTCGAAGATCGTTTTTTTTTATGTAAAATAATCTGTAGGTTGCTGAAAAATGCGACGTCCGTCTCCACTCTAGCAATTTCTGCTACCGGGGCTAAAATATGGAATTCTTCTTCTTTTAGAATATAACACAAAACATATTTCATTTAGACAGAATGTCATTAAATATTTGTGTTTAATTTTTATTCTATCACTCGCTATTAGTATTTTTAAGAGTAAAGTCGTCAGTTATAAACAACTAAAATTCAATTATTTTCTCAGGTCACCGAAACAATAACGTAAAGTGAATCTCCAAAAGTGGTGGTGGTGGTGGTGTGTGTGTGGAGGGGGGGGGGGAGTAGCGATGACTGGAAGAGAAATTCCAGTATGGATTGTATGGAGGGCTTATTGTGAAGTCAATGGAGGGCTTATATCCATCGCCCCCCCCCCCCTCCCCAACACACTTTCAGACTACTGCACTGCAAACAATTTAAAAAAATTTCCCAACCCTCCCAATTGCAAATTGTGAGATGGAACGAACTTTCTCCAGGATGAGCTACATAAAACACAAATATCGTAACACTACGAATAATGAAAGATTGGTAGACTTATGCATATTATCAATAGAAAATGATATTACCAGATCGCTCTGCATAAGAACCTTTTAAAGATATTCACAAAGAAAAGTTTCTTCTTTCAAAAATCACAGAAACATTCATGCGACATCCCAAAATAATTACTATAGAGTTAATCCGAAAAATTATGACAATTTATTGTGACGATTTTTTGACGAAGTGCGACAAAGAGAAAATTTATTTCTTAAAAGTATATGATGCTTCTCCTTGCAAGATCCGATAAGTAGAACAAATTCATGTACTTAATTTTTTTTTTTAATTTTTTTTTTATTATTGTCGAATTTTTTCTTTTCAATCGCGTTTTATTGCATTTTAGACCCCTAGTCAATCCCAGAAATAAACTACTTTATCCTAATTTGCCGACTTATTCTTTTAGTACACAACACGTTGTTCATCCTTACTTTACAAATCGGATAGGATTATTTTTATTTTCCCTGTTCTCATCCGGAAAAATATGACGATTTTTTGTCAAAGTGTGAAGAAGAGAAATTTTTTTAAAAGTATTTGAGCGGCTGCATTTCTTTGCAACATCTGATATGTAGAACAAATATATGTACATCATTTTATTAATTTTTTTTTTATTATTGTCGAATTCTTCTTAGACCCTTAGTCAATCCCAAAAATAAAGTGCAATATGCTAATTTGCTGACTTATTCTTTTAGTAAAAAATATGTTGTTCATTGTTGATTTACAAATACGATTGGGCTCTTTATATTTTTCCCATGACAGGGACCAAAATTCCATATCTTGTACAGAAAATTTTGAAGATTTGTCAGAGTGCGAAACGAGAAATGTTTTAAAAGTATTCGAGAGGTTGCTTTTCTTTGCAAGATCTGATATGTAGAACAAATTTATGTACTTCATTTTTTTAATTATTATGGTCGAAATTTTCATTTTCAATCGCGTTTTATTGCGTTGGAACCGCATTCTGTGATTGACTAGAGATCAATATAACAATGACCCCTAGTCAATCCCAGAAATAATCTCCTTTATCCTAATTTATCGACATATTCGTTTAATGTACCATATGTTGATCATCTTTGATTTACAAATGGGATTGAACTCTTTCAGTTTTTTCCATGGCAGAGAGCTAGCTGATTTTATCCAAAAAATTTTGATAATATTTTGCAAAGTGCAACAAAGAGAAATTTTTTAAAAATTATTTTTAAAGGAGTATTTTCTTTGCAATATCTGGTATTTAAAACAAAATTATGCACAGAATACTTTAATTATCTGTTTCTCCTTGTCGAATAATTTGCTTTCCTAGAAATAAACTGATTGCGCCGATTTTATTGACAAACTGTTTCAACTTATTTTAGTAACGAAATAAACGATTGTTAAGGAAGACAAAAGCAACGTAAATAAGCACAAATAACAAGATAGTGCAGCATACAGTTGTTTAGAGGATAAGCTGGATTCCTTTCGTCAGTGCAAGAGAACAAATAATCCCGAATTCCAAAAGGGGAATGGGTACAGATGAAAGAGGCATTGGGAATTATATATCCAACACCTGGATTAAGAGCAAGCTAATGTCAATCAGAAACGAAATGTAACGACACAAGATTGACATGTTTCAAAACATAATAGGAATATCTCGACAAGACAAATCAAAATCAATTTTAATTCTCTCGTATCACTGTTTCCTTTTGTTAATTATTATATTTCAAATCCTCTTTGGAAGATGTCATTTAATCTCTTAATATTACTGAACTAGGGTATGCCATTTATTTCATGTTCTATATATTAGCTTCCCTATATATATATATATATATATATATATATATATATATAGGGATATATATATATATATATATATATATATATATATATATATATACATGTTCTTTTATATGCAAAAACATGTATTTATTATATTTTCCACAACTTTATGCGTGGGCCAACGGCCGTACCGTGCTGAAAACACCGGTTCTCGTTAGATCACCGAAGTCAGGCAGCATCGGGCGCGGTTAGTACTTGGGTAGGTGACCACCTGGGAACACCGTGTGCTGTTGGCACATTTCAGGCGCGGTAGCCCGGTGGTTTGCGTACTGGATTTGCACGCTGCCACAACTGCCGCCGTGTTCATGCGGAGTACGATCACGTTAAACATGTGGGTCCGTAAGTCCTTCCGAGAGGTTGGTGGTAGGGGAAGGAGGGTACGGTCCCTGTGGATGCCTCCCCCACTGGGTTCCGGTCTAAATTGGGTGGCACTCCCCGGCCGTCCAAACAGTTATCTTACACCTTTCTGGTAGGTCGGACGGTCTGGGTCTCAACAACAACAACAACTTTATGCGTGCGAATGATAAGCACATTTAGATGGAAGTACAATTATGAACGTCACCAATATCTGAAACCCACCCAAAAGACAAACAAGAGGTTGAAAAGACGCACAACAGCCACAAAGAAATAGGAAAAAGAAAGATAATTTTATTTAATCTTTTTTTCTTATTTGGTATTCTTCCAGACCGCGGGGCAAAAATGGAGTTCTGGACATGTTCTTAACTAAATTGTTGAATTTTTCTGGATGTGGAAGGCTTAAAAATTTAAGATCATTGATCGACGCGCATTTCTGTATGTTCTTGCAATAAACGGTGGTTAATAATTAAAAAATATTGCATTTCATATAAATTTTTAAAGTTTTTCAAAATTATAAATTATACTTATGCGTCAAGTCTCCAACAAAATATCTATTAAAAATGTATAAATTTAATTCTGCTAAATATTTATAATTAGTTGAAAATGAATGCTCAAAAGATGAATTGAAATTTAATGCCTGATTTTATATTCTTTTCAACATATAAGACAGAACGAGAAAAATCCGTTATAACGTGGATTCTAGCCAATATCAACTTTGTCCGAATACAAATGTGTCTATCATGCGCAAGGATAAAGTTAAGGCAGTAAAGTTTAAGGATTGAAGATATCTTCCAAAGAGGATTTGAAATATAATATATAACAAAAGATAAACATTGATATCAGAGAATTAAAATTGATCTTAATTTTATACTCAAAGGTAATTTAAGTAATAAAATATGAGAATTAAATTAACAGTTTACAAGAATGATACATACAATCTAAGCACGTGCGTCAAAGGTATAGTAAATGCTGGAGGCCCAAAATATTAAATTGACAAAAATTGAAAATTATATATATATATTTAATTTTCATATATTTTTTATAATAATAAAATTATGATACTTCGGTCAGAGTAACTGAGTAACTATTTAGTCTATTATGTCTTCATACGCATATTATGTGTATAATTACTAGATGGTTTTATAGTAACAGAATTTACTTTGAATTTAGAATACTTTTTTATTGAAATGTGGAAAACCATGAATATAATTTTGAATTTCTATCAAGTCATGATCATAATTATTGGACCTTGTCAAAAGAAATTTATTGTTTAAATGCTCTTTTCATTTTTGTGCTTCACAATGGGATCTGTTCCTTTCAACAACTTATCAATAATTCTGAATCTAAGTTAGTTTACTCTACACCAGTTTAAATTTTTACTTAAGAATTCTTTTGCAAGACACGGAATAAATTAACGCAGATTACATTCCATACTATTCTTAATCATCAATCACAAAGTTTGATATTTTTAACAATTTATGTAAATTGGTTTATGCAATTTATATAAAAGTTACGTATTAGTTTTCCCCATTGATTTTCAAAATATACATGAATGTATCTCCCTTAATTTCAAAATTAATCTTTTGAAAAATAAAATATGATTTATTTTATTATAAACTAGAGGCGAATATTCGCTTTTCGCACGGTTTAAATAGAAATAGGTGAATGTAAATCCTACACATTTGGCAAAGGAACACATACATTAAAAACTGAAAGAAATATGTTGACAATCTCTTAGTCTAACAAAAATGCATAAACACGCCTTCGACCTCTTCTCTGTCAAACAGCTCTGTCCCCGTGCTCAGGTGAAGCATGAAATCTGTCAAAGGTTGCTTTTGGTAGCTCAGGCTAAGCTCGCACAATTAGAAGTTGAGATATAAGCAAATTAGTGACATGTCTAAAATTTATGCTGAATATCCAGACCGACCGACTTACTCTATAAGGCATCAGTAGCAGTTTGAGTGGCCGGACCTGAATTATATGTGTAGTAATTTTTGGCATCCTGGCTTGATTGTACCTAAAAGAACAAAACCCCTCAAGCAATTTGATGGATTTCTATTTTTCTCTGTGGTTTCAGTACACAAGCTATATTTGTAGCAATTTTTAGAATTCTAGATTATTTGGCTGTTACTTAGATTTTCCGGATATACAACGACTCCTAAAATCCTCCACGTGAAAAAATATAAATGTGGGCATATCATATAGGAATTTTCTTGATAGTACTTGGATATGTATAGCAAGCAATTTTCAGCATTCTAGTTAATTTGGAAATTACCGGGTATTAGCTTTTGCACCAAATACCTGGTGCTCCGAGTAAAATTACACGGGAACATACTAGCTGATAAATTTTGTTACTAATTTATAAGCATTTTTATGCATTTATTCATGTAATTCTATATATTTGTCAATCAAGCGTGCCTGCGTAGAAGAGCAACAGATCGAGACCTACTACTCTATTTGTCTAATGCAAGGCCGCTTTTTACCATAAGCAAAGTAGGCAAATTTTGGTGCTCTGCGAAACCCTACTACCTATCTTCTGTGATAAATGTACCTTCTATGATAAATGTACCATTTTTTTACTATTTTATTTTCGGCTTTTGACGCCGTCTGAAAAATAATCGTGGTGTACCCATAGCCCAAAATATGTTACTAACTTTGTCGCTGATCGTACGTATAACAATTAAAATTATTAATACTTTCTACAATAATTTCTAAATTTCAATATGTAGATTTTAGTATATTTTAGAAGATTTTAATCAAGCTTTTAATAATTATTAAAATAAGGAACATAATTATAAGCGTCAAAAATATCTGGCAACGCTGCGATGGAATCTTGGACGAAGAATGGCTGCTTCCAGTTCCCGCCCTTGTTTAGATTGAGCGGGAAAAAGATGTAGCTACATGAAGATCTGTAAGCAAGTAAAATTATTTTTTAAATATAATTTGATTTTTTAGTTAGTACATCTCCATAGCCGTGTGCGATCTTGACAGCCATGGTATCCCAATCGAATCATTTCCAGAAAATGAATATAACGTTATATAAGGATCCCAATTGGATGAATCACTAAATTTTTGCATAAAAATCGAAAAATTGTTCATAAATATAAATTTGGTGCTTTTAGTCTATTTCTGCAAGTTGCTTCTAAAGTAGCTGAAACTATGCTTAAGAAAAACAGTACACATAGGGGGTGGGGGTATGGAGTCATTATCTCATTTCTTCGATTCAGACTTATTTTTATTTTTTACATTCTGACTGTGATGTCGACATAAATAGCGATTTATATTTTTTAAGTGGTAAACATTTGATGTTCTTAAATTTATTGCCTAAACTATTTGGAAACTATTAAAAAATAAAGTATTCCAATATAAAATTTTATATAGTTTTATTTAGGAGTAAGTATATTTTTATCGACCAGCCCTACCGTTTAAAACAGCAGCACATTACAGCATTTAAACCTATCTTCATCTTATAAAAGTCTATATAACCTATCTTATATATCTTCATCTTAATATTATAAAAGTTCCATGTGAAAAAACAATGAAGAAATTGTTATTGCAGATCCAGAAAATTTAAATGAAACTAAAGATGACCTAAATGTAAATCTTTTTAAAATGAACAATGATATGAAAGTGAGACAAGTGAATTAGTTGATATTATGACTTTAACTGAATATAACGATTTGGGATTATGGCCAAATGTTTTAAATACTGATTTAATTAATCATTGTTTAACAAAAGAAAATAGATTTTTCCAAAATAGAATAGTTTGATATTGGTAACATGGAATGTGAGAATATTGACACTGAAAATATTAAAGAAATAACTAAATTTTATGATCAGGATATTACAGATTTATTAAAAAATGAAAGTATATATTTTAAAAAATATTTGGAAACTGCTGGTCATTTAGAGGTACACGTACAATATCTGGACTGTGCCAAAACGCTAAAAATAATATATGAAAAACTGTTAATAGGTACATTTTCAAATTTATACACAATTTAAAAAATTTTCCTAATCTTCCCAATTGCAAATTATGAGGTGGAAAGATCTTTCTCCAGGATGAGCTACATAAAAAACAAATATCGTAACATTACGAATAATGAAAGATTGGCAGACTTATGCATATTATCAATAGAAAATGATATTACCAGATCGCTCACATACGACAATGTTATAAAAGACTACGCATACGCAAGTAAAAAATGTAGAAAAATTAAATATTAATTAAATATTGTCAGAATGCCACACCCAGCAATAGGTAAATGGTGTGATGGTATATTTATTTTATTTTATTAAAAATTTTGATTGTTTATACGTTTTTGTTAATAATATTCTTTATTTCTTATGTTTTCTTATATAAGATATAATGCTTGTCGTTCAACACCATTTCATAAATAAGTATATTTCAACTCTGATTTTGATATTATTAAAAATGAATTTTAAACCCCAATTTAAAGATTCATAATGTAACAAAAACTGGGGTCCCATTGGACTTCAATAAGCCCTAGGGCCCGAAATACTTAGATCTACCCCTGCCTGACAAGAATACCTTTCTTTCCTTTCAAGCAGATTTTAATTTCCTAAGTTGTGGCTGTATTGAAAACCTCCCCCCACCCCACCCCAAATCCGAAAGTCAGAAATTGGCAAATTTAGAATTTTAATATTCAAATCCCAATTTGAGATCTCATCTGCTTTAGTATCGGGAAGAAATTTTGTTGAACATTTGCAAATCTATTAATTTTACAGTTTCTGGAATAGTTTAAATGTACAATCCCAGCTATTTTACTCCTAATTAAGCCTAACTAACTCCAAATGTATCTTTAAAACTTTATTGAAATTTTGGAACAGATTTGATATAAAGAATTTGGCTAAATCCGCCATTTTTTTTTTTTGTCGCCAAGAATGGCGCCAACGCGTACGGTGTTTGAAAAGTCCTAACGGACGTCATCTTGAACATTGCGCGTAAGAAATATAAACATATATAATTAAAATGCATAAAAATGCCGATTTAACAATGCAAAAATACGAAATTTTATAAAAACGTTTGTTTGAAAGTCTTAACGGACGCCATCTTGAACATTGCGCATAACAAATATAAACATATATAATTAAACATGCCGATAATTAACAATAATTAACAAAAACTTAGAAAAAATCCGAAATTTTATAAAAACGTTTGTACTTTAACAAAATTTAAGAAAAAACAGAACTTAGAAAAAAAGTTTGTACTTTAATTAAATTTAAGAAAAAACAATACTTAGAAAAAGTTTGTACTTTACTAAATTTAAGAAAAAAACGATACAAAATCAAAACACAGTACCTGGTTTAATGAAATCCTAAATTGGGTGGCACTTCCCGGCTGTCCAAACAGTTACCTTACACCTTTCTGGTAGGTCGGACGGTCTGGGTCTCAACAACAACAACAAAACAAAAATAAAATGGCCGCAGCTGACGATATTAAAAAGCTAAAAGGGGTGGGGTTGCCAGAATTTCCAGAAACACACGTCATGGAACATTTCGCACGCGCAAATCAGGCACGTCACATCTGGCTCCCGAAAAAAGGTTGAAAAATCCAAATTCTTTATATCAAATCTGTACCAAAATTTTAAAGAATTCTGCAAATTAAATATTTTTTTAATATTAAAATTTTATATAGATATGTACTTCACATTTAAGACAAACTTAAACATTCTCAGCTGATAATTTGTTTTAAACCGCAGGACCCATTTGCATAGGTATAGTTGAACATGTTTTAATGGTATAGGGATATTTAAAATAAGCATAATAAAAAAAATACTCTACTTTTAAAAAATATTTAGCAATATTTCAGCAAAACAGTTGTTAAAGTTCAAGTTACAATTAGCCATTAAATTAGTTTGACTGTTGTGTAACTGTAACATATAAAGGTAACATGTAAACTAAACATTTATTTGACATGAAATGTTGTTGAATATTTTTTATTTTTAATATTTTATTTAGATATCCAGATTGGTTTCTCTGTTGGTGGAGGAATTTTAACGTAATCTGGAGGTGCACCAACCACAGCAGCTAGAGGCCATGGATCTCCTCCAACTAAAGGTAAGATTTCATAAATAATCTTAGAAGTACCATATTCTTATTTGTAAAAATTGCAACACTATGAAGAAGCTGAAACCTACAGCAAATGCAAATTAGAGTGTACTATGCAAATGATCCGAATTTTAGAGTCACTACGCATGTGTGGGCAGAACTGCTGTATAAATAGAGCTGTAGCGGGACGTTGATAATATAGTCTGCCAGCGGTAAACGTTTCATGAGAAGTTACTATGTCTCTATGACAACAGAGAGTGCCATATGAGCAAGTTCCGGAGTTTGAATCAGGACAAATATTTGGCCTTCATGAAGAGTTATTGTATCATACAATAGCAGCTTGTATGCAGCGCAATGCCATGACAGAGATGTGAGTGTAGAAGCAGTGAACTAAAGAGCACCAGACACGTCACAAATCCAACATTGGATGATGAAATGTTACGTCAGCACAGGATGATAGACACCTCATCCTCGTGGCAGTGATGGACCATACAGCTTTATCTTGACAGTTGGCAGAACGTTTGAGCATTGCTACAGATGTGTCATTGTCTGCTCCAACAATTCGTCGACATCTACTGTACAGTGGACTGTGTACAAGAATTCCTTTGCACAGAATTCCCCTGATTCAACACCATTGATACCTATGGCTACAATGGGCTCATCAATATAGACACTGGCATGCCGATTGGCAACAAGTCGTCTTTTCCAATGAATATTGCTTTAATTTGGGGTGCAGTGATGGCTGCATACATATTAGACACTATAGCAGTGAACACCACCTTAAGGAGTATGTAAGTAGTGCGTCATACTGGGCGAATGCCAAGTGTGATAGTCTGGGGTGCCATTGGGTATCTTGGACAATGTCAGCTGCTAAGAATTGTGGACAATCTCAACAGCAACCAGTACATCAGAAAAGTTCTGGAGCCCGAAGTCATACCCTTCCTTCAGCGAATTCCTGGAACTGTAATTCGACAGGGCAATGCTGTCCACATGTTGCTAGGAATGTTCCAAGATTTCTATTCAGCACAATAGTTAGAGCCTCATCCTTGGCCTGCCTATTCACTGGATATGTCAGCTATTGAACATGTCTGGGATTTTGTCTGTTGGCGTCTCACTTGTCCCATAGCTAATACAGCTGACTTTGGGTTCGGATAGAAGCAACCTGGTATGTTATTCCTCAGGTACAAATTCAAAATTTGTTTGATTTGATGCCACGTCATATAAAAGCACTTATAGCAGCACATGCTGGCTTCACCAAATACTGATTTTTGACATACATATTTTTTTGCTTTCTAAAATTTGTTTTGTTTGTATCAATACAGGTCATTTATGCAATAAATTTCATTCAATTCTAATAATTCCTTCATGGTGTTACAATTTTTACAAGCAGTATATTGTATGTATCTTGAAAAAAAAAACCCCCATAAAAATTTGCATTGCTTAATTTACAAAGTGTATGTGCGTATTTGCATGGCTTACGTAATATGTAATAATATTTTCTTACATAATAATATTTTCTTGGCTTCCCAGAAGACATAGGAAATTGTAATGGACAATAAAAGCAAATACGCAAAAATAAAAATCTTATGTGGGCAACAGATGACTTTCCTTATATAATGCTATGAATTTACTACTTTTACACTAAAAAAAATAGTTTATTCTTATAGTAGATACTTAAATTCTTTTCAAGATATTGAATTCTCATCAATTAGTCGTCATTTTCATTGATTTAGCATCATTTTTATCCATTTGGCGAGATTTTAGTTAATTTGGCAACATTTAAAAAAGTCTCCAAGTTGACGACATTCCGCCAAATTCATCGCCAAAATCTCACCAAGCGTTATGGATGGAGAAATAAGTTATAGCAGATAAATGATTATTGGTGTTCAAATGCAAAAGTATTACTCAAAGTATCTTTTCTCCTGAATGGAACAAGTTAGATCCATGAGAATGATGTCACCAAATTTATAGCATGATATTACATATGAAAAGTAAACATGTATTTCAACAGTTAATATTTGTTTTTAATTTATGGCATTTTTTGATAAACTGCTTCCAGTATTCATGGATTGTAATTTTTGTACCAAATTTCATTCGAATCACTCCATTTGTTCGTGAGATATCGTCTCCACAGACTCACTGACATACACTTTTATACACGTGCACACTTTCATACACACACACAGACATCACCTCAAAAATATTCGTTTTGTGAATGAGATGCACAGAAAATATGCAAAAATGAAGCCATTTTAAAACGGATGCAAGATTAAATATAAATTTAAAAGAACTTTAAAAATAATGATTTGGGATACAACAGACCAGTGTTTGCTCGGGATTGCACTCAGACGACCAGAGTTCGATTCCTGCCTGTGCCTCAAACTCTGTGTTCATGCAGAGTACGATCACATTACACATGTGGGTCAGTAAGTCTTTCCGAGAGGTTGGTGGTGGGGAAAGGAGGGTACGGTCCTTGTGGATACTACGCCCACTAGGTTCCGGTCTAAATTGGGTGGCACTTGCTGGCCATCCAAACAGCTACTTTACATCTTATGATAGATCGGACGATCGGGGTCGAAGAAGGAAAAAAAAAATATGATTTTGACACTGGGAAAAAAGATGGATGCCCTATTTTATTTTGAAGTGGGTCACATAATTTCTTCATATTATATGGGTGTAATTATTATTTTAATTTTTATTTTAAAAACGTCTGAACATATTGTGCTGAAATTTTTTTGTTTTTTTTTTTAGTCTATGGCATAATTTGAATATTTCCTAACATTTTCGAAGCAATTTACAAATTTTAACTTCGCTTAAAAAATGTTTGAAAAATGAGGTCCCATAGGGTTCCATGTATTTCATTTTTTCAATCCAGGTTCAATCCAAAATAATAGGGTGATATTATTCATTTACCGGCAGTTATCATTCGAACTGACAGACAGACAGAATGAACAAAGTAATAAGTTTATTACTTTGTACTTTTTTTAAGTGTACACTTTTCAACTAAGTTGGAAAGTGTTAAAAATCAAAACCAAAGGGTACACAAAGCAATCAATTAAGGCTAAACCATGAATAATGTATGTCCTATTTAAATTGTTCTTATTTAATATAGACATTAAAAGTTCTTGAGATTTTTCTTATAAATTATTTCAATTATTTGTTCAACTATGTTGTAACGTGTTAAAAATGCTTTTTTCTCTCATTTATCAGTGAACAAGTGCAATGTTTCTCAAGTTATAACTTATCAGCATTAAATATGCATTGCAGTAGTAGCAAAACAAACATGTCATATGCTACAATTGTTAGTGTTATTAAAAACATTTCAATGTGATTAAACTATATACATATACATAAATAATATTTTCCTTAATTAAGAATATTTTTAAAATTTAATTATTTTAGTAAAAGTGTAAAATGTTCAGAATACAAATATAAATACATTGAAGGACAATAGTTCGTCTTATTCATTTATTAATTTCAAATTATAACAGATAAAGTTTTATTCAATATTTGTTATCGAAAAGAAATCACCAGAACTGTGTTTTAATTTAAGAATAAAATTTGCTTAATTTTGATAATTTAGAAACGTTCAGAATCTAAGAACTGCAATTAAAATCACATAAGAAATTGAAAATAAAATATCAGTGATAAATTTTAAAGTAAACAGTACCTTGGATCGATTTCTTATTTTCCAACACTGTAGTTAAAGTGTTTATGACTGTTCATTTTGTCTCTTTGTCCATTCCCACGATAACTGCCATAAAAATCGCTTTATCAAAATCAAATTTTAGTATGTTGTTGAGACGGTCTGTGGGGCATATGGGAATGTAAATGAATAATATCATTCAATTAGTTTTGGATTGAACCCGAGTTGAAAAAGTGAAATACATTGAACTATATGGGACCTCATTTTTCAAATATTTTTTAAGCAAAGTTAAAAATTTACAAATTGCTGCGAAATTTTTTTAAATATTCAAACTATCCCATAAAATATATAAAAAAAATTTCAGCAAAATATGTTTGGGAGTTTTTAAATAAAAATTAAGATAATTATACCTATATTATATGACTGGATTTGCACGCTGCCACAACTGTCGCCGTGTTCATGCAGAGTACGATCACTTTAAACATGTGGTTCCTTAAGTCCTTCCGAGAGGTTGGTGGTAGGAGAAGGAGGGTACGGTCCCTGTGGATGCCTCCTCCACTGGATTCCGGTCTAAATTGGGTGGCACTTCCCGGCCGTCCAAACAGTTACCTTACACCTTTCTGGTAGGTCGGACGGTCTGGATCGCAACAACAACCTATATTATATGAAGAGATCACGTAAACCACTTCAAAATAAAATATGGCATCCATATTTTTTTCCCAGTGTCAAAATCATGATTTTTTTAAAGTTCTTTTTAACTCATATTCAGTGCTGCATCTGCCTTAAAACCGCTTTATTTTTGCATATATTCTGTGCTAATGCCATTACAATATTTTTGAGTTTAAATGATCATCAAACTTTGATTATTTCTACAACAAAGCCTAATTTTAATGGATGCAGAATGTAAAGAAGTGATTGTAAGATGAGTTCTATAAGAAATGCTGAATATTTTTCACCTAAAATGCTTTGGAGTCTGGAATAAAAGGGATATTCATTGCTTTTACAAAGAGCCAGACAATTTATATTTCAATGATGTCATTTGAATAAAGTTAATTTTTTCCATGAAGTCTAAGTTTTCAATTATAAAAAATTATTGTAGTACTGTGATAATTTAAAATTATCAGCACTGAATGTATTGCATTTTAGAGATGTTTAAATAAAATTGTATTTCAGTTGGAAAGTGTTTCATAATCAATGCTTTATGTATGATTGATCTTTTTCTTGTTTATTAGATTTCATATTTTCACCACCGGCCAAGCAATCACAGTACAAAAGAGATTAAACTTTTTTGCAACAAATTTAAAAGTAGAACATTGTATTAAAGTAAAACATAATTATTTACAATCCTGAAGCCCCTGGGTGACCTAAAAGACTAATCTTTACGCTCTCATAAATTGACGGTTTACGGTAAACAGAAGTGTGAAAACCAACAGCAGAACGGGTAACCAGAACATCAAGAAAAGGCAAGGAACAATTATTTTCGTGCTCAATGGTAAAATTAATTGAAGGGTAAAAATCATTAACCTTGGACAAAAGAAGAAGGAGATCATTTAAATCACCATCCCAAATAATAAAAGCATCATCAACAAAATGGCACCAAAGAGAGGGGGGGATGGGCAAAAAAGGCAAAATATCATTCTCGAGCTCCTGCAAAACTGCCTCTGCCAAAATACCAGATAAAGGGCTACCCATAGGGGCACCACAAGTTTTGTAAATAAATATCATCAGTAGCCACTGATGAAGAGCATATTTACACTCGAAAGCGCTCTGGCCTTTTAAAGTTTTGTACGCCTTAAAGAAGTGAAATAAAGACCTTCTACTATAGTTGTGATCTTGTTGTTTCTGCAAATATACTAATCCTAAATTAATTTAAAACTTAAAAAATCTTAATTAGAAGCCAGAAGTATAAGCTATTGATGGTTGTGTTTCAAATTTTGAAATGTTTGATATTTAATTTTTTATAGAGCAATTAAGAAGGTGATGTTTCTATCTAAGAAATTTTGACAGATTAACACCATTTCAAGGTATATTTAAAATAAAATTTAAAAAATTGATGAACAAAATTAGTGCATTAAACTGCCTACAATCATGTTCAAAAAAGTTAATTTTAAATTATTCATTTGCTAATGTGTAATTTGCGGAGAACTTCCCCAATGTTAACATAAGCATGAAAGTTAACTGAAGCGTCACCTTAACATGTAACAAAAACTTATTACTTCAAGTTTCAAAGCACTGTCTCATCCAATATTCGTGTCACTAAATTAGAAACAGCTTGTGCAGTGAACCAATTTAAATATATTCAAAATAGATGGTAAAATAGGTTCTACTCTAAAGTAAAAATGGACACTGAAATAGTCCAATCATATGTTCATAAAGTCATTTTCATATATTGTTCTGTTAAAGAAGATAATAAAACAGCTTACTTACAAATCTTCACACTAACATACAATCTTTACTGAAAATTTATAAATCTGAAACATACCTACCTTACAAAGATAAAACACTTGATGCATAATTATTCTTTATTCTCATTTATTTATGGTAATTTACTACCATATACATTTTAATATTTGCAGGTGTAAAAGCATGTTTATACTGTTAAAGTGTTCTTATACTTTGAGCGTCACTCCACATCACATGATGATGCCATAGTATTTAAAGTTGGAAGTGTCATCTTTAGAAGTGGATGTTTTTAGTGGACCCACTTACACCTCCTCCAGAATTTGATGTTAAATTTATATCAGTTATCATCAAAGCTCTATCAGTAGCCAATCTCGAGAAATTACATTTCAAGTGAAATAAATTTTTTTGAACAGGAAATGGCAAAAGAACTGTATGTGAAAATCTTTAACGACCCCCCCCCCCCCCACCACCACCACCACCTTCAAAATTTGATGCTGAATCCATATCAGTCATTACTAAACTTTGTATTAGATCCTGAAAAATGAATGTTTCAAAATAAATTTAGTTAAAACAATTGTATGGCAAAATTTTTACCTCCAAGAAAATCACAGAAAGTAAATAACAAAAAAAGTTAAACCTTTAAAAGCACTAATCCATGAAATAGGCATTTATAGTTACGCACTATAAGATTTGGATAGTGGACCCCTTAATGGTATGTGTTGGAATCCTTCAATTCTGTAGTCAGAAAAATAGACAAATACGACACAATCTGGACTCTACTTATCAGAGTTACAAATAATGAAGAGGTAGAAGTAGTATTACTGCTGTGGATAACTGAAGCCAGAAAGGATAACCGTACCCGTATAAGGAGCTACCTTACAAAAAAAAATCACTTATGCACTAGGATGCCAAGGCTTTTTTTAATGTTTATGTAGATTAAATTGTTGCAAAAGTGACAGACATGAAATAATTTTTAAAAAAGTTTGAGGAAACGGTTGTAATCATAAAGACATTGCCTTAGATATTTAAGAATTATGCAAGCGTCTGACATATTTAATGCTAATTAGGCAGGGAATTTCTTCTTATTCAAACATTATACTTTATCCATAAAAGGTGTTTAATGTTCTGGTGACAAAGATCAGTGATTGACTACTTTAGTTGCATGTGATGTGGATGAGACAGAAAAGTTATGTATATTAGTCATTGAAAAATCAGCAAAGACAAGGTGTTTTAAATCTGTTAAAACATTACCAGTGATGTATGACTACTAAAAAGGCATAGATGCACATATTTTTGCCAAATGGGTGAAGCAGCTATGTTTAAACTACAAGAAAGATATACCTGCTTCCAGATAATACTCTTATTTTAGGACAAAAAGCATTAAAAATAAAGTTCCTGTCCTACAGCAGCACAGCAAAGTTACAGCAACAGTATCAAGTTTGTCCATGATTTTATTTGTTATCTGTCAATGCCAACGGTCATAAATAGTAGTCTACCATTCATGATTGAAACAATTTTACCATAGTAGTACGATTTTGCAGTTTACATTTCAGTTCAGTTTGTATCTCAAATAAGATTAGAATGGAAAATTTGTAGTAACAGTAAAACATAGACTTCTTTTTCATACAAACATCTTATATTTATTTCACACTGATATTTAAAACAATGCAGTATTGGCACTTTGTCTAAAGAAAATCTGAAAATTTCAAAAATTTTAGTTAAAAAGTTAAAGATTTTTTATTTGCCTGTTTAAATCCTAATGCCATCTAAATATTTTATAATTTGATGATTTGCAAAAATCTTTGAAATGTCATATTTAAGTTATTTAAAAAACCCAAATGCTTATTATTGCTCTTTTCTTTTTTTGTTTTAGATATTTTCCTGATGAATTTCCAAAGATAACTGGACTGGATTTGTGATATTTAACAAAAATAGAACTATTTATAACTTCAGAAATAAAGTCTTTAGACATTTTCTGTTATTTTTGTATTTTGCCTTGCTTTATTTACTAGTACATAACTCTTATTTTCCCATTAAAGATTTATAAAAAGAATTTATGGTTTTAATGCAAATTTTATATTATATTTAAATAGTGAAAAAATCCTGGTCTTTAATGTGTCGTATTAATATTTTATTAACATAATTTTTCTTTTGAAATTTGTGAAAAACTGTTTTTACTTACATGGTAAATTTATTATTAATCTTTTTCTCATGCTATTGATTTTGATAATAATAATAAGTTTTTATAGTATATCGTTAAACAATGCTATGCAACAGTTTTATGCAAACAGTTAAAATGCTTTAATATTTTTAAATTCGAAATATATATTTATAGAGCAACTGGGAGTAATATGAAATATGATTTAAATTAATTTTTGTTTAATTAGAAATAGAATACAATTATAGAGTAATTGAAATATTTTGTTCGTCTGTAAATTAGTTTTCAGAATAAATGCATAGCTTTTTAAAATGGTAAGAATAGCACTATTGAAGTACGTTATGTCCCTTTAATTACCTTTAGACATGACAAATATAAGACTGATGGTTTCAGATGTGGTGTCTGATTTGTATTACTTCGGCATGAATCTTTGTATTCACAACATTTCCAAAGTAAATATTTAAGTAAAAATATGATTTTTTTTTTTTCATTTAAAATAATTTATCTAGAATTTTTTTTTTTAATTTCTAGTACGTATTAGTACATAATCCAAATAAGTAACAAAAGTTCTGCATAACTTAGTTCACAATCAGGTTTTTGAAAATCGATATATATCAATGATTAAAAAATGCATGAAGTTTGCTGCCAGAAGGACAGTACTAATGCAGTATCATGACTATCTTATTCTCCATTTGAGGATTATGAGGGTAAGATACTGAAATGGTGTACATGATGCCTGGGTTGAAAATTTTATGGGGCGTCCTTGCTCTTGACCTTGAAAACTAATGTTTTTGTTAAAGTTAAGAAGACAACAAAGAAACATTTTGAAGGAAGTTCCAGATCTAGAAGTGTGTTAATGTCTTGAATATTAATTTCAGGTTCAAAATATTTATGAAAATTAAAAATATTTAAAACATTTTTTCTTAAGTTAGAGGGAGGGGGGGAATAAAGTTTAAAAAAATTCTAATGATGTAAATGAGCAATATTTCACTGACACATCTCGGTGCAATGCAGCTTTGGTACAGTTGAGAAAAAGTAGGATATCTTCAATATTTCACATTCTAATTGTCTGGTTGAGATATTCAACTTGTATTATATGTAGCTCAAAGGTGTCTACTTGACTACTTATAGTTTACTTAATACCTGATCCACTGTCACCATTCAGACAAAAGAAGAAACACTAGCATTTTTTGTGTCTCAATCAATTTGTCCCAAGAAAATGTCATGTTTTTGCTACATTAGCAATTGGCAACAAAAGTTTTGTTCCTCTAATGTTAATTTGTCTCGCTGTTTAATTGTTCGTAAGTTTTATCAGATTAAGATTTTCATCCATATCTTGGCTTCACCTATTAAAATCAGTTGTAGCTTAAAATGTGTAATTTGATAACCTAAAATAGTTGCTGTATTAAAAGATTTTAAACTCATTTTTTATTTTATTTAGTAAAAAATTGAAAAAGTGAAGTGTGACGTAACAGTAACCTCTATATGAAATTTCATTGAATTTAAAATGTGTAGGCTTTTAAATTAAAATTTTATATTTAAAGGTTTAAAAATCCATAGATTAATGTAAGTTATTAAATTATACATTTTAAGGCAGAAATGGTTTTAAAAAAAGTAAATTTTTCATTGGATATAACTGAAAGCTATATCCAATGAAAAATTTACGTTGTTGATTACTATGTTGATTTTCGGGAGTTTTAAAAGATCCTGAAAATTAACATTAGATGATTGAAGCTTTTGTTGTCAACTGTTAAAATGTTTGTTACCAAAATAACTTCTTTCTAGAGGATTTTGATGCGACAAATGGATTGATACACGAAAAAACTCAGCATGATTAGGTGATGGTACCAAGTGAACTGTGCTGGCCAAGTAGATGCTTTTCAGCTGGAAAAAAAAGTTGAGTATCGATCGGACGATTATAACGCGAGATATTCAAGGTCTTTTTTTTTCTGTCCCGTCTGCGTTCCAACCATGTAACATGGATGTAACTTTGGTACATTCCAAGAATGTAATAATACTTTGTTCTGGCGATGTAAAAATGTTATATCCTGGCTATGTAACTCCTATACATCCAAGTAAAATAACAATACGATGTTCTAGCGATATTTCTTTGGTATATCCCACGAACATTACAATGCGATATTCTGGCGATATAACTTTCGTACGTCCTACGAGTGTAACAAAGTTATGTTCTGGCGATATAACTTTGGTATGTACCACGCATAAAACAATACGATGTTCTGGCGATATAACTTTGGTACATCCCAAGAATGTAACAATGCGATGTTCCGCGAATGCGAAATTGATACATCCCAAGAATATCACGATGCAATGTCCCGTGAATGCAAAATTGGTACATCCAAAGAATATTGCAATGCGATGTCCCGTGAGTATAAAATTGGTACGTCCCAAGAATATCACAATGCAATGTCCCGTAAATGCAAAATTGATACATCCAAAGAATATCGCAATGCGATGTCCCTTGAATGCAAAATTGGTACATCCCAAGAATATCACAATGCAATGTCCCGTGAATGCAAAATTGGTACATCCAAAGAATATCGCAATGCGATGTCAAAGAATATCGCAAGGCGATGTCCCTTGAATGCAAAATTGGTACATCCCAAGAATATCACAATGCAATGTCCCGTGAATGCAAAATTGGTACATCCAAAGAATATCGCAATGCGATATCCCATGAATGCAAAATTGGTACATCCAAAGAATATCGCAATGCGATATCCCATGAATGCAAAATTGGTACATCCAAAGAATATCGCAATGCGATATCCCATGAATGCAAAATTGGTAGATCCAAAGAATATCGCAATGCGATATCCCATGAATGCAAAATTGGTACATCTAAAGAATATCACAATGCAATGTCCCGTGAATGTAACAATGCGACGTCACACTAGGCGGACATTCGGCTGTGACAGGGACATTGCAGCGATATCGCCGTTGCATTACGAGATCTCCCTGCGACATCTCATTGCCCCATTGCGATGTTCTTGGGATGTCCCAGATATGTTTCGGTGCTGTTGGGGACAGAGGATCACAAATACAGGAATTTGCATCATTAGATGTTAGAAGAGATCTGTCTGATCGTAAGATTTGAACATCATTAGTGTCGGACTTTCAAATTTTTTGACATAATTATAAATCCATATGTTTGGCATATTAACTGAGAATGTCAGTTCAATTGGGATAAAATACTCATTATTATTATTGGAACGGTTAAGCATTGCCGTTTATTTATATGATATTTGTTTCAGTAGAGAATTAATGTGAATTCATCTATAATTTATTGGTGTAATTACCCCGTTGTTAAATATAATTGATAAAAACGCAACAACAAGTCGTGAAAGAGAGCATATCATTTATAGATTGATTAGGTATTAGTAGATGATTTATTTGAAATATATGTCATAAATGAAATTTGAGTAATGAGAAATTGAAAACTTAATGTAAAGGAAATTAATTATCGAAAATTTAAATGGTTTAAAATTTATTTTATATGACAGTATATGATTGTGTGTATATTGTTGCGAACGTGTAATATACACTTTCTTCTGGAGTCTTTCGTCTCTTTCGAAGAACAGACGGAGAACACAGCCGTACAAACATCCGACATCCTTTCCCGTGACGTGAGAATAGGGTTGCCATACGCCGAAGAAGTATCTCCAGATTTGGCGATTTATCACCAACTTGGCTACACAAGCCGACTTTCCGAAGGTTCGAGAAGGGTCATGAAACAACGATTATTTAACGTGATATGAGAAATTTCCAGAAGTTTCTGTGTCTATAAAAGGAATCTTCACTCAGTCGGAGAACATTTGACGAGATACGAAAAACATTGAACTGTGATTTTTAGTCAATGTTTTGAGAATAGTATCAGTTATTTTGTAAAACTATTGAAGCATTTAAGTGTTGTTTTATTGTATATTGTTCCTATTTACGTTGTGTTTGTGAATAAACGTGTGAGTTATCCAGAAATTTGAACTTATTCTTTGTATTCTGAGCGCACACCCACTATTCTATCGCTACAATATGTATGACTGTGTATGATACGCCTGCTTGTCTGTGTGTGTATGAAACGTATATTTGTCTGTGTGTGTGTATGATACAATGTTTGATTTTGTGTGCGCGTGTGTTTGTGTGTGCGTATGTCTGTATGTGATTGCGTTTCAAATCAATAGCACAACACATCGACATTAATAAATACTAATGACAGTAGTTATATAATAAAAGTGATTAGTATTTATTATTGTTAATATCTTACAAATTATTGGTTTAATTTATAATTATCTATTTGTATCAAATAAGTATTTTTTGTATTTTAAAAGTTGTATATCTTGAGATTTTCCCGCTTTCACTTTTAAGTGGATATGCTTTTCACACATTTTCAAGATTGGATTTTTATTGTATTTTATTCTTTATGTTTGGTAACACCGTAACGTTCAACGTAAAAAGGCAATTCAGAGAAAAGATCTATAGAAGGAATGATTTCTATGCACCTCATGATGATCTTACAATTTCATTACTTTCTATCCATTATTATACATTATCTTTTTAAATTAGATTTAATTCATAGCATTTTCTTTCTCTTTACCTCGTCTAATTTTCATTTTGCTAACTTGCATTCCCTTGATTTTTTTTTATCAAGTACTCAAGTGGATTATTTTATTTTGTTTTGGGCGCTATACTATGTCTCTACTACTTCTTGGTTAACTTATTAATTTCATCTTATTTACATCCTGCAATTAGCGGTATAAGTAGAGGTAATGTTAATTTATAGTCTAGTTTTCTAATGTATTGTTAGATGTTAAACTAAATTATAATACTTTATATTATACAATGTTAAACTAAATTATAATAATTAATATATGCTTAGTGTTATTTTCACAATTCGCTTATTTCCAAAATCTGTTCATATATATGTGTGTGTGTATGTGGGTGGGAGGTTGTGAGTATGTATATACTTTCATTTTTATGGTTCAAATGGTAGATGGCATAGTTGGATTAAACAATTTGAATAGTCTGCATAAAAAAAGCTCCGATATCAATTTATATCTCCGTGAAGAGTATAGTGGGTAATTTTGATAGGATTCATTTATACACAACGTCACTCAAATTCCTTTTAGCTGACACATGACGTTGAACAACAATTATTAGTAGCTAGGGAATGTATTGTAAAAGTGCACTTGAAATGCATGGGTTTCGAGTAATATTTCGAATATATTATTTTATAATAGTGAATAATATCCTTTTCACTGACGCTTTTTTTTGTTCTCAATGGTTTTTCACTGACGCTTCCTTTGTTCTCAATGGTTTGAGGTCAATAAATGTGACGCCTATACGCTTAATCAACAATTGTTTATAACCTGTTTTAAATGCTGGCAGTGATAGAGTAACAAATTCTGTATTTATCGTTTTTGAGAGGTAAAACGGTGTACGTTTTTTAACTTTAAATTCCTTTGTATCATCACCACCTAATTCAATTTGCTTTTAATTTTTGATTTGTTCCTTGATCTTAAAGCTGATATGGATCGCATTTGACCAAAAATCGAGATTCTGACTAGTGTGGAAGTGCTCTATAATTCAGCAAAGTGGTTTTGTGTTTTGCTATTATTCCCTTGTACCGTCACCACTAATTCGAATTTTTGAAATTTTATATTTCTTATTTGCCTCGAAGCTGAGACCAATCGATATAAAATATTCAGCTATAATTGAAGTGCCTGATAATTTAGTGCACATCATCCCTTACTTACTCAACCAGTCAGTCAAACAATCAGTTTAATGCATTTTATATAGATGTAGGTGGAATTTAATTCATTTATTATTTTCAGTTTGTCAATTTATTAATTTATCGAGATTTGTGTTTGAGGACTAAAACGATGTATATCATTATTATAAAATTGTGAAACATTTTCCTCTCTGTAGGTGAATTACACTTTATCTTCCAAAACATAGAAAAGAGCACCTAGAAAAAATGCAAAATAAATAGTTTAAATGAAAGTGATTAAATGGTTAAAAGACATGTCCAGCAATTAACAACTCTCATAACTGTGTATCGCGCATGGAATTAAAGTGAATAATATAATTATTATTTGAAACGTTAAACCTTGCGTAACTCAAAACACTTCTTAACCCTTCTTAATAACCTTGCGTAACTCAAAACAGTTCTTTATTGCAGCATAATATACAGATATCTTTAAAACTCTGGGATTTTCAACATTAAACTCAATTCGCTTAAATTATTGATTACCACACCACTTTCCACTATTATAATCTGCCTTTATTAAATTATAATTAAACTAAATGCTTCAACAATGAAATTCTTCTGGAACTAAACAGAAATGTTTTCACATACGTAAATATTATTCATTAATCCACACCCCTCACATTAAAAGTTTTGAAATTCGTTATCTGAATTGAATTCATATGCTCTCGAAAATTATTCGCATTCTGACCTAGTTGTTCAGTTTTCACTGATATTAACTTTCAGAAAATAATGCTAAGTTTCAATTACACATAATACATAGCATTTCTAATGTTTCGAATTTAGTTGCGTTTTAATAAATATGCTATAAAATTAACAAAAACATAAAGCTTAACATTTATTATTTTTTGTAGAACCATTTGTTGTGCATTTTGTACAAAAATAACAATCTTCGTTTTTGGTAAAGACTCTCCTTTCAAGAAGTTGTTCTCCTATAAATACTGTATAGTGCTGTATATAAAAACTGTATAGTGCTTAAACTGTTGCATAAGCATTTAAAATATAATACAGACGACATGGTTTTTATTTATGCAAAATCTAAATGAGCCCCATCTTTGGAACATATCATTTTAAGGAGTTCCAAGCGAAAAGTAATAAAGAGAAAAGCTGAGCAATAGCGGAAATATTTTAATTTTGCTTCCGTGTATAAAATAGTAAATTATATAGGATGGATACAGTACTAGATAAATACGAAATAATAATGTCAATAATAATGTGAAATAATAATGTCGAGATAAATGTCAAATACGAAAAATAGAGCTACACATACCGTGTATTTAACAAAGAGTATCTGAAAGGAATATAAAATTATCGGGTTGTTGTAAAATTAAAGTGAAATAGGAAAATAATAAGCAAACAAAATACAATGATGTCTATGATAATTGAATCCTAGGAAATAATACTTTTATAAAAATGCAAAATTAATAAATTTTTATACGCCCTTCCTCCCTTCTCTTTTTTTATTTTTTGATGAAAGAATAGAGACCCTTACCACATAATGGTTTGACGGGTTAGGCGATATCTGTCTAAAGTATATTAAAATAAAATTTAACAAGAAAGATCAATCATGCTTAAAGCATTGATTATGAAACACTTTCCAACTTCAATGTAATTTTATTTAAACATGTCTAAAATGCAATACATTCCACGGTAATATTTTAAAACTTATCACAATACTACATTAATTTATTATATTTGAAAACTGAAATCTTCATCGAAAAAAATGAACGTTATTCAAATGATGGCATTGAAATATAAATTGCCTGGTTTAAACATCTCTACAATGTGATACATTCCTCGGTAATAATTTTAGAATTATCATAATACTACGAAAATTTCTTATATTTGAAAACTTCATCGAAAACAACTGAAATTCATTCAAATGACGTCATAGAAAAAATAACATGCCTGGCTCTCTCTATAAAAGCAGCATTTTATTCATAAATAATTTCCCATTCTTGTCATTCATCACAAAACTATAATGATTAATTTTATTTAAAAATTAAGACCATGGAGCTACATGTAATTAAACTCTCTGCGTAAAACTTCATCGAAAAAATCGTCCTTCTCTTTATAAAATCAATGAATATTTCATTCATATCAGCTACGGAGACTCCATGAACTGAATGATTTTGTGTTAAAGAAATACAGCAATTCTAATACAACTCATACTACATGTTTTGTTGTTTACATTTTACATAGGTGAAAAATAGGCTCCGTTGTAGAAATAATCAAATTTGGATGAGCATTTGAACTCAAATATATTGTAATTGCGTTGTTTCAGTATGTAGATGCACAGAATTTAAGCGAAAATAAATTGATATTAGGACGGATACAACACCCAATATGAATAAAAAAAAAATTTAAGAATCACGATTTTGAGACAAGATGGATGCCATATATCATTTTGAAGTAGGTCACGTGATCTTTTCTTATCATGGTCATGTGATCGCTTCATATAAGATGTGTTATTATTATTTTAATTTTTATTGAAAAAACTTCTGAACATATTTCGTTGAACTTTTTTTTATATATTTTATGGAACAATTTGAAGATTACATAAAATTTTCGAAGCAATTTGTGAATATTAAATCCGCTTAAAAATTTTTTGAAGAAATTAAGTCCCATAGGGATCAATGTATTGCATTTTTTCAACCTGGGTTCAAACCAAAACTAATTGGGTGATATTATTCATTTACATTCCCATAGGTCCTACAGACCGTCTGAACAACATACTAAAATTTAATTTTGATTAAGTCATTTTTACGGCAGTTATCGTGCTAACGGGCAGACAGACAGAGAGACAGACAGAATGAACAAAGTCATAAACACTTTTCAACTTTGTTGTAAAATGTTAAAAATATACGCACTATCAATAAACAAGAAAGATCAATCATGCATAAGCATTGATTATGAAACACTTTCCAACTGAAATGTAATTTCATTTAAAAATTTCTAAAATGTGATTCATTCAGTGGTAATATCTTTTACATTATCACAGTACTACAGTAATTTATTATACTTAAATATTTATCATCTGATTCTTTATGCAAAATCAATGAATATTTCATTCATATAACTTGTATTCCAGACTTCAGAGCTAAATAATTTTGTGTGAAAAAAATTCAGCAATTCTTATGTAATTCATCTTACAATCGCTTGAGATATTTGCATTCTGCATATGTTAAAATTAGGCTTCCTTGAAGAAATAATAAAAGTTTAGGGATCATTTAAAATCACAACTATTGTAATTGCATAGGCACGGAATTTAGATACACAGATAATATATATGTGTATGTGTATGTACTCAAAGTATTGGAATCGTGCCGAAGATCGGAACTCGAATTTTCAAAGGATCTACACGTTTTGGGACTTCTAGAACACGAAAAAACTACTTTTAGGAAGACGTCTGTGTGTGTAAGGGTGTATCTGTGTATGTTTCTGTGTGTCTGTGTGGATATTACATCCACTCTAATTGAAAAACTAATGGACCGAATTTCATACAATTTGGTAGGTATGTTTTTTGTGGGAAATCCTGATGTTCATTAGATTATAGAACGATTCGTAATAAAAGAATATGCCTTCTTTGCGAAATGGCCGCAGAAATTGCCTTTATCCACTCTAGCTAAAAACTAATGAACAAAATTTAACAAAATTTGGAGCATAATATTTCAATAACCTACAAGTGATTTATATACCACATTTAACAAAATTTTGTATATAAATCATTTGTAGGTTATTCTACTACGATTCGGGAAAAAGGAACGGGCTATTTTTGCGAAATGGCCAGCAAAAATCGTTATATATAAAAATAAAAGACTACGTGTGCTCAATTATATCAATTAAATTCCTATTTTATATGTGATTTTTGACAACAAAAAGAATAAGACTAACCCCATTACTCTAGGACTAGCCATTCTTGAGATATTCTAGTTTTTTTGCGTTTTCGCTACGCCACCTTTGACAATAAGTCCAGCTATCAAATGAGAACCAAATTTAAGTTTAACGTGTAAATTCAATGTCATTTAAAATGCTTATGTTGTGCAGATAAACTCAAATTATCATTGAATAAATAAAGAGAACGAATATGAGTCTGCAGAGAAATACATGTGCTGTCCACATCAGAATTTTTAACAATATTACGCCAATGATTTATAGAAGTGAACGGGGATTATTTTCAGGCCATTTCGAAAAAAATGTATGATCTATATTTAAAGATCCATCAAATTTTTGTCGAATAAAATGTTCAACAAATTTAAGCTGTGTACCAAATTTTAACTCTCTAGGACGTAGGAAAGTGCATTTAAAATGCCATCAATTAAATTTATCATGAAGAGTTATATAAAATTTAAAAAAAATGAAAAATTGTTATCTACCAAATTTATTTTAAAATATGAAGCCACTCCCATATGCAAAACGGTTAAACAAATGGAGAGATATTTATTATATAATATCTCTCTCTTTTCTTTTTGGAAGATATCCCAAAGTCAGAATTTAAATGAATTTGTTTTTTTCCCTATATTAAATAATTTTTTTAATTAAAAAACTACTTAACATATTTTACTGAATTTTTTTTTATATATTCTATGGGATAATGTGAATATTTCCTAAAAATTTCGAAGCAATTCGTGAATTTTAAATTTACTTAAAAAATGTTTGAAAAATTAGGTCCCATAGGGTTCAATGTATTTCATTTTTTCAACCCGGGTTCAATAAAAAACTAATTGGGTGATATTATTTATTTATATTCCCATAGGTCCTACAGATCGTCTGAACAACATACTAAAATTTCATTTTGATAAACTCATTTTTACGGCAGTTATCGTGCTAACGGAGAGACAGACAGACAGACAGACAGACAGACAGACAGACAGACAGACAGACAGACAGACAGAATGAACAAAGTCATAAACACTTTTCAACTTTGTTGTAAAGTGTTAAAAATGGCAATCTGTAAAATTTCGATGTAGTTAATAAGGGCGAAATACATTTATTTGGTACCCATTGGTGAAAATTCACTGATATATTGGTAATTGAAATCCTTAAATTATTCTTAATGCGAATAGTATACGTCACATAAAAGTAAATATAGGGGGTTATGGCAAATCTATTTAAAGCGCACGAAACGCTAATTGAAATATTCTACCATTTACTTAATTTGCTGTTGATCTCTTACAATCAACTGGATCCCTAATAATAAATAAAATAACTCATCGAATTTTCATCAATATATATTAGATGACTGTATTTCGACTCAATTAAATGCTGCAAAATTTTTGCAAATTAACATTTTTAGGATTAGAGAGGAACGTATAAATATTACATTTAAGCATTTTTATGAAATTATCAGTTCCGGGGAGTGCAAATATAATAAATCAGTTATCTTCTATTTGCTGATTACACCATGTAACACGATTTTGTTCCTGGGTAGAACGTGTTATTTTCTAATGGCTTATGTCTGGAAAGTATAGAAGATGATTGTTATTCCCCTCAAACTCTGGTTATGTAACCAGGGCAGTGTTATTTTGAATTTTACCTGCTTTGAATGAGAAAATGTACGAATTTGTGTTTTTCGTTTACATAAAGTAAAAGACAAACACATATGCGTCAAATATGACATATATTTGCACAACAGTTGTGAACAAAAATATCACAAAATATTTAAAAATGAGTAAATTTCCGAGATTTACGATTATACTGTAAATTCTTTTCACGAATCAAGAACTTCCACTGCTTAAGCATTTACGTCAAGTTCCGGCATTGGATTTGGTGAGACCAAGATCTCTGATTAAGTCGTTAAGATCCTTTTACTTGGGGTAGTATGGGTTTCTTTCCTCAGTTCTAGTATTATAATTTAAATCTTCAATGTCTTCCTCGCTCTCTGACGTACTACTCTCGTCTGAAGCCGGCAGCTTTTTTTCTGGAGGAGTGATCACGAGATACTCAGGACAATATGGCACAGGGACGATGGACGATGGACGAAGGTAGATCCGGATATATGATAGCATGTGCATTATTTCCAGCCTGACGTTTGAAAGGATCCACCATGCAAAAGTGGCAATTACTTGAGTGGTCAGTGGGTTCCTGCCAAATTCTTGAGAAAACGAACGTCATGCCTCTCTTTTCTCCTCTGTACTATCCTGCAAATGACCAAAATTAACTTTTAAATCAGACGCAAAAATGCACCCAAATATGCATTTGCATATTAATATTATGTATTTGCATATTAATCTGGGCTCTGGATATGGTATAATGTTATATTAAATTACATTGTTCAATAGCATTTTAATTTCACGTCTTACCTTCCCGAGCTTTTTTGCAGTTCTTGCAATTGGAATAAGATGCCCAGGTTTGGTTTTGGTCCCCAACAGACATACTGAAATATGCTCTGCAGGCTTCACATATTTTAGTAGATGCTTTCGCAAAGTACATATTTCCTCTTTTCTTGATTAACTGGCCACAGACATAGCAAAATGCGTCTGCTATATATTTGCAGCCTCTTGATGCCATTGTAAACGTGTATCCTTTTAGGCATCTAGAGCTAAACTGAACTTATGGGCTTCACGCTACACGATTTGCACTATTTTTGCTCGAAGAATGCCAAGACCTGTCCATTTCAGTTACAGGGAAGACCAGTATATAGCTACACTGCTATATGAAACATTATTTATCTTATTTAATCGTAATGAGAAAACAATTGTACTGGAAAAGAGTAAAACTCAAAATATCATTGTCCCGGTTGCAAAAACAAAGTTTATGAGGAATAATGGCCATTTTCTATACTTTTGGAACAGGATAAATTAGGAAATAACAATTATTACCCAGGAACAGGAAAAATCTTTTTTTTTTGCTGTTGTTACAGTGTTATTTTTTTATATTTCACTGTACTTTTAAAAGCAGGCTTTGATTTTAAATTCATTTCGTACACTATTCATAAAACACTCAGTATATATAAGACTACTTAGGGATAAACATACCCAGCTCTAAAAAACTGGAATTCGGATATTTATGTTTAGCACTAACGTTTAATGTAACTGTAAAATAAGCATATGAATTTTAATGTGTACATGTCTGGTAGTTGAGTTCTTGTATGAGATCCGAGTAAATGTTTTCCTACAGCCATTGGCCGTTTAAGGCAGTCCCTGCGAAAAAGACCTAATCAATGCATGCCACTAACAGTTTTACAGGCATCATTTTCCTCAAAAAGGTTGCCTTTATAGTCTAAAATATTGTGATATATGCATAATATAGTATTTTGAATAATATTACGCTTATTTTATTATTATGTTTATTGATTCAAAATTGATAGATAATCATATTTAGCAATTTTAGCACCCTTTGCATGTTTCATAAATAACGAAGGATATTTTTCTGTTAGCCGAAATTAAAACAATCTATATATACTAATTGCCAAGTTTCCGTCTGTATGTCTGTCTATCCGTCTGTCTGTCCGTCTGTCTGTCCGTCTGTCTGTCACACTTTGTTTAGGCACTTCCCGAATAGATAGAGACTTGCAATTCGGTACACGGCTCGATCGTTCGATAAAACTCCCTGGAAAAATCGAATTTTACTGAAATGTTCTCTAGAAGGGGTTTTCCACACCAAGATGTTCGAAATGTAAAATGATAGGAATGCATGCTTTGCCATAAGATATAAACTTCAAATTTGGTGTATGCGTAAATCGTTCTAAAGGAAAAAAGTGTGCAACTTCAGATTTCCAATATGTTCTACTTCAGGGGGTGCCGCACACCAAAATGTTCGATTTAACGAATGAGAAACGGTTCCTTTAAAATTTGATAGAGGCTTGAAATTTGGTATATGGAATAATCATTTGATAAAAACACTCAAAACAATTATAGTTTTTCAAAAACGTTCGTTTAAGGGGGTACCCCCAGAGGAAAACGTTCGAAAAGGTGAATTGATAAGAAAACATACTTCAGGATGAGATAGATATTTGAAATTTAGTGTACGGGTAGATAATTTAGAAGGAAGAAAGTGTACAATTTCAGTTTTCCAATATTTGTACTTTAGGGGATGTCGTACACAAAAATGTTCGATTTTTGGAATGAAGTAGAAACACTCCTTTTAGAAAGTGATAGAGGCTTGTTATCTGGTGTATGGGCGAATCATTTAATAGAAAACCCAAGAAGAATGGAGTTTTTCAAAAAGGTATATTTAAGGGTGGTGGGTACTCCACAGAAAAACATTCGAAAGGTGAAATGATAGAAGAAGCATGATTCGCGATGAGATAGAGACTTCAGACTTGGTATACGTGTAGATAGTTAGAAAGGAAGAAAGTGTGCAATTTCAGTTTTGCAACATTTGCTATTGTAGGAGGTGCCGCACACTAAAATGTTCGATTTGACGAACAAATCAAAAACGCTTTCTTTACAATGTGACAGAAGCTTGAAATTTAGTATATGGGGTAATCATTTGATAAAAAAAATCCTAACATTATTACGGTTTTTCAAAAATAATCATTTAAGGTGGTGCAACACAGAAAAACTTTCGAAATATGAAGTGATAGAAAAACATGCTGCACGATAGGATAGAGACATGAAATTTGGTGTGCTAGAAGATAGTTTGAAAGGAAGAAAGTATGCATTTTCAGATTTCCAATATTTGCAACTTTAGGGGGTGCCGAACACCAATATGTTCGATTTTCGGTATAAATGATACATGCTTTCTTTAAATGTGATAGAGGCTTGATATTTGGTATATGAGTCAATCATCTGATAAGAAACCCAAGGCGAACAGAGTTTTTAAAAAATGTTCATTTATGGGTGTGCTCCACAGAAAAACATTCGAAAGGGTAGATGATAAAATAGTATGCTTTGGGATGAGATAGAGGCTTTAGTTTGATATACTGATAGATAGTTCGAAAGGAAGAAGTGCGCAATTGAAATTTATAATATTTTCTTCTTTAAGGGATTCCGCACTCTAAAATATTCGATTTTTTGAATAAATGGGAAACGCGAATTATTAAAAAAATAATAATATTCAGTGGTTGCTTATTGTGAGACCGTTGATTTCCAACGGGTATTCGGCTAGTATATACTACTTGCCAAGTGCCCGTCTGTCTGTCTGTCCATCTGTCTCTTACGCTTTTTAGGCACTTCCCGAATAGATGCAGACTTGCAATGTGGTACACGGCTCGATCGTTCGACAAAAATCCCTGGAAAAATCGAAGTTCTCCAAAACGTTCTCTAGAGGGGGTGCTCCACACCTAAATGTTCAAGAAGTGAGATGATAGGAAAACATGCTTTGCCATAAGATAGAGACTTCAAATTTGGTAAATCGTTCAAAAGGAAGAAAGCGTGCAATTTCAGATTTCCAATATTTTCTACTTAAGGGGGTGCAGTATACCAAAATGTTCGATTTGCCGAATAAATGAGAAACGACTCCTTTAAAATTTGATAGAGGCTTGAAATTTGGTATATGGAATAATCATTTGATAAAAACGCCCAAAACGATTATAGTTTTTCAAAAACGTTCGTTTAAGGGGGTACCCCCAGAGGAAAACGTTCGAAAAGGTGAATTGATAAGAAAACATACTTCAGGATGAGATAGAGATTTGAAATTTGGTGTACTGGTAGATAGTTTAGAAGGAAAAAAGTGTACAATTTCAGTTTTCCAATATTTTCTACTTTAGGAGGTCTCGCACACAAAAATGCTCGATTTTCGGAATGGAGTAGAAACACTCCTTATAGAACGTGATACAGGCTTGATATTTGTAATATGGGCGAATCATTTAATAGAAAATCCAAGATTAATTGAGTTTTTCAAAAATGTATATTTAGGGGGGTGGGTACTCCACAGAAAAGCATTCGAAAGGTGAAATGATAGAAAAGGCATGCTTCGCGATGAAATAGACACTTCAAATTTGGTATACGTGTCGATAGTTAGAAAGGAAGAAAGTGTCCAATTTCAGTTTTCCAACATTTGCTATTGTAGGGGGTACCACTCACTGAAATGTTCGATTTGACGAACAAATGAAAAAGCCTCCTTTACAATGTGATCGAGGCTTGAAATTTAGTATATAGGGTAATCATTTGATAAAAAAATCCTTACGATTAGTACGGTTTTTCAAAAATGATCATTTAAGGGGGTGTAACACAGAAAATAGTTCGAAATATGAAGTGATATACAAAATGCTTCAAGATAGAATAAAGGCATCAAATTTGGTGTACTGGTAGATTGTTTGAAAAGAAGAAATAGTGCAATTTCAGATTTCCAAATGTTCATTTATGGGTGTGCTGCTCTACAGAAAAACGTTCGAAAGGGGAGATGATAAAATAGTATGCTTCTGGATGAGATAGAGACTTTAATTTGGTGTACTGGTAGGTAGTTCGAAAGGAAGACGTGCTCAATTCAAAATTTAGATTATTTTCTTCTTTAGGGGTTTCCGCACACTAAAATATTCGATTTGCCGAATAAATGGGAAACGCGAATTTTAAAAAAATGACAATATTCAGTGGTTGGTTATTGCGAGACCGTTGATTTTCAACGGGTATTCGGCTAGTTTATTTAAAATTTATAGCAATTATTTTCAATTTGGTAGTAACGTGAGGATCTCATTTATAGTATAGTTTAGGGCGTCCTATACTGACAACAAGTTCTATTGCCACTTTGAGTATAGAATAAAATATACACATGTAAAGTTATATTTATTATCACGTAAATATCATGTTGAATATAACAAGTTAGAATAAAATAATGTCTCCCTTTAGTTAGCATATTGCAAAAAGCGAAATCCAAATGAAAAACCAAGTCAAGGTATATTGCTGGATAAGCCGAGACACTCTATATTCTCTATTGATACATGAGCACTATCATTAAATACTCAAAAATTATGAGCACGAATTACTTTCAAAATACCTATGAATGAATAACTACGGAAATAAGGAGCATAAAAATTAATTGATCCGGGTGTTACATTACACGGGCCAACATCATAAAATAATTGAAAAAAAACATTCGTTTTAAATACTGCAAAAATACACATTGTACATGACAACAAAAATATTTATATTAAATGACATTATATTCAAATTGATAAATGTAAGATAATAATTAATGATATTCTTTGAAACAATGAATACTTTGAAGTAAACGTAAAATTATGATGTTTCAGCATCTATCTAAAATATAATTAATCAGATTTCAGCTTCACATGCTCTCTACAAAAGAAAATTACTTCTTTATCAAAATCATTCGAAATAACTGAAATTAGTTTTACATCTTGTTTATACAAAATTAAAAAAGAAATGCGATAAAAGAAAAACTGTGCTTTGCAAAATTCCAATACATTAATGAACTCTTTCGTTTTAATGATGCAAACAGTATTCCATAACTTTGAACTAATTTTCCAGAATAGTTAATTTATGAAATTTCTGAAGCGTAAATATTTGCATTTTATAAACCTATTTAATTATGAAAGAGTTTCAAATCTTATTCAGAGAGGCAGATTTATATTTGTATTACTTATTAAGGACTAGTGCTGTTAAAAATCATTTTGAAGATCAAACTTAGGATACTGAAAATACTATCCCTCTATTAAATTCAAACATTCAAAACCATAAAATATTCTATTTGATAATGTTGAAGTTTTGATTTGTAAATACAATAAATTCTGGTTCCAGAACAAAAAAAAATCTGATGTGGGCAACAGACGACTTTCCCTGCAGACTTAAATTCATATTTTCTTTATTTCTTTAATGATTCATTAGATTGAGTTTAATTGAACCAAATAACACTAAATTTGCATTTTTAATTCACTTTTTGTTTTTATTTTGTAATTGGATTTTTTTCCGAAATCAGCGTAACAAAAATGCAAGAAATCTCAATCATCTTGAGATTTCTTAGTCCTAAAGTATAATGAAGTGTGTTATATTATGTTCCTCTTCAAAAAAATTGCGTATACAACAAGAATTTAATTGATGCATTTGAACATACACTACTTAGTCTTTTTTTAAAGATTTTGGCAATTTTGGCGGGCCATTTCGTAAAAAAAGGAGAGTTCTTCTTTTCCGTATCGTACCAAATTCTAATCAGCAAAAGAGTATCCAACAAGTAACTTATCTACCAAATTTTGTGAAATTTGGCCAATTAGTATTTTAACTTGAGCGCATAAATTAAATTTTTACGGGCCATTTCGCAAAAAAAGCGGTTCTGTTTTTACGAATCGTACCAACAACTAATCAGCACCAGGGTCACACCCAAGTGACTTACCTACCAAATTGTATGAAATTCGGTCCATTATTTTTGAGCTAGAGTTGATACATACATTTCACAGACACACAGACAGACATACAGACACACAGACATACAGACCGACAGGCACACACCGACGTCACGCTAAAATATATTTTTCGTATTCTAGATGTCTCGAAACGTGTAAGTCCGCCGGAAACTCGAATTGTGATTTTCGGTATGATTCCCATACTTTCCCTATACATTACTATGTATTGCATGGAAAGTGACAAATACATGGATTAATACAAATTATATTGCAATATAAATATATATATATATATATATATATATATAAGGTATTTCAACATAGTTGGTCCTGATTTCCAGATCCAGACATTCACTTTAAATTAAAACCTTTCTTGAAATTATATGGGAAATTGTTTCATATATGTTTAGTTGGTATTTTCATCAAAATAGGGGTTCTGTTTTTTGTATCTGTTCTTTGAGCAAAAATGTTCAATTAGTAAAAGTAGCGTTGTGCAATAATTCGCGTAAAGAAAAGAAGTCGAAGTGAAATTATCTGCAATATTCGGCAAGTTACTGCTTGTTAAAAATTCATGAAAATTTCCAACTGAATGTGGGGTTAGCTGAAAATAAAACTAAGAAAACATTCTTTATACAATGCGTGGTTTCAGTTTATAACCATCCCCTCCAACACGAGTCCAGAGAAAACCGAATTCCAATTTGTAAAATTCCCATTTTGACAAATTTTTACGTTATTTCTATGGTAAATATCTTCCTAAATATTGCAGAATATAGTACCGCGTATTTTACTCCATTTTTACTATTTACTGCATATTTGAACTCTGTCTCATCAACTTCATTTTCACTCAAAGGACCTTACAAAAATTCAGAACCCTTATTTTTGCCCTTATTTCAGAACCCACATTACACTTTACAGCATAATTGAAAAGTGTTTACGACTTTGGTCATTCTGTCTGTATGTATGTCCGTTCGCACGATAACTGCCATAAATATGACTTTATCAAACCGTCACAACAATACAATAAAATTTTAATATGTTGTTGTGACGGTCTATTGGACCACCAACCCGAAAAAATAATGATTAAAATAAACTTTGCCTTTAAATTTATTGAAATTTGAAATTGGATGTATCTGACTAATATCAATTACCGAAACTCGAAAAGTAACGTCAGTTGCGATGAATCATCTTACATATATTTTTTTACGTATTTTTTGCATTGTACGTGGATGATGTCTTTATTGGTATAGCCCAGCGCTTTCACTACGTTAGATTTATTTTAATTTAAAAGCTCTTGGTTACAGCGTTCTGACAGAGGAAACTGAAGTTTCCGATACGATAGTTTTCTGTTACCATTTTATTTACACAGAAATTTGAATTATATTTTATAACTTTCCTTACATAGTATAATAAATAAGGAAATCGCGACGGGAACGAAAATTTGAATTTTAGTTTTTGGCGGAAGAACACAAACTGAATGTATTTAGGTGATCGAATGTATTTAGGTAATCGAATGTATTTAGGAATGTATGTCTGTGCGTATATGTGCGTGTGATAGTGTTTATGTAGGTTAGTGTGTGCGTCAGTGAGCTTGTGGAAGCGACATCTCACGAGCAAATGGATTGATTTAAAAAATAAATATATTGGTACATTTTTTTCAGTCAGTAAATACTGGTTAACTATTGATTGCACACTATATTGAATGTTCGGACAGATTCTTAATCTTGAAATTATATTTGTGATATATTAGTTAAAGATCAGATTTAATATCGTTAAATAAATTATCGTTTCTTACGAAATTTATCAATCGGTCAGAAATAGTATCAACTTTAGAACGCCATTCGTTTCATACAAATGCTTGCCTGGGCCGTTTTGGGGATATATTACGTTTTCATATAAATTTATTGCATAAATATAAAATTAAAAAAAATAGTTATAAAATAATTAAAACAACGAGTATCCCACAATAGGTTACCTTGGCGATGCTTTTGGAGAAATACCGCAAACATAGCGCATGTTGCAAAATTTACATAAATGTCATCAAATTGCCAAAAAAGACGCAAAATAAGATGAAAATTCAATATTTTCTAATAATTAAAATCGTCTAATATATAGACCACGATGTTTTGCGGATTCTAGCAATATTTCTAATTGTCAAAATAGACTTGCGTGAACCGCAAGTTGATGTATTTTTTTACAATTGTTTTATACATTCTTATCCAGAGAATCGCCTAAGCGCGGAATGTTAATTTACAGTTCAACGTTAATAACACTGTGCCATGGATCCTGGACGTCATTAGTTTGCTGTGAAAAAAGTGAAGTGGTTGCATTATATAAAAAGACATGTGGTGCCCGTATGAGATTTCTTTGTTATAAAGGAATGCAAAAGGGATAATTTTTATATTCATTTAATATAACTGATTACAAAAGCAAAAAATAAAGAAGAACTGAGACAGAAGAACTGCAATGTCTATTATTAAATTACAATTAAAATTCACATTCTTTTTTAATAATGTTTACAGTTTGTCTTAAGGAAAATAGACTATATTCGCATGATCAAACACTTACATTGTTTGACATTGATTTATAAAAAAAAAAATTAAATTTCGCATTTCGCTTGTAAATTTTATATATACATATTTGTGTTTGTAATTTGTATACGGATTAAGGGTATGAATTGTATATAGAAACTTACAACCTAATTCTGATACCAATTTATATCTCTTAAAAGAATCTCAAGTATCAAACCTATGCAGAAAAATTAAACCCCCACTGATCCAAATATATTTCTTGTTTGTAGCATATGCCTTTATAAAAAAATTTCAATGATTGTTTAATCAACATTATATTGCATTCCGTATTATATTCAGAAAGTGGGTCCCTGAACACTGGATATCTATCTCTAAATCAGTGTGACTAGATGTTTTGGGCGCTTCTAGTGACATCAGATGAAATTTTTTTCTGAATTCGGAATTAAAATCGACCAAACATCTACTAACGAAAATACAACAAATTTATATTAAAAAATTTTATTAAGCTTGAAATCAATTTATTTTAATGTGCATGAAGGTCGTAAGCCTGCAGAAAAACTCCATCCCCTTTAAAAAGGGTATTTATTACACGACATTTTCTTCCCCAGTGCTGTTATTTTCAAGCTGGACCAAAGAGTGTATCATAATACTATTCTTTGCTTGCGTTTCTGGTTTTCTTCTCGCACATTTTATATTTAAAAGGTTATGAAAACAGACTGAGTGAATCTTTAATACATTTAATCAAAAGATCTGTTAGGTATTACTAATGGTCAATATCGAATCTGACTACCGCCATATTTCTCTTGTCTGAATACCGCCATATTTCTCTTGTCTGAAATAAGTGTGTGGATGGCGTCAAAATGCTGAAATTAATATTCATGTCAATATTAAAAAGAAAACTTTTATGATAAAATATATCTTTGTATGTGTGTTGTTGTGTCGTCCATAGCAGGATGTCCAAGCATTGGATACCAACGAACTTTGGTGAAAAGGTACTTCAGGACACGGGATGATGCGCCACGGAAAGTTTTTTTTTTAATTCGAATTAATTTTCTAGTTATTTTATGTCTCAAGTCATTTTTGAACGATTTTTACGCAAATCAGTTCGTTACCGACCAAAAATGGTATTATAAAGTTTCAATCTTGACAGCACCAGAAGTATCGAATAATGTTCTTTCCCACGACGTCTGAACCGAATTCGAAAAAACATTCCTTCATATTTAATGTTTTAAATACATTGAAACTTGCTTTTTTTGCGTTATATGATAATTATATAAAGGGGAGATTAGCACAACCCCATAGTTTGGCAAAAAGTGCGTGCATATCTTCACATTTTAATATTTTTTTTTAAAGTCTAACGTTGTTTTAATTTTTGTGATTTAAATAACCGCATAAAAACAGCAAACTCACTTCACACGGAGGACTGCAATATCTTCAAGGTGGTCTTCACATGTCCGAGTTTTCTCCCACAAAAAGAAGTTTCCTGTCATTCATTTTTTTATTTGCTTTCACGTTTGTGGAGCGCATACATGAATGCCTCTGCTCGAGGGAATGCTTCGGTGGTGATATTTTTCCTGGTTAGCGAAAATCGTCTGAATCGTCGAAGAGGCGATTCTGTAAATGTGTTAAATAAGTAGCGGACGCCTATTTAGGACCTGGGCAATGGAGGGTAGTTTGTTTCAGTTACATATATTTAAAACACTAGATTCACCCTTATTCCTATTATATATATATATAAAGACTGCAAACTACAGGAGTCCCAGTTACAGCGTGCAGCAATAAACTCGCATTAAAAAAATACAGATTCAAATACCACAAAATAAATTAAAAAGAAAAGCTAAAATATATTAAAAAGGAAGGCAAACCGTCAACAACAATAACCCATAAACAGATGCACATGAATAAGTACAATAAAATACAAGATGCTTACAACAAATGCTTTTAAAAATCCGTCTCCGATGCATAAACAGTATCCAGATTATCAGGCAAGTTGTTGTATAATTTACAAAACAAGTAACTGCACAATTACATCCAATATTTGAATTAAAATTCTTTACAGCAAATAAATTAATGCTTCTGGTTGTATACTGAGGAACATGAAACCCAATCCCACCCAAGACAGGGGAACAGTCAACTCGGCCACCGATTAGATTCCTGAAGAATGAAAACAGAATGTTATCCCTTTTGCTTTGTAAGCATTTTAAACCAAACAAATCGCGTCGAAAAGTAGCAGATAAGGCATAACAAAGAATGCGAGTTTTCTTATAATAAAGTTACCTCAAGATGCCTTATATATATATATATATATATATATATATATTTGACGGAGGATAAAACATACAAAAAAATCCAGTGTTATCATATACAAGTAACTGACAGACCGAACCGAATAAAATTTTGCACAAAGGAAATAAATGGAAAATTCAGGAAAAAGGGTTCATCTCAAGGGAATTTAACATTTTGTGAACAATTTAGTAATGCAGATTCATGCCTTCACAGTTTGTCATAATCATTAGCGGACTCTGCGGTCGATTTTTTTTCGAAATTATGCTCCTCGGAAAATCTATTAAGAATTCTACTGAAAAATTTGTTTCTATTAAAAATCTACTAAAAAATGCAATTTTAACTATTTCTGGCGGTCCACCTGCTTCTAATGTTTTGAACACCTTCAAACAATTGATCCCTGCCAAATACGCTCTAGTGCACATAAAAAATGCGGTGTCTAAATTATACAATCAATTTCAGTACCAAATCTGCAGCTTTAAACTGCAGTTAGCTTTTACGTTAAATTAATAATTTCAAAGGAAAACTGGCTGCATTCGGTAAGGCAGATCGGTTTCTATATCCTATGGGGCAGCTAAATTCCTTCCACCAATGGAACATCTAAATTCCTTCCACCTATGGAACAACTAAATTCCTTCAACCTGTAGGACAGATATTTTTATAGTATACATGAGTCAAAATAAAGATTTTTTTTCAAATTTGATCTGAATTAAAATGCTCTAATTTAGGGAAGACATTGTATGTTCTGTGTTACTTTATATATATCCGACTGAATAAGTGATAAACAGGGCTCAAAATGTTTACATACTTAAAACATTAAAAAATGATACTTTTATTGGAAATTTACATATGAAAATATTTTATATGCTATAAAATCCCAAGAAAGATTTTAAAACTTCCAAGTCAAGTTTTTACTAAATTAATACTGTTTAAAGTTAATTTTATGCAATATATACCTGGAATATACAAACAAATTGCATTCCGTTGGAATTACCCTTTAGTCTTTCACTGTTATACTTTGTATTGAGGAGAACTTAACATAACTCCGCATGCCTCCTATTATTCGCTATTCTTTTACGGAATTTCCAAGTCTTACATTCAAATTCCAAGCATCTATAATTCATTCTGCCCGTAAATAAATTTAATTAATCTTTACTTTACAACCTACTCTCCACGCGGAATTCAGATCCCAGTTGCGTGAATGTATTAATATTAATATGCAGAAACCCAGTTTGCGTGGAAAATTCAGGTATTTCGTTAAACAATTCCAATTCGTATGTGCATTAAAAGAATCTGCATTTGCATTGTGCTTGAGAATGTTTAGTTAAAATGGCTATAAATTAAAAAAAAAAATCTGATGTGAGCAACACATGACTTTCCTTATATAATGTAATGAATTTGCTACTTTTACAGTAAAAAAATAGGTTTTTCTTATAGTTGATACTGATATACTTTCCAAGATATTGAATTGGCGTTCAAATACAAAAGTATTATTCAAAGTATATTTTCTCATGAATGGAACGAGCTTGATCCACGAGAATGATGTCACTCAATTTATCGCATGGTATTACATATGGAAAGTGAACATGTTTCTCAATAGGAAAATTTTTATTTTATTTTATATGACTTTTTGATATTTTTTTGAAAAATGTACAATATCTCGAGAACGGTTCATGTTAGCGTTCTAAAATTTATGCTAATCGTTTTCTAATGAAAAATTACATAAGAAATGTCTATTTGCGTAACTTTATTAGTGGTTTTGATTTTTTGACGATTTTTTCAAAATTTCTTTTGAAAATTTAGGGGGGTTCTAAACATTCGATTGCGTATAAAAACAATAGGCTTCCAGTGTTTATAGATTGTGATTTTTGTACCAAATTTCGTTCGAATCGGTCTATTCGTTCGTCAGTTATCGTCTCCACAGGCTCACTGGCACACACACACACACACACACACACACACACACACAGACATCACTTCAAAAATGTTTGATTCGTGATCAGGGATGCTTGAAGCGTGCTCTCCCGTCGAAAACTCAAATTCGAATTTTCGACCCCTTCACAATACTTTCCTTATACATTATGTATATAAGGAAAGTAATAAAACTAGATGTTTCTATTCTATCCTTTTTCTATTTTTGTGACAATAATATGCGAGTAGGAGGTAAATATTTAATGCAAATTTCTTCCATTTCACTTTTATTGAAAATACATATTTGCGTATAATGTTTAAAAATATAAATTTCTGCTGCAAGAAAACTATAGTGACTCAACTGCTACTGTATTTCTAATGCTTAATATACATATATTTGCGTAATACACTTTCAAAGGCTTGTCACTAGAACTACGAAGGCCATTGACTTGTGATATCTGTTTATTCACTTCTTGTACATGAAGAGTAAAATGACAGGAGACTGTACTTGATACTTACTGGTACAACAGTTATTACTTTCCTTATGTACATAATGTATATGGAAAGTATTGTGACGGGGTCGAAAATTCGAATTCGAGTTTTCGACGGGATAGCACGTTTCAAGCATCCCTGATCACGAATCAAACATTTTTGAGGTGATGTCTGTGTGTGTGTGTCAGAGAGACTGTGGAGACGATATCTCACGAACGAATGGGGCGATTAGAATGAAATTTGGTACAAAAATCACAATCCGTGAATACTGGAAGCCTATTGTTTTTAAATGTAATCGAATGTTCAGAAGCCCCTAAATTTTTGAGTACACTTTTGAAAAAAATCATCAAAAAAATCAAAACCTTTAAAACATTTGCGCAAGTAGACATTTATAATGTAATTTTTCCATAGAAAACGATTGACATAAACTTTAGAACGCTAGCATGAATCGTTCTCGTGACATTGCACATTTTTCAAATAAATTTATCAAAAAATCCCATAAATGAAAAAAAATATTAACTGTTAAGAAACGTGTTAACTTTTCATACGTAATATCATGCGATAAATTGGGTGACATCATTCTCGTGGATCTAGCACATTCCATTCATGAGAAAAGATGCTTTGAGTAATATTTTTGTATTTGAGCGCCAATAGTTATTTATCTGCTATACGAATAACTTATTTCTCTGTCCATAACGCTTTGCCAGATTTTGGCGCCAAATTTGAAGGAATGTCGCCAACTTGGTGACTTTTTTAAATGTTACGGAATTAACGAAAATCTCGCCAAATGGATAAAAATGACACTAAATCAGTGAAAATGACAACTAATTGACGAAAATTCACTTTCTTGGAAAGAATATAAATAGTTACTATAAGGAAAACCTATATTTTATTTTTGTTATTGTAACAATAGTAAATTCATTGCATTATATAAGGAAAGCTATGTGTTGCCCACATCAGATTTTTTAAATTTACTTATACAGTAGATTTCTGGTATTTCGAATTTCGATTATCTGTAAATTAGTTTAACAGATATAGTTCTTATTTTAATTATTCTATTTTATGTAATAATTTAAATTATTTCTTCTTTTTTGCCTATACTTATTTTTGTATAATATTTTTAATATTGAAAATATTATTGGACATGCATTGATAATAAACGGATTGACATAAATGTGGGATATATTAATATGTGATAAAGAAGAGATTTCAATATCATATGCGAGATACATAGTGCGCAGTAAAGAAATAGAGATAGGCTATTTATCTTGACCATTATAAATGAAAAGTCAATTTATTTCTTTATAAATTATATTGTAATTGTCTTCTGCTGTTCAATTTCCCACCATTGCAAATCTCCTTTGCAGAGACACTTTTTAAACAATAGCGCATCAGAAACTGTTGCTCCAGCTTGTAGTTCATATAAGGAATTGTTTTATTTTGGATCTTTGCATCGTCAGTGTGAATAATGCCGCTATTATTTATATCATCGATAATTATGCTTTGTCTCATATTCATTCTACAGCAGCATTCTTTATCTCATCTTTTACAGCAGCATTATTTGTCTCATCTTCTACAGCAGCATTTTTTGTCTCATTTTCTACAGCAGCATTATTTGTCTCATCTGCTACAGCAGCATTCTTTGTCCCAACTTCTACAACAGCACCTCCTTTATTTCCTACAGAAACTAGTTCCATATCCGTTAAGTCCTGTTCAGTAGATTTTGGAACAAACCACACTTGTGATATCCTGGATAGCCGCTTTAATATATTTCCAGAAAACGTCGTTATTACTAAGAGCTTCATTGCTGTGCCAAACAAATCAACTTCCGCACGCTCAAACTTTATTTCAAAAACTAGCTGCTCACTCTCAGGCCATAACTTATGGCAGGGGTGGTCAGACTTCTTCATAGCATGCGTCAACTGACAAAAAATTGCGAGGAACTGATGAGTAAGACGGCTGTGTGAATTGAACTGAGAGCACTCTGGTGTTGTCAGTTATGGCGCCTACTTCAAAAGAATGAGTTGGCGCAACGATTCAATGTGCCACTTGCAATCATTCAACGCGCCACGTTTGGCACATTCGCCACAGGTTGGCCATCCCAGACTTACGGCCTTCCGATTATCAAAAATGCCATATGGAACCTCGATCAAGCAATAATATTTACACTTTAACCGGGATTCTTCTGTAATGAGAAAATAACCTTGCTGTCTCAGCCGGGAATCGAACCCTGGATCTACGAACTGGCCAACCGACGCTCTACCTTTGAGCTACTGGGACAAAGTTGCAAGCTCTTATCGTCGAATTGTACTCTGCAAATACCATGATCCAGTATGCTCAGTTATGTTTTATGCTGATCTGTGTCTACATTACATTTGATTATCATAGTGCGCATTAAATGCCACGTTTCAATGTACATACTTTACATTGTATAACATGTCAATATTTTTCTTTTTAAAATATTATTTATTTAGTTTAAACAGTTAACATCCAAAGACTTCTGAAAACTTCCAAAACCAGTTTCCGTTTAATATTTATTTTTCCGAAAACACAGCAGCATTTATGCGTTTTCGCAAACACACAAAAACACAGAAACACTTCTAAAACGCACAAAGCTATCCCATTTTTGTCCGTTACGTAACATTCTTACCAGTGAGACAAGTTAAAACATTCCGAGAAAGAGTTTAATAAAAGCTGTCAAAATGACTCTATTTTCAATAAAATGGCTCTTTTAGTGTTTGAAAAACCTAGTACTCGACACTGTCTCTTTCGGTAGATTTAAAGCGATTTATGTCTTTGAATTTCCTTTTTCCATTCACTTTTAAGGACTCCCTATGTTCCACTTTATCTGTTTCCATTAGTTTCCCGGTACTTTTGTCAAAACTATTTATTGTCCTTCTAAAGTGTCTTTCAAGTTCTTAACTCGGTGCCAAGTATCAGATAGCTTTCAAAGAACTTGTATTATATTTTTATATAGCGAATATATCAGTAATATTAATTATCTAGATATACCATATAGTAAATTTACTACTGTAGTTATTATTTTTAACATTTCACAACACAGTTGAAAAGTGTTTATGACTCTGTTTATTCTGTCTGTCTGAATGTCCGTCCGCACTATAACTACCGTAAAAATGACTTTATAACATAGAATTTTAGTATGTTTTTGACACTGACTGTGGGACAGAGGCGCGGGAGCCCTGTGGTTAGCGCGCGGGAATTGCACTTGGTAGGTCCGGTTCGATTCCCGCACTACTAAAAGAGCCACCGTGCTCACTCGGAGTCAGACCACGTTAAACGTGAGTTCGTAAGTCTTTCTTAGAGGTTGGTGGTAGGAGAAGGAGGGTACGGTCACTGCGGATGCCTCCCCCACTGGGTTCCGGTCTAAATTGGGTGGCACTTCCCGGCCGTCCAGACAGTTACCTTACACCTTTCTGGTAGGTCGGACGGTCTGGATTCCAACAACAACGGTCTGTGGGACATATGGAAATGTAAATTAATAACATCATCCAATTAGTTTTAGATTGAACTTGGGCTGAAAAAAAGGAATACGTTGAACCCTACGGGACCTAATTTTTCGAACATTTTTAAATGAAGTTTAAATTCACAAATTGCTTCGAGAATTTTAGAAAATATTCAAATTATCCCATAAAATATATAAAAAATTGCAGCAAAATATGTTCGATAGTTTTATGAATAAAAATTAAAACAATAATTACACTAATATAATATGAAGAGCTCACGTGACCCACTTCAAAATAAAATATGGCATACATAATATATCACATTTTAGAGATGTTTAAATAAAATTACATTCCGGTTGGAAAGTGTTTCATTATCAATGCTTTATGAATGATTGATCGTTCTTGTTTATAATTTTGCTGATGGAAGTGGCAAGCATTTCAAATAACTTTGGCAGATTAAAAATTTTTTATAACGATGTATTTATGTGTTCATTTTTGAAGCGTATCTTAGAACCGGCAATACATTTATTTGTATGGATTGTATTTTTAGTCGTACTCTCAAAACACGGCTAAAACAGGCGTTCTTCATATTTATGAAGAACGTATTGTTTGTTCTTTGTTACTATATTTATACAAAATCTTAACATAGTGCCAATTGTCATATAGCTTTTAAAAAAGTACTCACATTGTACTTTTATGTCGTAAATAAGTCGGTAACATTTAATGTAAATAGAAATATGTATGATTTTTATACATTATATAAAACGTAAGCGAATTAAAAAAATCTGATGTGGTCAACACATGACTTTCCTTATATAATGTAATGAATTTACTACTTTTACAGCAAAAAAATAGATTTTTCTTATAGTAGATACTAATATTCTTTCCAAGATATTGAATATTCGACAATTAGTCGTCATTTTCATTGATTTAGCGTCATTTTTATCCATTTGGCGAGATTTTCGTTAATTTGGCAACATTTCAAAAAGTCGCCAAGTTGGCGATATTCTGCCAAATTCTTCGCCAAAATCTCGCCAAGAGTTATGGATGAAGAAATAAGTTATTCTTACAGCAGATATACGACTATTGACGTTCAAATACAAAAGTATTACTTAAAGTATCTTTTTTCATGAATGGAACGAGCTAGATCCACGAGAATGATGTCACCCAGTTTATCGCATGGTATTACATATGAAAAGTGAATATGTTTCTCAATAGGAAATATTTTTATTTTATGACTTTTTGATAATTTTTTTAAAAAATTGTACAATATCTCGGGAACGGTTTATGTTAGCGTTCTAAAATTTATGTCAATCGTTTTCTAATGAAAAATTACATAAGAAATGTCAATTTGCGTAACTTTATTAGTGGTTTTGTTTTTTTGACGATTTTTTCAATATTTCATTCGAAAATTTAGGAGGGTTCTGAACATTCGATTGCGTATAAAAACAATAGGCTTCCAGTGTTTATGGATTGTGATTTTTGTTCCAAATTTTTTTCGAATCGGTTCATTCGTTCGTCAGTTATCGTCTCCACAGTCTCACTGACACACACACACACACACACAGACACCACTCCAAAAATGTTTGATTCGTGATCAGGGATGCTTGAAACGTGCTCTCCCGTCGAAAACTCGAATTCGAATCTTCGACTCCGTCACAATAATTTCCTTATACATTATGTATATAAGGAAGTAATATTACAGAAGTTGTAATTACTTTGCAATAACGCTTTTTCGATTAGACAACTGTTATATAAATGCATTTCGTAAAGCTTTATTCAAGTAATACTTTTCAGTGATATTTTTTTAACATCATTAAGCTATATTTAGAAACCTTTTAAACGATGCATTTCACTTTCATTGTCGACGCTTTTTTTAGAAATACATATATTACTAAATTTAACATGTGAAAGCTATTTGATTAATTATTACTTTTTTGTGTAAAGGGAAGAGAAATATTGTGGAGGAATCGAAAAATTGGTTTCGGGTTTTTGACAAAACACCGCGTTTCAATAGTCCCTGAACCCGAATTGAAAGTTTTTGAAGTCATATCTATGTTTATGTATATATGTATGTTAGCATGTATATATATATGTATGTGAGTGTGTATGTGTGCGTATGTGTACGATATCTCAGTGAGTCTGTGGAAGAGATGTCTCATGAACGAATAGAACGTTTCGTAAAAAAATTGGCACGATTATTACAAAAAGTACATATTGGAATTCTATTGATTTGAAAAAAGATCAAACTTTCAAAAATTCCTACCCATCGATTTCGAATAAATTAAAAAAAACTAGAAAACTTCATATATATATATATATATATATATATAAATTAAAATAACAAAAACTAAAGTGCAAGAGTGTGAATCAGTAACCACAGTATCTAACCGCGAGCAAAATAAAAGCGTGTGTGAAAAGCAAAAAGCAACGAGGAAGGGCCGAAAAAGCAGAGCACGGAGAGGCCAGGACAAGGAAAATATATTAAACAATAGTATATCTGCCAGAAACGTCTTCAGGGGCACATTCTAGACAGATATACTAAAATCCGTTGTTTCTATGATTGCATAAAAACACGTGGTTAAAATATTATGCAATCTGTTCCCAACAACGGAATAACAGAAAAAAAACCAAATAGGATAAATTCAATTATATATCATGAAATACCACATAAACATGAAATATAAAATACCACATAGACATGAACATGAAAAATATTGCGCACAAATATACGAATTTGCAAAAAAGAGCAACTCACATGACGAAAGGTCGTCACCGTGAATAATCTTCAAATGATTCCCCCACATGCTACAATCTGTACGCTTACCTCGCTGAATACCACGTGGGAATAATCCAGACCAGAAGAAGTGGAAGTAGCAGTACATAGTTTCGGAGAGATAAACCCAAGAGTTTAGAAACTGACCGAGATGTGACCACGATATATATATATTTTGTTGCCTGTAGTCTGAGTTTAAGTATTTATAGTAATGTACTATTGCTTAATCTGAAACAGGCATTTGTTTGCGTTAATTGGAATTAAATACTCAGACCTGACGATGAATTTAATTCTAATTAATCATCGAATTTGGGATGGTGCTTTTCTTTTCTCTTATCGGCATTATGGCTTTGAATTTGCTTCTATGGTGTTGTTAATATTACTTGAATTGTATTTTTTTATTTTTACATAATTCTTATTATTACATTTCAAATATATATATATATATATATATATATATATATATATATATATATATATATATATATATATATATATATATATGTATATATATATATATATATATATATATATATATATATATAATACAAAAGTAATCAGATGAAAAAAACGAAAGCATGCAAAAGTATGAAAAAGGCTTAACTTAGATGGCGCAATGCTGCACAAGTACGTAAAGCAGGTATAACAATTAAAAATACGAAGGAAAAATGGGAATCAAGCTAACGGGAAAGCATAAATGGCCGAGGGGGATTGTGACCCCTCGCCTCCGGTTATAGCATGCTATTACACCCAGGTAACACTCTCGGTACCAAATACTTTGCCGAAACATGACTTTCGAAAGGGTGTTGAGCACATCGAGGTGAAATACAGGTAGAAAGACTTATGGCAACCTTTCCGTGACAACTGAACGAAGTCACATGACTTAGACACTCCCCTTTTAGGCAAAATATGGTAATGTCCTGCGCTGCATATGGATGTACGTCAAAGTTTATCAAAGTGGAGACACTACGTTTCCCAGGTTCCATTCATTTTAAAAGATATTTTATATAAAATAAACCGTTAATTGGCATGTACGACCATGCCTTCCTATAATAAAAGTTGATTTTCTGGCTTTGTAAATAATGTATAGCCTTGTAATTATTTTTAAAATAAAATATTTTTTATATGTTTGTGTACTTTCATAAACTGTAAATCTATAAATGCTTAAAATTAGAAGAGAAAAATAAAATAAAGGTGAAACTTTTAATACGCCTAGTTTCCTCTCTTGGCGACATTTTTTGACGCCAACTTGGATTGTTTACATTTTCATACTCTTTTCCCCTGACAATGTTTTCATGCCATATAATACTATGAAATGATTAATAACTCCCAAGAAATTTATATAAATATCAGTCAGTACACATTTAAAATTGATATTTTTTGCTGAGTATATATTTTCCAGACTTATAAAAATAAATACAGTGCATGGCCGTAAATATAATTTTTCTTGAGAATTGTAGCAGAAACAATTACTTTTTACACTTTCTTTTGGTATTAACTGTCTTTGTATGTACATTAAAAAATACTCGTTAAACATTTCAAAAAAATCCTTAACTGTATATGTAATGTATCAAATGAAATTGAGCAATTAAAATGCGATTTGAAAATTTTTGTGATTATGAAATGTATAAAGTAACCATATAAAATTCCTAATATTTATCTATGATAAGTGCAATAAAATATACAAAAATATTTTTTAATTCAGTTTTTGTGCATTTAAAACTTTTATTAAAATGTTAGCTAATTTCTATTATTTTTATTAGTTTTCCCAAAGATGAAGAAAGATGTGGGAAACACAACTGAAAAGAGAAAAGTTTTAAGCATTAAAATATGCTAAATTGTGCTATATGTGCAAAATATGCTAAATTGCATCAAAATATGCTAAATTGCATCAAAATATGCTAAATTGCATCAAAATAGGCTAAATGAAAAAAAAAATTAACGGTTAGTCATTTTAAACAATTATTTGTTATGCCTAGTGTTCTATAAAGGCTGGAATTTTTTAAACAGTCGGTGGGGGGATGAGGATGTTTTTTACAGATACTTGGGAACAAAACTGATTTTTGTTTTCAACTCTGGCTTTATTCCATATCTTAAAAATGAAGAAATCTAAAGTGTCTCACTGTCTGATGAATATGTAAAGCAAAGAATGATGTTTTAAATAATAAAAAAAAACATATATAATGAGTCGCCGCGTAAATTCTTAAAAGATTCAAAGTAATAGTTTTTTTAAAAAATTAGAATGCGAAGATATCATTCCACTATGTTAAAAATTGGAATTGTGAAAATATTAAATTTTGGGATGCAACAACATAAATATAAGAAATTTCATAACACACATTTAAAAAATTAAAAAATAATTTTAAATATGGAGAAATTATTGTCCTATAGATTCTATTTAGCTCTTTGAAACTTCGTTCTTTGATCCTTTTAATTATGTCAAAGTAATATTATTTTTGATCAGTGAGGAATTGAGTGTGAAAACGTTTCAAAATTGTGTTTAAAATATTTATTCATTCCCCACTCCTTCCCAGCATTTAACAGGGTGTTGTTCTATTGATAAATATGAATTAATAAAGCCATTTTATTAGAAAGTTAAAGTCATTAACTTTTGCAAGTTAATGCCTTACAAGCAGCATTTTGATTTTTTATAATAACATTGTGTCCAAATATTTTTAAAAGCAATTTTTTTGGGGGGTGGGGGGGTGTCAAGGAATATAAAGTAACTGTTGCATAATCTGGGAATAATATACAAGATTTTGAATAGATACAATTGTATAATGCTCAGCTATACTAAAGTTGAAAATTGGCATTGCCTCACAGCCAATTTTGCACTTCAGTTTGTACAAAAATAAAAGTGTTTTATTAAAAACTAGCCGCCTTTGGCGACCAGCCTGTTCGCTACCCTTGAAAATTCTGACCGTGGCAAACTCGTTGGCGCGACCTACCAGAAAGGTGTAAGGTAACTGCTTGGAAGGCCAGGAAGTGCCACACAATTTAGACCGGAACCCAATGGGGGAGGCATCCAAAGAGACCGTACCCTCCTTCCCCTAACAACGGTCGAAATCGCACGGTCGTCGTCGTACTCCGCGTGAACACGGCTGCAGTTTGCGCGGGAATTGCACTCAGTAGGCCCGGGTTCGATTCCCAAAATTGCCGCCGTGTTTAAGCGGAGTACGATCACGTTAAACATGTGGGTCCGTGAGTCCTTCCGAGAAGTTGGTGGTAGGGGAAGGAGGGTACGGTCTAAATTGGATGAATAAAAAGAAAGTTATGGAGATTGTCGCGTAGGGCAAAGTAGCCCAATGGTTAGCGCGCGGAAATTGATCGCAACGGTCGTCGTCGTACTCCGCGTGAACACGGCTGCAGTTTTGGCAATGGCGGGAATCGAACCCGGGCCTACCGAGTGAAATTCCCGCGCGCTAACCACTGGGCTACCGTGCCATCCGCGACAATATCCATAACTTTATTTTTATTCGGCAATTTTGGGAATCGAACCCGGGCCTACCAAGTGCAAATCCCGCGCACTAACCACTGGGGTACTTCACCCTCCGCGATATTCTTCATAACTTTCTTTTTATTCACCCAATTTAGACCGGAACCAAGTGGGAGAAGCATCCACAGGGACCGTACCCTTCTTCCCCTACCACCAACCTCTCGGAAGGACTTACAGACCCACATGTTTAACGTGATCGTACTCCGCGTAAACACGGCGGCAATTTTGGGAATCGAACCCGGGCCTACCGAGTGCAATTTCCGCGCGCTAACCATTGGGCTACTTTGCCCTACGCGACAATCTCCATAACTTTCTTTTTATTCATCCAATTTAGACCGTACCCTCCTTCCCCTACCACCAACTTCTCGGAACGACTCACGGACCCACATGTTTAACGTGATCGTACTCCGCGTAAACACGGCGGCAATTTTGGGAATCGAACCCGGGCCTACTGAGTGCAATTCCCGGGCGCTAACCACTGGGCTTCTTCGCCCCCAGCGACTATCTCCACAACATTCTTTTTATTTACCCAATTTAGAACGGAACCCAGTGGGAGAGGCATCCACAGGGACCGTACCCTCCTTCCCCTACCACCAACCTCTCGGAAGGACTTCCGGACCCACATGTTTATCGTGATCGTACTCCGCGTGAACACGGCGGCAGTTTTGGAAGTGGCGGGAATCGAACCCGGGCCTACCGAGTGCAATTCCTGAGCGCTAACCACTGGGCTGCCTCGCCCTCCGCAACTTTCTTTATATTCACCCAATTTAGACGGGAACCCTGTGAGGGAGGCATCCACAGGGACCGTACCCTCCTTCCCCTACCACCAACCTCTCGGAAGGACTTCCGGACCCACATGTTTACCGTGATCGTACTCCGCGTGAACACGGCGGCAGTTTTGGAAGTGGCGGGAATCGAACCCTGGCGTACCGAGTGCAATTCCTGAGCGCTAACCACTGGGCTGCCTCGCCCTCCGCAACTTTCTTTATATTCACCCAATTTAGACGGGAACAATGTGAGGGTGGCATCCACAGGGACCGTATCCTCCTTCCCCTACCACCAACCTCTCGGAAGGACTTCCGGACCCACGTGTTTATCGTGATCGTACTCCGCGTGAACACGGCGGCAGTTTTGGAAGTGGCGGGAATCGAACCCGGGCCTACCGAGTGCAATTCCTGAGCGCTAACCACTGGGCTGCCTGGCCCTCCGCAACTTTCTTTATATTCACCCAATTTAGACGGGAACCCTGTGAAGGAGGCATCCACAGGGACCGTACCCTCCTTCCCCTACCACCAACCTCTCGGAAGGACTTACGGGCCCACATGTTTAACGTGATCGTATTCCGCGTGAACACTTCGGCAGTTTTGGCAGTGGCGGGAATCGTACCCGGGCCTACCGCTAACTTCCCGCGCGCTAATTTACAATTTAAAATGACCATATGCTCTCTAAGCTCTTAATTCCATCATCCTCATTCCATTGTTCCATCATTTAAAATATCCATAAAATTTAAATATCCATCGTTCCATCATTTAAAATATCCATAAAATTAAAATATCCATCGTTCCATCATTTAAAATATCCATAAAATTAAAATATCCATTTAAAAAATCCATATCGTTCCATCATTTAAAATATAAATATAATAATTTCTACAGTGCATATGTTAAGCTCTTATTTCATTTAAAATCGGAAGCGCGGGAAACGGAAAGTAAAAACTAATTCGGTTTCTTATTGTCCCACCCATGGCTATGCATATACAGAACCGTGACGTCACCTCCACCTTGACGTCCCCACCCACCACCTTCCCTGCTTCAGCGGGGGAGAAACGAAGCGTCACGCCGAGCGGAACGGCGAGAAATTTAAAATCATGACGTCTTTAAAATTGCGATCCTGAAGGCAATTTTCATTATTTCTGGACCAGATTAGACTTGTAAGAATGCCAGATGTTTGACCTTTCTGAAAATGTAAATTATTAGTCGAAATTATGAGTACTTTTCACGATGCGAGAATTTAAAAACCAAAAATCGTTTTCTTGAGCAAAAAGTGACTTTTGTTTTAAAATCTTTAAAACATATTAGAAATCGAAATTCAGATTTGAAATTGATATATTTTTACTCGAAATTCTCTGCCCTTTCCGATGGTGTAATTTGTTTTTTTCTACGATGTCTGGATCGTGGAGAAAAAAGGGCAAGAAGGGCAAAAAACGGTCGAAATCGCATAAATCATTAAATAAATAAAAAAATAATTAAAATTTTAAAAATCGGTTTTCACGTGTCCCCTTCCCTCCCCCCCGGGTCTCCGATTGCCAAATTTCGTAGCTCTCCGACGCGCGGTCGCGAAATGTATAGTGTATAAGGCAGACAGACAGACAGACAGACACACAGACATTGCCTTTTATTATATAGATAAAGTTTTACTGAAGTAAGAAAATAATTTTAGGGGCACTTTTAAAACACTAAAAGGTATGGTAATTCTAATGACTGAATGTATATTTTCCAATGACTGAATGGGGGGGGTCAAGGAATATAAAGTGGCTGTTGCATAATTTGGGAATAATATTCAAGATTTTGAATAGTTATATAGAATTGTATATTGCTCAGCTATATTTCTAAATTTGAAAATTGGCATTGAGGCAATTTCGCAATTCGTTTATACAAAATCTAAAAAAAAAGTATTTTGTTAAAAATACACGTTTACTGAAGTTAAGGAATAATTTTAGTGGCACTTTTATAATACTAAATGGTATGGTAGCTCTGTAAATGTATACTTTTAAAATCTCAAAGTTTATACAGGTTTTTTATTCATTATTAAAATGTTGATGCATTAATATTAAGCATCAACAACCTTAAATAATTAGTGATTTCTTGGTCTATTTTATCCCGTTTTATTTTATATACACTATATAAACCAGTGGTGAATTATCTATTGATATACCTCGTTCTTTTGACATAAAATGGGTCTTTTCCATCCACATATTTGGAAAAAATGAGCAATAAGAATTTCAGAACTGAAAAATATTTTAAAATGTATATTCCTGCCCAACCCCTTCTCTGCATTTGACAGGGTGTTATGAACAAATAAAGCCATTTTATTAAGAAGTTGCAAGTTAATGTCTTGCAAGCAGCATTTTGATTTATTATAATAACACTGTGTCCAAATATCTTTAAAAACATTTTTTTGGTGTGTGTGTGGGGGGGGGGGGGGGTCAAGGAATATAAAGTAGCTGTTGCATAATTTGGGAACAATATTCAAGATTTTTAATAGTTATATAGAATTGTATATTGTACAGCTATAAAAAGGCAGCTTCTAAATTTGAAAATTGGCATTGAGGCAATTTTGCACTTCGTTTATACAAAAACTAAAAAAAAAAAGTATTTTGTTAAAAATACACGTTTACTGAAGTTAAGGAATAATTTTAGTGGCACGTTTATAATACTAAATAGTATGGTAGCTCTGTAAATGTATACTTTTAAAATCTCAAAGTTTATACAGGTTTTTTATTCATTATTAAAATGTTGATGCATTAATATTAAACATCAACAACCTTAAATAATATAATTAAGGTTTTTTTCGAAATTAATGCCAATTTCACTGATGCTTTTATTAATTGAATTGAAAACAAGTAAAAACAAACAAAAAACGTATTTTCTTTTCAAATACACCCTTTTATTAGTTGTATGTAACTTAAATATATGAAGGACAACACCATACAAAATGTTTGCTCCGGTTCCCGAGTTTTTCCTTAGAATAACATTAAGTTATTCTTTAGTGCATTACTATTAACAGTTCCCTCTTAAAAGTTACGGGCTCGGATGGTAAGGTTCAAAATCCAATGAATTAAAATATACCATGAAAGATAATCATGCCAAATATGATATGATCTTTCTAGATACACCGGATCTCGAGTTATTCTCGCATAATGAGTATATATCTATGGCGGGCCCAGGGTGGGCTAGCCCGATAAGGCTCAAAATACAAGAAATCAATATATACTGTAAAAGACAACGAAATACTAAATTTGGACCTCCTACCTAGAAAATTAAAATATATCACAAAAGACAATGACATGCCAAATTTCATGTTAGTGTGATTATTGGAACTTGATTGGTTAGGACCTAAACAATAGGTATTTTGAAATATATCAGACGTATCAGCACTGTTTTACTCCAGTACAAAAAATTATTTTATAGCGCCAAGCGCAGCAATAAGTCGCCAAGTCTGCGAGTCTTCGAACCTAAGTCACGTGATACATGCAGTGGTCACTTTTTCAATCTCTTCTGAATAGCAATGCGCAGTCTACCTATATCTCTGGTCGAAGGTCGAGCACAAGACACTGGCCGTGGAAGAGAGTACAAATCTCAAGTATCGAAGAAAAATCCGAAATACAAAGCCGAAGTAAAAAACCATAATGAAAAAGGCAAAGAGACGTCGATAAAGGAGAGTGCCGTCCATATATAGCATTATACTACCACTAGGGTAGCCACTATTTCTACTACCACTAGATACCACCACGATTTCTATCCGGATAGTTTGGAATTAATACCTAATGAAACTGCTATTAGTAGAAATACTAATTATTTGGATTTAAATCTAATTATAGAACCTACTAATGGGATAGTTACTAATTTATAGGGTAAAAAATAATTTTTTAATTTAATATTAATAAATTATTACCATTTAATCCCTGCAACTAGATTCAATTGTTAAGAAATATTACAATTAATCAACTTTTTAGAATTTATAGATTATCTGATAACAAATTCCATGCTTTGCAGATTAAAAACCTCAAAATTACCAGTAAATTTTATGCATATCCACTATATTTAGTAAATGGTATAGTTAATAAGTTTCGATTAGCCTAAAAATCTCATAATCTCTCCTTAGTATCTTGTTTTAGCCATACTTTTACATTCTCTTGCATTTACATTATAATATATTTTCATCATTTTATTTTGCAGCTTTAGCAGTAGAATATCTTATTTTATTGCCTTTACGCAGTACGGTTTTTATTACTCTCTTTGGCAACAGCAGATCACTTCTTTTCATTTCTGCGTATTGCAACATTGGTCTAGTCATGTATTGCTCGTCATGGTTGTACTTTTCAGATGTATTTTAAGGTATTCATATTTCCTTTATTTTTTCCAATCTTTATGCTTGTCGTCCATATAACACAAGTTTATAGATAAAATCTATCTTGTGTTTCAGAAACATGCATTTTTGAGTTCATTTTGAAGGGATATATGGAATTGAAAAATAATTTTTTCGAAGTGAACTATTCTTAAGCCTAGAGCTCTTCCACGTGCAAGCTTTTTTGCTGGATTTTATTTGTTTTCCTATTTTCATTCCTGTCCATTGAAATTTGCTGATTGGCTTTGTCTTTATGACCTGCATTAAGTATTATAATTTCCTCTTTATGGTTGAATTTCTTTTATTTCATTGTATTTTGTAGACACATTTTAAGATAGAGTATTATGAGTTACTACTTACATTCTACCATTGGATTTACAATTATATATATATATATATATATATATATATATATATATATATATATATATATATATATATATATATATATATATAATATATATATAATATATATATATATATATATATATATATAATATATATATATAATATATATATATATATATATATATATATATATATATATATATAATTTAAACCAAAAGTGGAAAAGAAACAGTAAATAAAAATTCGTAGTAAGCCACCTTATTCCTCTAGAATCCATGTCATCAGTTATCAACTAAGCTCTATACATAGCCAATTTTGAGATATAAACATTGCAAGTAAAGTGACAATTTTTGAACCGGGAATAAATAAGTAGAAAACTATAGTGAACCTCTAACCTCTCAGAAATCGGGTGTTAACTTCAACAGTCATCATCTGAGCTCTTTCTATAGCAGATCCCAAGAAATAGATGTTTCAAGAAAGTATTTTTCCGAAAGAATATAGTATTGCAAATTTTTGCCAACAATAAAACTCTTAATATAGTGCAACCTCAATTAAACGAATGCCACATAAATACTTGTCAAAGTGAGGTACTATTACATAAAACTAATATCTTATCTTTAGATGCGGTATAAAAATTTTGTGGCTTCGTAAGTCCCATTTATATGGTTTCCATAACTGGTATCCAGCCTTAATTTTCCATTATAATCAATAGATATTACTTTAAAAACATTTCCCATATAATGATGCACACCGTGTACATCGTAACATAATCCATTAATTATTTAAATACATTTACATGAATGAGCAGCAGTATCTTCCTTCTTTCCTTATGCCTTTGCAATAAGTAACTGCATTGCATCTCTTTAATTTACTTAAAATATAATAATTCACAGCAAAACTCGAATTGCCTATGTTACTGGTTTCACAAAGAATGCAACTTTCTTCTTGCCCCTTTTCTTTAAATGCATAAACAGGAAAGAGCCATCCATCTACCAAATAACATTATTTAAATCCAATATGAACATAAAGTTTATAATAGAAACTATACAGGGTGTTGCCTTGATGTGGTGACAAACTCTGAGGGGTGATATTAGACATCAAAAGGAAAAAAATGCCATAGAACATGATATCGCAAACCACGTTTAGTTGGTGAAAATAGCAAAAATAGACTTCGAAAGAACGGGAAAAGAGGCTATCGGTTGATCGCTGATTTCTCGCCGTTCATGAGTTGGATCACCGTGCCTGACGTAAGTAGCGTGGCAAAACGAACGCGCTGGTATAGGAGCACTGATGGCCACGTGCAGCACTTACTTTGCAGCTGTCATCTTTCCTTGAAGCAAACACAGTGGCTGGAGACTTTCCTCCCTGCACATACAGCACGGTCGAGAAGAAGATTCCGTCTCTATGCAAATTCCCCATTTGTGTGGGGAAAATAAAAGCAGCGAGCAAGCGTTGATCAGCGGGCTTTTCAGGATTCGCAGATATTACCACTTCATTCGGAAACAGCATATCTTACTACACGAATGAGGGATTTGCGGATATGTATATGGTTTATGGCCAAGCAGTTGGCGATGGACGCCTAGAACAGCGGTTGTACCAAGAGCAATATCCGAGGAGACGTCCACACCACACCACCTTCACAAAGCTCAATCGACAACTACGGGAGACGTTATCCTTCTAAGTAGCAAGGTGTGATGTAGGGCAACAACGCAATGTGCGCACACCTGAAGTGGATGAACGAGTATTGCAGTGGTTTACCGATTCCTCGTCGACAAGTACAGGAGAGGTTGCAGTTGAACAGGGTGTTCGGCACGAGGTAGTGTGGAAGGTTCTGCATGCTGAAAAGATGCACCCATTTCACACGCAGAAGGTACAACTCCTAGCCGAAGTCGATTATTCCCTTCGGGGAATTCGTGTGCAGGATGCTTGATGTCATATGGGATAATCCACAATTTCCTGCCACTGTTTGATTATCGGATGAAGCCAGCTTTACGCGAGAAGGTGTGGTCAACATGCAAAAAAATTAATAACCTTGTAATATCCTTAGTAAAGATGCACACATTTGTACAATTTATAAATGTAATATTACATGAATACCTACAATATCATCAAGATGTAAATAATAAATACATTTGGTCTACATAATTAGAATAAAAATATAAACAGAATTTTTTTTTATATATGTCTTACTCCAACTATGGAAGAAATTTTTTTCTTAATTTTCGTATTCCACCAAATGAAATTTGAAGTTATTTTCAAACAGACATACTAAGTTTTACAACTACAATGCGTCTTTTAAGATCTATATATATATATCTTGAGAAAAATCCTTGATGTTCAAAGAAACAGTACTCAAACATATCTCTAATATGTATAATTAATTGTGTAATAATCTCTAACATGTGCAATTTCTTCATTTTTAAAGATATTTATGATTTTGTTAATTTTTTAAAAACATCATGAAAGTAACATGAAAAAGATGATGGTGGAGTCATGGAACAGTTCGAATGATCATATGGAGCCTAGTGTACGGCAAATGTGCTGTCGATGGATACTTTGAGCTGTTAATAGTGATCATAGAGCCTAGTGTATTGTATAGCAGTCTGTTTACAACACTTTCTGTGTCAACATTGAAGTCAACACATCCGTACAGTCTAGATCTATCTCCTTGTAAATTTCATTTCTTCAATCCACTGGAAAAGGGACTAAAAGGACTTTGGTTCTAGTTTGATGACGACATGAAGCAAGCTGTATTAGATATTTGTATACAATATATTTTTACCACAATGACATATTCAACGTTGTTAGTCAATTTGGTAATTATCTTAAAATATACAGATATTACTTTTAAATACCTTTAACCTATCTGAACTTACTGACTCCAAATGGAAACCCTCTGATCAAGCCTATGAATAAATATATATGTTTGAAGTTTATTACTTCTTGAAGTTTATTTTTGAATAAAAATTGTAGTTTTTTTTTCAGTCATGTTTTAGATGCTTTTCAATCCAAGTCAAGTTATGTGATATTTTAAATAAAGTATCTGTTTCAGAGGCTTGCGTGGAGATCAATATTATTATTTTAAACCCTCAATATCAGACATTAGTTACTATAATTTTCATGTATACTACATGTCTACATATATACATAAGTGAAAAATAAAAGAGTCTTTAATGCTGGAAGATTTACTTAAAAAAAATCTGAAATTTGTTCATCCTATAAAACATTTGTTTTTGCAGAAGCTGTTTCATATTGAGAATGGAATGCATAGATTATTTCTTAGTTTTTCAATAAATAAACAATATATATGTCTCATATACAAATTTTGATCTTTAACTATTGAGGGTAATATGTTCTTACAAAATGTCACAAAAATATAAGGCTAACAATTTATGGTTCCCAAAATGTTAGCCGTACAGGTTAGTTGTTTGAATCAAAAAAAGTTGGAAATATCTCATGATAATGACTTCTCCAAAAGATAAGACGTACAAAAAAATAGCATCATCATTCCAAAATACAATTCATATATGGAGAATGAATCCCCTAATCCAAAATTGTATTTTGGCAATTATCACCTTATTTCATTTAGAATAAAGTTTCTATAAATAAGCATTTTAAGCAGAAAACAAATGTGTATTTAATTTTATTTCAGAGTGCATTGTTTTTTCTCATGTTATATACTAAGTAAAAATAACGGGTGATTTGATTTTATATTAGTCTATTACAAGATAAAACATTAAAGTTAAAGTAATCGATTTCTGATAAAACTTGTGCCATTTAAAGGGTATATAAAGTGTATGCGTGATAACAGAATTCTTAGTTGAGTCCCTTTAATGGACAAATCAAAATATACTGCATGGTTTAAAATAGACAATTAACAGAATTATCAGAAATCTCAATTACATGAAAATAAAAATATAAACATAACTTGTAAAATATTCTAAAAGTTACTACTTTCATTTCTTTTATATATATTTCAAAAATATTAGAAATACGTCTAGTTACTCTATCAAAATTCAAAATCTATCCTTGCAAATAATAACAGCAAAAAAACCCCAATACTGACATAGACCGATGTTTAATTTTCTTTCCCATATGCTAGCATGGACAAACTGAAGCAAAAGACTGGAGGGAATATATGCTTTTAATGTCTTTCTTTTGCGTTATAATTTCGTTACATATTTCTGTTAACTTTCGTTACATACTCGTTTTTTTTGCGTAATCTTTCAATACATTTTCGTTTTTTTGCGTAACTTTTCAATGCAGTTTCGTTTGTTTTACGTTCGTTCCGTTATATTTTCGTTTGTTTTGCGTCCGTCCCGATACATTTTCATTTGTTTTACGTCCGTTCCGTTACATTTCCTTTACTATATTTCGTTACATATTCGCTTTATTTACGTTAACTTTCGTTACATACTCGTTTTATTTGCGTCCGCTCCGTTACATTTTCATTTATTTTGCGATGCATATCGTTATCTTGTAAATCTCCCTGCAAAAGCAATGTAGGAGAAACAAAAATGTAACGATTTAAAAATTGCTGCAAAATAGTGGAAGCGCCGATACATCTTTTCGTTTTTATTTCGTTACGTATTCAACGAAATTAAAACGCAACTAGGTACCGATTTTTCAACAAATTAAAAACAAAAGTGTTCTAGTTGGGTTACATATGAAAAGTGCACATGTTTCTCAACAGTTAATATATATATATATTTTTTTTTTAATTTATGGGATTTTTTGATACATTTATTTGAAAAATGTGCAATATCTCGAGAACGATTCATGCTAACTTTCTAAAGTTTATGTCAATCGTTTTCTAAGGAGTAATTACATAAGACATGTCTATTTGCGTAACCTTATTAAAGGTTTTGATTTTTTGATGTTTTTTTCAAAATTTCACCCAAAAATTTAGGAGGATTCTGAACATTTGATTATGTTTAAAAGCAATAGGTTTCCAATATTCACGTATTGTAATTTTTGTACCAAATTTTGTTCGAATTACTTCATTCGTTCATGAGATATCGTCTCCATAGGCTCACACACACACACACACACGCACACACACACACACACACACGCACACACACACACACACACACACACTCACTCACACACACAAATACATCACCTCAAAAATGTTCGATTCGTGATCACGAATGCATGAAACGTGCTCGCCTGTCGAAAACTCGAATTCGAATTTTCGACCCCACCACAATACTTTACTTATACATTATACTATGTATATAAGGAAAGTAAAAAGTAGTTTTTATAAATTTCTACTTTACACATTTTATTCTTTGATGAGCAGTACCACCTTACAGTTCTTCCTTAACATTTGTTCGGCGGTTGTTAACGTTAACGGCTCGAAACCTTTGTTGTCAGTTAATTATAATATGATTTCTAACTTTAAGGAAGTATTGAATAATCATGATATTGCTCCATCTTAGATTGTAAATACTCAACCTGAGTCATATACATATTCACTATTGAAAGATGTATAAACATTTAAGATAAAAAAAAATATTTTAAATATTTTAACTTTTTTTTGCCATTCATTTTCAACATATTAATTGTTTGATTCCTAACACTTATCCATGCATGTTGTTTTGGCATTGGTAATTTGGAGAAACAGAATGTGGTACTAATCTTAAATAGAACAAGGGGATAAATTCTTTCTACTATATTTTCTAAAATGCATTAGAAAATAATTTATTAAAAATATTCTGAAATTAAATACTTAAAGTACTATAATTTAATCTAAATATCTAATATTTAAATTTGCATTAGTTTTACGTAAAGTTTATGTTATTTTATTACGGCTACATTTCATATTTCATACTATTTTGTATTTCGTTTCCAAGAAGTAAAGCTGTATTTCTGTGATAAGAACTGTCATAAAACGAACTTTTCCCAGTTTGATTTATCCGGAGACCAAACATATCGACGAAAAATTTCTTACCCATATTTTAAGTTAACCCTTATATTGGTAGCTGAAATGAAATACCTTTCCACGTTTGATAGATTACGAGGTTCAAAAGCGAGTTTATACAAGTTGAACTCGTTTATGGTCTCTGACAAAAATAAGAGGGATTAAACTTTTGTTAAAATATTTATCTAAAGTTTTATATTACTTTTACGCTATAATCCATTTAAGAAAATGTTATATTGACAATAGATATTGTGATTAATTTATAAGTCAGAAAAGTCGGGAAAGAATCGGACATTTGCATTTACCTAAATTATTACTAAACTTGTTGAGAATCATATTTCGATTATAATTGTACATGATGCAAAGATATTCACATTAATGTTTTTTTTTTTAATTTTCCAATAACTTTTCAGGAATTTGATAAAAATGGCGCTAAATCAATGAAAATGACAACAAATTGTCGAAAAAGTATCTTCTATAAGAAAAACCTTTTTTTACTTTAAAAGTAGTAAATTCATTGCATTATATAAGGAAAGTCATGTGTTGCCCACATCAGATTTTTTTAATTAAATTAGGGGTTAATGTAGTGGGCTACTGCTCTTGGACCTCAGATTGCATGTTGCCCTCTGCCAGATTTTGCGCAACTCACCGATTAGCTTTCATTTTATTTTTGTAAAAGAATGAAATAAAAAATAACTTTTTGTCTATTTTGACTAAACTTTAAGTTACAAAATATATATATTTAAAGCAGCTTTATATAGTTCTTTTAGAAAATATGTGTAACAGGATGTTCTATTGTAGAATATTTAAAATGATGCTAAAAAAGGCACAATGTAATTTCGCAAAATCTTCTGTTATCACAGGGCTGTATGTAATGTAGAAAGTTTACACAGTAAAATATTCAAACCTGAATTTAGTCTGCATAAATTCTATTTTTTTATTGTCTGGAACAATAGGACATTTATTAAGCAATCTTCTGCTATCCTAATCAGGCCAAAAGTGGGATGTGTTTTAATTTTTTTAATTACACTATTTCATACTAACACCAAAAACTTTAAAACTTCATATAACTTGTAAAAAAAGTATGTGTGGATGAACCGTATTCAAAACTGCGTTCAAAACCGCACCCAGATCGCTACACCCCGTGTGCCTCTCGACAAGAAAAGAGGGATAGAAACGCTGGATAGTCTCATAGTCCTCTTCCACACATGTATGCGGCGGTCATCAGCATTGAGAGAGAAGCGGAGATCGTTGCTCAAGACAGTATGCCCTCAATAGGACACTGTCCAAGCTGACCGAACACTTCAATAATCCAGACGGATCTGTCTATGTTGAGGGGTCAGTGATAAGCACCTTAATGGACGTCTACGCGGAACCCAATCTACTGAGAATCATTTCCGAATGTATCTCTAGATACAGAATTCATGGTGGTAAATGCTGGTAAATGCCTTCGAATGGCTGATAATGACCTCATTGGTGTGAACGTGGCTCCTCTCCTGAAAGCACGATCTTGTCGAGCGGTTATCTGTCTGGGGCGTCCTGAGTCTGTTATTCTCTGATCCACTGTTGTCAAAACCAAGAAAATACCATATCGCTTTGATCAATATGGCAACTGTTACCTGTGTTTGACCAACTCTCATCCCGTAAACCTAATATCTCCGACAATTGTTCGCAGCGTCCTCAAGTACATTTTAAAGGTACATTTGTACAAAACTTGTATTATCAAACTATAAAACACAGTTCCAATTTTTCGTGAATAAGAACACCGGTCATTTTAAATGCTGCACAATGTTCCGTTCTCATGCACGTTGTATGAGGGCTTTATCACCATGTGAGTAAGGTAGTCTTTTATTTTAGATTTTGTTGATATTTGAGAGCCATTTAGCAAAATGGAAGCATTTTCTTTTCCGAATCATACCAAAATTTTATTAGCACCAGGGTTACCCACACTTGACTTATCTACCAAATTTTGTGAAATTTAGTCTATTAGTTTTTTAGGTATATGTATACATACGTTGCACATATATAGTTTTATGCCTATTTTGGAGAACGAGTTATGAAAAAACACATTATTGAAACGTTAAATTACTTAGATTTTAGAAAACCAGTGTCAATTAAAGTGACACTTTACATAAAAATGTATTCATATTCACACACATACAAATGTATTCTTTCATTTACAAATCACTCTCTGTCCTTCAATCCAGGCCTCTAGGGCAACCCCAGGTGTAAGGTATATGTGTGGATAGATGAGAAAGTGCCACTCAATTTAGACCAGAGCCCACTAGAGATAGCAACACAAGGAACCTACCATCTTTCCACTGGCCTATCAACTGTTCAATGGACTTTCGGACTTACAGATTTATCGTGCCGCTACTCTGCATAGATATGGGGATAGTTTTGCACGCCGCCCTCCCATTTAAACCACTGAATTATCATGGCACTTTTTTTTCTAGACATTGCTCATTGCACATGATTTAATTGATCGATTGTGCAATGTTTACTCCAAGTTTGGCCCTAATCCGAATAAGAACATGTCTTAATAAGCTAGAGCAATTAAAAATATTTCTAATAAATGCTATATTATGTCGGAAAACTATATATGTAGTTTACATTTTGTGCAATAGAAAATCCGCTGGTATTAATAAAAAAATATATTTATCTCTAATATTTGTTCAAATAGCAATAGAATAAGGAACTGTTGAAATAACAAATTTGCAACAAAAATGTACACAAATATGAAACAATTTAAAGCATTTATTTCTAAAAATCACTACACCAGTAATATCGTAACAACAGCCTCAAAGCCGTACAAGCAGCTATCTTTAATAGTGTTATACATGTATTAAAAATTGCTAAAATCCAGCAAATCTATCAAAAACCGTGAGTTCAATGATTAATCTATAACCTTAATTCCTTTTATAGATATTACAGCGGATTTTATAGATAGATCATATTCATTTTCACACATGGATCATACCGGCCACACAATTTGCTACCATAAACCCCTGGGTTGGTCTTGTGGTCTGGGCCTTCAACACATGGATCATACATATGGGCAACGCATAGTCCAGACGACATCAAACAACACTGCTGTTCTGAGTGACAGTTTTCACTTTGAAAGAAAACAATAAATGTTACACTAACAAACTGTCATGATCACAACATCATAAAATGACGTAGAGTAATATTTTAATATTGTATATATGAAAATAGCATATGTAGTAGCGCAATCCTAGGTTAAGAAATTTATGTAAGAAATAATTTGGCCTTCGCAGCCTCCTGTTACTCGTATGAGTTCAAAATTTCGATATGGACATCGTTATTTCCAATGATATAGCAGTTTTAGCTTTAGAAACACATCCATCCTGTTTAGTTAATCAAGTCCGGCACATGGCCGCATAAACACGAAGTTCTCCATCTGTCTATAAGCTACTTTGTGTCTAAATATCAAGTTTTGAAGATCATACCGTGAATAGAAGCAAAATAAGTAGCCAGGAAAAGACTGATTTATAACAGCAAGATTGCTGTCTAGAAATTGTAGAGCCTCAGCTCCTAACCAGTAATCAGTGATCTGTATTTGAACGTTTTAAGGAGTTCAAATGTAAATGGGTTGTCTTTACAGACGGACCACTAGTCTGGATCTCCGGGGAAGGAACCATTAATGACCATCTATAAGTATTTGCGACGCTTAGGAAAGTGCTCAGGGGTAATCGGGGTCTTGCGTTAACAATCAAAATACATATGAACAATACCCTTCCTTGCTACGCAGCTGATAAAGCGAGTATATCATAGTACACACAACCAAATGAAGGACATAATGCTCGTTTCGTGGAATGGCATTTCGTGCATAGTACATGGCTAGACCTGGCCCGTGTAAATGGATATAAGAGGACTGACTCAGAACCGAAATACAAGGGAATACTGTAAATGAAATGAAGCGGAACCTCAACCCCATGTCCTTTGGCACCCCATGATACGTACTTGCTATAAGTAGAGATACAACAACATCGTAATTTGGCTACGAGCGCTACTACTGGCACATGGGACGTGGTAGGAGAAGATCAAAATGTTTGGAATCTTTGCTGAGGTCAGATCTTGTTCTCGAGAGGTGTAATGAAGCAATTGTACGATATATTACCTACCCCATCAAGAATGATATTAATGCATTAAAGGATATGTGTAAGTTAAACGAAGAGAAAAAAGTATACCCCACTGGCCGGTATTCTTAACCTTCAATATATCAACATCTTGGTCGTTGCCCTGATAGGGGGAAGTATGTATTCCAGGGACCCGAATGATGTCAAGTACGTCAAGACTCCCGCCTCAGCCCAAACTGAATAGGTGCTCAAGTGGAGTACGGGAGCGTTATATATATGGATCCGTAATTCCTTCTGAGAGGTTAGTGGTAAAGAATAGATAGTGCAGTCCCTGTTGATGCCGCCACCACTGGGCTCCAGTCTAAATTGGGCGGCACTGCTCGGCGATCCAAACAGAAGCCTTACACTTTCGGCTATGTCGGACGGTCTGGCTCGAATAAGAAAAAGCACACTCCGGGGGTTCTACAGCAAAAGTTATATCCAAATGTAAAATTTTATCGTTAGCAATATGCGACAAACACACACACGAACATCAGGGGTCGGAATCAACAAATACGCATTTGCTAACAAATGGCCGGGAAGCAGAAACTAACAGCTCTCTCCTAAAGGAATCGATTTTGAATTCTATTGATTTCTAAATCAGATGTGTTATTCATTTGATTTCAATGTATTGTTACGTATGTGTAAAATGCCTTCACTGCAGTCTCTTTTGAAACCAAAAGAATAAAACACCTTTACGGGTAACCATTCCTGTTACGTGTATTTATTTTAGTTTTTTGAGCTGGTGTTCGGACAGGTTGCCAGATTTTGAGAGTTATCAACAATTTGGCTAAATTTGAATATTCGAGAACACTTTCAAAATAACGAATATTATAAGAGATACGAGCCCCTTTTGAAAATTTCTACTGATAGTATACAGGGTGATTTAAAAAATGGCCCAAACTTTACAAGGTATTAGTACACACCAAACCAAGCATTTTTCATCATAGTTTATCGGGTCGGAAATAAAACGTAAAGGCGCCAGTGGGCGCTTAATGGTGAAACCGATGAGGTAAGGTGAACACACAAGAATGACTTAGAAGTTCCGAAATGACATTTAATAAACAATAAATACAGTAATCGCTCAAAAGAGCGGTCGCCAACCTGAATGCACGTCTCAAAGCGGTCATGGAGCAATTGGCGAACTCTTGAACAGACCAGGCTTGTCACGTACTTCGGCAGCAGCGGCCACAATTCCTCTCCAGATTCAAGGATAGTGTCATAGACGAAACTCTTGAGATATTCCCATAAAAAGAAGTCAAGGCACGACAGATCGGGCGATTGTGGGGCCAAGCTATGGGACCACATCGCCCAATCCATCGCCCTGTAACTAATGTTTCTTTCAGGCAAACCTCAGGGGGAACGAATCCCTCGAAAACTAGTATTCGTCCAAGAGACATTTTATGTTAATCTAGTTTCTATTTATGTGACACAACATTTATATAAATTATATAGGGCAAATAGAAAACTTGCCCCTTCTAATATTTTATTCGCCCCATCGGCCAAAATGTCCTGAAAGTAACACTGCTTGTAATACCTTCACGTTTCAATTCCGACCAGATAAACTATGACGAAAAAGGCGTCGTCATAGTTTGGAAGTTTTCACCAAAAGGTTTGGTTTGGTGAAAACTTCCCTCTCGACAATTTGACCCATTCTTTTGAATCACCCTGTATAAAAGGAGACATCGCTTAGTTTGGGCAGTTGACGTGTAACCATCAACATTGAATGTGACATACGTCAATGTTTTGAGAATAGTATAAGCTGTTTCGTGAAATAAGTGAAGCATTTGATTGAGAGTTTATTCTACCTAACAGTGGTTTAAAGGTCTAGTGAGATAGTTATCGAAATATCTACTGTATAGTGATCCTGTTTGTGCCGCTGTGCTTGAAAATAATCGTGTTAGTTACCCAGAAATTTGGACTCATTCTTTTATCCTGAGAATACACCCACTATTCAAGAAGATATTTCGTAAATTAATGTCCCATCCTACTATTGTATATCATATTAACCGATTGTTTATCATTATATTTTATTACATTTCAGATGACGATTCTGGAATTACTTGCGAGATATGTTAGTTAGACATGAGTTAATGGCTGAAGGATATCCTGTGTCGTCATGGCTAAATTGTTCAAAAAGTATTAAAATAAATAATAAATAAATACATTGAAAAAAATCAGAAAATAATTTACAAGTGATCGACTTGGAAATAAACATTATCGTTCCTTATTTTTTTATTTCTGCTTATATATACTTATCCTTGCTTTAAAACTTGTTTTTTTTAGAAACCAATAAATAGCCCATTTGCTATTCAGCTCTATATTTCAAGTTGAGAGGTTGTTATTTGCAGTGGTATTGCACAATTATAGTTTTAAATCATACCCTCCGCATTTGCGGTAGGGGATTTAGAAAGTACGAACATGCCCATAGCAGCCTCCTGGCTGTTATCAATCTTTTGTCATGGATGTTGTTACTTAATGGCACTATGGTATTAGCTTTAAGAATGTCCCCTTTAGGTGGATTTTGTGAGTTTGCATAATATTTTAAATTCGAAAAAAAGAAATGATCAAATTTATCTTATTAACACTAATTATTATATGATTTATTATATTTGAATTAATTATTATTCGAATTATTTTGGTGTAATGGACCAATTCAAGTTGTTATATTTTCATTGAGCTTTAAATTTGTTTTTTTTTTCCAATAGTTAAATATTTAAATTTTTTTAAATATTACATTATCAAGTACAAACATAAAGCATTCATGCAATACTACTACTTTAATTCAAAAATTCTCAACCGTATATTCTAGGTAAAACATACTTCAAAGCGGTTTATTCTGCAAATACACGAGCATGAAGAGTTGGAATTACGAGAATAAATTTTCGCTTCAGATGAAAGTAATTTAAAATATCCAAAGAAATTCATTTTAGTTTTCTATATAGGTGTGGCATTACTATTTGATAATGTTACTTACATTTATTTCTAACTCTGGGTTTCTTAATGAAAATTTGAATCACGACGCTATGGTTTAGGAATTCTTTATAGAAAGATTCAAGCAAATATTTGTATTTCCAAATCCAATGAATGTTTGCAGTTTGTATGGGCGTAAAATAAAATTGAAAAATTTACCTTTGGGCTGAAAAGGATAAGTATTTTGATATTCTTTCAAAGAGATAATACTGTGTTCTTCACGATTTTCAGCAGTGAAATTGCATTTAAAGCACTTGAGCTATGCTTGTATAAAAGAAATATGAAGAACTGACAATTAAATAATTATATATATATATATATATATATATATATATATATATATATATATATATATATATATATATTTATATATACAAATGTATATATATATATATATATACAAATGTATATATATATATATATATATATATATATATATATATATATATTTATATATACAAATGTATATATATATATATATATACAAATGTATATATATATATATATATATATATATATATATATATATATATATATATATATATAAATGTATCCTTCATTTTTACCTAGGCAGATGTAATTGTAAATTCTATGATATTTCTTTGACTATTGTTTTTTTTCCTAGCACAAAAATGCGTCTATCATTAAAATATAAAATGGCAGTAACACATATTTTTTCTTCTCTTTCGTGCTGGGCACCACTTATTTTAAACTTATTAACTAAATGACAAAACTTACAATAGTCGTTAACATGTAAACAAATCTATAATAATATTCTAACAGTACTATTTGATACAACTTATTATAGTTGCTAACATACAGAGTGTATATAAACTGTTTTGACAAAATAGGAAGAGTGATATTACACATCAAGACGAACAATATTTATAATGGAACCTGGAGTCACATTCCACTCTAAGTGTCAAAAAAAGGCAAAGTTAAAGTTGAAATTTCAACAGTGAAAATAAGGAGAATTAACGTAATCATAAGTTGCACAATCCTATTCATAAGCACCACAGAAAGACTCGAAGTAGATGCTCAAAGTGACAGCCAAGGGTGCCATTGCACAATTCACAATGGCGAATGAACGACTGGCGCACCCTTTCGAAGACAGCTGGTGTCGTGTTTATCCTGTCAGCTGCAACAACAATTCTCGCGACGAAATTTTCAACGGAGTCCACAGACGTCTCGTACACCAATGATTTTATATGCCCCAGAAAAAGACCAGTGGGTTCCGGTCCGTTGAGCGTGGAGGTCAAGCCACAGTTCCACTACGTTCAATCTGGAAGTGACTAGAAGTGACGGTGATGTTCTGGAGATGTGATACTTCTCCAGCACGACATCTTTGTCGTCCGAAGTAGCGACATGTGTCTGTTGGACGTCTTTCGAAGTTACTCTTTCTGACACTCAGAGTGAAATGCGACCCTAGGTTCCATAGTAAATATTGTTCGTCTTGATGGGTACTATCCTCCCTCTTATTTTGTCAAAACAGTTTATATACACCTTGTATACATCAAATATCGCAACCCCAATAATTCTTAATGTGGTCGTTCCTGTCAATAATATCTAGGATGCGTTGCAGCACATCAAGCTACGGACAAGGTCAGTATTCTAATGAAAATGTTTTCACGCTACATAGGCAGATCTCCAAAACTAACGCTTACTAATATTTTATAGAATGCATAACTTTAAAAATAGCTACATACCATAAAAGTTGTATAAAATAATGTCATTTTGTCATCGTTATGCCTTTAAATACAATTAACAAGTCAAAGGTAACTAAAAAATTATATTACTTCTATTTTCGATATAATATAGATTAATATATAATACAGATCAATATTGATTAATTTCGATATAATATATATTAATGTATAATATATATATATATATATTAATATTGATTAATTCCGATAGAATACAGATTAATATACAGATTCATATAATATATTTCGATAAATAGTCCATATCTGTTATGCAATGAATCACACAACGTCCCAAAGGTACATTTAGCCTTTACCTGCATATTCCTCAAGGACATTTCACACATTGCAGAAAAACATGCCTTTTGTCTAATTTGCCATTCCACCATTTATCGTTGTTGATTTCGTCTGTTGATTGGAATTAGAAATTAAAATTATTGTATATAAAAATCCTGTATAATATTTGTGATGACAGATTAGCGCAATTTGGCAATTTTAATTTTGCAACGCTTTACAATATTCGGGGCAATAAATTTAAGAGTCAGTTTTAAGCAATACAATCAATATTGAATAAAACAATAGAGCCAGACACCGAGGCGCCAACGCCAATTTTTGACATTACAACTAACGATTTATATGGACTGTAATACTATAAAGATTTTTACTCTTAATTGCGCCTGTTATCACAAAAGTTCAATGCGTAAAATGATTAAGGTTGCTAAGCTGAAGAGTTATTTTTTGTTGTAAATGTAACATATTAATTGACAAATGACACTTTAATAAGTTTATTAAAACCTCAACAATGTTTTGTTATTGAAGTTGTATGTTATTACTTATCCTTGAGATATATAGATATTCTAGGTTGACTTCTTACTGCAGAAAAAGGTGGGTTATATATCGGAAAGAATCTATCAACAAATATTTTATTCCTATTTCTCTACACAATGACAATTATTACTACTACTATACTATATTTTAATATTATTTTCCCCGCAATATTAAACATAAAATTATATAAAGAGAAACTGACATAGTAAGTATGGGTCTAATCTGAGTTGGCTTCATAATTTATCAATGAACTTTCAATTGCGGTTTTATGTTTGACAAAAATACAATAAAAATATATGATCACTCGTTTTCACAAATGCCGATAGTCAAAATTTTGTATTGTACTTCCATTTTGAAATTTTTCTTCTGTGTATTTTCCATCGTACATGGGTGGATGATCTCCAAATTATTTTTAAAAGGATGCGGTTTTGAATATTGATATGTATTTCAATTATAGTGAAGAGAATGAATTAAAAGTTTGCAGATTAAGCTTCTCAAAAGCGTTGAATTGATTGTCGTCAAAATTGCCCAGGATTCTATTCATATATTTTTTTAATATGACGATTGTGATTAATAATGAATATTTGTTTAAAAATGAAAAAATGTATACATTTTGTTTGAGCTATTTATCGTCACAACATAAATTAGGAATTATATTGATATAGTATTACATTGATTATTTTGTAAAGTATAAAAAAAACTAAAGCTCCATTTAATATTAGGAGCTCAAGCAGTCATAACTTCTCATTGGTTTGAGTAAAATATAATAGTTTTATATGAATTCGGGATGACCTGGAGAATCAAAAGTGGGTGTTGCTCTTAAAAAATAGAGTTCCAGCAAAGTTTAATATGAAGACAACCACTTATGAATATATGTTGCTAATTTCTATATAGAATTCATTATTACGAGTTTAATGATACTTTCAGTTTTGCTCTAAAACCTGCAGAGTCGGAGTACTGAGTGTACATGTCTACTAAATAGATCATCAGATTTAATTTAATCAAACACCTTTCTGGTTATTTGTATTTAATGCGACAGTTTTTATCTAGTCAAATTCAGATAATCTACTTTTGGGATATTTAATTATTTTAGATATAAAACATAAAAATGATATAGGAAGTCTACAGCGGATGTCATTAAAATGCAATGTAAATAAAATACTGAAGTTTCAAAAAATAATTTAAAACCTACTTGCATATATTTTTACTAAATAGAAAAACGCAAAATAGAAATTGCAATATTTTTATACAATAATGTTATTTCATTATATCGTACAAAATGCAATATACATATTTCGTACAGATCACGGATCCAGCAACGAGTAAGAATGCAATAGTTGTTCAAATTAATTCAGTGGGTTTCATTTGTTTTATTTGTACATTGAATCGTAACTATATGCACATGGATTATATAATTTAAATTTGAAATAAAAAAGTATATACAAACTTTAAAATATTAATAATAATTACGACTTTTAAAAGACATATTCAACAACTATCGCCCATTACCCACAAAAGCACTGGCATGAACAATACCTACTTATCTGACAGGCCACGAATTTCTACTGCGCAATTTAAAGAAATTGTTAACTATTGACTGAAGTGTATAGTCAGAAATATCCATATAAATAATTTAGAAAAGAATCAAATTTCTGCTGAAAGTTATTCGAAAACTCATAATGGAAGTTCCGAGTGTTTTATATTCCTTGCACAGTAAATATACGAAGGATAATGGAAATGTAAAAATAATCTTACGCATAGTAAAAGTAATTTAAACTTATTTTTTATGTGATTCATATAGCAGTAAAATTATTATTTCAAATATTTCGTTATTCAATACTACCAACCTTTGAGATTCTATTTCTCTGAATGAAAGACCGAAATAAAATGCCTCAGGTTTAGCACTTCTCTTAAAAATATTTCAAAGTTAAAAAATATATATATATATATATATATATGTGCGTGTGTGTGTGTGTATGTGTTATTTTATCTTTTGATATTTTTAGTGTTTGTTTATATGAAATACATTACAGTCAGACATACAAAAATCCACATTATAAAGTTACAATTTTGTGCTCAAACTTTTTTGTGGGAAATAACATTTTCTAAAAGGTCTAAAATACTGTGGTTTGTTTGACCTTTAGCAGTTTTATTATATTTAAAAGAACATTTGAACGCCCGATTTTCAATTTATAAATTTTAAGGTAATTTTATTCTAATGCAATTTATTATTTGTTCCTGTAATACATTTTTTAATGTCATTATTTTTTTTACTATGATACGCAAGTGTTAAATATTTTTTAGAATTTTATTTTATATGAAGAGGAGTAAGAAGCAACAATTTGTGACACTAAAAAAGGAGAAGATATTCTCAGTAAAATAAATATTTATATTATAAATGTTATATATGTTTAATTAATGTAGACATTATATTAATTTTTTAATTTTAAATGTTTTATGTGATAACTGATTGAATTTATTAAGAATTTTTTTATTGGAATCAAATGATAAATGCACCTAGAAGGTTTATTAAAATAATGAACATCCTATGATTCGACTATTAAACAGATTTTATAATGGTTTGAAAGACTTCTAAAGGCTTTATTTTTTAGTTTGCTGTATGTATTTCGATCATACTCTTAATGCCATTACTTTTTCATTTTATATATATTTAAAATTGGATATTCGAACAAAATACTCTTAATGTTTTTTCGATTAAATTCTTTAAATAAAATTTACAATGTTATATATCTTGCTTTTTCATAAAAATAATATATTCCATTAGGATACACTAATTTATTTTTTATTTACTTTATATTTTAAGTTACCATTTACTTACATATGAATAGAGAAAATATAAGATTTATCGTTTTTCTGTGATAAGTTTTTCTAAACTTCATATCCATAAAGATATTTCCAAAGTTCTATACACAGTTAATTAACACTGCATGGGTGGCAAAGCAAAATTGGGAATATTTGCGTTCCATAGTGATATAAATATCTATTTTTTGTTTTTCAAATTTTTAAAAACATGTTTAATATTCCCGATTTTTTTTGTACTACAATTTGGACTTTACAATATTCCAAAACTTAAATTATGATACGACAGAATGTTGGTTAAAAAAAGTTCATATTCCCTGTCCTATACCCATGATTTGTATATTCTAGTGGATTTAATTTCAAAGCAAAAAGTTGCTTCATCTTCAATGTTGTCTTCTACCAATAAATATGTAAATGTGTAGAATGTTAATAACGAAAATATAAAATGAAAATATGACCCCAAAATAAAATTAAAATGTGCCGAAAATGTTTTTGGCCATCTGCATGATTGAAAAGGGGGGGAATGATTTCTCAAGGAAATGAGTTTTTCAAAATTGAAAGCACTACTCAAAAACAAGCATGATGTGAGACCTAAGGCAAAAACCAGAGCAGTAGAGAAATAGTGGTGAGACTTGTTAAATAATAGGGCCAGACGTAACGACGTCTGGATGGACAGTAAATCGGATATTTATTTATAACCAATAAATATTATAATTCATATTCAAATGCAATCACATACAACAGACTGAATGATAGGAACCAGCACCGAACCTGAGAGTGGGGGTGCGAACTACGAATTGCTGACGAAGCGGCAGTCTATAATCAATAAGATAGACACTAATTAAATAAGTCGTTTTCATGGAAGCAATGTGTAAATACTGTTGAATAATTAAAAATCAGTAGTCCTCGGTTTAACAAGATGCGTCGTTAGATATGTCAGTTTTCTTTTGATGAGAATATTAGGTGTTAAATTACCAGTTGTGAATAGTTAATTAGTTTGGTAAAGGCAGACATGCAGTAGACAAATGATATCTCATGCAGTTGGAGGTACTGACGTCTATATGCTCATACGTGAAGTATATAAATAATTTGATATTCGGATTAACAAGTTTGATCACTAATCTGTTGGTGTCCAGTAAATAATAAAACTTTGGTATTGAAATAATGAAACATTGATCTGGAAAATAATAAAACTATGGTCTCACAAGTATAAGAGTATGCCTTCCATTGTTAGAAGTTGATAAAATAATTTTGTAATTGACAACGTTATTATTTATGCTTATAAATAATAACGCAAGTTTTTAATTAAATGCAAAATGGATTTTTAAAAATTATTTATAAATTGTCTTTACAGACACGACTAATTATACATATATTTTCCTTGCAGCAAACTAAAGTAATCCCTCGTTCTCATGACGCAATGTCCCATATTTCACTATAAGCAAATTTAATAAATTATTCCACATTTATTGAAAAGGCTAAGCCTTTTAAACGAGCTGATAAATTATCCCATATGTTGGTCACTTTGACCAATAATTATATTACATTGTCACACATGAGAGTTGATTGTTATAGAATGAAATATCATTTTGCAGTTTTTAAAGATTTTGCGAATACCTACAGACTTTACATATTGTTCAACTTAGGTATTTTTATTCCATATTATTAGCATACTTATAAAAACCAGGTAAAATTTCAATATACATGAATTTTGATTATGTACTTTATAAGTACTTTTGATTATGCTCAACTTTTACTTAAGGTCACCGGATTTAAGTTAAATCTACGAAACCTCAGAAATGGTTTGTTGAGAGCAAATAGAATTATATTTCATCACCCACATCCCCAATTATAAACTGAAATTAATTATCTATTTAATTTAAGAAATTTTAGGATATATGCTTTTGTCCATATTATATTAAGACCAATCACAGAAACATCTTGTTCTGATTAATAATTAGTATAATACTTATGGTTGTATATAAATTGAAAAATTATATCTTTTCATTTACATGTTCATAAATGGCATTAAAATGACTACGAAAATACGAATACAAAAATATAAAATATACATACATTTAAAGTCTGTAAATATTATAATTTACTGTTGGAGTATTTTAGGGATTTTTTCAGATTTTTAAAACAAACATGAAATGTGGAGTTTTTAGTACTCCAAATATTCCTGTATTTATAGAACTAACTATATGACTATATGTTATGTATTTTTTGCAAGTTATAACAAACAACCGCTGGATGCATTAGTTAAGTTATTATATATGTGGTATTTATTGTTAATTTTTTATAAAATAATTAAATATGCAAGTATGCATTTACGTTTAAATAATGTTATTCAAATTGAACTCTATATTGTTATCAAAATTTATCTTCCCTATTGTTGAATTTATCCCTTTTTAATGGAAACCGTGAATATAGTGTGTAAACTAAGAGATATGATAATAGTTTAAATTTACATTTCATATTGTAACGATTTCCAATTTATTATATTTCGTTCAGTAAATGATGTTTAAGATTTAATTATTTTAAGATTCGTATTTGAAAACAGTTTATTTTAGCTTGTTTATTGGATGTTGTATTAGTTTATTGGCTGTTATATTATTATTATATATTATTCATATATTTTTTAATGAATATAGTAAGTATTTTGCAGGTGTTCACAGATATGTTTGTCTGTTAGAACCATATTTTATGAGAAAAATAACGCCAGTTTTGGCAAAATAATGCATGTGCAGACAGAGAAAATCAAATCACACAGAACCACACATAACAAAAATAATCAAAATCAGTAGTATGAGAAGTATATTGTTAAACAAAAAAGCAAAAAAAAGAAAAAAGATGTATAGCAATTGAAATAACCTAACATTATCCGTTATCTGAAATATATTAATCGAAAATCTAATAATGTTATCTAATGTAACATCATTTGTTACAAACCTACCGAAGTCAAAAACTACAATCATTCCTCAAGATATATAAATTATATCAGTCCAATAAAAAATTCAGAGTATGTTTCACAAGAAAACGGCTTATTTGACTCAAGACGAAAAGAGCTTCCATTTATAAGTCAATAAATCCTAAGACGAAACATTACGGATGTTTGGAACAGAAGCGAATAGCATAAGCGTGCAAAAAACTTCATTCAAAATACAATAAAATGCAACTCTGGTTATATAATACTACACAATAAGCTATAACAAAAAGTGAATATAACGACCAGTTTCAGAAAATAAATTGCTTGAATATAAACTGAAGGAAAAACATTTTTTACGGGAAAATCTGCTGGTAAAGCACAACTCTAATCTTTCGTTCCAGGACTCGCTTCTTAGGTTATCACGGATATTTTTAAAATGGCGACATATTGCAATTATTATTCTTGAGAGTGCTTATATCAACTGCTTCGTATCCGATAGTAATTCTAAGAAAATTGCATTGTTGGTTGCTTTCACTGACTTATAAGCAGCAAGATTTGTTATAACTATCCATTTGACCCACGCTTCGTGCATTCCCAATGGCTATTGGCCAGTAAATGTGATCCATACACACTTACTCAATAAAGTTCTGCATTTCAAAAACGATTTCAAATTTAAGCATAAAAATGTAATGACGCATACTTTTGAAAGCAAAGTGGTGTAACTGTATTGAAAATCTTCCCCCCTTTGCATCGTCACTACTTATTCGAATTTTCGAAATTTTCGGAAGCTTAAATGGTTTGAATGAAACCAAGCAAACCTAAGATTCTAGTTACAACGAAAGTGCTCTATAGCTAATCGAAATGGTTTGACGTTTCTTGATTATTCTTTTCCCTTGGTTTCGAAGCTGAGACAAATGGAATGACATCAGAACCAGAATTTTACCTGTAGTGGAAATGCAAGATAATTTTGATAAATCATCTCCCTCACTAACTCACTCAGTTAATTCATTGCATTATATATAGATTCAAAAGTGTTCTAACGGTATGTGAATAAATTGGACTTCTTTTTTTATTTTGTTCGGACAAAAGCAAAAGCAGCTTGTATTTATAGATGTTTGATTTCTTTTGAACTAAAAACCAAAATGCAATTTTTTGCTAATGTATAATAATTTTGGTTAAGCATTTTTGCAACTAAGTTTATAGAGCATATGTTCAATTATTAGTGAATCTAAAATAAGTGGAATTATTTTCAATTTTATTATTGTTATTACGCAATGGGTACCATTTACTTAATATGCTTACAGGAACTACGTTTAACGAAAACAGATGTCAAATTTTATACAGAAGTCAGACTTAACGTATTGTAATATGCATGAAAATCCTTCGCTTCTTTAGTAATATGTCAGGATCACATGTAGCATTCAAAAATTGAGGCCAGTAATTATCATCTTAATATGATAATACTGCATTTAAGATGAAAGTGTATTTTCGAGTTCGATTATGACTTAAGGTACATGACAGAAAATGGACCACAAATTCCATACACAAATCTATTAAACATATTTAAAATGTGCGATAAATCGTTCTACCTCATTTTACTACCCATAATACATAATATAAGATGTTTGGCTATTATTACATTTTATTTAATAAAACTCGTCTTACAGGAGCAATGTAAACATCGTTGTTAACTATATAACTTCGTTGAAAGCTTTAAACAATCTATAAACAACTAAAGTACATCATCGATTTACCAGAAAAAGCTAATGGAAATCTGTTGTCAAGAAATAAAAAAAAATATTTCTGTAAGAGCTAATGGAAGAAAGTGATTTTGCTTTCATAAACGGCTTAATATAACTAGACACACATTTTTTTTCAAATTCTTTACTGGTTTATGTTCAGAATAATTTAATTACATTTGAGTCTTCGTCAAAACAAAAGGATATTTATTCTAAGAGGCGTGTCGAAATTATATAACTTGGATATGGTGCTTATTAGAGGAAAGGTCTGAACTGCAAAAATATTTCCTCGGATTAATTATTTATAGTAAAGGAAAATTTATAAAAATTTAAGAAAAGTCAATGGCTTAAGGGGACTCGGTACCCTTTGAACAATTTTTTTGTTTAAGCACTTTACAATACTCTTTTTGCATATTATTAAATTATTTTATTAAGGAAAATTATTTTATCAAGAAAAAAGACAATTCTACTGATACAATTTGTAAAATTTAATTTTTTTTTTAAATTTAAATAATTTTTACAACCCTTTTTTTTATATGGTTCTTTGAAGTGCCTTCTATAACTTTAAGGATCGGATTTTTGAAAAGTTAATTAGTTCGGGAGAAAAAAAATAAAATGTTGATACATATGTAAAAATTCAACAAAAAATTGAGTTTTTTGTACATATCTATTTTAAAAAAAAAACTTTTGATTTTACTGCAAATCCGATCCTTAGTTTCATAAAACGCTTTATAATGAACATCCAGAAAGAAAATCAAGTCAATTGAGAAATATATATTTAAGTTTTAGCATTTTGAACATATTGATATATTGAAAAAACACGAACTGAGAAAAAGCACTTTAAAGGTTTTAACATTGAAAAATTATTCTAAATACATTATAAATTAATTTAAATGTTATTTTAAATTATTTACTATACACTTACCTTTAAAACTGTAGCTGTTTCATTGAATTTAACTATATTTATTTTATATAAGTGACCATTAGCCGAAACCTTATTTGTCACACATTGAAAAGAAAATCGAGACAAAATATAAATAAAAATTGATTTTACCAAATCCATTATTATTTTTACATCATGTAATACATTTGACTCATTTCATTAGGATATAGCTTAACTATAAATATGATGATGTTTATATTATAAAAGACATACAAGATTTGAAAATATATTCATATCATAAAAACACACAATATTTCGTAACCTTATGCATATCATTTCTGCATAACTACCATTATTTCTTAACTTTCTTTTAAAAATACCCTGCACTGTATGTTACACCTTCCTTCTTTTTAACTGATATGTCTCTTTTTAAAATTGCTTTTTTAACCAGTTTACGTGCAAGTTGATATTTTGCACTTCGTCGTTTTTGTCGAAACATTTTTTTTCGAAAATCGAGCGCAACACCGAGATTCATGGAGCACTTTCCTGAAGGTATACCTAAGGCATTCTGTACTTCTTTTATGCAGCGCAGTGTATCTTTATTAAATTCACACACAGCTTCCATTACACAGAGTTTTACACGTTTTTTATGTACAAATGTTTCTTTAGGACATTTTGCCTATGTCACACTGTGCAATCTTTCGTTTGCATTTTGAGTTCCACAGTTTATGCACGATATTGACGAACGAAAGCAGATCGGAAAACGTAAACAAAGTTTCTTTATCAATTAAAACTACGATTAAACACTTTCATCTTCTTCCTGGTAGAAATATTTTGTAAAACAGGGAGTATTCAGTTGCAGATGCGATGTAAACATAGCGTTAACAGAGAAGTAGGCGTGGTATTTCAAGGGACATAGTTGCAGTCAAAAGCCTTTTTGATATATTTATAGTTCTCGGATCTTCACGAAACTTTGTCAGGATATACTACGGGTGTCAAGGTATATTTTAAGCAAAAAATATGAAAATCGGTATTTTCGTTATTTTTCGCCAAATGAAGGGTACTGAGTCCCCTTAAAAATACTAAGAATTAAAACATAAAATGACTAAGAAACAAATTCGAAATTAAAGAAAATAACGATCTGGTGCACCTATTCGTGCGCTGATGTACCTGTGTCGAAAACCGAAGCAGTCCGACTCGTCCGAAGATATGGAGCAGTAAATTCGGCGGCCGGTGATATACCTGTGTATCATAGTCATAGTCAGTACCTATGTATCATAGTCAGCATTTGAAGAAAAATGTATCTTTCTAACTGTTCTTAACAATTGGACCCCTTGTTTAAAACCCCCCCAACTTTAAAACTTCTTTCATAAGCAAGGAAGAGGTCGGTAATAGGAGTACTCGTCCACTTCCATTTTGGCTGACTATTGTTGGACGTTCGCCTAAGATGATCTTCATACAAGCGACAGACAACGGAATTTTAGAAGTTGAAACGACATTTACCATTCACGTGACGTCATATGAATGTATTATTCTATTAAATAAGAAATTATTACGACTTTTTCAGAAATCGAAGACAATTTTGCGTTTTAATTGCCATATTCGTATTTGAATCTTTAAGAACCTTGTAATCTTTAAGAAATTACTACTTTTGAGGAGAATGACTTGTACCAAAATGTCGGGACCCTTGACATTTAATTGCTTTGCTACATTTAACCCCTTGGGACCCTTGACATTTAATTGCTATTTTATTGTGGATGGGTTTGTGGCGTTTTGGTAAACATACAATTTTTTTACGGAATCATTCCTGTTACTTTCCTTATATACATAATGTATAAGGAAAGTATTGTGACTGGGTCGAAAATTCGAATTCGAGTTTTCGACGGGAGAACACGTTTCAAGCATCCCTGATCACAAATTAAACATTTTTGAGGTGATGTCTGTGTGTTTGTGTGTGTGTGTGAAAGTATGTGCGTGTGTGTGTGAAAGTATGTGCGTGTGTGTGTGTGAAAGTATGTGTGTGTGTGAAAGTATGTGTGTGTGTGTGCGCGCGTGTGTGTGTGTGTGTGTGTGAATCTGTGGATACGATATCTCATCAACGAGTGGAGCGATTCGAATGAAATTGGGTACAAAAATCACAATCCGTGAATACAGGAAGCCTATTGTTTTTAAACGTAATCGAATGTTCAGAACCCTCCTAAATTTTCGAATGAAATTTTGAAAAAATCATCAAAAAATCAAAATATTTAATAAAGTTACGCAAATAGACATTTCTTATGTAATTTTTTCTTAGAAAACAGTTAACATAGACTTTAGAACGCTAGCAAGAACCGTTCTTGAGATATTGCGCATTTTTCAAATAAATTTGTCAAAATATCCCATAAATTTAAAAAGAAATATTAACTGTTGAGAAACATGTTCACTTTTCATATGTAATATCATGGGATAAATTGGGTGACATCATTCTCGTGGATCTAGCTCGTTCTATTCATGAGAAAAATATTTTGAGTAATACATTTGTATTTGAACGCTAATAGTCATTTATCTGTTATAAGAATAACTTATTTCTCTGTCCATAACGCTTGGCGAGATTTTGGCGACGAATTCAGCAGAATGTCGCCAACTTGGCGAGTTTCGTAAATGTTGTCAAATTAACGAAAATCTCGCCAAATGGGTAAAAATGACGCTAAATCAATGAAAATGACGACTCATTGACGAAAATTCAATATCTTGAAAAAAACATATCTACTCTAAGAATAACCTATTTTTTTTTACTGTAAATGTAGTAAATTTATTGCATTATATATGGAATGTCATGTGCTGCCCGCATCAGATTTTTTACCCATACCGCTGTTTTGCTAAAGTGATCCAGATCTTCGATCTAATTTTAGTATACTGAGATATACTCAGAAATCCATATGATACGACGTAACTATATGTATATTATACAGCATCATGATACTGCATTATATGTGATATTAGTTTAAGTGCGCCGACGCAGTCGTCGAGTGGTCAAGGCGAGCGAGCGTTTCCACATCAATTGCTCAACCGCTGCGTTATGGGTTCGATGTCCACGTAAGGCATGGATGTTTGTGTTGTGGGCGTAGTTTGTTCCCCCCCCCCCTCTGGTGCGCCTGGGCCAACGTCCTAGGACGGCTAAATGGTTCACGTTCTGGCCGCTGACGAAAGGCGAATGACAAAATTTAAGTGCCTGGCCATTAAAAAAAATAAATAAAAAATTAAAAAAAAAGTTTAAGTGCAAAAAATAACATATTTTGACGTATTAAATGGCGTTTTAATGTATTGAATACTATTTTGAATTTTTATACATTTAATACTAGCAACTGCCTTCAAAATTAGCTCATGTTAATAAAGTTATAATATATAACAAATATTTGATAATTCGTTGATATATATATACATTTTTTATTCCAATTTGCAACAACTACCTGCAAATAAAGCAATACCTAATACTAAAAATCATTATCAATTTGATAACAAGGTCGAAGAAAAAGTATCTTTGTATTGCTTCAATAAGCAAGAGTGGTTCGTTAAAACTGCCTTTGCAGTGGAAGAAAAAGTTAAGCCCTGCGTATATTAGATAATTTGTGAAATGATATTTAGCGGTTATTTTTAATCAGAAAAACAATATTCGTAAATTCCAAGTTTGCTCTTTTTTAATCTATCTCAAGTTGTAAGAGTTCCTTATTATATCAGCAAAAATACCTAAATAAATATTAGTATATTTATTTTAGCAATTTAGTTTTGATCGTATCACACACCCCTTACGAAGAGAAATAAAGCTATTATTAAAGCTATCAATGAAGTCAATAATAAAGATAACCTTATTTATGGTTTAAAAATCTGGAAATTAATGTGTTTGTAGTACTTAGGAATGTTAAAGTGTTTTTTTACTGGCATAGAAGTAACATAAAACTAATTTACAAATATCTTCATCTGCAAGTCACGCTCATCAGCAAAGCTTATTACAACGAAATTCAAATTTGGGTATTGTTCAGGAAGAAGTTTTGTTAGTGTAATGCTTCGTAGTGCCTTTTTCCACTCCTTACTTTCGTATCTGTCAACTACCAGACGGAGAAAACATCGAAGCAGGCAGTATTTCCCATAACGCCATTCTATGGTTGCCAATTGCGGAACTTCGCTATTGGCAACCATAGAATTATAGCTATTTCGGCCACATTTAGTTACCTCCCGAATCTTCGAGAAGTACATCGAAATTACGATTATTCTGCGTGATAGCGGGGTTTAAAGAAGTTTCTATGGCGAGTCTATAAAAGGAATCATTACTCAGTCGGAGATCAGTTAACGTGGTACGATATATATTAAACTGTAGATGTTTTTCAATGTTTTAAGACTAGAAACTGGAGCGACAGCCCAGTGATTAGCGCGGGATTTGCATTCGGTCAACCCGGATTCGATTCCCGCCACTGCCAAAACTGCCGTCGTGTTCACGCGTAGTACGATCATGTTCAGTATGTGAATCCGTAATTTCTTCAGAGTGGTTGGTCGCTGGGGAAGGATGGTACGATCTCTATGAATGTCTCCCCCACTGGGTTCCGATCTAAATCGGATGACACTTCCCGGCCATTCAAACAGATGCATTGTACCTTTCTGGTAGGTCGAACGGTCTGAGTCGAAGAAGAAGACTAGAAACAGCTGTTTTGTGAAATGAATTTCGTCAATGTTTAGAGAATAATATAATGTTTTTAATGTGAAATTAGTGGAGCATTTAAATGCTATTTTACTGTATATTTTTCCTGTTTTACTGTGCTTGTCAGTTTGCCACAAATTTAGACTTAATCTTGTATCCTGCGTGTACACCCAAGATTTCAGGGGATACATCGTAATAGTATAAATGTAAAGCTAAAAATGCTGCTTCACATATTAAATGTTGTTGTTGTTGTTACTTATTCCACCCAGTCTAGAATATACTAAACCAGGTCCAGCAAATCATACACTCTCAGAAAGTCCATCGCTAAGGCTGGGTCCTCTCAAGAGCTTCTCGACTCAGCTCCAAGCACGAGAGGATATGCTCGGGAGAAGCCGGTTCTTGCTCACATATAGTACATAAAGCGAATGTCTTACATCCCCTGTCATAGAAGAGTGATCTTATATGACCACTATTAAATCTTGTTAAGATGGTCTGATCAATCCTTGCACCCTTGAATTCCAAAGCAACCCCCGGGTGGTGACCTCTGTACCACTCATGACGGGGAGCTGTACGCCAGTTCTTGTCAGTCATGAATTTACACTTGGAGGATAATTCGTATGTGCTAAGAACGTAAGTGCTCCCGAGGAGGTCCCTGGGGTCTTAGTGCCTGCCTTGGCAAGGCCATCAGCAGCATCATTTAGTATATGTCAACATGTGAGGGAATCCACTGAATATGGATTTCTTTATGCTCCGAAAAATATTAAATGTTTTTGTTTTAATTAATTTATTTATTAAAATCATTTTTTATTTCAATATAAAATATTATTTCTGTCATTGCCAAGTCCTTATTTTAATTTTTTATACGCATATACTATTTGATTTTCAGGACAATTTACAACATTCTTACCTTATTGGACTTAGTTCCAAAGGTTATAAAAAGAACAGGGTTTATTGCCTACCTCATTTGATCACTAGCCTTAATTTATAGATTTTATATTTTTAATTTAAATTTATATGGATTATAAATAATTAATATATATATATAGTTCATAATTTTACATTATTACCGTTTACGCTGTTAAAATTTTTAATTTCCAGGTGGTATAGTACAATTACGACACTGAAATAATCACACTTTGATATTCAACATAAACACATTGTTCAGAAGGCATGTATAATTATTTTTTCCGTTTTACATTTGGAATGATCTTGGGCTCTAACATTAACTATGTTAGATGCCACGCAGTTTCTTTTTGGAAACCGATCATTAAGACATTTTCTGAATAGCGAGATATTTCAGGTTAATGGTTGGAGATCTAATACAAAAGGGAAATAAATTTATGTTGTCAGAGAATTTTTCCTCTCATTGGGGAACAGGGATGAATTTGTGCTGTTATCAATTAAACGTGATACCTTTACTCTACATATATCTCGATACGCGCACTCGGTTTTTGTACATTGTATCCAAGAAAGTTCGATTTTAATTTTTAAAGCGGTGTTTTTGGAATAAATTTTTTTGAAAAATAAAATTGATTTTTATGCAAAATTGAAATCAGGGCTATTAAATATATTACATCTAACCCATCATCGCACCAGATAAAAATGGTAGACGGTCGCATTTTCACTCAGGTTTCGTACCCTAAAGAATTACGGATAAAGTCATTAGCTGTAAATCTACAATTTGTGGTCTTGATACGTAATTTACTATTTCTTGTAGTCTTATGTAGTAAGTGAGACATTAACTTAAGCACTGTAATTAAGTCTTCGCACTTTGCTGAAGTCCCACTAGTAAAATGTTATTAATGTTGGAATATGACTGACATTAATTATTTTAGGAAGCCTAAATCCAGTAAACTCATATTTCTATTTTAGTAAAAAAAGATATTACATCCAAATAAATATGACCTGTATAAAACAGAATTTGGAAAAAATATTTTTTTTTAGTTATGAACTTCTTGAATTAATATGAGTCTGAATAGAAACATTTTTCTAATTGAATGATTTTCTAATCTAATGTACAAATTCATATCAATGTGTTTGTCATAATTATATGAAAACTTGAAAACAAAAATGGTTTCGTATTTAACTCATATATGATCAACTATTGGTACGTTGTAAAAACAATTATGTGCATATTATTGCATCAAAGAATATAATTACAGCAAAGGACTTCCATGAATAGAAATAGTAAAAGTATAATAGTATTTATTTTAAGTATCTACTAAAATTTGTGCGTTTTACATTTGGGACGCTAGGAACTAAGGGATACATGTTCGGTTTAAAGTTATAGTGTTCAAAGAATATACTAACATATACAAGATGAAGATTAAAAAAACAATTAAGATAATTTTAAAACAAAAATTTACATTTTTTGAGAAAAGCTCATTTAAAAATTTTAAATATATCTCTATATTATATTAAAGTAGTTGACACCACAGCCGTTATTTGACAAATTTCGCATTACTCGGGTTTCCCTGGCAAAATCCGCAAAAACAATACTGTACAAAAATTCGAAATACGCACTAATTCTTAAACCGTGATATGCATACCATCTATTCAAACTTCCTTTAAAACAACACATATTTCAAGGTTGATAGTAATCTGTAAATTTTTAATTGATACATGTGTAGTGAAATATTAGGGGGATACACTGAATTAAACCGTTTTTCGATTTAAAGTTTAATTTAGGAAATATATTATGTCAAAATCAAAGGAAGAGTGATTGAGTTGTGAGCTCGCATCCTAGACATACAAACAATAGAAATACCTCGAATTTTTGTAGGCAAGTGCTTGCGTAATAGAATGTTTGCAAGACGGAGCCCATTTATTTAATTTTGATTTGGTTAAAGAGTTATATATTTTATGCACTTCTGAAGTGGAAATTTTTCTTCTGTAAGAACAGAGACTTAATTAGTCGAGTCAATTTTCAACTTCTATATTATTGGTTGCTGGCAGAAACGCCACAAAGATGGCCGCGTACTGAGTTATTGAAGCACTTATATCATTAAAAGTACAGATATTTAATATTAATATTGAACACGACTACAACATTATTAGTGCACTTGTGACAGTATGGAATGTTGACAATCATATGCCTTAATTTTCATTCTTACAGACAAACAGAGCGTTTCGCAACTGTTGTTGAATGGAGCGATTCAGCAAAACTAGAAATAACTTATTAAATTATTATACAAAACTAAGTAATATATAAAGTAAATTGATAGCACATTTTCATGCAAAATCTGGATGACATGCTGGAAGAAATTGCATGTCACTGCTACAATTAGACATTTTTATCGGGGGGGCTGAAAATACATTTTGGGAGATCTGTCCCCTACCTGGTTAGGGATGCATAGATAATTCATGGATCATACATACATCATTGGATCATACATACATACATGCATACATACATACATACATACTTTTCTTCTTTATATATATAGACATTGTGATTTCGAGCATATTACAGATTTCTCGGGAAATAATAAAATTCTTATTTTCCATACAGTGACCAATATAATTATGTGTTGCTTATATTCATAATTGTGCTGGAAAAATTGTAAATAAATTAAAATTCTGGTTGGAGAGCGAATTTTTGCAAATTAAATTTTCTCCATAGACTTAATATTATTTGACCTTTCCCGCCTCCTATCTCAGGCCAGAGATTGAAATTTATGAAGAAAATTTTCGCAACGAAACTTTCGTAAACATTTAGATTTATTTTTCCGCATACAATCATGTGTTAGTAGATTTTCCTCGGTATATAAATCAAATTAATATTAATTAAATTACTATAAATTTGTTTAAAATATATTTTACTAAATAAAACTAATTAAAATTAAATTATTTTCTAAGGAAGGTAAATAAATCAATAATTCAGCATTTAAAAAAAAGTTAAATACTTCATCTGTATGCACGCTGAATAGTATATGTTTTACAGCAGTCAGCACAATGGTTTAAAGGCTAAATAATGGTGAGGCCCAGAACAGTATTAAAATTCTAATCACATGTTAGGGACTGAATGTTTAAAACTTTCACGTCCAACTAAGACAAGTTTTCTTGGAAATCTCTTTATCTAAAGTCATAATAAGATTAGAACAACGGAATGTTACCTACTAAATAATAAATTTGATTTTGTTCGATTAAAGTGGAGAATATATGATTGGGCAGAAATTTAATGTAAAGAATGTTTTCCTACCAAAACTTATCGTTTAGAATGCATTTCTTTTTAAAGTAATGTACATGATATAATTAAATTTATTGGATTAACCTTTATATATTTTTCGGAATTGCTTTCCCAGTGCTTCAAGCAATATCGTTGAGCAAGTTTTAAATTTTTATTGTTAAAACATTTATGTAACTTATAAATTAATAACACTGTTATATATGATGTTGCGTGTAAGTTTATAATGCTGTATCCCAAATTATGATTATCCTGTCCTGTCATGTTTTAGGTTAAATCTCCGTTATCATGATATATTTTAAACATTACATTTTACACTTGCAATTTACATTGTTTATATATTAAATACAGATTAAATAAATAACAAAAATATGAGTTATCAAGGACTGCATTCAAATTTTGGATAAAAGTATTTACGCACAATAAATGCATTCAACCATGTTATTATGCATGTAAGTATATACAGGGTGTCCTAAAAAGATTCAAACGCGCTTTAATTCTTTACCTGCTGGAGATAAGTGGGCAATGTAAACCGCAGAAATGTTGAAAGTAAGGTAGGAAATAAGTCTACGTTAATGAAATAGACCAGTCATTTATTTTCAAAAAGTTGAACTTTTTAAATTTTTATACGACCCCCTTAAACAAATTTGGTAAATCAAAAAATATTTATTTTTATTGCAACAAGATAATTGAAAACAAAACCTATATATGTATCTTTAAAATCAACTGAATTATGGTAAAGGAAAAATCTGACTTATGATATGTTTTCCGTACCATGTGAAAGGCTGTCTCATCAGTGAAAATAAGGGTCATAAACAAATTGACGATAGGAATTGTTTAGATCAAAAATACTTTAAAGTGTGTCAATTTTTTTTTATCACAAATGCATCTAAATAAATCATTACACATACAGTGATTATATAAAGCAGTGCTACTCATTACGCGTTTGGGTATCCTATGTATTATCATCCAGTTTTATCTTTTTTGTGATATGTCACAAATTTACATTTCTAATTTGATATATGGTCCCCATTCACGATGTTCAATTTTCAATTAAATAGAACTCGCTCAATTTTAAAGATACAGATATGCTTTTTTTTTAATGATGTTGTTGCATTAAAAATAAATATTTTTTGATTGACCAAATTTGTCTAAGGGGGTGGTATAAAAATTTAAAAGTGTAACTTTTGAAAATTAATGGGGTGACTAATTCATTAACGTAGTCTTATTTCCTACCTTCCTTTCAACATATTTGCAATTTACATTGCCCACTTATCTCCAAGAGATAAAGAATTAAAGCGCGTTATAATCTTTTTGGGACACCTGCATGTTGGTCTCTAGAATTGTAACATATTAAAACCGGCGTTGCGCAGGCTCTAAATACGCAACCAATACTTAAATAACACAAAAACAGATCTAACATTATCTAATCCCGAATTGCGTAGTTTTATATCGCGCATGCGCACAACCAGTTTTTCTCTTAGCAACGTGCAATCCATTGTATACTGACTCGCAACGGGGAAAAATGCAACTTTCTTCATTAGCGAAACCTTCAATTTTTATTGTTATGCGTCCGCCTGAAAATCCAATTTTGTCAGAAAGCAAAGATATATGCTCATTTCTTGCAAAAGTATAGAATTGTAGTAGTCTTCCATTTTTAAATGCATCGTATAAGAGCCAGACAACACAAAAAATGAATATTTCGATATACTTAAAATCCTAATTTCTGCTATCATAAGATTTATTATGTTAACAGTATGATAAATATAATTTATTTTAGATTCAGACCACAAATAATTGAGATATAAAAAAAATCGCGGTTCCCCTTTATAATTGAGGTAGCAAAATGAAAGGCACGCATACTCTGCAGTTACAAGAATACTATTTCGTTGATAGGTCAGATTCATTACAAAAACATTTTAACTTCTGACTTCTGGGCTTCAGAACCCATGAAATGTAAGGAAAATGCCAATGCCATTTTAAATCAGCAATATGTTAATAGTAAATTATGTTTATTGGAGTGATAAAATGTAGTTCTGTGTGGGATGCAGATGAATTTTCTTCACAAAGTTGGATGAACAGTATTATCATTTTATTCGAACAGTCCAATGTTTTTCATTTTACTCTTGGGGTGATTTAATTAAAAATTCTATAATATATCTTTGGATTTTATAATATTGTATAATATAACTAATACATTTTATTTTTCTGGAACACAAATATATAGCGCTTTAAAACATTAAAATATAGTAAAATCTTTTTCCTTTTCTTCATGCTTGGGACAATTTGTTTTAAACTTGCTAATTAAAAGACAGGCATAAATACTTACTAATATATACAGAGAAGTTCAATACTATTTTATTTGATGCAGCTTATCATGGTCGCAAATGTGTTCCTGAAATTCAAAATTTGCATAAAAGTGTACTTCACAGTCATCGTTATGCCTGATAAATACAATTCATTATTCAAAAGTAATTTTAAATATTATTTTATTGATTCCATTTTCAATGAGATAAACCCAAATCTCGTGTGCCCCACATAAAGTCCCAAGAATGCAAATTGGGTATTTTTGTAAATGAACTCCCCACATTAAAGAAATATATTAATTTAGATCAAATTGCAGTTTTAAAATTTATTGTTGTTAATTTCGACTTTTGAATAAAATTTGAAATTAAAATTATTTTATTAAAAGTATATTTTTAATATTTGACGTAAAACTGTAAAACTAGAAACCGGCAAAACAGGCATAAATTTAAGCAATATCGAATTTATATTCGTCATTTAACAGTAAAATATGGATTTTTTCTAACATAAATGCAATAGCAATGTCTGATTACTCGTTGTACAAAAACAAGCGTTGTAATCTACAACTTTGAGTATTTTCCATCAGCAATGAATAATGGATTGGTGGCAGAAAACTTCAAAATGATACGGTTTTGAATATAAGTCGGTATTTCAATAAGTACAGAATGGAATGATCTAGTATTTTGCCCACCAATCATCAGTTTGACTGTCGTCAAAATTTATCCACGTTTCTATTCTTACTTTGCCAGATACGATTTTCAAAATGAATAATTAATATTAAACATCTGTTTATAGTTGATAAATGATATACATTTAATTTAGGTTATTTAGTATCGCATTATTAAACAAGAATTAGTTTGATGGGGTAAATATTTCGGAAAATATAAAATAAAAAATGTAGCACCCGTTGATATGCATGTGAACGGGCCACTCGTAACATGACAGAAATCTCACGAACAGATTTTCCACAGTGGTGACAACCAATCACTGCATCACATTTAAAGTCATTTAGCTCGCGTTTTCCTCCCATTTTACTTTTCCGGCTTTGAATTTGTCAACTCGTCTGACTTCTTTTATACTTGTCTGAGAGCCAGACATCTGACGTCACAGGCAGGATCAACCACGTACAAGGATGCCTGGAGACGTTTCATCATTATTTGCATAAAATTGGACTAGTTCAATTTCAGAACAGGGGTGTCCGATGAATTTGCAAAATGTCAATTTGAGGAAAACCCCTTCCTAACTTGGAAACTGCACGTAACGAACATAATCAAAAAAGCGTATATAACCATAGGAGCCTTATACCCAATGATAGGAAACGGAAATCTAAGTTATCAAAATAAACTCCTAATTTATAAATCAGTCATCTGCCCGGGAATGCTGTATGCAGCACCCGTATGGGGATATGCCTGTAAAACTACCATAGACTTATTAGAGACAAGACAAAACAAAACCCTAAGGATTATAAGGAAAGCCCCTAGATACTTAAGAAACTCGGTAATTAGGAAAGACTTCAAAATAAAAACTGTTAGAGCCCAAATCAAAAAGCTAGCGCTTAAATTCTACAAAAATCTGCCATCTGTCCCAAATGAACTATTATTTAATCTGCATGACTATGATCATCGCAAGGCTAAATCTCGTAAGAGACCCCGCTCGGTACTTAACTTTGATATTCGGTACTAGGAACGTCCCACCTTAATCAGTTGATATTAAAGAAAACTCGCGATCTTTGGTTTTCTACAAAATGTTTAAAATCCTAAACTGCTAGGTTACCCTCAGATCTGCATCAACCCCCCCAAACTGCTTAAACTCTTAATGTGCAACAAACTGCCACACTAGGAGCTAGGACAAATAATAAAAACAGTAAATCAAAAACCTCGAACCTCCAACTATGGACCAATGAAATAATGTCACAGTATGAAGATAAGAACCACACCTAGAGATTGGAGATTAAAGGCGCTTCGCGCCTGGTGCTCTGTTCTGGACGAAACTCTATGAAGGAAGGAAAACCCCTTATCACCTAGGTACTTTCAGAGAGTCAGAGAAAAACTGATCACTATATCATCGATATCTTTTTGAACTTTCACGATATTCCAGTGGATTTTTTTATTGAAATTGCCTTACAGTATTCACTACAAAAACAGAAAAAAAAAACTATTGCTATGTTTCGCGCCTACCCAGTAGAAACTTAGTTCCTTGAAACGCTTATTTCTCATCGTATATCCAATGCTTTAATTTTCAATTGAAGAATAATGCTTTCCTTGGACGTTGACAAATGTTTTTTAAGTTTCGTGAACTTTGATTGAAACCTATGGATATTGTGAGCAAAGAGCTTGAATTTTTTTTTAAGAAATGTTTATATCTTCATGAGTATACGTTTTTGTTTTACGAAAGTGCTTATACACATTAAACAAAGCTAGTTAACTATTTTGTGAAAGTTACAAAGAAATACCCCCGCTGCCAGGTAAAGCAAGCTTTATGTCGCGACAACACTCCCTGTGGCCGGTACATTGCAATAGAGTAAAATACAATTGTATCAAAATACAAAGAGAAAATAAGTCTCATAATTAGTCCGTATTAGGAGGAATCATTGACAGTAAAAACCTTTATCTTGTCAATTTAAATTAAAATCATCCAATATTACCACAAACCATATATCTGTTATCCAACGTTAAAGACATTTATCAAAATCACTGAAGTAAAATATATTGTACTTTTATATCAAATACTGCAAGAAATACTGTAAAAGATTCAACATTAGACTCAGTATAGTTCGCTTACACAAACAAACCTTCAATGACGAGGATTAACCACAGCAACTTCATGACAGTTCACTTAAAGAATCAAACCTTCAATGACGAGGCATATCCACATCAACTTCATGAAGTTGATGTGATTATTCGGCGTCATTGAGGGTTTGATTGATTAAGTAAACTATACTGTGTCTCATGTTGTGTCTTTTACAGCATTTGTGGAAATATTTGATATAGACGTACGATATATAATGAGTTTGATAAATGTTTTTAACGTTGGACAACATATATGTGGGTTGTGTTAAAGAGCGGAGCCTGACCTCATTAAATTTGGAATTTAGAAGACACAAGCACCAGCACCGTAACAAAACCAGTGATCGCATAGGACGCAAAAATATTCCCTCGGGTTCACCCTCCTGTCCGAAAAAATAAATCTCCAAGATGACCTGTCCGAAACACAAAAGAACCAAAACATTAAAAAACATTTAAAACCAAAACTCTTACCTTGAAAGGAACATCTTCATCTTCAGCAAGACATTAAATAAAACAAAATCGCCGAATAATCAAAATAAGCGCAAATGAATTTAAACGTTAAAGAAAATAATTTATTAAAGTTATGTATGGAGTTATCAAAGCACATAAGCTGAATCTTAATCAGCACGCCATTGGACTCAGGCGCAAAAGACCTTATTCAAATGCCACAGGCTCCAGAGCCGTAAAAATCAAATGTAATAAATCAGAGTGGCAAAACGTTAAGTAATTATAAACGTCATAAAGTAAGGTTGTATAGTCAAAAGAACAGGGGCGAGCACTCGAAAGGTTCAGAATTTCTGAATATAAAACATTATAGATAATCAACTTCTACTCTTAATTTAACTATTGAAAGCATGTAATTTAAAGTGGGAGCTGGCAAATGGGTTACAAATATTTTATGCTCGCCGTTAAGAGTCTTCGTCGGGTGGTAAAATTACAGTCTGAGATTTCCAGGGTAAGAACCGCAGGGTTCGTATCGATGTTACAACCGAAGGCTTAACTCGAGACACGTTGACGAAGGGGGACTTCAAGCATACCAGCGGAGTTCGGAGATCCTAGCGAGCAACACTCGTTCCATATAAAACCGGGTCCGGCACACCAGCGATGCCATACGGGCACATGGTCCGGACAGGCTCGTCGCTCATGGTCTCCAGACAGAAACAATCAGACAGCACAACCCGGCTTAGTCTGGCACGGAGTTGGATCCGGCATGGGTCTCGGATCATCCCGAAAGCCGAAAGGAGTGACGATGTGAGTCTTCAATCCGGTAGAGCCTCGAATTATCCGGACGCCTCATGGCCACATTCCCCAGACAGCAATCACTCACGGACCTCAAAGAACCGGCACTGGCGGCCAAGCTCCCGAGTCCGCCGTGAGCATCGAAATTATCGGACCGAAACCCGAATAGAATAATCATCACCCGGATAGAATAATCTGCTGTAGAATAATCAGGCACTCAAATGGGGATATGTGCGCGGGGAAATATCGTACCAAGTATTTATGTCCACCTCGCGGACGCAAAGACAGCTATCATTTAAATCCAAACCGTCAAAATTCTTCTCACGATATCAATATCAGATGCCTCAAGTCGCGCCAGCTAAAAGGGGAACCCCTTCTCCCGTCGCGACACAAAGCCGCCACCTCTGCATATTATTTTTCGCAGAAGAAACATATACATTTAAAGCATTCAATTTCATCAGCCAAAACGATGACCTCGAACTCAACAGAAGAAAAGGATTTTCAAATGCCCGCACGTTAGAAATAATACTTTTAAAAACTGGATTCAGACTGTGGCTTAAAGAGTTAAATGTTTCTAAAATATATCAATTACACAAATGAATGACAAAGGGGGGTTCAGAGTAGAATTAAATAGTTAAAAATCTTTAAAAAATTAGATGACTTGAAATATATTATAATTTTATACACTTTATACAAAAGTAATGCGGGGGTTCGAATCCCGACATTACACTTATGGTAACATTGGATGTTTATAATTTAAATTGACTATATAAAGTTTTTTTATGTCAATAATTCCTCCTAAATACGGGCTAATCATGTGACTTCATGTCTCTTTGTATTTTGATAGAATTATATTATCTCCTATAGCAATGTATCGGCTACCGGGAGTGTCGTCAAGACATAAAGCTTACTTAACCAGGGAGCGGAGGTCACAACTCCCCATTGGTGCATTGCTATATATATATGTATATATATATATATAGTATATATATAGTATATATGTATATAGTATATATGTATATAGGAGGAAATATTACATATTGGGCTCTGTATTGAGGGTAGCAGGTACTTTCACGGCTATCAAATCAACAACTCAGTTGGTCTATGACGAACTTATAAACACTCTGTGAAGATTTCTGTAAAAACTACGTAATGTGTGAAGTTATAAGACAATTTTCAAAAATTAGAGAAGCTTCCTGAACCCGCTAAAAGCTGTCATGCTTGCAAAATATTGTCAGTTTACTCACTAATGAACCGAATTTTTCGCCAAGGTCAAGGGACCCAGAACTTTCAATTATAAAAATAGTTTCCTGTTAGGTATTTGTAGCAATATGATGCCACGTCTGTTACATACTTCTGTCTCCTTTCCATCACATTTTTTTCATAACTTAATACGTATCCTGTGCCCCCAATATGTTTCATATCAATGAAGAATACATATTTAATTATTTCCTGCATTTTCATTAATTATGTACTATTCGTGCTTTTGAGATATATTCACGACTCAAAACGACTCATTACTCAATCATTGCAAGCTCGAACTATTGGGAATTTAATAGTGATTTGCAACACTACAAAATGAAATGAAGTAGTAATTTCGTGATATATGGCTCATATTATTAGACTAGTTGATGGTAGATTATCACCTATCACAAAATGCTTTTCAACAGAGATGATGGGGAAGAAACTAATAGCGTGAAGAAAATTGAGGACTTAATGTTTTATACCCCTTCAGGAGCGCAAAGTACTTTATATAATGACTCTTATAATACATTAACGACAAGCAAAAACATTATTACACTAATTTGAGCAATGGTCTTAATTTATTATTTTAAAAATTTAGTTTTATAAATTTTGTAGAGGTTTACGGTGCCTGCCTACCTTCAAATGGGACTTTTTTTAATATTTTAAAAATGACCTACTTATGTGCATTATATTATAGAATAACTATTATATAAAACTGTGAATAACATGTAATAATATGTGCATTTTTAAATATTTTGATTTTTAGGATCAAAACACGCATAAAAATTACTATAAAATGGCACTTTTGCAAAACATCAAAACTCAGATTTAAATGAAGATCTTCTATTCTGTAAATTTTATTATGATGACTGAAACCTCTTTGAGGGAATGAACAATGTTCATAACTATAACTATGTTATTTGAAAAATTATAGAAGTTAACGTTTTAACACACGAAAAAACCATGGAAATATATGATAATCCATAATTTGTATCAAATAAAAAAGGAAAAATAATTTAACGATAATCATAGTAGAGGTTCGTTCCCTAAATTATCTCCTTTAGAATATTTTAGCAAAGTTTCATAACTTTACAATTATCATTTTTTGAGATATGATGTTTTGCGATAAAGCAAAATATTAAAAATCTCATTTTGAAAAAAAAGCAGAAAATATAATTAAATACCATATTTTAACAATTAAATGAAAAATTTAATTTTAAAAGGCTCCTGATTTATAAAGTTCACCATCTGTGTTATTAACAACTATTATTATTTTTTTCTTGATGGTTTTTAAAATTGTTCTACCTTCATATGCAACAGGAGTCATATGAAGCTTAGAATCACGAATTCGAATGTTATCCAGCTGTCGTTAACCTGTCAAGGTGAAATAGCCTGGATTTTAATGTTCAGACCAGTTAAAACTTTTAAGTAGCCTGGATAACCTTCATTGAATTGTATTACTGCATCGTCTGCCCCCAATTTCACAGTTTGCAGACAAACGAAAACACCTTTTCTCACTATGTAGCATATTACACCGTTAAAACACTCATTGGCATTTTGAGTTTTTCCCTGTATTCATTTCTCTAACAATTTTCTGGAACAGAGCTCTAAATGAACTGCTTTTATAATATTCAGTATATCATTAAGTGAACCAGGATATTTTTCGTTTACATGTGTTTTACCTTGCGCTAGAGCTCGCTGATAATAACACCAGCTGTCTTTTCCATTAGGGCATTGCCCATGCATTGTTTCTTTGGAATTTGACGCACAGTGAAACAAATCAGCTATCACATCTTGCTGCATGTTTTGTAAATTACCTACATTGTAACGAATAACAATTCAATAGTAGTTTTGGAGCCTGTCTATAAACACATCTGTTAATTTACCTTTGCGCGAGGGAAATTTAGTTTTTGTTTTCAGTTTTCGCAAACGTGAACCTACACTTTTTTGGATATGCCCAATGCACTCAGATTTTGTGACATTATTATCACTATAAGTATTTTGCACACATAAAAAACCGTTGGAGTCTCCGTCACCATAATATGTCGTGTACTTCAATTTTCGTTGATCCACAGATCTCTGAAAATCCTCGATGCATCCACAATTTCCATCTTTCCTGCTGAACCTTCAAAATTACACTGATACACATGATCAGCTTTCAGAGACTCAAACTCCGTGTCCTTTGGCCGTTTTTGTATCTCTTTACATGTACGACAATATGACGACATGGCTTCCAGGTCTAATACTTTCCAAGTAACGACTGAAATAGCAGCAATGCAGCCATTCAAAGATGTATGTCCTCTACGCTGCCATGTACCATACACAGAAACACCACATTCATCACTTTTTGTTTTTGGAATAATTTCCCCAGCTGCTTTTGCCATAGAATCTTCAGATACATCTGTTACAACTTTGAAAATGTTTACTTCATGTGTTTCATATGTAGCTTTAGCAAGCTTTGGTAAATTCATCGTACTGCAAAATTTATAAATCGCTGAGAAACCTTTATAATTTGCCTCATTCTATCTACAAATCTTTTGTTTACTTTAGGTTCTTTATTAATTTTGTTAAATGAAGCGAACCTTTGAAAAAGATTCAGTTTTTACATTTTAAAACAAAATGAGAAAACACACCATATCTGGATTTTTTATTTAAATCCAAGCCTAAAGTAAAACATTTTGGACAGGAAATCGCAGAAAAAACATTAAACATAATCTCTAAATTAATAATTATGTTTCCACTTACTGACAGATTCGCCAATTCAACATCTGAAGCAATAGATGTTTCCAGCTTTGATGAACTCGCAGTATTTACTGCGTCATTTTCAACACTGTTATTTAGACCGTTTTTCATAAATTGATAACCATGAAAGTGGCGTTTTCTTTTTCTAGCTACACTTTTTCCCATTTGAAGAAGAAAAAATACTCCAAACAAGAATTTTAAAGTTTATTAGCACTCGTAACAGAAAAACTGCGAACGCGCTACAGAAATATAAACAAATACACTATCCTAAATCTGATGTCAGATATCTGAGTAAAACTTCGTGTTGCCACATATATTCAACACATTTTAAATATTTTAAAATTTTGTATTTTTGTTTTTAATCTGATTTTATATGTAGTAAAAATTTTGATGTTTATATTAAGTAAAATATTAATATGTAAATAAACATTTAGGTTCACTTCCGGTAGCGGAATGCTATTTTCGGTTTTAAACACTTGCGACTGAATGCAGATGTAAAGAGCGCACACTATTCTTCTGAAGTGATGATGTGGGCTTAAAAATCCATCTAAACAATTGAAGTCAACTATGTCACCTATGCCGGTTTTCTTCATAGACGTATTAGAATGTCATATGTTTTAGTAGTCTGATTCGATGTCTTACACCTTCAGCTAGGTCAGATGGGCTAGGTCGAAAATAAGTAAGTCGCCTGATTAAAAAAATTACGAGCCAACGATGTCGCTAATTGAAACGCAACTGTTATCCTTACAAATGCGATTAAAACTGCATGGAAACGGAATTATAAAATATTAGATAATGTTAGTTAGTTGAATCAAATGATGATTTGGTGCTGTTTGTTTTGAAGCTCTATAATGGTTGGGTCAAATATAATTTATGAAATAGTCAGAAGGATATAACGACAGCCAGACCATTTTCCAACGATCTAATATCTGGATATCTTTCGTTTGAAAACATTTAATCAAACTCAATTCATCCATTAATATCACCATTAGAAATCAGCAAGAATGGGCTGGTTGGGTAATTTGCCCTTCTTATTGTAATTTTATGCATGCAATAGATAATTTACGAATGCGTACATATTGACGAAATGGTTAGCCATCAAGTGCGTGATCATTGAACACTTTTTACCATACAATGTTATATCTATTTGTATTTGAAGAATAGTTTCCTTAATGCAATAAAAATAGTTTCATATTTCAGAATTACAAAATCCCTCTACAGGGAATGTCATTATATTGCGGATGCTAGTGGTTGCAGCTAGAGCGGGATTCATAGTTTAGTAATACTTATTGCATTTATTGAATAATCCGTAATAAATAGTTTTATTTTTCTTCTAAAAAACATTTCTTTTAATTTGTTGACGTGACTGAATGCAAGATACCCCTATCCGCACACACACACGTGTTAGTTATTAAAGGAGGGGTGGTACCAAATATCACCACTGAGCGCCACTTGTCGGCCCCACCAGACAACCGTAGCGGCACCATCGGTGCAACGACGAAGTCCAGAACAGTAAGCTGAAACTACCTAACCACCTAACCATCATCCATGGAGATCCATCCTTCCACTGGAAGCTTACTAATAAAATTTCATTCCTAATATACACATAAAAGTAAGAAACTTCAAGCGATTCGAGAAACGAAATAATATTAGGAGATCGCTTGATCGCGATGTAAGCAAACCTAGACATATACTGTAACACGTTTTCTGCTTTGCAAATTTTCAATTATAATATGTGTATTGCCAATTATCATATAAGATAGGAATATAAATCATATAAGATAGAATCATATCATATAAGATAGGAATATACAATGTATTACATTTGTTATTATATTGCAAATATAATATTGCACAATAAAAACAAAACACATAGCATTGAAAATAATAAAATGTTTGTAAATATATAGATCCACGAAGAAGATCTAAAATCATACATCAGTTATGATTCATCGCTATTCATCTAAACAATTATGCATAAGTCACTACTCAGGTCACGTGCTATCATTTATTTTTGTGGGAAAAAAAATATACATTTCTGTTAAAACATTAATTTAAGACTACTTTTTACTAATCACTACTTTTCTAAACGAAAATTTTTTGAAGTCCAATTTAATTGACTAACCACTTCAATGTCGCAAAAGCAATCTATTTTAATTTGTTCTCAAAGTGTTTGTTTAATAATATTTGTTTACTTAGGATTGTCTCTATTCAACCATAAAGATGCGGAGTAACTATTATGTAATATAGTAAAGGCACAATTATGCCTTACCTATATTAGTTTGAACTACATCATATTTTTTCCAGAAACCTTCTGTGATCTTCAGTCTTTGTATTATGTCACATAACCAATGTAAATAATTTCCAACAACATTTTGCTTTATTACAAATTCCATTTTTAAATACTTTGAAATTCTCAAACAGAAGGATTGAGCATTGTTTCGCGAAGTTAAGGATCACAAAAGAGCTCATAGAAACGTCCTTCAAAACATATTTTTCAGTTTTCTTTGTATTTCCTATCTGTTTAATTATAGTTAATGCGAAAAACAACCTTTCGACCAAATTGTACAAAGTATTAAAACCATCCATTACTTACTTAACATAAATATTACACAAATAAAAAAAAAATTCCAATTTTCAATTTCAAAAGAATGGACGTGGTCTAGCCGTGAGACCTGGCTTTTAAATAATTGAGAAAATAAACTATATTTGTTTCTTTTTTCTTCTTGAACTAGCAAGATAGTAATAAAATGTGATATTCAAGTAACGTCAGAAAGAAAATTTTTATATATTCGAATAATGATGTTTTATATTTTCAAACGTCCAGAAATTCAAATCGTCAGTTAAACTGTCCCCTTCAAGAGAAAAAAAAATCAGAATTAACAATCGTGTTACATACTATCGAAAAATTTGGAATTTATGTCAAAATTTTAAATTAAATATTCTAACTATTAAACTATAATATATATCCTATGTGACACTTGAAAACAATATCTGTAACATTTTGTGTATAAGGTAATCCTAGTCGAATTGACACATCTGTTTGGATATGTAAGGGATGGACATACAGGGTGATCCTCTAAGTTCTAAATACGCTAAATAACTTTGGAACAAACGCAGGCACAGATATGGAAGTTACATATTGGTATAGCAAAAAAAACATGCACTATCAGATGTGAGTGACCACAAAGTCACTAGTGGCAGACTCTGGATCTTGGAACTCCTATCTTGAAAACTATCAGAAATACGGAAAAAAAAATAAATAAATTAGAAACTTGTAGTGTATCCACGAATTTGTAGAAAATGACATATGGTACAAAAGCATAGTGAAATTGTAAGGCTGTAAACGATAACTTTTAGGAAGCCAATTATTATTATTGCTGCAGCCAAAATCTAACAGACAAGTATCGTACTACAGGACAAAATTTGCATGTGATTAAAATTTATGTAAGTATACCTGTTAGTATATCTAATTATAACAATGTATTTAATTTTCTTTATGGCTGAGTATCATAAATCTTATGTTTCCTTTACGTTTACAGTCCGCAAATTATTACATCATCAATTGTACCATATTTCATTTCCAACTAATTTATGAATACGCTACAAATTTATAATTTAAATTTTTTCCCGTTTCTCTTATAGGTTCCAAGATGGGAGTGTTAAGTTTCAAATTTTGCCGCAAGAGCGCTACAGTCACTTTCATCTTATAGCTAGCTCATTGTTAAATATTTAACTACTATATCAATATACAACTTCTATAGCTGTAGTTGTGTTTGTTTCAAAGTTATCGAGCTTAATTAGGATTTTAGGTAGCACGCTATAGATATGTTCTCAAATAGTTACGTTGCACAAACAAATTTATTCTTGTATAATAAAATGTATGTTATGTTTATATAACTGCTGTATGATGAGCATTGGATTCATATATCTCACCTGCACTATCATTTTGTGTATAGAACATAGTGTTTAAATAATTGTATATTTTAGAACTTAACTGTAGGCAAGAAAGGCTGAAAATAAATAGCTGCATCATCTTACCCATAAAGGGAATTGTTGCCAAACGATAATTGAATAAAAAGAAAAACATAGGAAGGGAAAATAGCAGTAAAAAAAAAATTCTAAATACTTGCTCAGTGACAAAAACTACGAAGTTAAATAACGTGGTAAGCCCATCTCGAAACATACATGAGTACCAGCATGAATGAATTTTAAAAAATATGCTCAAAATTTATCGTAAAAATATCAATAAATAAAAGGTTTCAGACTTAACAAAAACAAAACATGGAGGATCACAACAGGATTCAGAAGCTAAATTAGACACTTCAACTAAATTCAAAGATCATTCGATCAAAGTACCTTTAAAGTACCATAAAATGAGACAGGAATTAGGAATTTAAACTTGTGCTTACGGGTGGGACAGCGGCAATCCCAAACGACGAATCTCTCAAAAAGACAGATATTTGACATACCCTATCCCGAACAGACATAGGCGTCCAGTGACGCCAATGTCTCAAAGGAAGATCGAGCTGTTTGGGGTTGGGTATGTCAAATGCATATCTTTTTGAGAGATTCATCATGTGGGATTCACGCTGTCCCACCCATAAGCAAAAGATCGCAAAACTAGAAGATCGGAGCGATATCAAGACTTTCCTCTAGATGGAAGTAGATATTCGACATCTGAGCCAGACCAGAAGCATTTAAAAATATTTTTAGCATTTGCATCTGCACAATATACGCAATATACAATCGAATTTGGTTCAAATCACTTAAACGGTTGTTAAAATTATAAAGGGCGAACAATATTGATCAAATCCCGCTTTATATATATGCATGATTTCAGAATTTATTTCTGTGTTCACATAGTTCTAATAGTATGCAACTTCCCACACATATTTGCACAAGTCGCTTTAGTGTTTTAAGAAGGGATATTGATTTGACACTCTACACATACACATAACTACTCACTCATCCACACACCTGCAAACCTACAAAAATTCTTTCTGTTATCTAGGAACCCCACCAAACATATTTAGGGTGAAAGTCAACTTGTGATTAAATCACAATCACTGTCCTTTTTTAGGCTAAAATCGTTTAAAATAAAAAGTTTACTTAATCCACTCCTAACATCATATCTATCAAGCAAAATGGCACAGATCACAACCACTGCTAGGAGTATCAAGGAAAAGAAGGTATAAACTGAATTCAAAATATATTTTATAGCTAAATTCATAAACATTACATCATTCAGAACATTTTCTTTCAATGTATGAGCATGTATTCCTTATACTAAATTAAAGTTCATTATGTTAACCTGTGTTGTATTGAAGTATAAAGTAGTTCTTTTCCAAAATTAATAAATTCAAAATAACAATAAATGCGATAATGACGATTTAAGTTATAAAATTTAAAAGAAAAAAGAAAAAGTATGCTGTTGTGGCATCTGTCTAAATATACAATTTTAATCAAATTTCAGATTCACTTGCTTTTCTCATACGGAAATTGCTTCATTATCAAAATCATTTTAAATAAATTTGAAATTAGTTCCAAATACTTGTTAATATAAAATAAGAAAACAATATAAAAGAAAAAACCCAATACATTTAATAAACTCGTTCGCTTTAATGATGCAAACAGTATATCACAAATTTAAAATAATTTTCCAGCATCATTATTTCATGAAATTTATGAATAAATACTTGTATTTTACAAATCCAACATAATGATAAATGGTTTTCAAATCTTATTTAGAAATGCAACTTTTTAACAATTTTACTAAGAAATAATATTTCAAAATATGATATTAATGATTATACTTAGGATAGAGAAAGTGCTATTCATAAACGAAATGTAAATCTTCAAAACCATTAAATATTTTGCGAAAATAAATGTTTATTTATCGATCTTTAAATAACCGAAACCTTGATATTAATACAGGAAAAAACCGTTCAGCATACATTTCATTTGTATACATAAGATGCCAGATCATCGTTATTAACCAAGTTAAATCCCAGAATAAACAAATCGCAGTATTTTAATGGAATACAATAACTAGTAGTTTTTTTTCTTGTATATTGTTACGACCGTGTAAAACATCATCACTGGACTCCGCTCCAAAACCAGACGAAGAATACAAACGCGCAGGCAACATTTCTTGTGACATGAATCAATATAAGATTTTTTCTGTGATCCATTATTGTTTCTGGCTTTACAATTTTTTTTAAAGTGGTCAAACTTCAGCCATACGACTGTTGTAGTTTGACATTTTCACTAGAAAGTCGTTAAAGTTAATTTTAGCATTAATTTCTTGAATTGTTCGCCTCTAGAAAAGAAAGTTAACTGCAAAGGAATCGATCGTCTTCCTTTATTGCAATAATGTTGATGTTAATAACATCTATGTATGGGGTTTCTGCGACTGACATCGGAGTGTTACGAAAACGGTCAACTATTTGGACACATATGCCGCGAACCTCATGGATGAAAATGTAATTAATTTTACTGGTTTGTCAAATATGTCGTCCAGATATGGAATATATAAAGCATTTTCAATATTTTAATATTTTGAACTTTTATTTTGGAAAAAAAAACTTGAAAAATTATCTGTCCGATCAAGTGTTTGCATCACTTTCTTACTTTCACTGTAAATATCTTCCAAACTGTAAAAAAACTAAGTAAACAGGAAAATTATGCAATAGGAAATTTAGTTTCCAAGTAAAATTTATTTTTTAAAAAAGATCTTATATTTTTTCGAATAATCGTCTTTTCAAGGTTCAAAAGGAAATCGAACCCTGGATATCCGAAATGGCCAGCCGACGCTCTAGCGTTGCAGTCTCGCATTGTTGAAGTAGACTATGCAACTGTTAGCGAAAACTATAACAGAAAGTCTTACTTCATAATTAAGTATTGCGTGAAGTCACATCAAGCAGTAACAGCTTCTATACTGTATGAAATTGAATGTTGTATACACATAAACAGCTGTGTCTATGAAAATGAAATACGTTTCTTTGTTACAGTTATGAGAGAATGTATCGTTGACATGTGTGTGTTATGCCAGAGTAAAAATTCTTTGTTTTTGCCGCGCATCACAAAAAATTAAAAATACCATGCCTTAGATAGTAAAACATTCGTTCGTGTTACAGATTATTTATTTAACAGATTAGGAACGAAAATATCTTGAGAGAAGATATCAACTACGTTTGTTATGTAATGAAAGCCAGAGAATGTCGCCATATTTAGAACTATCGTTCGAACTTTGAATTTTGTTATCGCTGACTGACGGTCGTTCATCTGAATCTACATAGACGATATATTAAGGGGGCGAATTTATATATAACTGACCATTCCGGATAGCAAATGGAGTCTAATGCTGTTAAAGAATCTTTTACGGAAATGGTGCCGAAACAGAAAATTTGAATTAGAGGGTTACCCATGGCCAAGAAATACACAACTTGAATGAAGAAAGTGACAGGCAGACAAGCAAGTGTGGAAGTGATAACATCATAAGCTTTAAAGACATGAATTTATCATAACTCTTTTCTGAAGCATAACAAATCATGTTTAATACGAAGCATTAGCGAAAAGTGCCTTGTTTTTAGAAGAATCCATAATATAGTTATCTTGTTTGAAAGTGTGATATGGTATAATTAATGATATGGTATATGTAATGGTATAAATAATGATATCATGAAAAGTAGGAAGACGGGGAAGCATGGTACTTACCCAAAAGAAATGAGGCAGTACAATATTTGAAACAATGAGCCACAAAGTATGTCTGCCTAATATATACTGTATACAATATACGGATTTCTAAATAATATATCTGCTTAATGTGCAATATTTGGGAAGTGTTTTAATTTCTGGAATATTACATTTAATGCTTAATGGCAATGTTACTTTCTATAATTATGCTAATAGTAGCTATGCTAATAGTAATTATGCTATTTTTTTACACATTTTTTCAATTCTAAATTTTTAATATAGAAACGTAAATTAGCTTCCTCTGATTTCAAAAAGTTACAAGTTATAAAGAAATGTTATCATTAAAGGAGTAATTCTATGATTCAAAAAATAAAATAAGAGTATTTGAGCAATTTACAAAATGAATGTAAATGAAATTCAAACTACATCCATGCTTCCTTATCTCAAAATTATTTAAATACCAAAATTAGTTTCTAACAGACCGTAAAAGAAATTCGAAAATATAAAAACAAAATAAGTACTAAGGTTTACATAGAATAAACCCCGTAATGAATTCATGGGATTTAACGATGTAAGCATTATCTAAAACATCTGAGGAAATTTCATGCATAATCTACCTCATGAAATTTATTGTGCGGACGTACATGCATATTATGAAACATATTTAATTAAAAAGCTATTGCTAGTTGAATAAAAATATGACTTACCATTTGTTTTATAATATTTTCTTTCGAAAGTTCTTATCATGGAAAGAGAAATAGTCGAAATTTCATGTTGGAAAAACGTCACAATCATTTGAGACAATACTCCAGATTGTGCTAGAGTACGATATGTTTCACCGCATTGTATGTATTCAAATGGCAAAAATTATGCATTGATTTATGTAATGTTGTACATGCTTATTACAGTCTTATTACATATAAAAACTCAGACAAAAATATTCTTACGTGTTCACATTTATTTTATATATATATATTTTTTTTTTTATTTTATCGCTATTTGTATGATGTTCTTCAACTGGGAAGAAAACTCTTACTACTTCTACTCATAATTAAGCTATTTTAATAAGAATATAATCAAAAATACACACGTTAAACAGTAGGATTCCATACTGTGTTAAATGAGAACAAATGGCACGTTGCTAATAATATGAAATTTTCTTCCAGATTTATACTTATCCTTTACTCAAGGGTTTTATTTCTAACACTTTCCTGCAACAATATATTTGTTACTGTAAAACAACAACAAAATCATGGGTGTTTAAGAGCTAAATTTAAAATTGATATCCATTTAAAATAACACAATGGATTTGATATTGACTGACATTGTAATTGTTTTTTCAAATTGGAAAATATTGCAAACTGGTATAAAAGTCGTATAAATAAAAATATAAATATATCATTTATGCTTATAAAAACGGATATGAAATATTTTTTTTTTATATTGTATCGTCGAATTTATCAAAGCTACAAGTTTCAATGACTGCGCAGAGTAATATTGAGATAAGCCTAAAATGTGTATATACACCATCGAAAATTTTCTAATTAAATTTAAGAACAATTTTCGAAAACTTTTACTTCTTTGGGGATAAGAAATCTTTCCTGAACCAATAAATATCTTTACATAAAACCTTCTACATTTGCAAACACATTCTGTGTTCATAAAATACCATGCCGTACATGTTTTCGATGAACATGTAAGTTTTCAGTATTTGTTCTCTTCTTCTGCTTATTTTATGAATATGCTCTAAATATGCAATATGTTTAAAAATAGCCTTCAAATTTTTCAATTTTTCATTTCTTTTACATATTGTATGATCTACAGTGGATCAAAAATATTTAAATGAGCAGAGGTTTAGTTGTGCTATGTTTGTACACGTAGGTTGAGTTTAATAACAATTACAGAAGTGAAGAGTCGTACTAGACGTTTTTACTTTGCAGAATGTATTTTTTCCTCTAAGTCAAGTTTTGAGGAATTTTCCGTTATGATAGGCTGACTTTGTAGAAATAAACTAATGGACTTAACTAAAACAGACACAACGCTATCAATGTTTAGCATACTTGATAAAATAAACTTAAATAATTAAAGCTGCAGAACTTAAAATCAAAAACTAAGAACTCTGGCTAACCGTAACACAATCTCAGACAGACGAAATTGACATAAAAGTCAACCAGATGGATACATGCATAATACAGATTCAAAGAGAGTGAAGCAAAGTACGTAGTTACATAGTTTTGACATGTTTGGTGTCACAGGGTAAATCTCCTCGCTTTTGGCTTCAAAAATAATAAATAGTTCGAAAATAATAAAGTTCGAAAATAATAAAGTTCGAAAATAATAAAGTTCGAAACCCGTATGGAAAATGAACGAGATATTTAAAGTAGTAAATTTACTTTATTTTGTGTCAGGACGTAAATGTGTCATTTTCAAATTATTCATTGCAAGTCGAAGAAATAATTATGAAAGCAAATATATTCTGTAAGAATCTGTTAGGTCTGCAAGCAACTTTATGCACTTATCTGCTATTGGGCGACTCAAAATTGTTTGGGAGTAACAGCAAACTCAATTTTAATTATAATTGTGTAGGAGAACTACATATTCAAATAATATCCTTGTTATATTAGATCGCCTACCTAATGCAGATGAGACACATTTCTAATCACCTGAAGGTATTTTAACCAGATATCTAACCAGAAGGTATTTGTAAATTATGTTTATGTATACCAGCTGTATTTACGCCATACCAAAATTTCAAATTCACACAGAGAAGTTGAATTTTTACAGACAAAAGACGTGAAAATCAGCTCATAGTTATTTAATTCACTAGTTTGAAATATAAGTATAAACATAATTAGAACAAATACGCATAATTATAAATATAATTATAGATACAGTTACTTTGAATAATTTTGATTGATAATTACATGCTTAATATTTATATTTTAAAAAAAAAACTTGTTTTTAACCTTTATAAAGGAAACTGTAGAATTTCCAAAATCTTCTGTGTCTAATTATCAAGTCTAATATTTATTTCTCCAAAACACAAAACTGTTTCATGACTTATTAAACAAACAAAACCGCCTCAGTTTTGTCCGTTCCATAGCATTCAAGTAATAGACAACTTAAAACATTCCAAGAAAGAGTTAAAGAAAAGCTGTCAAAAATACTTTATTTTCAATAAAGTGGCTCTTTTAGTGTTTGAAAAACCTGATACTCGACACTGTCTCTTTCAGTAGATTTAAAGCGATTTATGTCTTTGAATTTCCTTTTTCCATTCCCTTTTATGGGCTTCACATGTTCGTCTTTCTTTATCTGTTTCCATTAGTTTCTCCGCACTTGTATCAAAACTATTTATTGTCCTTTTAAGAGACATTTCAAGTTCTTAACATGGTTCAAAGTGTCAGATATAGCTATATAAGAAGTGAACTATTGTAGTTTATGTTGTAAGCAAATCGATAACATCTAATGCAAATAGCAAAATGTATAATATTTATATCTTCTGTAGCACAGAATTAGAAAGATATTTACTGTAGTAGTTACCATTTTTTTCTTTTCATTTCAACATTGCTTTATCTAAAATATTTTAAGATTATAATTTGTTTTGCAAAACATATTTCATATTTCAAAATGACATTTCTAGTGATAAAAATTGTTAATTTAATTAACTTTAGAGACATTGCAGTTTATAACAGGTTTCAATTTTTTTCTAAAAACTACTTTTGCTAATAATCCAGTTGGTAACACGTCTATTTAAATCAAATTACTCACGACACGGGCAGACGTTTCAAAGAATTACTCAAATGCTTTGCGATCAATTTATTAGTCTTCCATCGCCAAACTTTTAGCGTCGCCACACTTGAATATCGCCAGCCAACTTCTGTCGTTTAGGTTTGCCAGTCAACTCTCCCGCAATTAATATATCATTTATTTCTTTTTTCTTCATTCTTTGGGAATTTAATCATCCGAAAACCATTTCTTGAATAGTTTGAACAGTTTATGACCTGACATCTACATATATTTCGTATATTTAATATTAAACTATGGTACTAGTCAAGAGGTTGCTGGAGTACGAGATAGAGAAATGTGCAACAATATGCCTGATGCGTCAGCTCGTATATATAGTGGTTTTAGAACGGGCTAATGACGTCACGAATACAAAAATTATATCACGGCTATTTTCCAATACTATGAGTGTAACTGTTAAGTTACGTGATCATTGAATCATAAAGAATCCCTTTTATGCTATTTATGTCAAATTTTGTCCTATGCTGCCATTTTAAGAATACATAAATTTGAAAAATAATTGAGAAAATATGTTTTGCAAAATAAAATGAAAAAATACGAATAAATTTCGAAGTTTTTGCTTATATTTAAAAAAAATATCTAGTTCTACATTTTTTGTGAATAAAGCCGGATATAAAGTTTCGTGAAAATCCATTAATATTTGTGGCAGCTATAGTGTACACAAGAAATCGACAATGGCAACTCTCAGATGACAACACTCGGTTGTTGTTGTTGAGAGCCAGACCGTCCGACCTACCAGAAAGGTGTAAGGTAACCGTTTGGACGGCCGGGAAGTACCACCCAATTTAGACCGGAACCCAGTGGGGAGGCATACGCAGGGACCGTACCCTCCTTCCCCTACAACCAACCTCTCGGAAGGACTTACGGACCCTCATGTTTAACGTGATCGTACTCCGCATGTACACGGCGGCAGTTGTGGCAGCGTGGAAATGCAGCGCGCAAACCACCGGGCTACCACGCCCGAAATGTGCCAACAGCACGGGGTGTTCCCAGGTGGTCACCCGCCCAAGTACTAACCGCGCCCGATGCTGCTTGACTTCTGTGATCTAACGAGAACCGGTGTTTTCAGCACGGTAGGGCCGTTGGCTCTGATGACAACACTCAGTGTCAAAACTCAGTTTCAACACTCAGTGTTAACGCTCAGTGACGGACATCACTCTAAAAATAATCAAAAGGTGTTCCGGAGATTCTGACACATATATTGGCATCAAAATCTCGAAATCGAAAATGTTCGTGAACATAATAATTTCTCACTATATTCTATATAAGAAAGTAAATATTAATAATTCAGAAATTAAAAAAAATATCCTATTGAATAATTTAATATAAATTCATTATAATGTTTTTCATATACTGAATATGTTATTCACGAAAGTATTTGCATAACGGCTTACTGGGGAAATAGATCAAACATTTCCAATCGGCTATTACCGTATATTAAAATAATTTCTGCGTAATGCATTGAATCTGGTTTAGACACTGATTCTGTTTGCTTATAATAATTATTTAAAAATGGATTTCGACCGTCAGTTTAATTACATTTTCATATTTTCCCCAAAATTATTAAACTAACATTTAATCAATGTCTAGTTAAAATCATTTTTTTTAACTTTAAACCACGTTTTGAAGTCGTTGATTTTATTTCTAAAGATATAATTTCGAAAGACCCTAATACCTTTATAGCTTTCAAAGCAAACATTATCACACTATTTCTTATTTAATTGCCCTCGGTGACACTTTGCTCAAATATAGAAGTTTCTCTGGTTTTTAATTCTTTCTCTTCTCCGAAATTTAAAAGCTGAATGCGAAGGTAAACACTGGAAGTGAGTGATAATACATTTAATATGCCTGAGCTACGGAATTAATCCTCGTGCTATTCAATAATTATTAGATCACGTAAAACAAATGGATTTCTAAAAATAGTTTTATTTAGTCACAGAAACCGCATAATGTTATGTTGCAAAACCTGCAGACTAACATTTAAATCAGCGTTTTATATTCGTTACTGTTTCTTGAGCTCTTTTATATTTTTTCGAATTTATAGTGTGTTTGCGCAGTCTATTTTATTCTTAAAGAGATTTAAAAGTTGTGAAAAGGTGAACAGATACAGATATCTATACTAGGAGTTTAATTATAAATTTTGTGGACGTATTTTCTAAGCAGGCTAAGTGAACATGAACATGCACGTTGTAGACAAACGCCGTTTTAAATCATTTTTTAACACTTTATAACATAGTTGAAAAGTGATTATGACTTTGTTCATTCTGTCTGTCTGTCTGTCTATCTGTCCGTCAGCACAATAACTTCCGCAAAAGTGACTTTATCAAATTGAAATTTTACTATGTTGTCCAGACGGTCTATGGGACCTACAGGAATATAAATAAATAATATTACCCAATTAGTTTTCGATTAAAAACTAATTGGGAGATATTATTGGGAAAAAAGTTTATGAAAAAATGAAATACATTGAACCCTATGAGACCTAATTTTCAAACATTTTTTAAGCGAATTTAAAATTCACAAATTGCTTAGAAAGTTTTAGGAAATATTCAAATTATCCCATAAAATATATAAAAATATTTTTAGCAAAATAAATTCAGTAGTGTTTTAAATAAAATTTAATCTAATAATTATATCCCTTATATGCAGAGATCAAGCGACCATTAAATGAAGAGATCACGTGACCCACTTCAAAATCAGATACGGCATCCATCTTGTGTCAAAATTGTGATTTTAAAGTTCTTTATAAATCATATTTTTTGTTGTATCCGTCCTAAAACCGCTTTATTTTTGCTTAAATTATATGCATCCACATACTGAAACAACGCAATTACAATATATTTCATCTTAAATGATCATCAAACTTTGATTTTTTCTACACGGAGTCTAATTTTCATTTATGGAGAATATAAACATCAATAGATGTAGAATGAGTTGTATAAGAATTGCTGCATTTCTTTATCGCAAAATTATTTAACTCATGGAGTCTGCAATATAGCTGATATGAATAAAACCTTCATTGATTTTACACAGAGAACAAGACGATTTTTTCGATGAAGTTTTAAGCATAAATTAAATTACTTGTACCTCCATGGTTTTAAGTTTTTAAATAAAATAAGTTATTATAGTATTGTGATGAATGAAAGAATCGGAAAAAAATTTATGAATGAAATGCTGCTTTTATAGAGAGAGCCAGGCGATTTATATTTCGATTACGTCATTTGAATAAAGTTCATTTGTTCTCCCATGAAGTTCTAAAATATAATAAATTATTGTAGCATTATGATAATTTTTAAAATATTACCGAGGAATGTATCGATTTTAGATATGTTTAAACCAGGCAATTTACATTTCACTGCCGTCATTTGAATTTCATTTTCTTCGATGAAGTTTTAAGTTTTCAAATATATTAAATTCATGTAGTATTGTGATAATTTAAAAAATATTACCGAGGAATGTATCGCATTTTAGAGATGTTTAAATAAAACTGCTTTGAAGTTGGAAAGTGTTTCATAAACAGTGCTCTATGCATTATTAATCTTTCTTGTTTAATGTGAGGCAGATTGCATGATGTAACAGCTTTCTATGCGTGATATAACAGCATGATATAACATAGATTCCAATTATGAAGCATATAACATATTTATCCTTAGAGTTTTATTAAAAATACTTATATAAATATAATATATTGTAAAAATGAGGGCATCAATTGATTTTGAGGGCCAAAACGGTGTTATATTTTAGAACAAGCAAGAAAAACCAAATCACTTAGTCACGCAGGTTCGGCATCACATGCTAAACTTGCTTGTGTAAGTAAAGGCTCGCGTTTTACTTATTCTGAAGACGAAGAATGTTTTTAGTCTTCAAGACTAGATGGCACATTGATTTTTCATCGTATGCTGTAGTTAGAGAAAGATAAAACGCATAACAGCAATAATAACCCATAACAACCGTGAAGAGAGGCATACATGCGTTTTTTTCTTACTTTTAATGATTTCAGATTATAAGAAAATTTTATGGCGCAAAACAGTAAGTACCAGAAGATGGCAATAAACCGTGAACACGTTAATTAATGAACTCAATAAGGCATATATTTCGAATATGGGGGCAAAAAATTATCCGCGTACGTCGAAAAGGCATGTACTCTTTTCGAGAATGTGGACTACAAGAGGATACTTACGCCCAGTGTATTTTCGGCCAGTGATAGCATTTTACTCCATCTTGTCAGCTAATGGGAGCCGACATATGGGCATACATGCAGAGTGCTTCCAGCCAATGGACCAAATATAAACAAATTGGAATAGTAAAGTGGTGCCAGCAAAACAATTCGCAAGAGCAACACAAAAAATCATAGTTAATGATGATCATCAAAGAATAAACGGTGAAAGAAAAACGAAGAGAGATGGCGAGAAATCGCCATGAATTAGCATGTCTTTAAGATCGATGACAGTATCAGTTCAATGTAGATGGAAGGAAGCTAAAGGTGGTCCTGGTCCAGATGACTCCTGAAAACAAATCAACTCGTACAGCAATAGAAACAGGTACTCCATTCCTTTTCCAAGAGGAATTCGCGTTTAATAATCAGTGGATTTTAATAGAACCCTTTGTTGTCATCACACTTCGTCTGCAGATTAGATTAAAAATTAATGAATAAATAATTTAAAATTATAATTTTAAAATTTGAGGGAAAAGAATATGTTTCAATAAATAATTAATTTGCCCAAAACAAAGCGTCATCAATTATGTAGTGAGTATTTTAATGTTTTATTTTTTACTAGCCGCCCTTGGTGATCAGCCTGTTCGCTACCCTTGGAAATTCTGACCGTAGCAAACTCGCTGGCGCGACCTACCAGAAAGGTGTGAGGTAACTGTTTGGACGGCCAGGAGTTGCCACCCAATTTAGACAGGAACCCAGTAGGGGAGGCATCCACAGGGACTGTACCCCCCTTCCCCTACCACCAACCTCTCGGAAGGACTCACGGACTCATATGTTTAGCGTGATCGTACTCCGCGTGAACACGGCAGCAGTTTTGGCAGTGGTGGGAATCGAACCCGGGCCAACCGAGTGGAATTCTCGCACGCTAACCACTGGACTACCGCGCCCTCCGCGACAATCTCTATAACTTTCATAATTTAGACCGGAACCCAGTGTGGGAGGCATCCACAGAGACCGTACTCTCCTCCCCCTAACACCAACCTCTCGGAACGATTTACGGACCCATATGTTTAACGTGATCGTACTCCGTGTCAGTGGCGGGAATCGAACTCGGGCCTACCGAGTGCAATTCTCGCGCGATAACTTCCCGCGCGCTAAATGAAATTTTATAATTAAGCTCTTAATTCCAAAGTCCTCGTTCCATCGTTCCATCATTTAAAATATCCATAAAATTAAAATATCCATTTAAAATATCTATAAATTAAAATATCCGCTTAAAATATCCATAAATTAAAATATCCATTTAAAAAATCCATATCGTTCTATCAATCATCCATATCGTTCCACCAATCCATAAATATAATAATTTCAAATACATCAACATAATTCAAACCACCATAATTAAATCATTTAAATTATTTAAAATATCATATAAATATAATAATTTCACCCGATGTATCACCCGGGAAATCAACCAGATACCCTTCATTTGTGACATAAGTTTTGACCTTTACACCAAAATAAGAGCATGGCTAGAACCTGGTTTGCCAAACTAATATTGGTGAATAACATATCAATATAGTGTTACCATCTGGAGGTACCAAAGGGAAATGTTCTAGTATAATCTAAAAAGCAAGGAAATATGAATATAAGACGAGAAAATGATAAAAATAAAAGGCAGATAATATAAACTTAAACAAAAATGTAGGTGTGGTCATGTCATACCTTGGAGACATATCTAGTAATGGACACATTATTAACTAAATTACTGGAGTTTTAATTAAAATAAAAATATGCAAATAAATCAAAATCGAAAACTGCAGAGCACTTTTGAGTAATGGGGGCAGAAGAAAAATCAAACCGGTGACTAATAATCCAACACTGATTAGCGATAGGAGATTTATTATTTTCTTGTTCTATTCATTTGCATTTTGAGATGTACATTTTAAATTGATTCTGTGCAAAGTCATGTCCTTTGCGTATAACAAGTTTCTTGCTGCCATATCAGATATCGGCTATTCCATGATGGCGAGCGTATAATAAGCGCAAAACATGTCCAGTATCTCCAAACAGTGTGTCTTCCAAATTTAAATGCACTATTGATCATATTTCCAGCATTGAGCATTTTTTTATATAAGCTTTATCGTTACCAGAGCATCTGTCTATTAATCAGTGCAACGATCACCAAAAAGAGCTGAACTATTGTAGATGTTCGAGAAGCGTGAATACACAGTTTTTAATTTCACTGAATTTTCAATCGCTATTAAAAAAATAAATGCTATATTAGATACATAGTGTAAGTGATGACCTCTAAATGTATTGTTAAAAAAATCTACGTGAACGGCTTGTATTACTCATTTCGTTCAGTATACATCATGTTCTTGAGCCACCTGATATCTGATTATGTTCTTGTTGTCAATTGGATGTTCTGTCGTAATTAACGTATGTACTAGCCTGAAAAGGTTCAAAATACGAAGATTTAAAATATACCACAAAAGACAAATACATGCTAAATTTGAATAGTCACAAAAAATGAGTACATCCCTATGGAACGCACAGGACTTGTTGATCCGATAAGATTCAAAATTCAAAGAAGTAAAATATACCTCCAACACACAACATGTTGCATTTGCAGTTTCTAACAGGTCTGGTTCGTAAGTTATAACCCAAAATAATTAATCATATACTAAAACGAACTAGCTCGATAAAATCCAAAACCATATGTTAAATATACTAATAAGGACTAGAACACTGTAAGTGTGAATTTTCTAGCTTCTTCGGTTTTCAGATTATTCTGAAAAAACAACATTTCTATGCAGGATCTACGGAAAGCTAGCCCGAATCGGTTAAAAATTGAAAGAATATAAAAATAACTCTAAATACAACGCCATACCAAATTTAATTTTACTCTGAATAATGCAAGATATATAGGATCTCGAAGATTTGAATCACATTGACAAACAAATAAATTTCAGATCAAGTTGTATAAAGATCTTAATCTTGAAATCTAACTACAAGTAAAGAGCCCTGATGAGACTTTACGTCCAAGCTAAACTATAAAAAACAGCATCTGACTTTACCTACTTAATGCAAGTACAGGGTGGCCATAATTAAAGAAGAGGTGTTTAGAGCCCGACAGGGAGAAAACTGTTGGGCCAGACTCAACAAAATTTGCAGTAAATACTATTTATGGGGTTTTGATGGGGTTTTGATTATTGGGGTTTTGACCATGGGGTTTTGATTTTTAAAAGAAAAAAACAGTTTGAATGTTTGCAAAGTGGCGGTTTTTTTATACAAAGTGGCGATATAAGGTCCATTTTTGGAGTAAAATAGGCATAGGAAGAACAGGGAGTTCCGTCAATGCTGAGAAGTATCGAATAATGTTGCTGAACTTTGTCATTCCGAAAGTTCAACAGTGTGGATGTCTTGAATCTACAATATTTATGCAGGATGTAGCACCGCCTCATAATGGATTGCGCATATAGGAAGTCCTACGACAGCACTTTTAAAACAACCGAATAATTTTTGTTGAGCGTTTCCTATGAAGTGGACAACCCGTTCACCTGACCTAACCCCTCGTGACCTTTGGTTGTGGAGTCATGTAAAGAGCTTAGTATACCAAGGGAATATGGCTACTTTAGCCACTTTAAAGGGCCGAATAATATTGCACGTCAAACAAATCAATGGAGATCTGCTGCATTCTGCAGTAGAGAATATTGTTCAGAGAATGCACTTTTTGGAACATATGCAAGGAAAACATTGAATCACACATGTAAATGATGCCAATATAAAAATGTCATACGTATGTAAATGTAAGATGCAAATGTAAATATAAAATGTACTAATTACGTATAAAATATAAATGGGATGGCCTTTTCAAAATGCATGTAATATGTTATCTTTCTGTACTTCCTATGCTTATTTTACTCCAAAAATGGACATTACAGCGCCATTTTGGTCCGTGGTGGCAAAGATTCAATCTATTTTTGTCTTTTAAAAATCAAAACTCCATGGCCTAAGTAGTATTTACTGCAAATTTGATTGAGTTTGGCTCAAAAGTTTTCTCATTAACGGGCTCTAAACACCTCTACTTTAATTACGGCCACCCTGTACTTTACTTCTTTCAATGCGAAACATTGTTGGATAAGGTCCACGTTTGTAATAATGGACAAGGTCCATGTTTTTATTTAAAAAGTACACTGACATTTGGCGTTTTTCTGGATGACAACATGGAAATTAATTTGACGTACCAGATTAACTAATATTTCGCGAACGTATAACTTAACAATTGGAAACATTGCCAACATTTGATAAGCAATATGCTCTATATTAAAATATGCTCATTAGAATTTCATCAATTTGTAGTGTTTGTGTTTGCCAATTTAGCGACATTTTCGTCATATTGGAGCTACAGCAGAAAGTCGGCCAGTTGGCTATATTTTGTTTTAAAATTCATTCCAAAATATGGGTTTTTAAAACGTTCTACCGCGTTTAAATTCACTAAAATTACAATAGTCAAGCATTGTAATAATCGTACAAAACTACGTTCAAAACGTAATATTTGTTCGTGAGATATCGCAATCACACTCTCACGGACGAATACACACACACTCACATACACACAGACATCACCTCAAAAGCGTTTGATTAGAGTTTAGGGATGTTTGAAACGTGTTATCCCGTAGAAAACTCGAATTTTAATTTTCAACCCCATCACAACACTTTCCCTATACTTTCCCTATATGTACATAGAGAAAACCATATTTATTCAAAATCAATGTATATAAGGATAATAAAACTAACAAATATTAAATATTTCTTTAATGTTTGCCTTTAAGAAAAACAATTTTATTTCAAATACTCTTTTGATACATATTGACAATCCAATGGAAATTTCCCGAATTTGCAGTTTTCTCCAATTTCAGTTTTCAGTGAAATATTCGATAAATTGCATATTTGATTTAGATTTAAATTACATGCAGTGGAATTTTAAATTCGAGAATCTACGCAAACTTTTATTTTTTAGTAAAATAATTTATTTTTAGAATATGAAATACATGTTGTCGTATTTTTGTCATCATAGAAGATATATTGGTAGGAACACCATATAATAGTTTCCCTTAGATTTTGAATCTTTAAGAAAATTGTATAGTGATAAGTACCATGTGTAAAAAACACCAGGCACACATAAAGATCAATATGTGATAGTATACACGCCATGTCAACACTCTAAATGTAACATTAAAATGTATATGTATAATTCATACCAATGTGTCACGTGTGCAAAAATTATTCAATTTTAACGAAAGAAGACCCCTATGATAGTCAAAGAGGATTATACTTGAATCAGAAGTTAAGAATTTGTTCTACCGACTCATTGCATTTTATTACATTCCCTGCGGTACATGGTACTGTATTGGGAAAATATTGGAATCGTGACGAAAATCGCAACACGAGTTTTTGACGGATCTACACGTTTTGGGACCTAGAGAACACGAAACAACTATTTTAGCGTGACGTATGTGTGTGCGCGCGTGTATGAGTGTGTGTTTTTATGTGCCAGCGTGTGTGTGTGTGTGTGTGTGTGTAATGTATGAATCCACTCTAAATCAAAAACTAATGGATCAAATTTCATAAATTTTATAGATAAGTTACTTGTGTTTGACTCTGATGCTAACTAGATTTTGACACGATTTGGAATAAATAAACTCGTTTTTTTTATGAAATGCCCCTCGACAAACTTATTTATCCACTCTGGCTAGAGATCTAATCATCCGAATTTTACAAAATTCGGTACATACATAAATTGTGGGATACCGAAATGCTGATTAGATTTTGGTATGATTTGGAAAAGAAGAATCTGCTTCATTTTACGAAATGGCCAGCAAAAATTACCGAAATCTAAAATAAAAGACTATGTATGCTGAAATGTATCCATTAAATTCTTCTTTTATACGTAATTTTTTATGACGAAAAGAATAAGTCTCACCCCATTACTCAAAAATTGACTGTTCTTGAGATGATTTTTTTTCGCATTTTTGTTACGCCGCCAATTTTAATCAGTTGACAAATGAAAACAAAAACTGAATTAAAAGAGCAAATTCAGTGTTATTTTGTGCAATAAACTAAATTTAATAAATAATTAAACAAATGCATTGAGTCTGCGGGAATTGTCATGTGTTACTCACATCAGATTTTTTACTTGTCATGCAATATATGGTATTATATAGGGAAAGAAAACACACAGAAAAAAAACTATTTTAGCACAACGTATGTGACTGTGTCTAAGTGTATGCACGTCTGTCTCTGTGGTTCTGGGCACAGAATCCACTCTAAAGAAATCACTCAATCACCAAATTCTATTATGTAACCATAGTTTTCTTTCGTAATTTCTGTATGACCCTTGACATACGATCTGCCGACATGATTTTTTCCCTTTGAGAACCCATGTCGATGCATCGAAATGAGGTTTAAATCCGAATATTTGTCATTTCTTTTTTCTTGGACTTCTTATGATAAAATACTGAAATTTTGTACATCACCTCATTAATATATGGGGCACATTTTACTCATTGGAAATGTTTTTGTACGGGGGCCGTATAAAATTTAAGTTTCATATTTCTTCAAATTTAATCCCCTGAAAATGTTTTTCGATTTAATAAAATTATGTGCCTTTTTTACGAAACTTCGTAATTTATTATATATGCCTAAGAGCAATATTTAAGGAATAAAAGCTGAGGTTAAAGTTTTTGGGACACCCTGTATATATATACACTGTATATATATAAGACGAAAAAAATCGACACACCCCTCAAAATAAGCAGTTAGTAATGAAACTGTACCTGCAGATACCTTTCAACCGAATATGCACATGATAAAAAATTCGTAGGCAATGAATGAATAGTCGGAACTACAGCGCATTGAAATTGAGCACCATGGTGGTGTATATAAGGAGCGAACCTCGCTTTTAGGAACAAACGGGCAGTGGATTTCGATTACGTTTACGTACCTTGCTTGTAACAATGCCTCGTCGGCTTATTTGCGGCCACTACGAGAATATGAAGAAGTTTGAAAGTGAACTTGCTATCGGACTGCATGAGGCTGGATGGGCACACCGTAGAATCGCTCGGCATTAAGGGAAGAGCAATGCAGCAATTAGACGATGTTGGCAGGAATGGATCCGGAATGGCATATGTCAGCGGCAAGCGGGCAGCGAAGACAGAAATGGTAAGTTAGAGCGATTGCTGTGACACCAGGAGATTTGTCATTAGCAACAATCCAAGGTGTGACAAACACGGTAGTGATCACCCAGACCATTAATAGAAGACTACGAGAGCGGAATCTATATTCGCGGCTCATATTACGTCGCCTTCCACTGACCAGTATGCACCGTCAACCGCGATTCCAATGCTGTCTGAAGGAAAAGTATCCTAAAAATTTTCGAAACTATGGATTGACCTATAACCGTACGCAGTATAATTTTCTTAGATCTAGGATTAAGACTGGCGTCATTCGTGAATACAAATCTTACGTTAGATGCTGAGTCTTCTTTGAAAGATGATGATCCTAAACGTTTTGGGGCCTTCAGATAGGTGAAAAATAAAATTTCGTCCAATATGATGGTTTTAAATGAAAATATGCATACTACTGATAATTCTATTGCAAATGCCTTTGCTGAATTATTTAGTGTAAATTTTATTGGCAGTACTCCGTTTGATACTGATGATGTTCCTGGCAATCATTCTATGAATGTAGCTGCGGATGTTGTTAAGGTTTATCAGGTTACTGTGAGGAATATTTTGGAGGGTATCAACAGGTTAAAGAGTTCTAGCTCATTGGGTTTTGATTGCGCTCCTGCCTATGTTGTTAAAGCTTGTTTTATTTACCTTGCTTATCCTTATTATTCTTAACTTATCCACCAGGTTTGTTTCATAATGAGTGGAAAATGTCTCGTATTGTCCCTATTTTAAAAAAGGGCGATAAAATTAGAATTGATAATTACAGGTCAGTCTCTATTATTAAGCCAGTCGCTAAGGTTTTAGCATTTGTTCTGGATAGGTGTATCTATAATCAAATTAGGTATTTTATTTCTAATGATAAGCATGGTTTTATGCGTGGTAGATCCACTGTCACTAATTTCTCTATCTTAATTCGTTTGTGATTGATGCCATTAATTCCGGGGGAAGATGGATGTTGTCTATACTAATTTCGCTAAGACTTTTGACTTTGTTGATCATGAAATTCTGATTTGTAATTCTCATTCATGTTAGTTTTTGTTCTGATTAGATTTTTCTTATTAATTCTTATTTAACGTCTAAGTTTTCTTGTGTTAATTTTGGTTCTGGGTTAAGTAGGGGTTTTTCAGCTACTTCTGAGATTTCTCAGGGCTCTGTTCTGGGTGCATTGTTATATATTATTTTCATTAATGATTTGGCGGATTGTTTTAAAAACTGCTTATTGTATGCCGCAGATTTGAAAATTGTATGTCCGATTTTTGATGCTGATACCTGTATTAATGTTCAATCCGAGTTTGTCCTTTCTAACTGGTGTGCCAGAAATCGCCTTTATCTCAACATTGATAAATGTAGTGTTATGTCCTTTACTCGTAGGCATGTGCCTATTTTATTTTCTTATTTTATTGGCAATTTAGTTTTGACCAGAAATTTTTCTGTTGCTGATCTTGGCGTCATTTGTGCTTCGGATTTTTCTTTTTCTACTCACATTTCGGATGTTTGTGCTACAGCCTATAGGAAGCTGGGTTATATCAAGAGGATTACGTAGGATTTTACTAATGAGGATACAATCATCGTTCCTTTTAATTCCTTGGTCAGGTCGGGGCTCGAGTATGCGTCTGTTGTTTGGATGCCTTCTCATGCTGTGCATGATGATAAAATTGAAATTGTACAGAACAAATTTTTAAGATATCTCTACCCCAAGAAAACTACTGTGTTCTGTTACTCCCTTTCTGCCGCTTTGCTTCGTGAGGTGTTTATTGTGAAAAGCTTACTTATTAGAACGAATTTTATTTTGCTCTATTTTTTAAGAGTCTTTTCGGTGGCAGGGTTGTCAGTTCATATCTCCTGGGCTGGATTGGTTTTCGTGTTTCCAGTTTTAATTCTAGGAATAGGAGTTTGTTTGCTGAGAGGATTTTTTAGAACTGGTGCTGGGGATAAGTGTGTAGTAAACAATTTCTGTCATCATAATCATCACCATCATGGCACTACAGCCTTTGTAGGGCCTTGAATTCCTTTAAGATTTTTGACCATTCCTTTCAATTGGTCGCCTTCTTCTTATAATTGGTAACACCATGCTCCTTCCATATGACCCTAGTAGGTCTTCCTCGGGATCTTGACTCATCTGGCTTTCCCTCCAAAAGGCTTCTAGTAACTGTCTTCTCCACCATCCTCATCATATGTCCGAGCCATTGAATTATTTTATTCCTTATAGTTGTAACAATATCTATTCTTTGTATCTTTCATAAAGCTCTTTATTTGTTCTATTCCCCCAATGTCCATCTTCACATATTGCTCCGAAAATTCTCCGCAGAATTTTTCTTTCCCATATTCCCAAAAGAGCGGTATATATTTTAATTAAAGTCCAAGTCTCCGATCCGTATAGAACAATTGGTCTTATCACTTTATAGATGAGTATTTTTAATTTAATATTTACATAGCTTGACCTCAATAGTCTCTGTAAGTCAAAATAACATATGTTAAACAATTTCTGTAAGCTATACAATAGCCTGCCTGATGATTTCGAAATTTTTTTCTTCATTAACTACTTTTTAAAATCATTTATTGTAATTCTTGTGTATTTTACTGTTTTTATTGACTTACTAATACTAATTTGCTGACGGTGTTTTTATTCTGTTTCTATCTGTATGGTTCGTGTTTGTATCTGTCCTCTGCGGATTTCTTCTGTGTATTCTTTTGCCTGCTGTCACTGAGATTTGCTTCATGTAGCATGCATTTTTCAAATAAATAAATAAATAAATAAAACTTGGCAATAAGTCCCTTGTGGATTTTTCTACGGTTCCGAAAAAAAGAGCCTACTTTTTTGGTGATATGCCCCACAGAACTGGACAAAATCGGAAATAAAATACAACATACTCGTATGCTTATTAAATATATATTTTATACGTAATTTTTGACGACAAAAATAATAAAACCAGCAGCATACCCCTAGAACAAATCTACCCCTCGTGATATTTTAGGTTTTTTTCGCATTTTTGCAACTCCACCTTTGAAAACATGTCCCATCGCCAAATGAAAGCAAGAACTGAAATAAAACTGCAGATTCAATGTAATTTCAAATAATCATCATTGTTATTTTGTGCAATTAAACTCGATTGAATTAATTATGTAAGAAAAGGGAAATTTATTTGTGTCTGTAGCAAAGTCATGTGATGTCCACAATATATCCTTACTTTCCCTACAATAGTTGGCAATGTATAGGAAAAGTAATAGAATCGTGTCAAAAATCGGATCACCATATTTCAGATACCCTGGAATATGAAAAGTGTCATAAGGTAAAATTGTCCTTATCAAAAATTACCAGTATAGGACTTACCTATGATGCCGCCACTAAGGGTGGAGCATGTAAGCTCCCGGTTCTCAAGCTCGGAATACGAACACACAAAACATAAAGAAATACACATGCTTAATTGCTCAATTTATTTTAATATTTTACTTAATAGATATCTATTGTATCTGGAGTAACTATGCTATAATTAAATCAATTATTAAAAGACACATAATACTGACAATATTACATTAATATATATATATATTTACACACATAATAACTTTGACTTAAATTTCTTAAAAACAGTTTCCGTTAAACAATCGATAAAGAATAGTTCTTATAGTTTAATATTTACGAACTCGTTCATATGGTCTACTCATACGAACTGGTACTCAATTATTTTAATAATCGTTAAAGGTGTGCCTTCCGTGCTAATAGTGACAATTGAAAGTTGGTTACCTTTTCTCTTAGTGTTACGTGCATATTCGTGCTATTTCAATGATGTAGGAACACCGTTACACATCTAACTGCACTCGCTACCATTTTGTTGCTCACATTCTATAGACACTTTTCACAAACCCAAGAAACATGATGTTGACTCGTTCGAAAGTTTTAAGTCCACTGGAGTTTTTTTGAATACGGCATTGGGGCGCTTTTTCTTTCCCCCATTCATTCCCTACCACATCTACCATTCGCTGTTGCTGCAGACGGGGATGACCACTGTTTATATATGCATTTGTTGTGATTAGCTCCCTCTGCAGCATTTAGATAGTTCATTATTTAGGTTGGCATTTGTAATTGGGGTGGAAACATGTAATATAAATATTGTGTTACATGATATCCCCCCTTGCAGAGAGAAAATTTCAGCACACGGTAAACATTGCACTGAATACATATGTGTACACATTGCGGCCACTGTGGAAATGTTGCTTTGATCCACTGCACATAATCTGTCACAGAAATGCCGATCACCGCATGTAAGACACACTATATTGTAACATTGACATACATATATCGGTGCATTACAACCGACATGTCACTAAAATGAAGGAACTCACTGTTCGGAAGATACACCATATCGTACTTGGTAACACATATACTGCTGCACATGAAGAAATTATCACTGTTCGGAAGGCACACTATATCGTCACATGGAATTATCATGAGCACGGAAGACACCTTATTGTCACATGTAATTATCATGAGCACGGAAGACACCTTATTGTCACATGGAATTATCATGAGCACGGAAGACACCTTATTGTCACATGGAATTATCATGAGCACGGAAGAATGAGTCACCATCCTGTGACTTAACTTTCAAAGTTTCCGGTACTTCAATATTTATATTTTCATTATGTTGCTTCGTACAGTCTATTGTACACTTCAAATGAAGACTATATCATAATTGTTATTTGCATTTCTATTTATATACAAGTTCACAACATTATATTAAAATATACGCAATTCATTACCTTGATTTCTCATTTTCACAGACGTAAATAATTTTTAGACAATTTTTTAGCTGTATATATTTCTTATTTGTTATAATGAATAACATATTATATATTTTTGTGTGTATAAATCATGGCTATTTTGAACCCCATATTTATATCATATTACATCGCGGCATTTAAAATATCAAATATATACTCATTTCGCTACTTCAAAATACTGTGCATCTCACAATACGCACTTTAAATTTCCTCTTCCGCTGCCCTTTCGTGTGTAACAACTGCGCGGGAGGAAGGGAGAAAAGAAAAAAAGAAAAAATTTGCTTGACCCGTAGCTTTCCTCTGTTCCCCTCAACGCGTTTCCATGACAATTGCGAATCTGTTGACCCCGACGGCGACCCTGAATGAGTGTCTTCATTGTTTGCAGAGCGCAAACTTACGTAAAAGGGATTTTAACTGCCTTTTGCATGTATCGCTAAAGATTTAACCGTTATCGTGCAACTTTGGCGGTATCCTCTTCTCAAGCGCGGGCTTTTGACTTTGTATTGTGCGATCTTGACGGCTTACGCTCAACATTGAAGTGAGAGGTTTTAAGTGTATCCTTTTAATGAATTTAATTACAGTTATATTTTATGTGTATCATATTATATATTTATTTTACATATGTTGTTATTAATTCTATTTAATTTAATATATATATATATTTTTTTTATTATAATTATCTTATGACCTTAACACAGATCTGACTGTTAACTACCCATGATTTTAATTTCATGTACTCTTAATTCATTGGATTTATTTATCCCTTGTTGCAACAACGCGTGATATATTATTTTATGTGTAGTATTATGAATATACCATGCTTTTGTTATGTTATTGATATAACTGACTTTATGTTCCCGTTTCAGCATACTTTACATATTTATTTATTTAAATATAATTCTTACATATTTAATTTTATCTGTTATTTCTTTTTATTTCCAGTGATGCTTAATTAATGCAATAATTTCTTAATAATACTCAATCATTTATCATTTACATACAATTCAATGTCTTTTCCTAATGTATTTTATTTTTATATACCGGCCGGTATTTTTAACTAAATATAATTGCCTGCAATTATAATTTTAATTTTGAAACATTGACTGTATGCTTACAACAGAAATTTTTTCGTATTATTCTCGTACTATGCAGGGGAGTTTTTCTCCTGATGTTTATTTTTTAGCCTGGATATTTATTTTGAAGGGGACAAGCTTTCGCCGTCATATGGACTTCTTACGCTGACTGTGAAAGATGGGACACTAATCTTATTTATTCAAGTTTTATCAATTCATTTATGTACTTAACTTTTATTTTGTTTTCCAGATTGCGTGTTTTTGTAAAAGGTCTGTATACACTATTTATGCATATATATTTATTAGTTTATTAATTATTTTTTACATCAGCTGTGAGTGTTTATTTTGACTTCACAAATTTATTTATTTATTTATTTATGATTTTGCTTTTATTCTGTCAGCTTTTTATGAGGTATTTAATTAATCTTTTTATGATTTTGAATATTATATACTTGCATTTACCATGTTCCATGACTTTATTTTGCATTTTATTAATTATGTTATACTATTTTTTCAAAACCCGCACAAGAAAAGGAAAAAAAAAGAAAAGATATCGTGAAGAATTCCATCCCACACATCTTTATCATTGGAATGTCTACCTTGATTTAAGCATCTATCATTGGAAGACTTGTATTTTTGATGCCCACTACTGTTATTCCATTTTTTGTTTTTCAAGCAAGACAAATTGCAAGTAAGTGACATTTAATTATATCTCTCCTTCTTTCTTCTAACACCTTAGTTTATTTTATTTTAGAACATTGAGGGGTATTGTATGTATTATTTATCACTTCTACATATTTTTTCTGATATTTATTGCTCTATTCATAAGTTATGTATCCATACATAAATGTTTATTTATTACCTATATTTTTTGTTTTAACCTCATATTTACAAAATCCTCATATTTATTTTACAAAAATATTATCCTCATATTAATTTTACAAATATATTATCCTCATATTTATTTTACAAACTACCTTTATTTAATTATTAAATTTTTAAAATTATACATTTAATGCCTTCATTACCGTTACACTAATATAACATATTTTGCGTTTTCGCACATAAAATTTTCATATTACATTCTTATAATTATATATTATTTTGCTTTCGAATAATATTTTTTGCGTGTCCTCAGATTATAACGTCTAAGACTCCCCTCATTTGGCTTATTGGCGTTATATTCTTTGTTTACATGCGATTGACTTCTGTCAACAGTTCGCCGTGTTTGTTTACTTTGTAAATACTTTTTACGCGGTTCTGCTTTATATAATTTATTCGCGTGAACAACTATCCATTTTTTATTTGGATCGTACATAGGCGTGATAGCGTAATTATTGTTACGGATCACCTTTACGATGCGAAATGGTCCTTGAAATTTTTTTTGTAATGCTGTGGTGGGTCTCAGGTTTTTTAAGTACACAATTTGACCTTTTAATAATTTCTGCTGTCTAACTCTTCTAAAAATTCTTTCTTGGCGACTTTGGGCTTGAATTTGTTTTCGTTTTGTATATCTATTAATTTTTTCCGCTAAAGTAAGTGCTTCACTGACCTCATTATCATATTCAGTTTGAGTTAAAATCGGACTGTCATCAGGGTCCGCTATTTCCAGATTATTTTCTCCGGGTAATTTCAAATCTCTATTAACAAACATTGGCTCCCTCTGCAGCATTTAGATAGTTCATTATTTAGGTTGGCATTTGTAATTGGGGTGGAAACATGTAATACAAATATTGTGTTACAAAAAGCATATTTTTAGCATGGTGTTCATGCGTGTGTGTCTATTTATGTATCTGTGCAAAGTATGCATCCACTCCATTTCACAAACTATTCGATCATATTTTACAAAAGTTGGTATATAAGTTACTTATAAGTTACACTGGTGCTTATCACATTTTGGTTTCAAAGCCTTTGATTTACAAAATGGACCACAGAAATCGTAAATAAAACACCAAATTTGCTGTAATGTATTAATTAATTTCTTGTTTCATACGCAATTGCTAACAAGAAAACAAATAAATTCGACCTTGTTACTGAAAGATGGACCATTCTAGAAATAATAAAGTTTATGCAATTTTGAGGACCTGACTATGTTTTTCACTGTAGTTAAGAATATATTAGATGAAATTTCTTACATCGTGGTAAGTCATTCATTTGTGGATTACGTTGGTGGTGATTTGATTTTAGTAAGATTCTAAAAAAAGTCGAATTGAATTTCGAAAGCAAAAAATTTATAACATAGGACTAACCGTTTTTGAGACATTTATGTTTTTCATAATTTTGAAAAGGCGGTGTTTTAAAATGCATTAAGTTGCCTAATTAAAAATGACGGATTAAAACTACAAACTGGATATAATATAAAATATCCGTGTCAATTTGCGCAATTAAAGTGAATTTAATGGATTATTAATTCGAATTTGTAGCGAAATTCATGTGCTGCCCACTGTTATGCCGAGATTTTTGGTTCAAAATTTAATTAATAGTTCAAAATTATGTAATAACTTAAAATTCGTTATTTTCCCCTTTCCCTTCAAAATTCTAAATTTATTTGTTGGTTTTGAATATTTCGGCGATTTATTTCCCCTTTAACGTAATTTGTTATCCTTTTTCTTTGTTTTATTATTCAAAATTATGCAAAATGCATCTTAAAAACGTTAAAATATCATATCCTTTGTTAATCTTTTGGCTTCCCGCTCTCTGGTTTTAACTCCACTTCATTCATGAGAGAGAGGAAAAAAAGATGCATTTTAGGAAAAATTTGGCCTTCACACGGCTTATCTGTTGAACACCTGCAAAAGGGGTGCCAGCACATCCGGTGGGGCTGCGGAGCGGCGGGTTGCCGCTTGGCGGAGGTTATCTGTTTAATGATTCATGGCATAACAGCGTTTTATTTCCGCAGTATATGCGTGAGCGCTCAGCGCGAAGGGCAGGTTTTCACTCGTCAAGTTTAGCGTCTCCTGGGAAGGCAAGCGTGTTGCCGAGGCATTCGATTCCTGAGCGGCTTTTGGAGGAGGTGGTGATTTTTTGTTGCTATTAAGATCCGTGGAACGGGGCCCCAATGCAAGGGCGCCCGTATCCCGCGGCCGTCGCTAACTTTGCTCATCCTTATTAAAAAAATCTTTCACCAAGGCTACAGTACAAGTTCAACTGTCTTTGTCACCGGAGATACCTATAAAGGTGGAATACCAATACCAAGTTGCAGAAATCGGCTAGTGTTTCATCATAAATCGTCATAATGGGCCAACAAAGATCGCCCACAACAGTGTTTTTGAGAAGCCTTTCGCGCTTCAGAATAAGGTCAGAAGTCCTACTGACCCTATGTTCTGGCAAACTGAGCAAGTGTTTACAGACCGTGCACATTTTTATTTTTACACAATCATTTTACAGAGGCTAAGACTTATTCCTTCTCCATATTTTTCAGTGCTCCCTTGTATCTGCGGAGTATGTTTACCGTGCGCATTTTTATTCAGATACCTATTTCCAAACTCACCAAGTGTTTTCAGATACCTATTTCCAAACTCATCAAGTGTTTACAGATATCTATTTCCAAACTCATCAAGTGTTTGCAGACCGTGCACATTTTATTTTTACACAATCCTTTTACAGCGGCTAAGGCCTATTTGCAGCATGGCGATTCTATTTCCTGGTAGTCCGGAATATATTAAATCAATGAAGCCTTTGACTTGAAAGTTGTTTCTTACTGTCGATTTTTACTTTTAATATTTGACACCTTGAAATTTCATATGCTAAATGGTGTTTGTTCTCATTATTTTTAAATTTTACATTGTTCTTTTTTTTTTGTTGGTTGACAGCTCCAGGCAGACCAATCTCTGGTCTTCAGACCAGAGTGGATTCTGATTCCTGGGTTTTATTTTTAAAATTATTGATGAACTAGCAGCATACCCGTTCTTCGTACGGAGTATATAATATAAAGAAACTTGAAATTCATAATCATGCGCAAATTCTTATAGTATACTAAATGACATGTTTAATCAAAATATTCTGTTAAAATATTTAATATAATGCTCCTAAAAAGAAGTTTAAGAATCTCTGTTCTCGCTATATAAAATTATCTTCTTGGACATATCTGAAGAATAAAACATCTTGGACCCCTTATGTAAGCAAATATAAAAAAAAAATATGGAATTGAATCAATATATGCAAAATAAAAGCGTTAAAATTGTATGGGACCCGTACTAATTATATACGCGAATATTAGAAAATATAACCTGTATTAGTAGATTACATGTATAAATTGAAAATACCAATAAACCCGTAATCTTTAATTTTTTACCGTCATTTATTCCAATATATGTCAAAATTAAAGTGCTAAAATTGTATGGGGAGATATACACGTACTACTTATAATGTCCGATTATTAGTAGAAGATTACCCGTTTTGCAATATGAGTCTCAAGTGTTTTTTGGTAAAATACAACAGACGACGTAACAAATTGAATATATAATTAATCCCCTTAATCTTCATACCAGAAAACTGTACTTGATTCCAATATATAGCCAATATATGTCAAAATATACGCCAATATACCTGTACTACTTATATTCTCGTAGGTTAGAAGATATACCCGTGCATTCCTAGAAGATTACTCGTACAACGTACAATATGCGTGTGTCAGCAATTTTTGCCGCAATAAAACAATGGCGTAATAACTTAAAAATATCAATAATCACTGAATCAATAATTCCGGAAAATATCAATAATAATAATGTTTAAACCTGAAGAGTATAATTGATATTATCCAGTCCAAAATGAAATGGCAATGAAATTTATTTTATATATACATATCTTCATTATTCAAATCGGAAAGGATTTAATAAAAATCGTCTGCCGCATAAACACATTGGATTTAAATCCGTTGCTAAGCGACATGATATCATTTGCTTCAAATAAATTGGTAGAAAAAATATCGTCTAAATAGTTATATTTCTATGGAACATTTGGCGACAGTTTCGTCAAATTAGCGACATTTTAAAAAATCCCCAAATTTATCGCCAAGTGGGACTGTAGAACTGACAGTTCCACTTTGCGACAAATTGACGAAATATCATCACAATACTATCCCCTAACAAAAAACAATTAATATCATTTATGTAGCGCCATTTTATCAATTTCAAGATATTTTTATAGATTTGAAAACATTTTTATCAATGTGGTGACATTTTAAAAATTCGCAAAATGTATTACTAAGTAGGATGGTTGGTCTGACAGATAAATGCTAACCAAACATCATTTCAGTGCTCTCTTCTAACAAAACAAAAAAAAAATTTCATTGATATGTAGAAGACCCAAGCCACACGACCTACCCGAAGGTTTATGGCAGCTGTTTGTGTGTCGTTTATATCACTTTGGCGACATTTCCGTCAATTTGGCAAAGTTTAAGAAAAGTTGTCAAATTAGAGATATCCCTCCAAATTCGTAGCTTTGAATTTGCAGATCTGAATGAAACATTCTTATCCCGTTTCAATATACTAAATGAAAACACGACAATTGTATTAGAAGATATACCCGCTCTACTCTTTTTCTGTTTCAACAATCGGCTATATGAATTTATTGGCTAAACACAATATATGAGTTTAGTAGCTAAATACGATATAAGCTTGAAAACTCTTTGCCAAAATAAATGAAATTGATGTACGCAATCAGCAATTAATATAATTAAAAGAAAAATCAAACCGTCCATTCATAAGATATACGTTTATATCCATTTATCCATTTATTTATTATTTAAATCGAAAAAAAATAATAAAAACATTAACAAACACATTTAATTTAATCCGTTATTCGTACGGAGTGTATAATTTAAAGAAGCTTATAGTTCGCAATCATGTGCAAATTCTGTTAAAATATTAAATTTATTGCTCCTAAAGAGAAGTTTAAGAATATATGTTCTCACTATGCAAAATTATCTTCACGATCAGATCTGAAGAATAAAACATCCTGCCCCCTTTTGTAAGCAAATTTACAGAAGAAAAAATAGGAATTGAATGAATATATGCAACCCCGTACTAATTATATTGTCGCAGATCAGAAAATATGCCAATGTGTTAGCAGAAGATTACCCGTATTACAATATGCGTCTCAAAAGTAATTGCCAAAATAAAAGAGATGATGTAATAAATTGAAAACATCAATAATATCCGTACTCTTTATACCAGAAGGTCGTAATTGATTCCAATATATGCCAATATATATCAAAACATATGTCAACATACCTGTACTACTTATATTCTCGTAGATTAAAAGATATACACGTGTATTTGTAGAAGATTCGTACAACATACAATATATGAGTTTAAACAATTTTTGTCATAATAAAATAATTGCATAAAAACTTGAAAATATCAGTAATCCTTGAATCAATAATCCCCGAAAATATAAATAATAATAATTTTTAAACCTGAAGACCCTAATTGATATTATCCAGTCAAAAATGCTATAAGAAAAATCAAATCGTTCTTTTCTAAAATATATTTTATATCCATTTATTTATTATTCAAATCGAAAAAATAATTATTAAAATTAACAGACAGATTTAATTTAATTGCGTTTCTGAGTAACATGATATAAGATAGAATCTTATAATATGTTAAATATGTCATGTCTTATAGCCTAAACTGCGAAATTAAATAACGATTTTGATTTCTCTATACTTCTCATTGTTCCGTAAAAGCTTGTTTTAAATAAACCATGAACCATGGAGATAGATTTCCCCTTTTAATCATGTTTCAAACAATACATGTTTTCAGAAAGTGACTAATTAACGCAAACAATCTCCCATCAAACTCAGAGATTAAATTTTAATTCACTTTCAAACGATTTTCAAGCTTTTCGTTTGGATAAACCACGGAGTTAGGGAGTAGAACTCCTAGGAAAAAGTTCCGTTTTTCATTAATATCTCGACAACCCCAGGTCTTAGAAACTCGAAACTTGGACAAAATTTATGGGGGGATATTTCAAGGCTATCCACCAAATTTCATTAAATTCGGTTCAGCCGTTTTTCCGTGATGATGAGACAAACCAAAATGTCGTTTTTTACTAATATCTCGAGAACCACTGGTCGTAAAAACTCAAAACACGGATATAATTTTAAGTGGGGCTATTTCTGTGCTACCCACAAAATTTCATCAAATTCTGTTCAGCCGTTCTCCCGTGATGATGGGACAAACAGACAGACAGACAGACAGATTTTCATTTTTATTTATATAGATATTTCAAAGTGTTAATTGAGTTTTATTTCAACAGAAGTTAATTTTAATTATCCTTTCTGTAATGTACTAACCACTAAAATAGCTGAGTAAGAATTCTATAAAATCTAACTTGTTTATATTTGGAAGCACTTAAGTAATTGTTCTCAATAAAAGTTAATTTTTAATTTAACAATTAGTGTTTGTGATTCTTTAGTTGTTGTTGGCTGTGCTATTTATTTATTTAAAGGTAAGTGGAATTTTTAGAAGTTATATGATGTTGAAGTGTTTTTAAAGGTGTAACATAGTTTAGCACAGACCAAGCTGTAAGTAATAAACTAAGTAAATAAAGAAACAAATAATAATTATAAAAGTAAACTTTATTGTTTAAATCTATACGATCAGGCAAATGTAAATAATATTAAATAAAATAATGTAATTAAAATAAATCTAAATCACAATCTAAATTTAATGATATAATATAAATATAAATTACTTGTGTGAATTAAACTTATAAATAGTAAATAAGAAGTTTAATAGTAAGGGAAGATCAATCCCTTCCCAACACCACTTCAGATTTTCTAATAAAGCTTTGAAAGTGTGATTTTGAAAGTTTTGTGAGAAATTAATGATAGATAAACTAAAAATACAGTCACATTTTAGGGGAAGATTTGAGATATATAAAGGTTTCTTCGAACCTTAGTCCACTCCATCAAGCTTCTGAGTGTTAGTTTACAAATATGTACAACTCTGAACAGCAGACCAAAATAAGTGGGTACGCATTATATTGCTGTCCTATGACTTCTCTCTGATTTCGACTTATGTATGGAAAAATTCTCAATGTGCATGGACTGTGCAATAATGAAACATTAACTTTGGTTTTAATAAAAGGCTATCCTTCAATCACAATACCTTCTGGATTTAGCCTCATAACCATAGAATGTGTGTCTTTACGTTGATAATAAATAATCAGATAAAATATGTGACACGTGATCTGCTTTGTAGAATGTAATATTATTTTAATTACCTGTATACCATATTTTACGTATCATAATATTAAATGAAAACTGTGATTTATTTCTAGATATAACGCGTGAAAGTTTCAAAAACAATTTTCCTTATTGAATTAATATGGCGATTTTGACCTCAATTACGTTAGTACACAGATGGAATTATAAAATTAGGTCTCAATCATGACCTGTAACTTGGGAATTTTATAAATGTTCCAGATTTTGAGAAAATCGGTCTAAAAGTCGCTTATAAACAGCGTTAGAAACATAACATTATTTTACTCGTTGATCATGAACTTTCGCTCGTACCTCGCTGCGCCTCAAATATTTATGATGCTAAGCCACACATACAGTCGAGAAAATGCAACATATATTGATCTTGCATGTAATAGTGCTATTAAATAGAACAAGAATATTTCTATTTTTACAAATATTTTATAATGAATTTAAAATTCTAATGTATAATTTATTTAAATATACATTTAAAAGTTGAAAAATGAAGGTACTGTGGTATATTTTCTTAAAAGTTATATATATTTATTATTTTAATATACATGAACTCCATTTAAAGTTGATTTTGGTTTATTGCAGCTTTCCAAAATACTTCTTATTTCCTTCTCGAGAAATATAGCTGAATTACTGTGATAAGAACTGTCGTAAAACGAACCTTATCCAGTTTGATTTATTCCTGGACCAAACATGTCAACGAAAATTTCTTACCGCTATATTAAGTCAGCCCTTACATAGGTAACTGGTACGAAATATTTTGGTACTTTTGATATATTACTAGGTTGAAAAGCGGGTTTTTCAAATTGAACTTATTTATTTCTCTCTGACAGAAATAAATGAACTTTGGCTTCTGTCTTCTGTATCAGCATACTTCAGATAAACTATAAAAATACAGAATATAGAATTATTATAGTTATTTTTTAGTGTTAAGATTGTTAAAAAAATTAATTAATTAAAAAATTCTTGAAATACTTGTATATTTATATTTATCTAAAAGACCATTAAATGTGTTGATTATCAAATGTCTGTTTATTAGAATTATACAAAATTCAAAAATGTTAACTTCGATGAATTTATTATTTTGGAAAAACGTGTTTAAAAATTGAGTGTAAAATATAGCATGAAATTAGCAAAAGTAATTATTCATCACTAACCAGCAGAAAAACTATGCATTACTCGTGATATATACAGGGCAGTGAAATAGGAAATGCTCCCACAACTGTCCAATTTTGCATTTTCTCCACTGCTTTATAACTCATTTTTATTTGCGAAGATTATTTTCTATTGTGGGATATAAATCGATTTTACATCGAATAAACAGGTCACTTTCCATAGTAATATTTCATTACGTAGACGATATTTTTCCTAAAATTTATTTGAAGAAAATGGCATCATGTTGCTGAGCAATGCAAATAAATCGAATATGTTTATGGGGCTGGGGATTTTTTATTTTATGTTTTCAATTCAAATAATAGAAATACTGATGACCGCAGGACATAACATTCCCTACATATTAAATTTTTGCTTTATTAATCCATCAAATTGAGTTAAATTAGCCTTAATGATAAGGATACTCTCTGTATAATATATCCCATTTGCAATTTTTTATTTTGCTGTTAAAAACAAAGTAGAAAAAAGCATTCGATTAGTATATTTAAGCATATTTAGAATTTTATTTCAGATTTTGACGATTTTTGAAAGTCATTAAGCAAATAATACCAGTTACGATGTTACGAATGGAACCAAAATCTAATCAGCACCAGAATAACCTACAACTGACTCACCTATGAAATATTATAACAAGAAAGATCATTCATGCATAAAGCATTAATTATGAAACACTTTCCAACTGAAATGCAATTTTATTTAAATATCTCTAAAATGGGCTGATGTATTTCGCCGCTGCTGTATTTTAAATTATCAGAGTACTAGAATATTTTATTATATTTAAAAACTTCAAACAAATGAAGTCATCGTCTAGCTCTCTATATAAACGCAATGAGTATTTCATTCATATTACTTTTATTCTGGACTTCAGAGCTAAATAATTTTGCGTGAAAAAATTCAGCAATTCTTGTACAACTCATCTTACAGTCACTTGCTTACATTCTGCATCCATTAAAATCAGGCCTCGTTCTAGATATAATCAAAGTTTGATGATCATTTAAACTCAAAAATAGTATAATTGCTTTGACACAGAATATAGATGCACAGAAAATACGCAAAAATAAAGCGGTTTTAGGACGAATGCAACAATAAATATAACTTTAAAATAACTTTTAAAATCAAGATATTTATACTGGGAAAAAAAGATGGATGCTATATTTTATTTTGCAGTGGATCGCGTTATCTCTAGAGATAATATCGGTCTACTACTTGCCCAAATCATGCCTTTTTTATGCACCAGTGTAATTTACTTCACTCTAACTTAAACTTTCTAGAACCTAATGACTAAAGTTCGACGAGAGAATTACGACATCAACAAACAATATACATTATTCTAGTTAACTTCGCTGATAACTCAAAATACAATTGCATATACAGAATATTTACAAAACTAGCACTATCATATCTTAACCCGCTGACATAATAATCTATACCGAAATTCAACCTTAACATCTTACTGAACTGAATCTATAATGATCAAACTATCATATCATAGATATATACTCACAAACTATATATACTCAGAGGCTATAACTTCGATACGAACTTCCATGAATGAACCGAACCACATAAGGTAACTGTACCAGTAGTGGGCCACTTAAGGGCATTCAATCAATTATCATTGAAACTTTAGAGAATTATAGAATAAATATATTTTTTATCATTGGTTAAACGCTTATCTATAATTATTATCACATCAAATTGCAAACAAAATATTAATATTTTTTTTTAAATCAAAAACTTTGACTTCCTTTATGTTCCAGTAGTGGGCCTATTAAATTTCTGGTGTACCTATAGTAGACGCACCAAAAGTGGGCCACTCAAATAATGTATAAGATTTGTTGAAAGTTATATTTCGCTGTATATTATCATTAACATAATTTCTAAAATATATGTATAAAAAAGGTACCTAATTAAAAGCGAATGTAGTTTAAATTTTACTTTATAATTTTTTTTTATTGCCAATTTTTTACAAAAAGTGAAGAAGAAGTGGAAGTTTTTTGGTTCTCTTTTTTTTCTGATCTGCAATCATTCTTTTCTTTTCTTCCATTTCAATTTTTTTTCTTCCTGTTTCAGTTTTTTTTCTTTCTCTTTCAGTTTTTTTCTTTCTCTTTCAGTTTTTTATTTCTCTTTCTGTTTTTTTCTTTCTCTTTCAGTTTTTTTCTCTCTATTTCTGCGGCTGTTGCAATTTTAATATCTTCTTTCTCCTTATAATATTGAAGGATTTGAGGAGAAGTCACAAATGTTGGAAGCTTTCCTCGTCTTCTCTTTTTCTTTATCTTGTCATGCTCCCCCTCTGGCCAGAAAAGAAATCTCTTGAAGGAATATGATACATTTTTGGATGGACCTGCAATAGGATGGGCAGTATTTAATGACATTGGATGCATTGAGATCAGCAGATTCAACGGTACTTTCATCACGTTCCAGCTCAACAGGCTCTTTACTGCTTGTCGCCTCAACAGAGTTGACTGGTGTACCCTGAAAAAATGGTTCCATGTTCGAAGTTTTCTTTGTCTCCAACCATAAATAGTAACGGCCCTTTTGCTCCACAGGGCCTTTCCATTCACCTTTATTTTCTAGGAATGTTTCTAACTTCACTTTTCCAATTTTTTCTTCCAGAATTAAAAAAAAAACATTTCTCTTATCTTTATCGGTGATACTGCCACTTTCTTGGATTTTAGTTCAGTTGCAACAATCACTTTCTAACCACTACTAACTCCTAGGTCCACTACTGGAACAATTTAAAAAGTAATGACCCAAAAGTGGGTCTCCCCTCAAAATTAATAATCTGTTCATTTTATGTATTTTAAGCATAATTTACAAAATATTAAGTATAAAATGAAAAAGTAATATGACATTTTAAAACCAAATTAAGCATGCTTTTAGAGAAGAAAAATGAATATTTGCTTCTTGAGGAAAGCAATAAGAATGAGCTAGAAAAATCCCTTTGTGTGATCACTTCGGAAAAGCATTCTTCCTCCTCAAAGATTAGCAGGTTACTGAGATTGTGTCTTTGTCAGATAACTCATAAGGGTTTCAAACAATCAGCAGTTGTTCTGTTACCTTACAAGTATGACCTTAAAACTTGTTTTTCCACTTTGAAAACTGGTGGCCCACTATTGGTACATGGCCCAATACTGGTACACTTACCTTACACTCGAACTCGGTAGAAAGGCAGCAGCCGAAGCTGAACGACGACGACTCACGATTTCAAGCTTCTTGACTACGAATACGAATACGAATTCGAAATACGAATTATTTCTTATCCAACGTCTGCCCTTTCTTATAGTCCTGGCCAGTCGTGAGTACGTGATTCTCGGAATCAGAGTTGAGAAGCTTCATACATAAATTAGCATACTGAAAATTAAAATTAGCATACAATATTCATGCGTAAAGAATCCTCACAATTTTTTTTATATATTTTATGGGATAGATTGAATATTTCCTAAAATTTTCGAAGCAATTCCCGAATTTTAACTTGGCTTAAAATATTGTTTGAAAGTTAGGTCCCATAATTCAATGTATTTCCTGTTTTCAACACGGGTTCAATCCAAAACTAATTGGGTGATGTTATTCATTTACATTCCCATATGTTCCATATGTATGCTTGTAATGAAAGTAAAATGGATATAATTGTGTTTTTTATTAAATTAATAGTATTGGATTTTTATTAGATTGTATTATTTATAGCCTTAACATATAAGATTTCGGGAAGTTACTTATATGTTCAGTTTCGTAAGTACTCTGCTTTATTTTAAAATTGGAGGGTATGCCTGTCATTTGACAGAATTTAAAATATACAAAGCATTGCCTCCCATTTAGCGTTATTTTTATCAATATAGTGACATTTTGTCAATGTAATGATATTTTTACCAATTATGCGACATTTTCGTCAATTTGGCAATATTTAAAAAAGGTCACAAAGTTTGCGGCATCGTGCCAAAATTTTCGCCATGCATTATGAACGGGCGGCCATTCTTATAGTCGTCTGTTATGTTCTTTATAATATATTGAATTTTTATCATTTAGTCGTCATTTTTATTGATTTAGTGTCAATTTTATCAATTTAGCGACATTTTCGTCAATTTAACAACATTTAATAAGATTTGCCAAGTTGGCGATATGCCGCCAAAATTCGTCGCCAGAATATTGCCCAGCGTTACTGACGGAGAAATAGGTTATTCCTATAGTAGATTCTTAAATTTTTCCAAGATATTGAATTTTCATCAATTAGTCGTCATTTTTACCAATTTGGCGATATTTTCGTCAATTTAGCAGCATTTAAAAAAGCTCGCCAAGATGGCGTTATTCCACCATTTTCGACGCCAAAATTTTGTCAAGCGTTACCTAGAGGTAGATAGATCAAAAAAGATATAAATCAAAGTGTTTATATTATATTATATATTTTTAAACTCATATCCTCTGTGATTATGTTTTGCTGAAACAGAATGAAAATTGTACATGCTTAACTTCTAATATATTTTAAGCGTTTTCAATTTGATACACGAGCGATTCTAATTTGATTGAACACATTTCATATTTCTTGTAAATTTGTTTACAGACCGGAAAAGGATGTTTTATTCTTCCAATCAGACTTCGAGATCTATAACTTTGTATAGCTTTGTTTAGTGAAAAGATATTCTAATTTTCTAGGTGAATTAAATTGAATATATTTATTGAATGATTTAAAGAACAAAGCCTGTTAGAATACTATAGGTATTTGTACATCCCTATTGCATTTTTGATTGATCTATTACGGCTTTCCTGGTGGGTGGTTACGGGTATTATTGATATTTCCAATTTTTTAAGTCATCTGTTTCATTTTTGTAATTATTTTTCAAACTCACATATTAAGTTTAATCAGTTGTTGAAAGGGGATATAAATGGTACGGGTATATCTTCGAATGTAGTTATAGCACTTTCCTTTCGGCATATATTGATCCAATTTCACAGCTCGTTCAGTTTGGCATATGCTGATCCAATGTGACAGCATATATGCATACATCATAGACACTTTTACATCTTTGTAAGAGGATTAATTATATTAAAAAATTTTAAAAGAATTTTTTGAATAACAATATCATTTAGAAGTGCTGTAGGAATTTGAACAAAATTGTTTATTTTAAGATTCTTCATATTATATTTTCTATACGAAAAACGGGTATATTACTAGTCTATTTATTACATACAAACCCGAATAGATGCTTTTAATCTAGGTCAACAATAATATTATGTAGAGAACATTAAATGAAACTAAACAAATTGAGGCTTTTATTAAATACTATCCGCAAAATCATAATTCTTTCAAAAAATAAGATATCAACAAATGATACACATTACGGTGATCATGCTGTCATTCTTGCGACGTGATTTATTCTTGGTTGCACAATAATGTCCCCTGAGTAAAAATAGAGAACACCCATCATAAATTATTCAGACGCCGCCATTGACACGCAAATGGAAACAGAGCAGGAGAAACAGAAAAATTCAAGATTTGGTGTATATGAGTAAAATCCACTGTAATAATAAGTTTAATAGTTGCAACTCGAATATTGTTTTACCAATAAGGAAGAGCAGTTTTGCATTACATAGCAATATAGAAAACTTTGAGGGGGTTGACCCCACGTTGGAGGGGTTAAATGGATATATATTTTACTGTTGCAGATAGGAGTAAAATGGTCATTACAAGGATCTAGACCGTTACAAAATTAGTACCAAGTATATTATGTCCAACAGCAAAATATGAAAAGAAACCTTGAAATCTCTTTTGACAATTCAGCAGAAAAATATGAAAATAAATCCTGAAATCTCGCTAGATAAGCTAACTACAAAACATGAAAATAAATCTTGAAATCTTGCTTGACAAGCCAAAATCAAAATATGAAAAAAACCCTGAAATCCCGTTTGACAATCTAACAGCAAAATATGAAAAGAAACACTGAAATCATGCTTGACAATCCAAGAGCAAAATATGAAAAGAAATCTTGAAATCTCTCTTGACATTAAAAATTTGACGTCCAAATAAACGAACATTTAGGCCTTGCAGTAGAATAAAACTGATTTTATTGTATGCATAATTCAAAATGTTTTCCTTCAGCGATGATGTGCGGTTGTAATAAAATTTATTAGCACATTTTCTGCAGCCTCTATGAATACACTGTTGTAATGCAAATTAACAAAATTGTCTCTTTTAAAAAGCGTTATTCAGATAATTATTTTGAAGCTTTTGTTGGGGGTCAAAATTGTTTAGTACTAATTTTTCGCTTTTCTACCACTTTATAATTTATTTCTTCTTACTGTATTCAAGAGGGCACGGCATACCCAGTCACCCACTTCCAAATTAAAAAGAACTTCAGCTTTCTAAAAATGTTTCATTCAATGTGCGACAATAATTTTATCATAGGATATTTTAAAATCATGTATTCACCAATAACTGCCGAAATTGGTAAAATTAAAAAGAAAAAACCTACACTTTTATAGTATAGGGGGGCAAAATGCTCGTATTACTTAAAATTTCATAAAATAAGGTTTCCAAACATTGAGTTTGAATAATTATAAATTTGAGGTTAATTATTTGTTATTCAGATTGATCATTTGTTATACACTGATATTCGATCTAAAGTAATCCTTAATTACAGTAATCCACAAAGTCCAATAGTGTTTCAGTTACTAAATGGATATTACTATCTCTTAAAAGGATATATTCCCTTAAAATGGATATTATATTCTCTCAATATAATTTTTCTAGTAGATTTTATTAATATTCACCAGATCCTGAATTTCTGTTTCTCCTGTTTTCCATTTGCGTGTCAATAACTGCGTCTGAATAATTTATGATGGGTGTTCTCTGTTTTTACTGAGGGGATATTTTTGTGCAATCAAAGATAAATCACGTCGCAGGAATGACAGCATGATCACCATAATGCGTATCATTAGTCGACATATTATTTTCTTGTTGAAATATGATTTTACGGAGAGTATTACATAAAAACCTAATATTGTTAGGTTTATTAATTTTATATATATATATATATATATATATATATGGTGTCCCAAAAACATTGACCTCGGCTTTTATTCCTTAAATATTTATCTTAGACATATAATAATTTACAAAGTTGCGTAAAAAAAGGTACAGAATTATCTGAAATCGATAAAAATCTTCAGGGGATAAAATTTGGAGAAATATAAAATTTAAGTTTTTATACGGCCTTCATACAAAAGCATTTCCAATGAGTAAAATGTGACCCATAGACTAATAAGGTGATGCACGAAATTTCAGCATTTTATCATAAAAAGTCCCAGAGATATGTTTACACACAGTTGGTGAGGGATTAATAACAAATTAAAATGTAAATGTTTACATCAAGAGTGCAAATGACGCAACGCAGAAATGCCTCATTAGCAAATAATATCTGCCTCTTATCTTTAGTGGATCCTTAGCATGGATGGAAAACATTTGGAACAATGTGTATATTTGTGTAAAGTTATTATTTCTACACAGTGTAGATACTTTTGTAACCATAAATAACAAACGTATTATTTATTTATGTAATTATTGCTGTTTTTCCTAATTTCTGTATGACCACTGAAACGCGATCTACCAACATGATTTTCCCCCTCTGATAATCCATGTAGATGCATCGAAATGTGGTTTAAGTCAGAATTTTTGTTTTTTCATATCTCTGGGACTTTTTATGATAAAATGCTGAAATTTTGTACATTATCTTATTAGTGTATGGGGCACATTTCACTCATTAGAAATGTTTTTGTAAAGGACCCGTATAAACATTTAAATTTTGTATTTCTTAAAATTTAATTCCCTTGAAAATTTTAATCGATTTCATAAAATTTTGTACCTTTTTTTACTCAACCTTGTAATTTATTATATGTCTTCTAAGATCAATATTTAAGGAATAAAAGTCGAGGTCAATGTTTTGGGGACACCCTGCATATATATATGTTTTTCATTCTAGAGGTGTTCAATTGGATTCAGATCGGGGCTCTTTGAAGGCCAGTCAAATTTTGCAAAACCCATCTCTGCAAACCACGTTCGCATATCCTTCGCTGTATGGGCAGAACAGTTATATTGTTGATACAAAAATGATCCTTCCTCTAACAGTTGCCAGAGAGTTGGAAGTGCAGAGTTGTCAACAATGTCTACATACATTGCAGTGTTTACGATTTCAGCTACAGGAACTAAGGGGCCCACACGGAACCACGAAATAAAGCCCCAAACCATGACGTCGCCGCCACCTCTACAGTTGGCACAATATACTCGGGCAGAAAACGTTCGCCTGACATCCGCCAAACCCAGTCGCGTCCGTCGGACTAACAGACAGTGTAACGGGTTTCGTCAGTCCAAAGTACTTGTTTCTACTGCTCCACAGTCCAGTGGCGGTGAGCTTTGCGACACTGCAACCGACTTTTCGCATTGGCCGTGCTGTTGTTGGGCTTGTGAGCGGCTGCATGACTCTGAAAACCTAATTTTGTCAGCTTCCGACGAACAGTCCCGGTGCTACAGATGGAGTCAGATGTAGTTTGGAACTCACCAGTGAGAGGTGCCAACAGTGCCTTGCGATTCTTCAACCCCCCCCCCCCTCTTTAAGGTTCGACAGCTGCGATGAATGAGTTTAATCAGCTTACAACTTATTTTTCCTGTAGTTGTAGATCCCAGACGTGTTCATTTTACCATGACATTACTTGCAGTTGATCGAGGCACTTGCACCAATCCCGAAATGCCATGCACCGATTTGTTGCGACGAAACCATCCAATAATCATGCCACGAACAAATTCACTCAGCCCTGCTGACTTACATTGTCTTTCTAACGCATGTTTATAACCGCAGAAGACTGTGGTGCTCATTTTTATCTCATTCTAAGACGTGCATAACCAAATACACTTCTCCTAAGGGATGTCCGGATACTTTTCGCCATATAGTTTGGCATATAATAAGTAAACAACAAATGGCGAAAAATAACGATCCATAAACAAAATTAAATATATCTCTCAACAATTAAAATAATATGAAATGTGGGTAGTAAAACGAATCTGCATTTTCATTTTCTAAGACTATTAACTGTTTGAAAATAAAAATTTCGATGAAACACAATATATAAAGGTTCAAAAGGTACAATAATATTTCAAACTTTTTTCTAATGCAGTTTTCATTTGCTAGAGCGTATTTTTTATATTAGTAATTTTATTCTGGGATTGCATATTCTAACAATATAAAACTGTATTCTATCAAATTTCATGAAAAATGAATTTTGCATTATTCAATAGCAATTTTTAGCTAGATTGCTGATTTTTAAAAATTAGAATATCAATGTAAAATTTTAAATATACCAATAACGGCTCATACTATGGACCTGCGAATGATTGCATTTATTTCCCCATCTAAAATTTGATAGGAAAAACATTGTTTGACTTTATCGTGTATTTTTTTTTACGAAACTTCAACAGTTAAAACAGGGAATATGAATTTCCTACTTCAATTTTCGCCTGCAAACTGTTTGTATTTTAGGGTATTGTACTCAACGTGCCAGTTCCTAAATATGCAATTAGTGTTCTTCTACATTTTTTGTGTGTACCCATAAATTCTGACATATTTCTTATATTAGTACATTATTCCGATAAAATAGTATTACCTACACATTGCGTTTTCCATTTAAATTATAGAGTCATGAAATGACTCTGAGTACCATTACAATAAATCAAACTGCTGCTTGTAAGATAAAAACCTGTCAAACTTCCTTGAAGAACGCAGACGCATGTCAGGTAGTTGAAGATAATTGTTTCGAGAGTGTTATAAGCACTCTTCTATAGTCCAAAAGAACGGATAGAATAGCATGTTTTTAACAACTGCGAAGGACGAACGGTGACAAGGCGAGCAATAAGGAAATGAAATAGATCTAGGACATACACAGCAAAAAATTCGCTACTGGTTAGTATGAGCCATTGAAAAAAAAAACAAGAAATATCAATCATGCTTAAAGCATTGATTATGAAACACTTTCCAACTTCAATGCAATTTTATTTAAAAAAGTCGAAAATGCAATACATTCCTCGGTAATATTTTAAAACTTTTCACAATATTACATTGATTTATTATATTTGAAAACTTAAACCTTCATTGTAAAAAAGGAACATTCAAATGACGGCATTGAAATATAAATTGCCTGGTTTAAATATCTCTAAAATGCAATGCACTCCACGGTAATATTTTTAAAACTATCATAATACTACGATAATTTATTATATTTGAAAACTTCATCGAAAACAACTGAAATGAATTTAAATGACGTCATAGAAAAATAACACGCCTGGATCTCTCTATAAAAGCAGGATTTAATTCAATTCATTCATCACAATACTCTATAATAATTTATTTTATTTAAAAATTAAGACCATGGAGCTACAATTCATAAACTCTATGCTTAAAACTTCATCGAAAAAAATCATCCTTCTGTTTATAAAATCAATTAATATTTCATTCATATCAGCCATGCAGACTCCATGGACTGAATTATTTTGTGTTAAAGAAATAGAGTAATTCTAATACAACTCATTCTACATATTTTGCTGTTTACATTTTACATAGGTGAAAAATAGGCTTAGTTGCAGAAATAATCAAATTTGAATGAGAATTTAAACTCAAATATATTGTCATTGTGTTGTTTTAGTATGTAGATTCACAGAATTTAAGCAAAAATAAAGTAGTTTTAAGACGGATACAACACTCAATATGAATTAAAAAGAACTTAAAAAAATCACGATTTTGAAACAAGATGGATGCCATATATAATTTTGAAGTGGGTCATGTGATCGTTTCATATCATGGTCACGTGATCGTTTCATATAAGATGTGTAATTATTATTATAATTTTTATTTAAAAAACTACTGAATATATTTCGCTGATTTTTTTTATATATTTTATGGAACAATTTGACTATTACCTAAAATTTTCGAAGCAATTTGTGAATTTTAAATCCGCTTAAAAAATGTTTGAAAAATTAGGTCCCATAGGGCTCAATGTATTTCATTTTTTCAACCCGGGTTCAATCCAAAACTAATTGGGTGACATTATTCATTTATATTCCCATAGATCCTACAGACCGTCTGAACAACATACTAAAATTTCATTTTGATTAAGTCATTTCTACGGCAGTTATCGTGCTAACGGACAGACAGACAGACAGACAGACAGACAGACCGAATGAACAAAGTCATAAACACTTTTCAACATTGTTGTAAATTGTTAAAAAAGACATTATCACGGATCGATAGAGTGGTCTTCCTCCGCCCACAAAGCAGAGAGATGTAAGCAGAGACATAAAAATTAACTTTTGAGTTATTAGTGAAAAATGTAAATCTTTAGAGGGAGAAAAAATAGTCCCATAGTTTCTGAAAAGGGTTTTTGAAGTCCTCCTGTTCTTTTTTTGACCTAATCTGAAACACTGTTGATTTTATAGCAGTGTGGCTGATGAAATTATCTTTGAAACCTTTCATTTTCTTTTGAGATTTTTTCTTATTGACTGCATCGTTCACCTGTAATTTTCTATCTTTCTCCTTGTGGTGTACATAAAAAACTTAACCTTTAAGAAGTTAACCAATTAACTTTTAAGAAACATATTTAATTAAGCTTAGAACATGGTCGTACATCGTGTAGCCGTAAGCATAAAAACGTGGTGCACATAAAAACACTTTAAGTTAACCTCTAAGAAACATATTTTATTAAGCTTAGAGCATAGTCGTACATAGTACAGTCGTAAAAATTGCACTCTGCTGCATATTATGGCATTTGCTGCATATTATGACCTTTAAGATATGCTGATTATAATATTTTATATATGTTAATAAGCACATACTTTCTTGTTGTCTTTCGAGGTTTGTGGATCATTGGTTGTTGAATCACTTTTTATCTGCATACTAACTGCTAACGCACATTCTTGGCTTACATTGGAAAGATAATTGAAACTTGTCTTCACCAATGTCTACGCATCTGTGTGGCAATTAGTACTGCATTATTCTTGTCTTGTCTGTGGCACATTTTCTATGCCTCCGTGTGGAACTTCATTCCATATTCGAATCCCGTCTGAGACTTTGTGTAGCTTAATGCATCTCGTCTGAGTCTGTGTGGAACTTAATGCATATCCTCTCGTGTATATATCTTCTTTGACCTCCATTTTCATCATCCTTCTGCCTGTCGCTACCTATTTTTACAGGAGATCTATATACGCCTCTTCGGCGATCATTGGTTGACCTCAGGGTGATGTGAGAACACTTCTTCCTGATTGGTTGAACTTTGAACCAATCCCATGATTTCTTTCCCATGATTAGCCCCGCTTTTTTATGGCTTTCCTGAGCTCTCGGGTTAGGGTCGCACTGCATTGGCGTCTACCAGCCTGAGCCTTTTGTATTATTGTTAGAAATCATAAATCTTTAACATATAAACCTGACTAAGTGTATTCTGGTCTTACACTCATTATACAAGGGCGGATTATGTTTCCTCGTTCAAAATTCTTACATGCAATCCTGGTTATAAAAATTGCAACACCGTGAAGGAATCATGGAAATTGAACGAAATTCATTCCGCAAATTACTGTATTGAGAAAAATGAACGTTAAATTTCCAGAGCTAAATAACAATGTCACATATCGAAAATCACTGTTTCACGAAGCCACCTCGCGCTGAAATAAATGCTTCTATACGCTGTGGGATCGAATCAAATATATCTTGAATTTGTACTTGAGTAAAAGCATTCCAAATTGCTTCCATCCGAACTCACAGTTCAGCTGTATTAGCTACGCGACGTGCGTCATAAGCAAGATGTCAACCGATCGAATCCCAGACATGTACAATATATGACATATCCGGTGGACAAGCCAAGGAAGAAGATGTATATTCTGTGCTGAAAAGATGAATCGAACATTCCTAGCAACATGTGAACGTCCGTTGTCCTGTTGAAATAGAGCTTCAGGAATGTGTTGAATGAAAGACACAACTTCGGGCTCTAAAACTTTCCTGGTGTACCCGTTGCTGTTGAGATTACCCACAATACTTAGCAGCTAACATCTTCCAAGATATCCAATGAAGTCCCACACAATTACGCTTGTCTTTCGTCCAGTATGACGTTATGTGACGCACTCAGGAATGTGGGGTTCACCGCTATAGTGTCTAACATGGGTAAGGCCATCACTGTATCCTAAAGTAAAGAATTATCGAAGTACAGAACTTGGTGCCAATCGGCAATATAGTGTCTATGTTGATGAGGCCACTGTAGACGCAGGCGTCGATGGTTTTGCATAAAGGGAATCCTGTACAGAGGAATTCTTGCGCGCAGTCCACAGTGCAGCAGACGATGACGAATTATTGAAGCAGGCAAATGCACATCTGTATCAGTGCTCCAACGTTCTACCAATTATTGAGTTGAAGCTGTACGGTTCATCACTGCCATGTCCTATCATCCCGTGCTTGACGTAACATTTCGTCATCCGCTGTTGGATATGCGACTTGATTTTCATCCTTCCATTGTTTAGACACTCGCATCACTCTCGTGGTATTGAGGTCCAGACGAGCTGTTATTGCACGATAGGAAAAAACCCTTCTCGAAAATCGATCATTCATCCACGTTCATAGTCCGTAACTTGCACATATAGCGCCTTCTGTCGTCGTAGAGACATTGCGACTTCTCATGAAATGTTAACCTCTGGCTGTCAATCATAGACTATTTTCAACGTTTCGCTACATATCTCTATTTATATGGTTGAAACAGCAGTTCAGAGGGCGCTGCTCGACCCACGCATGCGCGGTTACTCTGAAATTCTATTCATTTGCATAGGACATCCTACTTTGCATTTGCGGTAAGTTTCAGCTCAATCGCGCGATTCCTTCATGGTGATAAAATTTTTACAAACATGAGTCTTTTATTTAGAAAGATTTAAACAATTTTGAGTGAAAAAAGTCAGTAATTCTTATACAACTCATCTTACAATCGTTTGTTTACATTCTGCATCCATTAAAATTAGTCATCGTTGTAGAGTTAATCAAAGTTTGATAATATTTTGATATCAAAAATATTGTAATTGGGCTAGCGCTGAATATAGATGCACAGAAATTTAGCAAAAATAAAGCGGGTTTAGGACGGATGCAACATTAAATATAAATGTAAAAGGACTTTTAAAAATCATGATTTTTACACTGGGAAAAGAGATGGATGTCATATTTTATTTTGAAGTGGGTCCCATGATCTCTTCATGTAATATGGGTGTAATTATCATTTTTATTTTTTGTTAAAAAAATACCGAACATATTTTGCTGAAATCCTTTTATATTTATTATGGAATAATTTGAATATGTCCAACAATTTTCGAAACAGTTTATGAATTTCAACTTCGTTTAAAAATGTTTGTAAAATTAGGTCCCATATGGTCCCATGTATTTCTTTTTTTCAATCCGGGTTCAATTAAAGGCTAGTGAGGTGATATTATTCATTTACATTCTCATTTCTAACTTCTCATTCTAATTTTTACGTTCTTGTGAAATATTGTGGAAATTTTTATGCAGGTCTGAAAGTTTCCGAGCCAGACAGCAAAGGAGAAATGCCAGTTTCAGCCATGGTGAGGAAGGGAATGCATTGGACCTGGCCAGACCCTGCTGACATCGCGAAAATCAAACTGTAAGTGAGATAAGTCTACCAAAACATGTGGGTAATAGCATGTACCTAGTAAACATGAAGCAGTGAGTGTTTTTCAGAGGAGGGGGGGGACAACATTTTATTGATGCCTTTTATTGTGGTGTTTAAATTTGATGTTTTTTGTATTTAGCTAGGTACCAGCTAAATCACTAGCTATTTCAGTTCATTTTTCCTACATGTTTTTCAATGGAGCTAGTATTTCTTTAAACCAAAGGAATAGTTTCCTAACATTTCAAGTGATTTTAGTGATTTTTTTAATACTATAGCATATGTCTGAAAGATTAAAATTATTAATGGTTAGTTGTTTTGACGTGTTTTCACACCTACCAAAAGTTCCTTAATAAAACAGTTTTAAATTAACTTGTTTTCTTTGTTTTCTATCTTTTTCACTTTTATAATTTATGATAAACGCAAAAAATGAGAAAAAAAAGGAAATTCATGGTGGTGGTGGGGGGGGTATTTTTGTAGAGTTTTTAGCAAAGTATATATCTAAATGCAATGACAAGAATGTGCCAGATCAAGTTTATCATTCATTTTAACGGCAGAAAAGAGGGTGGCCCAATGTTTTATGCATTTTAAAGGCAGAAAGGAGGGTGGATTAATGTTGTAACCCACAGGAGTACAAGATTATGCCGTTTCAAAAAAATTTCTCCTCCTCTCTTTTTAAACATAGATTTTTTCGACACGGTATTCGATGGGTGATATATGTAGGTATGTTGTGTAAAATAGTCAGAAATATAACTGCATAATTGAAGGATATACTCTTCAAAAAGTGGCACAAAATTGTACCATATGACGATGCTGATTTATATCCCTCATTTGCGATATTTTCGAATATTTATTTTTCAAAAGATTTCGCAATTAAATGCTAAATATAAATATCTGGTGAACAATATGGACTACCTACATACACCGCGATGATTCCTTATGAGACACTACATAATAAATACTATTTGAATTTATTGTGCTGATTGTATTTGGATTCCTGTTATAAACCGAAAATTTGATATATTCTATTTTAATAGATATTAATTTTCGTATATTCATATTGTTGGAAATGTTGTATACGATGTTTGACCATGTATTACAAGTAAAATATTTTTTTTATTACTTATATTTTTTATTTCATGATTTTATGTTTCCAAATATTTTAAGTCTTAACTACCGATAATCAAACCCAAATTATAGTTTCTTTGGATTTGATATATTTACAAATTAAAACAATTTTTGAATAAATTATCTTTCTAAAGATATTTTTCAAGATTAATAGAAAATTAAGATTATTTAAGAGAATTTCAAAATAAATGCTAATGAAGTTTAAATTTCACTACCTTTATCTAACTAAAATCGCTTCATTATCAAAAATCTTCCAATTACCATTCGTAATTAGTTTACTTACTAACCCTAATATAAAATTCGAAAATATTAAAATAAAAGAAATATATTCTTGGCAAAGTTGAATCCAGTAATGAACGATGCGTTGTAATGATGTAAACATTATCACGAACGTCTAAACAAATTTCATGCATAGCTTATTTCTTAAAATTTATGATGCCGTACATCCATGTATTTTATGAAAACTATTTATAAAAGGCTTTACAATCAGAGTAAAAAAAATAATTTATAGTTTGTTTTATAATATTTCCTTAAGAAAGTTCTAAGTAAAGTTATTCTTAGAAAATTTCAGTGAGTGTCCAGGATTCCCCCACCCATCCACCTCTCCAGTTTCCAAAAACGAGGAAGTTCTTTATGACTGTGCTCTGAATTTTCAATACAATAGTTTAAATATAATAGGTTTCCAATATATGTATTTTCCTTTTACGATTTTCATATACTAACAAAGATCAAAAATCTTTAAAATGTACTTACTCCTTATGAAAAACTGTGGATGAAATAAGTAAACTTCTTTATATCCATGCTTTATTTATATCCATGACATATTTTTAGAATTCATATATTTTTTTGCCAAATGAAAACATAATTTTTGGTTCAAAAAAGAAAACTGTTCTGAAAGAACTGTTTTGTTCTGTGACGTGAGACGCAGATTTATGTATTTCCTGTTGTGATGTAGCTGGCAATGGTCCAAAACAAACATAATATGTTACTCCTACTTAACCTATCTCTCACATAACCCAAAAGGTACAGAGCAGTACCCTTTAATGCAGTATGTTTCAACCAACACGAGGAGCACAGCCGTGAGTAATTATAAAAGAAAATCCACCCAACCAACCGCAATTGCGCATTTTACACTGCGGAACACCACGGCATATAACGTTTGATAGGCATTAATGTCTTCGACAAATAACAATATTTAAAATTTGCTTAAAGGGTCATCTTCATAGATACGTTGGCACTAACTTCAAAATCTTCAAGTACAACCACCATTATAATTTCAGATTTCAGATTCTATAGAAAATGTATTGTTAATTATTAAATTAATTTTAATAAAAATTACAAATAGAAACCGTAGTTACTATTATGACAGCATTCAATGTAACTGCGTTAGAAATATAGATACAAAAAATTTCTGTTCAATTCGTGAAATATTGAGTGTGCTACAACATTTTATACAGAATTCGATGATGATTACGGTTATCGGGGAATATTCCCAAACGTATTGGAAGAAAACCTCCGATGTTTTTTGAAAGTCATCTATGAATAAAAACATCGACGATCTGTGGGACCTATGGGAATATAAATGAATAATATCACCCAATCAGTTTTGAACTAAACCAGGGTTTAAAAAATGAAATACATTGAAACCTATAGGACCTAATTTTTCAAACACTTTTTAAGCGAATTTAAAATTCACAAATTGCTTCGAAAGTTACAAGATATATTCCAATTATCCCATAGAAATATGAAAAAAAAATTCAGCAAAATATATTCGGTAGTTTTTTAAATAAACATTAAAATAATAATTACATCCATATAAATTGAAGAGATCACGTGACCCACTTCAAAATAAAATATGGCATCCATCTTGTGTCAAAATCGTGATTCTTAAAGTTTGTTTTAATTTATATTTTGTGTTGCATCCGTCCTAAAACCGCTTTTTTTTTTCTGTGTACTGTATACTGCACCAACGCTATCTATATACTGTACCAACGCAATTACAATATTTTTGAGTTAAAATGATCATCAAACTTTGATTATTTCCACAACGAAGCCTGATTGCCCCTTATGGGGAATGCAAACACATCAAGATGTAAGATGTGTTGTATAGAAATTGCTGAATTTCTTTAACGCAAAATTATTTAGCTCTGGAGTCAGCAATATGGCTGATATGAATGAAACATTCATTGATTTTACATAGAGAAGCAAACGATTCTATTTCATTTTTCGATGATGTAATCATGGAGTTATACAGTACATTTACCCACATGGTTTTAAGATTTTAAGAAAAATAAATTATTGTAGTATTGTGATAATTTTAAAAATATCGCCGCTTAAAGAAAGGAATGGAAAAAAGTTAATGAATGAAATTCGCTGCTTTTATATACAAGGTGTCTCAAAAATATTGAAAAGCAATTTAATTCTTTAACTGTTGGATATAATTGGGCAATGCAAATCGCAAAAATGTTGAAAGTAAGGTAGAAAATAACACTAAGTTAATGAAATAGTCATCCCATTAATTTTCAAAAAGTTACATTTTTTTAATTTGTATACGATTCCTTTAGACAGATTTGGTCAATTAGAAAATTTTTATTTTTAATGCAACAAGATCATTAAAAAATACCGCATATCATGTATCTTTAAAATCAACTAAATTATAATAAAGCTAAAAATCTGACTTATGCCACTTTTACGTACTATGTGAAAGGCTGTTTCATCTGTGAAAATAGGGATCATAAACAGATTGACAATGAAAATTGTTCAAAAATACGTTAGAAAATACTCACCCAATTTTAATGATACAGATATACGGTTTTTTTAATGATCTTGTTGCATTAAAAATAAAAATTTTCTGATTGACCAAATTTGTCTAAGGGGATTGTTGTCTAAGGGGATCGAAAAAAATAAAAATTAAAAAGTGAAGCTGTTTGAAATTAATGGAAGGACTATTTCATTAACGTAGTCTAAATTTCTACATTTACTTTCAGCATTTTTTTCAATTTGCATTGCCTACTTATCTCCAACAGGTAAGGAATTAAAGCGCGTTTCAATCTTTTTGGGACACCCTGTAAAGAGCCAGGCGATATATATTTCGATGACTTTATTTGAATAAAGCTCATTTATATTTGATGAAGTTTTCAAATATAGTAAATTGTAGTATTGTGATAATTTAAAAAATATCACCGCTGAATGTATGGCATTTCAGAGATGTTTAAACAAAATTGCATTGCAGTTGGAAAGTGTTTCCTAATCAATGTTTTATGAATGATCGATCTTTTTTGTTTTATCTGCACGAAAGTTTACGGTGAATCTAAATATATAACAATCAATGAGGCCAGTCCATTGAATTTTTGAAATTAGGGTTAAAATAAATATGAAGATGATCCCTTAAGCAGATTTTAAATATAATATTTGTAGACGGCATTAATCCCTATCAAATGACATATTCCGTTTTGTTCTGTGATCTAATGTGTGCAAATGCGGGTTTCGTGTTTTTTTTTTAACGGCTGCTCAACGATCAATAGGAGAAAATTTTATCTAACATTATTTTTTTTTTCAGGAAAAAAAAATCTGTTACCGTCAAATCAGGTGGATTCCTTCGTTCTATAACACTGCTGGATTGATATTTTTATAGATTACATTAGCCGAAATAAACTATGTGTTCAAACTTTACCGGTAAGGAGTCGTCTGATGTATTGAGTGATTATTACGTTCTATCTCCTTTGCATTTAATATATGCGCTAAAATAAACTGAGTAACAGGATTCAAACCAATTACATTTTTATAACGTTAAACAGTGATATTTTTTTTTATTTCTTGGAAACCTTGTACATAACAGAAAATAATATATTAATATTAAAATATAAATCTTGCAAATTTTTGTACTGTTTTGCGAATAGTATAAATTAAGTTTTAAATTATTTTATATAAGTAAACACAAACTCGTAATTGTGTAAGGATTTTAATTTGAAGTTTGGTAAATTAAATAATAATTAACTCTTAATTACATAAATAAAAAAATGCCTTCATGCATATATAAGATTCTATCGGGTTCCACTCATCAAAAATTAATCTACGGAAAACTTATAAAAAATGAATTTGAATTCATAAGTACACACACACATATATATATAAATATTTATATATATATATATATATATATATATATATATATATATATATATCCGAGTGAAAAGGAAGAATCGTCAAAACGTTGAAACGGGAGATCCAAATGCGTTGCATATAATGGCAGGGGAGGGTGGCGACTCAACTTCCCGTTTAAAGCAGCTTTTACAGCCCGGGCAACGCTCGCGGAACCAATACGGGGCCCGGGTTGTAAAAGCTGCTTTAAACGGGGAGGCGAGTCGCCAATGGACAGTCCCGTACATGTTCGTCCTCCAATGGACAGTCCCGTACATGTGCATAGACAAAGGCATCCATATACAAGAAGAGCAAGATCAACATCGACGCAGAAGGAATGGACGCAAAATGAAAAACGCCCGGGCTGTAAAAGCTGCTTTAAACGGGAAGGGGAGTCGCCAATGGACAGTACTTTGTCTATGCACATGTACAGTCCAGTACATGTGCACAGACAAAGGCACACATATACAAGAAGAGCAAGATCAACATCGACGCAGAAGGAATGGACGCAAAATGAAAAACGATCCTAGTACCAGAGCCTATATATCAACACTTACGCATGCGTGCCAACACACCAGTATCGCATAAATCACAAAATTCCAACCTATTCCCGATGGAAACGGCTAAAGTTTTCTTTATTACCGAAAAAGGAATTATAGCTTGCCCGCAAGAAATAAATAGGATAGTGTTAAAGCTTCGGTTACGATTTTTTGATTACATTTATTGCAATCCCTTTTGAAAGTGTTATAAGCCAGATTTCTCTTGAAATGGCCGACAAGGATGTTTCTGAAGACATTCTTAGTAAGGTTCGTCCTCCAATCTGTAAGATGGCCAATCTTGATTTTGTAAAAATCGCGTTTGTCGTATAAAGTTGTATAAGTACCATATCATTGATGTCTATTTATTGATATGTCCAAAAAATTCACTGCACCATTCTCGTCAACTTGGTTTTCGATCAGTTCCAATTCATTTCCATGATCATTTATTACAGGAATAACTACAAATGAATCGAAGTTCTAGTATCCTGTTGGGCCACCTCTAGCGTGAATACAATATACGATACGGGCGGGCATTGAGGCAGAGAAGTCCCGTATGGTGTCCTGTGTGTCATCTCATTCCACAGTTGTAAGCGCACCTCTCGTTCGACCAAAGTCGTAGACTGTATAACTTGCAGTTCCATGAGATCTCAGACATGCTCGATCAGTGACAAATCTGGGGATCGGGCTGGGCAGGGAGGGGCGGTAAAATGGCCGAGGTATTCATGTGACACCCTTGTTGTGTGTAACCGAACATTGTCCTGTTGAAAACTTCCTGCTGGGAGCCTTATCATAAGGGTAACACATGTGGCTGAAGAATGTCACGAACGCACCGCTGAACTATCATGGTTCCGTGAATCAATAATAGAGGTGAGCGGGTGTCATATGCGATGACACCCCATACCATCACACCAGCTCTGTAAAGCTAAGGCAGGATTGAAGCGTTCACAACGTTGCCTCCACACACGTACACAGTTGTCATCACTGCCCAATTTGAATCTCGTGTTGTCGCTGAAGACGACCTGGTTCCATTCGGGTGTAGTCCAACCCCGTCGAGCGCAACACCACTTCAGGTTTTATGACAATGAGTATATATATATATATATATATATATATATATATATATATATATATAATTTGGCTATTTATATCCTATGATTGTATGTAAGAAAAATTTAATTATGAAGAAAAATATGGTATTTACCTACACTTGTGCACACCTACGGTTCGTTAGGACATTTCGATTTGTATCATCAAAACCTCTCAATACCTAATAAAAGACATAAAGGCATGCAGACTAAGCACAATCTTAAAAAATATTACATGGATTAAGCTATTAAAAAGGACGCACTCTATAAAATAGTTTAAGAATTATAAAATAATATTATATTTAATGGGGTGTAACTTGACTTCATGTGTGTCATTAAGGGTTAATAAAATTGTGCATTGCTTGCATGGGCAAATATTTAATTAGTCGATACGACTTCTATATTCTCTTTAATTGGTTGCAGGTAAAAACGTCGTAAAGATTGTCGTAAAGATTGCCGAGGACGAAATTTTTAACGCACTCAAATCATCTAAAGTGTAGATATTTATATCTAGACTAGGCTACAATATTAATTACTGAACATGAAATGTGTTGTCCTGATAGGGAAAGTAGAGCTTATAACCACGTTACAAAAGATATTTTTGCTTTTTATTCAATAATACTAACAACGCTACTTAGAAAACGTATGTTCAATTAAATCTACGCTGGTAATAATGATAGAACTATATTCAAATATCCAGTGAATATGTTAAAATCTATATATGTAAAGAAGAAAAGTATGTATGTATGTATGTATGATCCAACATCGCGGGTGAAGGGCTGAACCGAATTTGATGAAAGTTGGTGGGTAGTCTTGAAAAACCCCCACTTATTATTTAGTTAATGTTATGAATTTCTAACGCCAGGGGTTGTCGCGATATTAATGAAAAACGAAACTTTCGTTAGTCTCATCATCACGGGAGAACAGCTGCACCGAATTTAATGAAATAGCTTCTATATTAGCGTTGAAATAGCCTACCATAAATTTATACCAAGTTTCGAGTTTCTACGACCAGTGGTTGTCGAGATATTAATGGAAAACGAAACTTTTTCCTAGGAGTTTCACTCTTTAACTCCATGATTTCCAACGAAAAAGATTGGAAATCGTTGGTTTAAAACGTAAAAGTCAATTAAATCTCTGAGTTTTGCAGAAGTTTATTGAACGCATTATTCACTTTTGAAATCGCAGGTTTGAAATATGAATATAAATGGAAACTCTATCAGTTTGGCTTATTTTTCACAGGCTTACTCATCAAATTTCAATAATTTGTATAATAAATAAATGAATATAAAACAAAATCATAAACACTTTTCAACTTTGTTGTAAAGTGTTAAAAATATCTATCTATATATCTATATATATAAAGGAGAAAAGTATGTATGTATGATCCAATAGATCTGATTGGCTAAAGAGTGGCCAATCAGATCCATTTTTTTAACACTTTACAACAAAGTTGAAAAGTGTTTATGACTTTGTTCATTCTGTCTGTCTGTCTGTCTGTCCGTTAGCACGATAACTGCCTTAAAAATGATTTAATCAAAATGAAATTTTAGTATGTTGTACAGACGGTCTGTAGAACCTATGGGAATATAAATGAATAATATTACCCAATTAGTTTTGGATTGAACCTGGGTCGAAAAAATGAAATACATTGAGCCGTATGGGACCTAATTTTTCAAACATTTTTTAAGCGGATTTAAAATTGACAAATTGCTTCGAAAATTTTAGGTAATATTCAAATTGTTCCATAAAATATATAAAAAGAAAAATTCAGCAAAATATATTCAGTAGTTTTTTAAATAAAATTTAAAATAATAATTGCACTCTTATATGAAACGATCACGTGACCATGATATGAAACGATCACATGACCCACTTCAAAATGATATATGGCATCCATCTTTTTTCAAAATCGTGATTTTTTAAAGTTCTTTTTAATTCATATTGAGTGTTGTATCCGTCCTAAAACTACTTTATTTTTGCTTAAATTCTGTGCATCTACATACTGAAACAACGCAATGACAATATATTTGAGTTTAAATGCACATCTAAATTTGATTATTTCTACAACTAAGCCTATTTTTAATTGATTTCATAAAGAGAAGGACGATTTTTTTCGATGAAGTTTCAAGCATAGAGTTTAATTTTTTGTAGCTCCATGGTCTTAAACAAAATGTTTAAATAAAATAAATTATTATAGTATTGAGACGAATGAAATGAATAGGAGAAAGTTATGATAGAAATCTTGTTTTTATAGAGAGATCCAGGCGTGTTATTTTTTCTATGACGTCATTTGAATGAATTTCAATTGTTTTCGATGATGTTTTCAAATATAATAAATTATCGTAGTATTATGATAATTCTAAAAATATTACCGAGGAATGTATAACATTTTAGAGATGTTTAAACCAGGCAATTTATATTTCAATGCCGTCATTTGAATGAAGTTCATTTTTTTCGATGAAGGTTTAAGTTTTCAAATATAATAAATTAATGCAGTATTGTGATAAATTTCAAAATATTACCGAGGAATGTATTGCATTTTAGACTTGTTTAAATAAAATTGCATTGAAGTTGGAAAGTGTTTCATAATCAATGCTTTAAGCATGATTGAGCTTTCTTGTTCTTACATAATGCAATGAATTTACTTTTTTCACAGTGAAAAAACAATGTATAAGATTCACGACCCTATATGTTCCGGTGCAATTTTTATCAGAGTTTTGCATCGTAAATCCCTAGCAACGCCGGGTAATCGCTGCTAGTAACTTTATATATTTCTTCCCCGCTTTTCTTATAACAATTGGTGTAATAAATAACAATGGTTATTCATAATTGTTAATTCATTGCATTTTTAAACCACGTGAAGACACTATACACGTTGCACGTAGTTGGCAAGCGTAGTGTGCAGGATCGAAGCTCGTAATATAAAAACAAAATAACGCATTTTCCACATTTAAGTTAGAATATGTTTAGAAATTAATTACCATCTAATTTATAATTACACACTATACAAACAAACTGCATAATAGGGTTTTTACTAACTTGATATTATACTTCTAAATTATATATTGATGAAAATTTAACTCATCACTTAAATTAGCAATCCTCTTACTATTCCTTTAAGTTGTGCAAAATTTCCTAGTGAAGTATTGAATTTAAATTCCAAGTAACTTCAATTCATCCTGACCATAAATAAATTTAATTAATCTTTACTTTACAACTTTCTCTCCACGCATAATTCAGATCCTAGTTGCGTGAATGTATTAATATTAATGTACGGAAACTAATTTTACGTAGAAAGTTGGGCATTTCGCTAAACAATTCCGAGTCAGGTGTTCATTAAAAGGATCTGCATTAACAATGTGCTTGAAGCTAGTTATTTGGAAATGATTTTAATTTTAAATAACAGAAACAGGAGCTTTAATTTCGGCATTCAGATTTTTCTGTACAATGGAATTAAAGCAAATCGAGGTACAGAATTGTATAAAACTAACACAACTTCGTTGAATGTAACATAAAACACAGAATTAAAAGTGTTGCCGGATTTCGGAAAAAACTTTCCTCGCCATGACGCATGAGAAGCACATCCTTCACTAGTAAAAGTTATATCAACAATTGCTAGAACAGCGAACGAATTTGAAACTTGAAAAGATGTTGCCAACGTCGAAAAGAAAAGAAAACGCATTGAAAAAACAAGAAAGATCAAACATGCTTAAAGCATTGATTATGAAACACTTTCCAACTTCACTGCAATTCTATTTAAATATCTCTAAAATGCAATACATTCCTCGGTAATATTTTAATACTTATCATAATACTACATTAATTTATTATATTTGAAAACTTAAACCTTCATCGAAAAAAATGAACTTCATACAAATGACGGCATTAAAATATAAATTGCCTGGTTTAAACATCTCTAAAATGCGATACATTTCTCGGTAATATTTTTTAAATTATCATAATACTACAATAATTTATTATATTTGAAAACTTCATCGAACACAACTGACATTCATTCAAATGACGTCATAGAAAAAATAACACGCTTGGCTCTCTCTATAAATGCACCATTTAATTCATAACATTTTCCTATTAACTTCATTCATCACAGTACTAAAATAATTTATTTTATTTAAAAACTTAAGGCCATGGAGCTACAAGTAATTAAACTCTATGTTTAAAACTTCATCGAAAAAATCGGCCTTCTCTCTGTAAAATCATTGAATATTTCATTCATATCAGCTATGGAGACTCCATGAGCTAAATAATTTTGCGTTAAAGAAATACAGCAATTCTTATACAACTCATCCTACATTGTTTGCTGTTTACATTTTACATAAGTGAAAAGTAGGCTTCGTTGTAGACATAATCGTATTTGGATGATCATTTAAACTCAAATATAATGTAATTGCGTTGTTTTAGTATGTAGATGACAGAATTTAAGCAAAAATAAATCGGTTTTAGGACGGATACAACACTCAATATGAATTAAAAAGAACTTTAAAAGTCACGATTTTTAAAATAAGATGGATGCCATATTTTATTTTGAAGTGGGTCACGTGAAATTTTCATATCATGGTCACGTGATCGCTTTATATAAGAGGTGTATTTATTATTTTAATTTTTATTTAAAATACTACTAAATATATTTTGCTGAATTTTTTTTATATATTTTATGGAATAATTTGAATATTACCTAAACTTTTACGAAGCAATTTCTGAATTTTAAATCCACTTAAAAAATGTTTGAAAAGTTAGGTCCCATAGGGTTCAATGTACTTCATTTTTTCAACCCGGGATAAATCCAAAACTAATTGGGTGATAATATTCATTTATATTCCCATAGGTCCTACAGACCGTCTGAACAACATACTAAAATTTCATTTTGATTAAGTCATTTTTACGGCAGTTATCGTGTTAACGGACAGACAGGCAGACAGACAGACAGACAGAATGAACAAAGTCATAAACACTTTTCAACTTTGTTGTAAAGTGTTAACAAGGAAGACGGAACAAGAATTAGGAGGGTTGAAGGGTATGAATGAAAATAAAATACCAAAGAGGAAAGTGAATGCTCAACAGAGGATTCAATTCACTTTTCTGTGAGTAAAACTAAGAATGTAAGTGTTCTAAATATGAATGATTACCCATTCTGACATTGAACCCATTCTGACATTGAAGAAATCAACTAGTTGGTTTTAAAAGATACATGAGACATCCAAACAAGAGGAAAATTTTACAGTTTCTGCAATTTTACAAAAAAATAAGTAGAACAGAATTTGAAGGAGATAACTAGTTTTAGTATCTACGGTAGTAAGGACTTTCTTCATGTGTACTGACGAAACTGTTTATTTATTGATTTTGAGAACGGTCAGCACAATTAATTTTGTGCTGCATGTTACTTTTAACGAAGTTAATTTTTTTCTATTACAATAGCTGCAGTTGGAGCTATATGTACATAAATATATTTTTACATAGATTTCAAAGCAGAATTATGCAAGCATGTTGTAAATATTTAATGCATTTTCATGTCAATAACCTTATCTTGAAAATTTATCTGAGCGTACTCTGTTGTAAAATACATGTGTAACGATACACATATTGCAGTTTTAAGTCATTGAAATGAATTCAATATACTATTTTACAAATTCTAAATGTTAAGGCGTGTCATTATGAAATAAACATTATTGTATTGTGATAGTTTGCATGTTGTCGTCACACACGTCAAGAGAATAAACCGATAAGAGTATGTACTCGATGTTTGCACATCTGACGTTTAAAGAAATTGCTTTTTGCTTTCCCTACAATGCATGGCAATATTAAAGGAAAATACTGAATAATGTCAAAAATCTCAGCTCGCGTTTTTGACGAATTTCCACGTTTCGATAACTATAGAACACATTCTAGAATCTACGTCTATGCGATGTATGGATCCCGTCTAACTAAGAAACTAATTAATCATATTACACAGATTTTAGTTGATAAATCACTTCCGGGTTATCTTGTGCTGATTAAATTTTTGTACGGATTGCAAAATAAAAAACCTGTTTTTATACGAAATTCCCCGCAAAAATCGCCCAAATACTAAATAACAGACCACATTCGCTCAAATGTATCAAATATATGCTTTTTAAGTATGCAATAGCCGCCTTCGGCGACCAGCCTGTTCGCTACCCTTGAAATTTCTGACTGTGGCAAACTCGCTGGTGCGACCTACCAGAAAGGTATAAGTCATCTATGTAGACGGCCAGAAACTTTATTTTTATTTATTTTCTTATTTCTTACTCTTTATGTTTTTTCGTTGTGGTCCCAACCACCACCCGATATTTACAATACATCGCCACAACTCAATGCAGCATATGAGCCAAAAACCTTATAAAATGCAATCACTAATTCGGTTTTAATTGTCCCTAGGCCAAAAACCGTACAAACCATAATTCAATCACTTAAATTTTATAATGACCATATGCTAAGCTCTTAATTCCATGATCTTCATTCCATCGTTCCATCATTTAAAATATCAGTTTAAAATATTCATAAATTAAAATATCCATTCAAAATATCCATTTAAAAAATATATATCGTTCCATCATTTAAAAGATAAATATAATAATTTCACCCGATGTATACAATACATCACTACAGTCCAATCCACCATAATTCAATCATTTAATTTTTATAATGACCATGCTAAGCTCTTAATTCCATCATTTAAAGTATCACGTAATTTTCTAACCCGATGCACAATCTCCATGGAAACAGCGTGACGTCCCCGGCTGCGCGCGCATCTGGGAGAAAAATCGGAACTTCGCTGAGAATTCGTCTAGAAATTTAAAATCATTACTTGTTTAGAATCAGGATCGGGATGCTATTTATAATTATTTCTTGACCAGATTAGTCTTCTAAGAATGCCTGAAGTTTGAGCTTTCTAAAAATGTAAATTATTAGTCGACATTACCGTTACTTTTTACGATGCGAGAATTTAAAAACGAAAATTCGTTTTTTTGAGCCGAAAGTGACTTTTGTTTTAAAATCTTTAAAAAATATTAGAATTTGTCCCTGAGATTTGAAACGGATATATCTTTACTCGCAATTCTCTGTTCTTTCCGGTAGTGTAATTTGTTTTTTTCTACATCTGGATGGTGGAAAAAAAGGGGAAATGTGGAAAAAACGGTCGAAATCTCATAAAACATTAAATAACAAAAACAACAAAAAATAATTAAAATTTTAAAAATCGGTTTTCACGTGTCACCTCTCCCCCCGCCCCCGGGTCCCCGATTGCCAAATTTTGTAGTTCTGTGACGCGCGGTCACTGAGCCTATAGTGTATGAGACAGACATACACACATACAGACAGACATACACACATACAGACAGACATACACACATACAGACAGACATACACACATACAGACAGACATACACACATACTGACAGACATTATATTTTATTATATAGATGCATTTAATTGATTTCATATTTTTGCACAATATTGGGGGACGTAATGCAACTAAAATTATTTTTGTTTTTGTTTATTCATAAATTAATTTTCTTTATTTTTTAACTCAAATTTTCCATAATCAAACGCAAGCAAGTTTTCATTATTTTTTAAATATTTACAAATTATTAAAAAAATGATAAATTTTAAATAACATTAATTTTTTTTATTGTAAAATAATGAAGTTATTCTACGGCTAATAGAAAATTAAGTTTATTCAAATGCCTTTCAGAATAAATTTTAATTAAATTTGAACATCATTATCTCCATCTAACAAAAGTTACGTCATGATCAAACATTATTCAATTGCTGGTAGCAATTATTTACCAGCAAACCGCACTATAAAATTCAAAAATATTAAAATAAAGTTAATACTACGCTTTGCAAGAGGTACTCCATTAACGAATTCATGCGTTGTAATAATGCAATGCCTAAATAAATTTTATGCTTAGCTTATTTCATAAAATTTATGATCAGTACATCCATGCATTTCATGACTCTTATTTAATTATAAACGGCTTTACAGTCTGGTAAAAAACCTGATTTATCGTTTATTTTAAAATATTTTCTTAAGAAAATTTTGCTAATAGCATTAAGTTAAGATACTTTCCGTGAATGTGTATAATTTTGTGGCCCTCACTCCCCCAACCACCCATGTCTAAGAACATAATGAAGCTTATTGTGAATATGCACTTCATTTTCGATGCAATAGGTTTAAAAACTTGCTTTTCAATATTTTATTTACCCTTACAATCTTCATAAAATAAATTAAATTAAAAAAATTTACCTAACTTACTTTATTTAAATTAAAGGCTTAAATTTAGAAATTAAAAATGTTCTTTGCCAAACAAAAAAGTAAAATTTGATTGAAAGTACAAATTTCTGCAAATAATGCTTTATTCTGCTACTTGTGTTGTGATTTAAAACACTCTACGCTGTTAATCAGACCGTAATGGTTCGGAATAGATAATAAACAACCAGGGGCCCACTCACATTTCACCACCTGTGAACACTCAAAGACTTCAAATATTTTGGCGGACACTCGATAAATAATATATATTATATATACACACGGTTCCATACATATATACATGCAGGCTTGAATACATAGATACATATGTGCAGAGATAGAATTCGGATGCTCTAAGTTTGCATTTAAACATCACTAAATTGGAAAAAGAATGTATGTCATCTTAATAAATACAGCAAATTTATAGAAGGCATGCCGATTGCTGATTCCAGAATTCATGGACATATTTTGGACTTATGTAGTCATCAACATGCAATGACGGCCTGGAACTTGCTGTAAGCCAAAGTTATTGTGAGATTCTATGGGAAAAAATAATTCCCGTCCTTCCACGCGGCCGGCATAAAATTCATTTACACTTGAGCTCAGTCCACACGAAGATCCAAAAATGAAATCCATAAAACCCGTCTATAATAGGTGTCCATACATATACCATGAAAGTGCCATGGGTATGACGAAAAAAAAAATGAAATTTGTGGCTTAACAGATGTTTCTTGCTGCCATTGTATATATCGGCTATTCCAAGCAGATGAGTGTATAATAAATGCGAAACCTGTTCGCCAATACTGGTATCTGCAATGAAAGTCTCTTACATATTTTCGAGAACTCATTTTGAAAGCGGGCTTTGTGTTTTAAATAATATATAACTGAAATCAATACATTAACAGAATTCAAATTTTTGGATTCTTCTTATAGTGTCGCAAACAGCTCAATTAGATTGGGTCTGTTATTATTAAATTTCTGCAACAATGAATTATCATGTATCTTGATACCATAGACATATATGTATTGTAAATTAGCATTCTTAGCCTTCGGTACAAAAATTTTACCATTGGAAATCTAGCCTTAGCGAACAGCTCTGGTACTATTGCTGTACCAGGAACTTTAATCAACTTTCTGGTCCTCCTTCAACCAGTAATTTATCTATAGCAGTGCGCCTGGAGCAGAGCTCCTTATCCCTAGCCAGATAACACAAATGTGGATCACAGTCTTCCACTGAACCTATTTTTTTTTATTAGGGGTCAATAATGCTGACAAAACAAGTTAGAAGTAGTAAACAAAGAATGCTGTAAACACTGTTCTGAGATTTTTTCTTACTTTTTTATATATAAATTCCTCAAAAATGGTATATATAAATTCCTCAAACATTTTATATATACATTCCTCTGTTCCGTACAAAACAGTAGGGAAATTTTGAAAATGCTGGAGTATCGAAGAATTTGAAACCAGTAGCAAAGTTTAACAGGAAAGTAGAAGTAGAGATATGACAGGTTAAATTGCAATCCTTTGGGCACTCCTGTTATAAGAATTTTAATACCTGCTGAAGATGGGATTAAGAAGTATGAACGGGGGTTGAAGTTTCAGTAATTCTGCCTTTCTAAAGTTGATATATTGAACTCTCTATTTGAGCCGAAATATAAAGGTTAACTTGGTAGGTCTGATTTGTACAGCTAACTTAAATATTATTGCTTAACAAATTTTTCCAGTGCAGACAAGGTTTTTTCGCTAAGGGGAAGTTCTGATAAAATAAATCACTGAGACAAGGGGTCTGACACATCACTAAGAATATCATCTCAGTTTTACGGATGACTAGTCCAGAAAGACTTTTGGACTACAAAATAAAACTGCTGGGATTTCATGTCATCTTTATGTATTTTGAATATTTTAAAGATAAATGTTTCCTTATTCCTGTACTTATATAAAAATAAAGGGTATTTTTAATACATTTTATATAGTTGAAATCTCACAACAAATTTGAGATATTTTTGCAGCATAATCAAAATTTATTCTGGCTTATATGTTCTAACAAATATAATTATATATATAGTATGTATAAAATATGTCATAAATATAAGTTTTTCTATAACCATCTACGTGAAGATAAAAGAACAACACAATACGAGAGTGAAGTCTTTTTTGACTTTCTTCATTTTCTACCAAAACCAATAGACTTATCCGAAAGTGTCTGGTATCTATTTGAACAACCGGGAAGTGTCTCCCAATTCCGACCGGCACTCAGTGGGACGGCATCCACAGGGACCATATTCTCTTTCCCCTACCAGCAACCTCCCGTAAACATTATGGACCCACATATTTAAGACGCCCATATTTCTCGTTAACTCGGAGGCTGTTTGGGGAAAGTTGGGATTATTTTTTATTCCTTCGAGCCACACAGTCAGTCTTATCCAAAGGTGTAAGGTATCTGTTTGGATGACAGAATTGACACTCAATTTAGACCGGAACCCAGTGGGGGAAGCATTAAAAGGGGAAGGTCCATATGTCCCTTCCACCAATCTCTCGGAATAACTAGCGGTTCTACATACTTAACATGACCGTTCTCCGAGTGAACACTGGAGCAATTTGAGTAAAGCCGTGAGTCCAACACGTATCGCCCGAGTGCAATCCTCGCTAACTAACCACTGTACTGTCTCAGTCCGTTTTTAAATGTCTTGTTATTTTCAGTTATATTATTGACAATGTATTTATAAATACATTTTCCAGTGTATTATAAACATAGATTCAATATTCTGTTGGACAGACTTTAGCCTGAATTACAGAACGTATGCGATTAGACAAGGATTCTATTAGGTGTCGGAGTGCATTTAAATCAACATAATAACAAGCGTTGGATGAGCAGATGGTAAGCTTCTGTACAGTTGATGGCAGATGAGTGTGCTGTTAGATGTGTCTTTCCAACATGCCCCCAAATTTCTCAATACTATTTAAATAAATATGGACTTTGCGGCGGCCAGGAAATATGGAGAACGTCGGAATTATGCTCCGTAGACCACTGTTGCACGGTACATGTTCGGCGGGGGCAGTATTATGGTTTATGAAAGATCAGTGACCTGTGGAGAAAAGTTGTGACTTTGTAGTCCGGAAGTGATCGGCAAAAATGTTCAAGTTCTCCATGGATGACATTAGACCTTCTCACCTAGCACCGTTCCCGGCACTACTCTAAATGCACTTTCAGGTTATTCGCAAAGGCAATAGACTGGCTACACCGACTGGCTGCAATCCCCAACGTATTTTTCGGGTTGAGGTCGGTGGGTGCGAGCCCTCATTGAAGTCTTCCGTCGGCTGCTGCACAGTAGATCCAATTATCTGCATTACAATTTGCCTGAGATGATGCCACTCACGTGAGTGATTGATGTTTTTTATATGATATCAATAGTTTTTATATGATGTCAATATTAAACCTTTTCAAATGGAGACTTATCTGTTGTTTTTCCCATTTTGCTCATCTTCTCTCGGAACACACAGACAACATTCTTATAATGTTGGTGCGATAACAAGTACCTCCCACGAACAAAGTATTTTGCATATATCTACCTTACATTTGCATACATCCGCATCTGACATACATTTGTATACACCCGCATCTGATATATATTTGCATACATGTTCCCTTGTTTCTAATTCACAAGCCGGCGTGTACATGCCCTCTAAACTTGTTTGAAGTAGGTGCTGTACTTACTTTTACATAGGAACCCAGGCAAGAAATGCGACAGCCATGGAACTCTAAGTAATAAAACGAATTAAAAATCCCGATACTAAGGTCATTTATAGAAAATTAACATAATTTAAAAATGCGATTGCTAATTGTCTGGATTATTCATCAGATGTGTATATTGCCTCGTCCATATTTGTATTCTCCCAATTTCAGAGTTCGGTGCTCCAAGGAAGGAATTGAAATACTGTATTTCCAATTTATATGAGAGACCGTGATAAATTAATATTCAGATGATTTAATTCCATATCATTTTTCTGCAGTAATTAAAATCACCAATGAAAAATACAGAGTTTCACATATATTTTAATGTGGATTTCATATTGAAACTAATTCTGCTATTTCAAGTCAAAATTACATTTTATTTTATTCATAGATTGACGGGTTATAAGAAAAATTTCAGCTGCAGCTATTTGACAGATGTTAATGAAGCTCAAAATGGACTTCTTTACTCTCTTCACACAGTAAATCACACAATAATGTATACGAAAAATTAAAGTTGAAATACATTTCTTTCTAGTAATATGTATCGGTAATATTTTAGAAGATTATTTTATATAAAATATGATTTCGCTTAATCATACCCACCGGGATATAACATAATAACAATCCAGAAAGCTGCGCTGAATACAGCCCAGCTAATTAAAGTAGACAGACCTTCCTCAGCCAGTCCTCAACAAATCACTTCAGTTGACTATGAAGAAACAAGTTGCAAAACCAGAAAATCCACTGTCCCAAAGGTATTTTTCGCAAATGTTAATGTTACAGCAATTGATCACTACTTCGCTATTTTGCAAAGATATTTATATATTTTATGTCTGCGACATCGACATTGTTGTCCAGTTGCGTGACTGGCCGCGTCAAGACTGTGAAATAGTAAAGACAAAAACAGCACACTTTTAAATAAAGCATCTTTAAATAAAACAAATTAAATTATTTGAGTTTTCTAAAACTACTGAATAAAGTTCTAACAACATTTAAACGTGATTTAAAACTGGTTGATATATTTTAATTGCAACTCATATTTCTAAATTTTTCGTAAAACGTATTCAAACTACTTATTTTCAATTTCCCTTCTCATCTATATTTGAAATATATAGTTTAAATATTTACCAGTTGAGATGACCCAAATTAGCCGTATGTTTTTAGCTCTCTCTTTTAGGGGTGAATATTTTAACAGCCGCAGTTGGCGTTTAAAACACCCGCTGCGTAGTTGTAAAATATCCGCGAACGATGCATGCTCAACAAACCGAAAGATAAATTCCCCCAAAAAGGGATCTTACTCTCAATAGAAATATTTTGTACAATAGGCAAGTAGTCAAATGTTTGAGATTGGCAATACTTATTATTTGCTTCACACATTCCCATTTTTTATAATCTTTTAAAATAGCCTTTACTAAATGGACTTTGCTAATAGCACCTTTGGATCTGTGAATTACGCTATATGCAGTTTTAGGTTATTTACATCACTCTATTACCGGCCATTCTTTTAGTTACTCTAAGTCCTTGGACGAGTCGAATGGTCTGAGCTTTTGACATCACTCTATTAAACGCATTTTGAAATTCTTTCAGTGCATGGATGCATGGTATTTTATGTATAGGAAAATGTTGTAATATAGTCAAATATCTGATATGAAGTTTTTATTAGATTCACGCAATTTATGGATAATAGAGCACGATTCAACTATTTTCAGAAGTACAGCTGATTTAAAAATTTTGAAATTTAATTTTTGTCAAAATTTTTTAAACTTATTTAAACTGAATTCCTTGCATTATTTTAGTGATTTTAAAATTTTATTTTAATCTATCGTACTTGAATGTAAACACTTAAATTTATTGCAACCTTTCGCTAAGTGATTTGTTTACGTTTTCAAATTACGTTAACAAGATGAAGACTTACTTTCCTGTATTCAACGTAATAATTTAATACTATTTGGCTTATTGTGGAGTTGAGTTGTGTTGCGTGAGTCATTATTTCACCTGACAAAGTAGACTCAGACTTTGTAAACAAACTTCACGACTATTTGAACATTATTCGTTAATGATTTCCGATACTTGACATTTTATGACAACTTTCATAGCGTGCGGTTGAATCTTATTATTGCTGTATCACAAATTATTATTTAATTATTTATTATCTTGATATTTTAATGTTTGCGACTAACATACATTATAGCTGTTACAGTTTATCAATGCATATTATTATTTACTTATTTATATCTTGATACTCATGATATTTATTTCATGCATATTATTTTTAGTTATTTACATAACCTTCCTCAAACATATTCAGATATTTTATTACGATTATTCTTTATAATTACATTCATTTCATATTTTTTATATTTATATTTACTTTCGTACAGTTTTCACACATGAATATTTACATTTTACTTTTATATTATTATTTATTTATACACATGATTTTCGTAACTTTTCACTGCGTTGCAATAATAATAATGAATTTATTATTTATTTATTTAAACATAATTTTAACTAAATTCAATTTATTTATCCTGTCACTTTAGGATTAATTTAGTTATTTCATTTGCTTTCACAACTTATATTCCTCAAACACTTATTTACTTTAGCAATTTTCAATGCTTATTTGCATTTCAATATTCCTCCACGAGATATCGTGTCCTCGATTGCTTCATTGCAACGGACTATTTACAGCTATCTTAAGTGTTCATAGCTTAACATTTCAAATGCAAATTGATTCAAAATTTTCAATTATTTATTAAATGTATTAACTTTTTGATGACATAAAATTTATGCCATTAATGTCTAATCCTTAATATTCTCATTTTCAGCTCATATCTATTTTTTCACTTTACTTAATTCTGCCTCACAATTTTTAAGCTTCAAGATTCTTTCAAGATTCATCAAAGATGCACCATATTTCCTGAGAGTAAACTCTATATTAGAGAATTAAAAGAACAATGTGGATTGGACTGCTACAACAATGCCCGTGCATCGATTTGCCTACAGACCCTTCAGCCCCTTTCAATTAGGTAAACATGTTTGATTCTACTTTTCATTTTTGTAGATTATTTGCCCAAATATTTGTTCTCAATATTCTTATAACACATGTAAAACATTTTGTAATCAGCATCATTTATATACATCATATTTTGAAAAAACAAGTTTTGAGCAACCAGTACTCATTTTTAGAAATTCATACCATTATTCATTTTTAGAAATTTATTTATTGCCAGATAATTTGATGTTGATTATTATTGCCAGACATTGCCAGATTTGAATTTTAAGTATTTTCCACCTCATGATTTTTATTTTCAATTTGAATCTCTTTGAATTTCAATTTGAATGAAAAACTTAATTTTCATTTGCATTCTGTATTTTTTGAAAATCAACATTTTCATTTTGCATATTTTCATGATCATTAATTTCAAAATCCTTATTAACGTTTCGATTTTGCATATTTTCGATACCCTCATCTTTGCTTCAATGCTTAATATTTTTATTCGCATTTTGAACATTTTCAATTTAAACATTTTGTACAGTATAACATTTTTTGATTGAATAATAATTTTTGATTGAATCTTAATTATTTCACCTTTCTCGTTATATTTACTTTTACTTTGTAAATTTTGATCTATATGACATTTATTGGCGTGAATTTCCTCTGTTTTATTGTTCCTGTCATATTTTCTTTCAATTTTTTTTCACTTAGTACATTTTGTGTTATATAACATTTCGTTGCGTGAATTAATTGGTTCAACTTTCATGCTAATTATCATGCTAATTATCATGCTAATTATCATTCTAATTACCAAATTATTTTTTCTCCAAGTTTCATTACTTACAAAGGTCCCTGATATATGTCTTGTAGCATATTCGGTTTACTTTCCTCTTTCAAAATTATGGTATATCCGATTTGCATTTCTTCGTTAGTAATTATTTTTAAATTTTTAATCATACCAACTTTCTAATTTTTATTTTACGTAATTTTGACTTTCTTCTGATTACTTATTACCATATTAATTTTGTTACTTTTTATTACAGTTCGAATTGCACCAAATGGAAACATCACTTTTGCGTGGGTTGTGGGAATAAAAAAAATTTCCTTATCCTGAAATTCCTGTTCAAGATTAATTGTTACACTGCTAAATGCCCTGGTTGCAACAAAAGCGTGCGTGCAAAGTGTTTAATACTATTGCTATATTTTCTTCTGAACATTCAGCTATCTTTGAAACATCCTCAAATTGCCTGATAAAAAAATCAACATTCTCGTTTTTACGCAAGATAAAGACTTTCAATAAATTTATTAGTCCAAAATTATCCATGTTTACCCATGGATTTTCAATAATCCCAAATTGCGATCTTTGAGATGCTTTCTGACGTCTATTATTTCTCGGAGGCTTTTAAAGCAAATTTTTCCTCTTATAAAATCCTAATTAATAGCAAAAAATACATAATTCAACATAATAAAAAAACACTTCTAAACACTCCTAAATGCAAATTTCTTCTCTATTACTTTTTCAAACAAATTATTTTCAATGTATCTTCAAAATATTCAAATTACTTCATCATACATTTAGTGAATGTGCATATTTTAATTTAAACAATGCTATCACCTGGTCATTATATGCTGATACATTAAAATCATTCATTTCCTTATTGACATTTATCATTATCAACCTTAGTAGTATTTATCAAAATTTTCAAAATTTTAAACTCGTACCAAAGAGTCACGGAAACGAAATGTGGTGCACAAAAGAGGAGATAGGACATGTGAGACCAGCCAAGTTAAAAATACCTAAACATACCTCCAATTTCATCTTTGTGCATTGACACAGCCACCTTTGCCTCCATTACGACGGCACGATATTGTTACACACCACTGAATCCCTTTCAACATCTCTGCATTTCTGTCGTTGAAGTTATACTCTCGGGACATTTCGTTGAAATTTATATGGCATCTGACAGTGAACTGCATATCCACATGTCGTTGAAGAGTCTGTTGATGAAGTGTATATCAGAATATTCCTGTGTAATACTCTATTGCATCTGAATCGCATCTCAAATCTATTGCATCACTATTCATTCTAAATTCTCACCTAGAAGTCGTATATATCATCTCTAGAACCTTTTGGTCGCCGTCTCTTTTTTCTGAGGTCTGTAACGCCTCTTACTCTACTATTGGTCGACCTTAGAGCAACATGACCAGGCACCTTGCATCTTAGTTAACATCTTTAACCAATTTCGTGGATTCACTTTATCCTGCTATGTTTATGGTCTACTTGACCTTTCGGGTCAGGATGCCATAAAACTGGCGTCCTTAAGTCTGATGCTATTGTCAAACATTAGATCCCTAATAAATATTGAACATAAAACTGTCTCACATATTCTTGGTCTCAAATCTGATCTCACAGTTTGAGCCAGTATTCAATGTAAAACTAATCGGGTGACATTATTCCTTTACATCCGCATACATACCCACAGACCGTTTCAACAACATAATAAAATTCTATTTTGATAAAGGCATTTTTACGGCAGTTATTGTATGAACAGACAGACAAAATGAACAAAGTCATAAACACTTTTAAACTGCGTTGTAAAGTGTTAAATACTGGCCCCGTCCATTAAAAATTCAACTAAATCGGTGCATGTCAATAAAAATGTGACATTAGATTAGATTTTGACATTGGATATTTACTAAACAAAATTTAAAATCGAAAAACGGTTTATATCAGTGTGTTCATTGATATTTCTTTACAACTGTACAAAATTTCATAATTTTGTTTAGATTTTTTGGTACGTAACAGACAAACTCAAGAAACTCAAAAATTGTCAAACAGCGGCGGCGGTGTCAGATACCGTTTTTTCATATTTAGAGAGAGGGGGGTAAATGTGGATTATCTACTTGTTGCATCCTCGTAGGCTTTTTATTTTATTTTTTTTATTTTTAGTCTAGTAATGGTGCTTTGGGGGAGGGGGTAAAGCAATTCGTCTATTTATAAACAGACGTTGTTGGTGTGATTGCTCTACCCTCTTATCATGCAGATATAAATAACTTTTAGTTTAATCCGTAGCAGGTTGATATTTTTATTCGACTTTTTTGGTGACTATAAACGACTTACTTTAATTTCTGATTATTTTCTGTAATGTTGAAAAGATTTACCCTATGTACTAGGTCTACATTTAATTTATAACTAAAGATAAGTGAAATTATATAGAGTAATATTTTAACTTTATGTATAATGCTTGAAAGTACAAATATTGGGGAAAGTTAAAGTTTGAATCATTTACCCAATTTATTGCTTAATACATGAGCAAATAAATTTTGTTAATAGCCAAGATTATATTATAATATATCTTCAGCTTTTAAATGTAATTTATTTTATTCCCTTTTCCAAATATTTAATTATTTTAAACTATTACTTAAATAAAAAACAAATAAAAATAGGTCTGCATTTAATTTATAACTAAAGATAAGTCAATTATAGAGTAATATTTTAACTTTATGTATAATGCTTGAAAGTACAAAAATTGGGGAAAGTTCAAGTTTGAATCATTTATCCAATTTTTTGCTTAATACACGAGTAAATAAATTTTGTTAATGGCCAAGATTATATTATAATATTTCTTTAGGTTTTAAATATAATTTATTTTATTCCCTTTTTCAAATATTTAAATATTTTAAACGCTTACTTAAATAAACTACAAATAAAAATAGAAACTTTCACACACGTTCATGCAGAAATTACGCATAATATATATATTTTTTTCATTTCAAAAATTGTAATCATATCAAATTACAGTTTATTTTGCAAATGCATCAAACTGAATAGAAATATGAAAATAAGGTTACAACTGAAATTACAATAATTTAAAACCAGCAGTATACCCGTCCTTCGTAGGGAATATGTATAAAATGAAAAACCTTAAAATTCACAATTATGTGCAAATCCTTATAGTATTCTAAATGACATTGTTATTCAAAGCATTTTATTAAAATATTTAAATTAATGTTCCAAAAAATAAGTTTAAAAATCTCTGTTTTTGCTACACAAAATTATCTTCACAGGCAAATGTGAATTATAAAAAGCCTGGTCCTGTTTGTAAATAAAGTTGCAAAAAGCATAAAATTAAATCAATATTCGCCAAAATAAAATCGCTAAAATTATAATGGATACGCGTACTGCTTATATTCCCGAATATTCGAATATATATACGTGTATTACTCGTAGTAGGAAATTATCTGCACTACAATATATGAATTTCAAAAATATTTGGCAAAGTAAAACATATGACGTAATAAAGTGAAAATATCAATGTAGGAGTAAAATTATTATTTTAAATACTCTCCTTTATTTTATTTTTCTGAATGAAAAATCAAATCTAAACGGTCTTGGACTATCAATTCTTTGTAACGCTAATTCCTCTGGCAAATATCTATATTTTTAAATCTATCGAAATTTTGACGTGATTTCAGGCATGAAAGGAAAAAAGAAAATTCATCCTCAGGCAAAAGTGGTATGATAAATATTTGAGGTTTTCTATCTAAGACAGAAAAGTATGGTCTTTACTCTTTTCAACAGTGAAATTAGATTTAGAGGAAGTGGTGTTTGTATGAATAGCTAATGTAATTACATTTGAATAAAGGAATGGCATTTACATATTTATTTGCTATTCCATACATTATATGCCATACAATTCGACGATGTTTAACCTGTGTACATGCAACCCAGCAGTACACAATACAAAATTAAAATATTTTAAATTAAAAATACATGCTTCTAAATATAATCGAATTATTTCGATACTAATGCAATGTATCTATCGATTACAGCGATTTTCGAACTTTCTGACATTTTTCGGTATTTTATTAAACACAATTTTTAAAAATAAATCTATAGCAAACATTAAAATGTAAAATAACTAGATGCATACAATGCCAATTGAAGGGGGTAAAATAACGGTACTGTTTTTATTACTCTCTTTGGCAACAGCAGATCACTTCTTTTCATTTCTGCGTATGGCAGCATTGGTCTAGTCTACTATTGCTCGTCATGGTTGTACTTTTGAGGTGTATTTTAAGGTATTTATATTTTTTTCCCAATATTTATGATTGTCGTCCATATAACACAAGTTTATAGATAAAATCTATCTTGTGTTTCAGAAACAAGCATTTTTGTGTTCATTTCGAAGGGATATATGGACTTGAAAAATAATTTTTTCGAAATGAATTATTTTTAAGCCTAGAGCTCTTCCACATACAAGCTTTTATGTTTGATTTTTTTCTTTCTATTTTCATTCCTCACCTTTGGAATTTGTTTATTGTCTTTGTCTTTATGACCTGCATTACGTTTTATAATTTCCTCTTTATGGTTGAATTTATTTTATTTCATTATATTTTGTAGGCAAATTTTCAGATAGTGTATTGTGAGTTACTACTTACATTCTCTAATTGGATTTATAATTATATATATATATATATATATATATATATATATATATATATATATATAGAGAGAGAGAGAGAGAGAGTCCAGTACTATCGGTGCCCAATAGCTATTTCCTCAACCGTTAGTCACAGAGATATACTTCCAATTTCAAAAATGTTTTAAATTTTAAAATCTGTTATCCTAGAAACAGTTTAAATCAATAAATGCATTTTTGAAAGAAATACGAAATATAAATTTTTATACGCCCCTCCCCCCAGTCCTAACAGTTATATTTAGGAAAATAATCCTCGTACAATTTCTAGCAAAATAAAAAAAAAACATCATTTTATGCCCAAAATTAGCCGACTGATAGGTATTTAAAGTTGGAGTACTTTTTGTGCTGAGAAATGGTCAATACGGTCCCTGTCTTGTTGGTTGCCTGGAAAAATGGTCAATACTGTCCCTGATTGGTTGGTTGCCTGAAAGGGGACATTGTTATGCGTGGAAAAGCGACCTAAGTCATAACGTTCAATGCATCATAACTCGGGGCATTTTGGTCGAAAAGGGGAGATTTTTTTATTTTGCAGAAAATTGCATGAGGATGATTTTAACTAAATATAATTGGTAGGTTCGGGGGATCGTATAAAAATTTATATTTCGTATTTCTTTCAGAAATGTAATTATTGATTTAAACTGTTTCTAAGATATTATATTTTAAAATTTAAAACATTTTTGCAATTGGAAATATATCTCTGTGACTAACGGTTGAGAAAATACCTATTGGGCACCGATAGCACTGGACATCCTGTATATATATGCATGGTAACCAAAATAATTAAAGTAGAAATAGAAGAGACAAAGTGTAGCACCCAAGAAACAGCAAAGGAATGAATTTGATCACTCGATAAGGTACAAGAGAATGTAAGTCAGCAAAATGAAATCATAAAACAATCTGTATGAATTAAAACTTATTAATAAAATATAATGGCTAGCAATGGATAAAAGGCAATGACTTGTAAAATCTTCAGAAAGTGTATACAAATTATTACTTTTCATGGGATAGGCTTGTTACTTTTAATAGAATGGCCATACTACACCCTCAAGTACCCGGCCGTCCAAATAGATGCTCAAGTCCTTGTTGACGAGTCGGACGGTCTGGGTCTTCAACACCCTCAAGCACTATAAAAAGAAATATTATTAGAGAAAATAAGAGAAATTTCTATAAACAAATAAAAAAGGCAAACTTACGCAAGCAAAGATGAACGACAATCAGATTCTTACCGCACAGGAAGTGAAAAGATAGTGTTACCAACCATAAAGAGTAAAACAAAATAAAAACTAGGGTTGCCAAACTTAAAAATTTGAAAAAAAGAAATTCCATTCAAAAGTAAAAGTAGGAAAAATCACTAGATATAAAAAAATTAAAATACAACATATGCCTATTAGATACAATTATGAAATAATTATGGTGGGAACTTCCACTTGGGCAGCTCTTTCACGCGATTGAAATAAAGTTGTAAATTTAACCATGCTATAATATAAATTAATATCAATAGACGAACATTACTAATATATTTTAGTCGGTCGTACTTGTTTTTGAGTTTTGGGATATAAGAAAAAATATCAGAAACATTGCACTCATTATTGATGTATTTGGATCTATGCTTTGAATTTGTAACTTTTGACTTATTTCACAGTTGCATTTAAAGTATAACTAATTTTTATGTAATCGTCAATATTTCAACTTAACTCCAATTATATGATTAAAATGATATTTTAATTCCGTATATAAGTACAATAATATATTAAAAATAGAAGATATAAACAGTTATATTTCATTTTAATATACGTAATATATATTTTATTATTTATTTTTTAATTGGATGTTTACATTGTTCCCCCAAATATCACTCCTATTAGGTAATAAACTAAAGCATCGTTGCTAACGATACTTTCATTGAAACCCTTAAACAATCCATAAACAACTAAAGTGCATCATCGATTTATAAGAAAAAAAACTAATGGAAATTTGTTGCTAAGAAATAAAGAAAAACTTTCTGTAAAAGCTAATGGAAGAAAGTTATTTTGCTTTCATAAACTGCTTAATATTACTTGACACATATTTTTTTAACATATTGTTGAATAGTGTATGTTTAGAGTAATTTAATTATATGTGAATCAGTTTGAAAGCAAATGGATATATTTCCAAATTAAAAATGTATCGTAAATATAAAACTTAGGTGTGGTGTTAATTAAATAAAATATTTGCATAGTTAAAAATTGTGAGATTTATTTATGGAAAAGGAAAAGAAAAAGGAAAGAACTGTAAAATCAATTTATTGCATCATCGAAACAAAATATTCTGAACAAAAATCTTTGAAAGATGGTGTTTCCTAGAATCGAAAACATGGAAATTTGATGTATAGAGGACTCTTCTTTGCTTCAAAGTCCCGGAAGACCGAAAGGTTTACTGTCAGGATAGCAACGGAGACCATAGAGCCTTGTTTAAGCAAACGTACTCGCAGAAGTTCAGCATCCACTGCCAATTGTAAATTTTTATGTTGGGTGCAAAACGAACAATAGAGTGATGAACTCATACAATGCAGTCTAATTTCCGAGAATCAAACATCGACAGAAGACAATTTTCTGAAGTTATATATTTACAAAGATAACTTTATACATTTTGTGTTGCAATTGGATTCCTTTATCCTACAGGACAAACGGATACATATATATTGTGTATCATATGCTTCAAAATTAATTTAAGTGGATATCAGAAACACAATAGAAATGTGTATGAAAACATTGTAAATAATAATATAATTTAATAAATCTTCAACTGCTCAACATTGCTACTGTTTTGAGTTTTATTTAGCAAGCATTATACAAAAATGCATGTCTATCTATGATCTTGACTTCCTTGGACCTCACCACACCCAGAAATATTCTAGTAATTTAGTTAATGACTTGTTTAGTACTTTTCTGTTCAAAGTCTGGCAGAATGCATTGCAACCCCCCACCCACCCCTTCTCCATTATATTCTTTTGGGGCTCTTTCTGTAGTATTATTCGTCTCATTTATTCTTGTTCGGACTTAACTAGTATTGTCGAAATATTGCTTTTGTGTCTTGGCTCACGTCAAACTCTCGTTGTTGTTTCTCGTTTCTTATTATCTTGTCCATTCTTCATGCTACTTTCTGTTTGGTTCTCTTTTAATCCATGTCTATAATTTCTCTTTGTTTCTTCCTTTGCACCCATTCCTCTCTTGGACTTCGGGGTTGTTAGTTCTCTTGCACTGACGAAGGGGATCCAGCGTATCTTCAAAACAGCTGTATACTGCATTGTTGTTGTTATTTGTGCTCATATAGGTTGTTCAAGTTGCGCAAAGTGTAATGTATTTATTGATTGAATATATTATTATAAAAATTCTGATGGAAGTTTGTTTTCCCTACTCTACGTCATTCATCTGAATGCATTAAATTTGTCAGCTAGATGTATCCAACTTGTAAAAAAAACAATAGCTAAATAATTTGAAAAATTATAAACTATATAATTTTGGATAGAAATTTTTAAATCGAGATTTGTCTACTGTCATTCGGATATTAGTAATTACACAACAACATATAATAATTTACAGTATGGATATATGTGAAATTCGAGAAGACATTGAGAATGCACAATGTTATGTATAAGTTAAAATACTGTTAAAAAGTTATTAATCATGTTATTTAGAATGCACTATGTGATGATTTTTAGTAGATTGTTTTACACATATTTTGTATATTTAACATTTAGTTCGCAATTATGCTGCTACTGCACCAAGTAGTGATGGTAAACTACTTTTGTTTACGTTACATACCCATCAATAAATAGATTAACTCTTGCTACGTAAGCTACTTGAAAACTTGTTATGTGACACCATTTTGCAAACCTCTGTCAGGAGCAATAAATGTAAAGTAATACCGAACAGATAATGTATTTTTCTTATCTTTGTTCTTCATCAAGCAACAAGTTGAGGAATATATTTGCAGCATATATATATATATATACCATATATTTACACTAACTTGTAATCATGTTCGATTATAACAGCACAAAACTTTCTACTCATCTTTTATTTTTTTAAAGACAAGCAATTTCGCCCGCAGCTAGTGGTCACATTATGATGCTACTGCACAAAACAGTGATGATAAACTACTTTTATTTGCGTTACATTCCCATCAATAGTAAGATTAACATTTGTACGTAAGCTACTTGAAAACTTGTAACGTTACGCTATTTTGCAAACCTCTGTCAGGAGCAAAACATTTAAAGTGATACCGAAAAGATTATGTATTTTTCATATCATTGATCTTCATGAAGCAGCAAGTTGAGGAATATATTTGTATCATACACATATAGCATATATTTACACTGATCTGTAATCATGCTCTATAATAACAACACATATCTTCCATTATTTTTTTAAAGACGGGCAATTTCGTCCGCAGCTAATGGTCACATTCTAGCAATCACATTTTTAAGCAAATAAACAAAAAACGCGACCTATACGTGGATGCATTGACCGCTCGGCAATTTTCCCCTAAATAAACACATTTGACTCTGATTGAACCACTGCGTGGGTGCTGCATGACGCTTAGGGAGGCATGCTGTACATCATTTTAACAATAACGATTTATAGTATTAACTTGTAGACCAAACAAAATACCCTCTCCCGCAAAACAGGTGTATAGGCAGCTGAACAACCACTCCTTAAATGTACATCTTTGTGTCGCCTATGACCCACTATATGGGCAACATAGATTGCTC